>CM045748.1:26397859-26435359 GCA_024760905.1 Plotosus lineatus | reverse complement strand
ATGTGTACTTTTAGGTTATGGATATCTGGATCCAAATCTTTCCTTATCAACAGACACAAGGAAGCATTTGGTTATGCAAAGTGCATCGCATGTCTCCACAGAGAATTTCTGGGAAATGACCTAGTGACGTACAGCTTTGCTTTTTTACATGATAAGAAGGATTTGAATGAGGCAGACGAGGAAAATATGGGTGTTGAAACATACATGCAAGTAAATAAAGCACCAAAACCAAATGCTTGATGGAACATGAACATGATAAACGGACAATTAAACTAACAAGATAGGTGATAGAAATGAAATTAATAAAGAGCAAACCGGGGTCTGGGCAGTATCTATACACTATGACTCCTCATGAGTAGATAATCTGAACCAGTTAATCCTTCTGAGGTCAGACCCAGCACTCGATCTACCTCTTAATGTAATCATGTCCAGGTGTAGTCTTGAAGTCAGGATGCAAGGCAATTAAATCCATTTGAATTCCTTTTCTTTCTTCTTTCTTTTACTTTCGGCTGCTCCCTTCAGGGGTCACCACAGCAAATCATCCGCCTCCATCTCACCCTGTCCTCCACATCTTCTTTTCTGACTCCAACGACCTTCATGTCTTCCTTCACCACATCCATAAATCTCTTCTTTGGTCTTCCTCGAGGCCTTCTGCCTGGTAATTCCAACCTCAGCATCCTACTGCCAATATACTCACTATCCCTCCTCTGTACATGTCCAAACCATCTCAATCTAGCCTCTCTGACTTTGTCTCCAAAACATCTTACATGGGCTGTCCCTCTGATATACTCATTTCTGATCCTATCCATCCTCGTTACTCCCAGAGAGAACCTCAACATTTTCATCTCCGCTACCTTCAGCTCTGCCTCCTGCCTTTTCTTCAGCGCCACTGTTTCTAAGCCATACAACATCGCTAGCCTCAACACCGTCTTGTACACTTTTCCCTTCATTCTTGCTGACACTCTCCTATCGCACATCACACCGGATACTTTTCTCCAACCATTCCAGCCTGCCTGCACACGCTTCTTCACCTCTTTTCCACACTCTCCATTGCTCTGGATTGTTGAGCCCAAGTACTTAAAATCCTCCACCTTCGTTATCTCTGCTCCCTGTAACATCACCGTTCCTCCTGGGTCCTTCTCATTCACACACATGTATTCTGATTTTCTGAGGCTAACCTTCATTCCTCTCCTTTCCAGGGCATACCTCCACCTCTCTAGATTTTCCTCCACTTGTTCTCTGCTCTCACTACAGATCACAATGTCATCTGCAAACATCATAGTCCATGGAGATTCTTGTCTCACCTCGTCTGTCAGCCTGTCCATCACCATAGCAAAATCCATTTGAATTCCTTTTACCTTTTTTTTATTATTTTTTTTAACAATCGACACAAACCACTAAAAACAGTTTTATAGAACTCAGGATATAGAGTTATATACGTATATGTAGAGTTCATTATTCATAATGAACCAACCAGCGGTGACTATGAAGAGGTAAATGCTCCTTGACCTGAGGCAGAAACCTTGATAGAAACCAGAATCCAGAGCAAACCAATTGTTTCCATGTACAAGCCATACTCTCAGTCACAGAAATGGTAAGTAGAAAGCAGACACTACCTGTCCTCCAAAGTGAGCCGCTTTGAGTCGAGTAATATCCGTGGCAATTCCTGGGATGTTATACAAATTTACCTTGCTGAGTGAATTATTCCAGTGGATGCGGAGCTGCAACGCAATGTCGTTGTGTCTGTAAGTAGAAAAGAAAGCAACTGTGAACGTAAATGTAAACATAAAACTGTCTTCAGGCAACTCTCCATAGATTGGCACTGTCCCCCCAGTGCAGGTAACTGGGTTATCAAATATGTATATGATGTGGTGAGCTTCATGGAAAAGAACCATTCTGAGTTTCAACAAGAGTAGCTGCATAGCTATCAGCGTGTTTCTGCCCTGTGATGGCCTGGCAAGCTGTTCAGGTTGTATTTTGCCCTCGCCCAGAGTTGGCTGGGATGAACGTCAGCCTCCCCCTGACCCTAATTAGGATTAAGCGGTTACAGAAAATGAATGATGAATGAATGATAAAACAGTCTTCAGTTTCTCAGCTCTAGTTGTTTTTATGTATTTCTGATTTTTACTGTCTCCCTGGCAATAAGCACGCAACTAGAGGTCTTATCTGTTTGCTGTCATAGTAAAAATGAGCACAAAACTGAGCAACATTCCAACTTAATCAAATTACAATCAAGAAACAGAAAAATACTGAAATATGTTATCCAAAGAAAATTAATTTGATTCATGTAATATACACGATCAGCCTGAGTATTCTGACTAGCTTATGGTTAAGCAGCCCCATACTCAACCTGCAATGCACTATGTGTTCCGACTCCATTCTATCATATCTTGAGCAGTTTGTGTGATGATAGCTGCTTTGTGGCTCAGACAAGACATATAAGCCATCACTCTTATGTGCAATAAACCTTGAGTACCCATGACAATCTTGCTAGTTCACTGGTTATTCCTCCTTGAACCATCTTTTGTAGATACTTACCACTGAACCACAACTTTAGGATCGGTGATCCAGCACTTTTATCACCAGACCACCACTTCCCCATTTATTCATATGAAAGTTATTTCCATATTTACTGTTGCATACATGTGAATCACATGCAACCAGTCAGTCAAGATTGATAATTTATTACTATTCTTTTTCTACTACTACTGCTATTACTACTACTATTACTACTACTAGTACTACTACTACTACTACCACTACTACTATTACTACTACTACCACTGCTACTACTACTACTACTATTACTACTGCTACTACTACTACTACTATTACTACTACTATTACTACTGTACTACTATTATTAGTACAACTTCTACTACCTACTACCAACACTATTATTACTGACACTACTACTACTATTACTACTATCAGTACTACTACTACTACTACTATGACTATTGCTACTACTACTACTACTACTACTACTACTAGTAGTAGTATTGCTATTACTACTACTATTACTACTACTACTACTACTACTAGTATTGCTAATACTACTACTATTACTACTACTACCACCACCACTACCATTACCACCACCACTACCACCACTACCACTACCACCACTACCACCACTACCACTTAATTACTACCACGACGACCACCACCACCACTACTACCACGACCATTACTACCACGACCACCACCACTACCACCAATACCACCACCACTACTACCACCACCACTGCCGCCGCCATTACTTCACCACCGCCACCACTACCACCATTATTACCACTACCACCCTTGTTACTACCACCACCACCAGCACCACTACCACCACCATTGTTAGCACCACTACCACTGCTGTTACTATTACCACCACCACCACCGCCACTACCACCACCACCACTACTACCACCACTAGCACCACTACCACTGCCACCACCACCACCACCACCACTACTATTACTACTACCATTGTTACCACTACCACTACCACTACCACCATTACCACCACCACTACCACTATTACTACTACCACCACTACCACCACCACTAATATTACTACCACCATTAGCACCACTACCACCACTACCACTACTACCATTACTATTACTACCACTATTACCACTGTACCACCATTATTAGCACCACTTCTACCACCCACCACCAACACCATTATTACTGACACCACTACTACCATTACTACCATCAGCACCACTACCACTACTACTATGACCATTGCCACTACCACTACTACTACTACTACTACCACTAGCAGTAGCATTGCCATTACTACTACCATTACTACCACCACCACCACCACTATTACTAATCTACCACCACTACTACCACCACTACGACCTAATTATCATTACCACGACCACCACTACCACCACTACTACTACTACTACTATTGTTACTACTACTACTACTAGTACTAGTACTACTACTATTGTTACTACTACTACTACTACTACTACTACTACTACTGCTACTACTACTACTATTACTACTACTACTACTACTACTACTACTACTACTACTACTGCTAGTACTACTACTGCTACTACTACTACTACTACTACTACCACTACTACTATTACTACTACTATTACTACTAGTAGTAGTACTACTACTACTACTACTACTACAGCTAGTATTATTAATAACATCACTAGCTCTCCTAATCATTGTAACAATAATAGTTATTTCTCATGTTGGTGAAATGCAGCAATGGTATTTCTTGGTATAATACGTTTTGGAAAAATTTGGAAGGCAAAGATATTTCCAGGGCTAAAGTTAATGAATTTAGAGTTAGAATACTTATAAAATCTAAAAGTGAGAAAAAGCAGCAAGGATCATTACCCATCTATCAGTCGATATTTAGACATTAGGTCCAAAGTTTTATCTGTGTTACTGGAATCAGACTGCATGCCATGTAGCAGGAGAAGGAGGAAAGCACAGCTCATGCTCCACCCACGTATTCCTAGTTCCTTTAGGGAAAACATGGTCCAGTAGTTGAAAAGAACTGTAAACACATAAGATATTAATTACACATGATTGCACTTTGTGCTTTTATAACAAAACTATACCATGTTATGTGAAAATGCGAAAACAATAATGCTGCCTAACATTACTCACCCACTCATTTGCCAAGATGCTTAATGTTCGTAGGGATACAACGAGGCTGGAGCTTATCTCTGCTGTCTCAGAGTGAAGGTGGGGTAGACCAAACAGCTCACCAATCCACTGCAGCTTCAATACACATAACCTTTCACACTTACAGTTAGGGAAAATTTAGAGTATCCAGTGAGCCTAACATGTATTGGATTGTGGGAGAAAGTCAGAGTATGCAGAAGAATTCCACACAGGCATGGCGGGGCAAACTCCAGACAGGAATGTCCTGACAGAGCACATGTTCTTTTAGCCCTGAGGCAGATATGCTGTCTACCCGTGCCTCCGTGTGTACCATATCTATCCTCTGTTATACCACTAGGGTGCAAAACAGAACCAGAGTATATACTACACAGGGCATCATCCAACTGGTTTACTATCTGGGAATACAAGATTTTATCCACCTACAGTTTCCATTAAAACCATAAAAATCACTTTTAGCTTGTTTCTCCTGAGTTATAATGCGGTATACATTAAACAAGTTTCACTAAATACTCCCAACAGTGGTGTCCGTGGACATAAACTGAAAATCTCTTTATTTGGGATACGTATTGTATGATAATCCAATCAAGAGTAAGAAAAATATACTGCAGTACTGCAGACAGCCAGCAGGGGCGCTGAAACTGATTTTCCCTTTTTCTCTTTTTGTTTACTTTCATTTATTTTCTGAGCCACTTAATCCTAATTAAGGTTGCAGGGAGGCTGACATCATCTCAGTCTACTCAAGACAAGGGTGGGGTACACCCTGGACAGCTCACCAGGCCATCTTAGGGCCAACACTCACACAGCCATTCACACCTAGGGCTGCTTTGGAACAGCCAATTAACTTACAGTGTATGTTTTTAGAGGAAGCTGGCATACATGGAGGAAACCCGCGGAAACACGGGGAGAACATGCAAACTCCACACAGACGTCCCCCAAGCTGGGAATCAACCCCAGGACCTTCTTGCTGTGAGGCAGGTGTGCTAACCACAACACCACTGTCTTCTTCTTCTTTTCCTTTCGGCTGTTCCCTTCAGGGGTCCCCACAGCACATGATCTGCCTCCATCTCACCCTATCCTCTGCATCTTCTACTCTTACTCCAACTATCTTCATGTCCTCCTTCACCACGTCCATAAATCTTCTCTTTCGTCTTCCTCTAGGCCTTCTGCCTGGTAGTTCCAACCTCAGCATCCTACTACTCCCTATCCTTGATACTCACTATCCCTCCTCTGTACATGTCCAAACCATCTCAATCTAGCCTCTCTGACTTTGTCTCCAAAACCTCTTACATGTGCTGTCCCTCTGATGTACTCATTTCTAATCCTATCCATCCTCGTTACTCCCAAAGAGAACCTCAACATTTTCATCTCTGCTACCTCCAGCTCTGCCTCCTGTCTTTTCCCCAGGGCCACTGTCTCTAAACCATACAACATCGCTGGCCTCATCACCGTCTTGTACACTTTTCCCTTCATTCTTGCCGATACTCTAGTATCACACATCAATTTCGTTTTGATCATTTGCATGAGAATTTTGGGAGAGGTTTTACTCCGGATGCCCTTCCTGTCGCAACCCTCTGCATTTATCCGGGCTTGGGATCGGCGTGAGGGTGAACACTGGCTTGTGCCCCCCTCACGGTTGCATTAACCATAACACCACTGTACCGCCACTTAATTATTATTTATAATCTCCAAATAAATTTTGTACAATGCAACAGACAAACAAAGTAAAAAATTAAAATTTAAATTTAAAAAAAAAATGTAAAAACCTACATGTTTTTACTACATTCTCTAGTTTTCAAACTAGAACTTTTTGGAAACTGTAATGTGGCACACATTTTATGAATACAGAAATGAGGTGAGTCTCACAGCCCATAAGTTTTGATAACCGAATGTAGGTAAAGTGACTGCAGATGATCTGTCTTTTATATGTATGTGAACATCTAGCATCTCTTAAACTCTGAGCAACTTTTTATAGAAGAGCAGCTTTCCAGTTCCAAAAATCTTTAGAAAAATAACTATTTTAAACAGAACTAATCCAGTCTTACAAAACACGCGACATTTAACATGGAATCATATTCCGTTTCGTTTTAACGTTGTCTGAGGTGTTTTCCAAGGCTTTGATAATAAATGTATAAAATAGATGCAGCCTCAATTTGCAGCTGCAGGTGCTGATAAGAAACCCACCAATTATGTTTCCATCCTGCCAACAACAGACAAACTCAGTTTAACAATTGCATGTCCTTGTGTGTTTCCTGTATGCACTGTTATTCACTACCAAAGTTCTTCATAACTACTAACCGGGTGTTGTGTTCTGTGTTTAAAAATATATTTTTTATATATTCCCAAATAAAGAAATTGTCTTTTTGACTTTTTTATCCTGTATCAAGCATCAGATATTAAATTGTTTTTTAAAAGATAATTTATTTGCAAGTAATTTAGCAAAAACATATTATTTCATAATTGGGAAAGGTGTTCTGTATATGATATGTCACCACCCATATCCTTTAGTCTAGAAAACCTGAAATCTTTAAGGAGACTCATTTAAACCTGCAGCAACAAAAACCCAATAAAACAGAATGATATTTGTATCACAAACCAAGCAATCCTTGTTTATAGCAAAAATTTTGTTATAAAACACCTTTCTCACCAAACAGAACCAAAGAACACAGTGTGTTCTAATTGTACTCACCACGTTCAGGAAGTCTGACAGCTCTGCTGTGATCCTTGTGGTGTCTCCATTTACGACTGCAGCTTTAATGTGGAGTTGAAATGGCGCCCTCTGGTGGACTTGGGTGAAATGTCTGTAGTTTCCTGGTGTTATGTCTTCTTCTTCTCCTTCTTCTTCTTCTTCTTCTTCTTCTTCTTCTTCTTCTTCTTTTACTTTCGGCTGCTCCCTTCAGGGGTCGCCACAGCAAATCATCCGCCTCCACCTCACCCTGTCCTCCGCATCTTCTTTTCTGACTCCAACGACCTTGGAGATGTTATATGATGACCCAAAGACTTGAAGATAAGGGACTGATAAAACCCGCACCAGAGGTGCGATATAAAAGTGACTAATGTAATGGCAATTGACGACCACCAGGTTTTATTTAAAAAAAAAAAAATGTTCTCAAATTTGTCTCATGGCATTCACGGCTCTGCATTTTAGTCGCCTGGTTTGTGAACCCATCGTAAAAGATTTCAAACAAGTATCAAATTTCTTCAGATGTCGCAAAACCAGGCTCTGATGTGGTGTAGTCTCAAACTCTACCCAAAACAATCCGCACATGTTATGAGAAGCTCATGAACTTGTTGTATTGTTTGCAAATTGTTTATTTTCATTAATAAGGAAAAGCAACAAGGTGGAGATTTCTACGCAAAAGTTTTGAGACCTGCTGGTGTACGCCATATTCAGTGGATTTTGTCATCATTCGTATTTTGTTCACTCTAATAACGTGTGGATTAAAGTGAATGGTTTGACAATGTTGTTGTTGTTGATGTTCATCCTTCGAGGTTGAAGATGATCATGATTTTGTATGAGATCTGTGAACCTTGGCTATGGGTTCAGAGATGGCTAATGAGGCCAATCCGAGCCCAAAATGCTTACCCACACTCAGGACATGTGTGGGTGGGTGCTGTGATGGAAGTGGAGGCAGCTCGAGCTTTGCGCGCTGCGCGTTTCTGCTGCGTCTCTGCAGTTTGTTGCTTCTCTGCTGCACGGGCACCTGTGAAAACTTTGCTTTCCCAAGCTGAAGCTGCCATCTTTGTTTTTTCTGTCTTTGAACTAAACGCTTGCCTTCACAAAGCTCGCCATACAGTAGCTGTTTTTGGCAGTCGACTGTCCGTCATTCCGTTACTTGCAAATGAGTTACAAATCAATCACAAATTGTCATGCAACTTTTGAGTGATATTATACATTTAAACTGATAGTAGAAACATAGTAGATTTTCTGACAAGAACATTCAACAAGGTCTTAGAGAGTGAGAGAATGCTGGAGGAGTGGAGGAGAAGTGTGCTGGTGCCCACTTTTAAGAACAAGGGAGACATGCAGAGTTGTGGCAAATACAGAGGGATAAAGTTGATGAGCCATTTGATGAAGTTATAGGAAAGAATAGTGGAAGCTAGACTAAGGGCAGAGGTCAGCATTTGTAAACAACAGTTTGGTTTCGTGCCAAGAAAGAGCACCGCAGATGCAGTGTTTGCTTTGAGGATGTTAATAGAGAAGTACAGAGAAGGCCAGAGGGGGCAGCATTGTACCTTTGTGGATCTGGAGAAAGCATATGACAGGGTGCCGAGAGAGGAACTGTGGGATTGTATGAGGAAGTCTGGAGTAGCAGAGAAGTATGTTAGAGTGGTGCAGGACATGTATGAGAGATGTAAGACAGTGGTGAGGTGTGTTGTCTGCGTGATCGAAGAATTTAAGGTGAGGGTGGGACTGCATCCAAGATCAGCTCTGAGCCCCTTCTTGTTTGCTATGGTGATGGACAGGCGAACAGACGAGGTTAGACAAGAATCTCCATGGACGATGATGTTTTTGGATGACATTGCAATCTGTAGTGAGAGCAGAGAACAAGTTGAGGAAAATATAGAGAGGTGGAGGTATGCCCTGGAAAGGAGGGAAATGAAGGTTTGCCTCAGTAAGACAGAATACATGTGTGTGAACGACAAGGACCCAAGAGTGAGGTTACAGGGGGCAGGGATAAAGAAGGTGGAGGATTTTAAGTACTTAGGCTCAACAATCCAGAGCAATGGAGAGTGTGGAAAAGAGGTGAAGAAGTGTGTGCAGGCAGGTTGGAATGGTTGGAGAAAAGTGTCCGATGTAATGTGTGATAGGAGGGTATCGGCAAGAATGAAGGGAAAAGTGTACAAGACGGTGGTGAGGCCAGCGATGTTGTATGGTTTAGAAACAGTGACACTGAGGAAAAGACAGGAGGCAGAGCTGGAGGTAGCAGAGATAAAAATGTTGAGGTTCTCTTTGGGAGTAACGAGGATGGATAGGATCAGGAATGAGCACATCAGAGGGGCAGCACATGTTAGAGGTTTTGGAGACAAAGTCAGAGAGGCTAGATTGAGATGGTTTGGACATGTACAGAGGAGGGATAGTGAATATATTGGTAGTAGGATGCTGAGGTTTGAACTTCCAGGCAAAAGGCATAGATGAAGACCAAAGAAGAGATTTATGATTGTGGGGAAGAAGGACATGAAGGTCGTTGGCGTAAGAGAAGAAGATTTATCATCATCATCACCATCATCGTTTTTATTCTTCTTCCGCTTAATTCGCGGTCTGGTCGTGGGGGCAGCAGCCTAAGCATTAAGGTCCAGACATCCCTCTCCCCAGCCACTTCCTCCAGTTCTTCTGGTAGGACACCAAGGCGATGCCAGATCATCCCACAGACATAAGCTGTCCAAAATATGAATGAATTAATTAATTAATTTATTTATTTCTAATTCATATCACAAATGGTACAGTGGTATAGTGTTTAGCCCAGACATGGGCAAGCTACACCGTGTTAGGCTTTTTAATACGGCCCACTGAATTTGTCCCATTAAAAAACGAAAAACAATTTAAAAGTCATACATCAATCATTTACTGTATCTTGTCCCTGCAATGCCCACGTTTACCCAATAGATGGTGCACTGACCATTTGTGGACATTTGTTGGAGTGCAGTGTCTGTCTGTCTTCCTTTCGGCTTTTTCCCTTTTACTCAGGAGTCGCCACAGTGAATCATTTGATTCGCACATTTGATTTGGCAGAGGTTTTTATGTCGGATGCCCTTCCTGTCACAACCCTTTTTATCAAGGGACAGAAACACGCTTTGCAGCCTTCTCTTTACAAAAGTCAGCAATGGTTCTTTTACATGCCTCTCACCATAGACAGTGACAGACATGGTTCGCCTTTGATAACCCAGTTAGCTGCACTGGGGAGGACAGTGGCAACCCTGTGGAGAGTGGGACTCGAACCCCCAACCTTTGGATCAGCGATCCAGCGCCCTATACCACTAGATCACCACTGCCCACTAGACCACCACTGCCCACTGTATTGTTCTATATTTCACCTCCATTGTCCCGCTGCCTTTTGAGCCCTTCTGTAAAAAATGAGCGGACCAAAGAAAAGGAAAGAGGACAGTGAGTCTTTAATAAAGAGTGGACAACAACACTAACTCCAGACTTTTTATTGCCCTGGCAAAAAATGGAGACAAACAACAATGTTCCCACTGAAATTGGTGAGAATTTCTGCTGTGTTATAAAAAAAAATGCACATAAAAATTTTGAAATTGCATCTTTTAATTAAATCGCATTTACGTGCAGCAGCGGAACAGAAAATGAGCAGAGCAGAAATTATTTAAACTGAGTATTTCATTCATTTACTCTTCTTTTATAATGCCTTAATCTTAATTAAGGTCATGGGGAGGCTGGTGTCCATCCCAGCCGACTCAGGGCAAGGTCAGAGGACACCCTGGACAGCTCACCAGGCCATTGCACGGCAGAAACACACTGACAGCTATGCAGCTCCTCTTGTCAAAAGTCAGCAATGGTTCTTTTACATGAACCTCACACCATAGGCAGGGAGAGACATGGCCGGCCTTTGATGACCCAGTTAGCTGCACTGGAGGTGATAACATTCATCTTTTTTCAATAAATGTTGATTTCTTTAACTTTGCGCCTTTGATTGAAACGTATTAAAAACAGATGCATTCTCCAGATGTGATAGATCACAGTGTGTGTGTGTGTGTGTGCTATTTTAATATATTTAAATTTTCTTCTCCAGGTATTGTGCCAAATAGTGTGTAAACCCCACATCTTACATATCCATTGACACAAACAGACTACATACATGAGGGATATTTTGCATGTATGAAAGATGTAGTCCTCAGTTCACACTGTTAGTGTGACAATACAAATAGCAATACAGCTGTCTCAGTTACTATTAAAACATTAAAGATTTTTAGCTGTATACATAATCTGCTGCAATATGTGTACATAAACATAAAATGTTACGCTTCAAACTAATGTTGACAGTCACAGGCCATTTTACACAATTCTAGATATATCTTTAAATGTGTCCCCACTGAGCCAGCCAGAGGAGATGATGAAAAGGACAAACTCCCTCAGATGATACGAGGAACAGGATTTCAAAAAGGAAGTCATCATGTTCATCTGGAAAGAAATTTCCTGTTATTTATCACAAAAATACTATGTTACTTCCTCACATAAATTGGCCAACTGTTTCTCCATCAGGAAATAGATGGGTTCCACTCATGGCCATTCATCCAGGTTTCATACTGACGAATTAGATGTTGTATAACAACTCAAATTCATTCATTCATTCATTTTTCTGTACAGCTTAGTCCCAGGGAGGCTGGCGCCCATCCCAGCCGACTTCGGGCGAGGCAGAGCATACCCTGGACAGCTCGCCAGGCCATCGCAGGGCAGAAACATGCTGACGGCTATGCAACTACTCTTGTTGAACGTCAGAAATGGTTCTTTTACATGAACCTCTCACTATAGACGGTGAGAAACATGGCCAGCCTTTGATAACCCAGTTCGCTGCACTGGGGGGGGCAGTGACAACTTTGTGGAGAGTGCAGCTTGAACCCTCAACCTTACGATCAGTGATCTAGCAGCTTTACCACCAGGCTACATCTGTCGGCCAAACACCTGTGTTTACAGTACTCATAGATACCGTATTTTTCGGACTATACGTCGCTCCGGAGAACAAGTCGCATTCGCCAATGCATAATAAAGAAGAAAAATCAGATATAACATATATAAGTCGCACTAGACTATAAGTCGCAAACTCATGGAAACTGTCTACCTTCTCTTGGAAATCTGCTGACAGTTTTTGTGACGTTGTGGTCTTCGCTCTGATAGAGAGGTGGTTGTGTTGCATGAAGCAGAAACACCAGAACGTCCTCACACAAAGACATTTTTATTGACAACTACCTGGACGTGGAGACGCAACTGCACTGTAGACAAGTTTCTCCCTGCAGTACGTTGCCCAAACACCCATGCGCGAACTCATTCCTCTAGCTGTGGCAATCTAGCTTTTAGTCCGTGATTAGCTTTTGTATTTTCTTTATTGCAGTAATAATAATTTCTGCTTTTCTGCCCTTTTCTTGTCTTCTTGCAGTTGTGAATGTAAAAATAAATGTGAAATTATGTTCATTATTATTATGATATTCCATTACCTGGACGTGAAGACGCAACTGCAATGATTACAAGTCCCTCCCTGCAGCATGTTGCTCAAGCACCCATGTGCGAACTTGTTCCTCTAGCTGTGGCTATTTAGCTCTTAGCCCGCGATTAGATTTTTTTTGTTTTCTTCATTGTAATAGTAATCTCTGCTTTTCTCCAGTCCCTTAAAGTTTCTCGTTCACTTCAAACTTTCTTTCTGTTGGTTGAGTGCCATTTTCTGCTGCATATTTCACTACTTACAGATTTTAATCCACAGAATAGAAGTTTCTTTTTTAAGACATTTCTTCAGTGGCAGGTGAGCAGTTCGTACCCAAGCCTAGAGTGCCATCTTGTGTTTATGAGTGTAAAAATAACAAACATGTGAAATTATGTCTGTTATTATTATGATCAGAATTATGTGTAATAATTTCACATATAAGGTGCTCTGGAGTATACATCGCACCTTCAGCCAAAGTATGAAAAAATGTGACTTATAGTCAGGAAAATATGGTATCTGCACCCGGGTTCACTTGTCACAGGTCTCCTGTCACTACCTGATTTCCACTTTCATTTGTATTGTTTGATATATGAACCTCTGTTTTTTTGTTTGTTTGTTTGTTTTGTTTGGTTTATTCAGTGTCAGTTCTTTAATCAATAATTAAACAATTTTATTTCTTACTGCCACCTGTGGGTATGCAAGTGAACATCAGCTAAACCGCCTCAGCTTACTTAGCATAAACAAACATGCTTATTTGATTTCCTGTGGTGCCATTGCATGGAGGGGCAGTGGTGGCCTGGTGGGAAAGGTGCTGGATCACTGATCCTAAGGTTAGGGGTTCAAGCCCCACTCTCCACGGGTTGTCATTGTCCCGCATGTGCCGCTAACTGGGTTATCAAAGGTCGGCTATGTCTCTCACTGTCTATGTTGTGAGGTTCGTGTAAAAGAACCATTGCTGACTTTCACCAAGAGTAGCTGCATAGCAGTCAGCATGTTTCTGCCTTGTGATAGCCTGGCAAGCTGTCTAGGGTGCACTCTGACCTCGCCCGGAGTTGGCTGGGATGGGTACCATCCTCCTCGCGACTCTAATTAGGATTAAGCGGTTCAGAAAATAGATGAATAGTATAACAGTTGAAACTGTTTAATCAGACTAAAGCAAGAATCCCTCTGCTATTCACACATGTTGTAATATGGATAATAATACTAAAAGGGAAAAAAAAGAAAGAAACATACCAAAATATAAAAATCCAATTTCATTATGAAATAAATATTGGATGTGATTGGACAATCTAAGGTCAGACTTCTCACTTAAATGCCTACATTTGGAATATGTTATATCATATTGATAAAATTTTTAAAGACATAAGATATTATTTAATAATGTTGTCTCCATAAAATTAATATAAAACAGGAATAATGCTTTTGTTTCCCTGGTAAAGCGAAGAAGTCTTTCAGTATTTGATTCCAACTGTTCGTGTGTTTGTTTCTGCCAAATAGTGATTCATTGAGGTCCGTGACAAAACAACCTCCTGAAAATTCATGACAGAAGGTTTATTGGTTCCTCCTGTAAAATCAGGCTCCAAATCTAAAACTCTATCTTTGCTGTGCTCCATGTAGAAGTGGATCCTGAGTGCTGTTCAGTTCTTGACAATTAAAAAGATGCTTTTTGTTGACAGAAAGGCCTTGTCTTCAAAAAAACAGTTTGAATATCCTTGCAGAAAAGTCACCCTGAGAACTTTTGATTGCTGAGGAGGAAAAGAAGAGACCCACTGTCAACGGTTGTCACTGCTGTCCCCCCAGTGCAGCTAACTGGGTTATCAAAGGCCGGCCATGTCTCTCACTGTCTATGGTGGGAGGTTCATGTAAAAGAACCATTGCTGACTTTTGTGAAGAGTAGCTGCAAAGAGTCAGCATGTTTCTGCCCTGCGATGGCCTGGCAAGCTCTCTAGGATGTACTCTACACTCGCTCAGAGTTGGCTGAGATGGGCACCAGCCTTCCTGGGACCCTAATTAGGATTAAGTAGTTCAGTGAGTAAAGGAATGAGTATTATTGTGTAATCATTTGTAGTTTATAGTTCGTAGTATTTTCCACCTCTTCCATTTGTCAAGGTTATACTTTTGTGCTTCTATAACACCAAAATGGGTGTGGACCACAGACTCCCGAGTGTTGCTGTTTCACAGTAAATAATACACACAGCACAACCAAGTCCTAACATACAGCATGTAATCTTTTAAAATACCCGTAAATTTAAATAATTAAGTATACAGTAGTTCGATGTCATATCAGGTTTATACTCCTCACCTTATAAAATCATGCTGATCACATAGTGTGTTCATTTTTTCTTTCATCATTTTTTGATGATGCATAATTGCAGGAGGAATGAAATCATATGTGGTCTAAATCATGACTTTTCACTGCTGGTGATATAAAATTCATTCATCGTCTTCCGCTTCTTCTGGTGTCAGGTCGCGGGGGCAGCAACCTAAGCAAAGAGGCCCAGACATCCCTCTTCCCAGCCACTTCCTCCAGCTCTTCCAATGGAACACCTAGGTGTTCCCAGACAAGCCGAGAGACATAGTCCCTCCAAGCGTGTAATTAGGGTCTGCTGGGAACGTTTGGCAGAGTCTCCTGTCCGAGAGGCCTTTAACTCCCACCTCCGGCAGAGCTACAACCACATCCCAGAGGAGGCGGGTGATATGTAATTTGAATGGGCTATGTTCCGTGCCTCCAATGCTGAGACAGCAACCCATAGCTGTGGCCGGAAGGTCGTAAGTGCTTGTCGTGGCGGTAACCCCCAAACCCGGTGGTGGACACCTGTGCTGATGGGGGCTGTCCAGCTGAAAAAGGAGGCCTATCGAGTCTCTTGACCATCTCTATACGCTCCACAGGATCTTGGAGTTTGCCCAATCTGTCCACATGTGTTTTTTGGATTTGGGGAAGGCTTTCGACTGTGTCCCTCAGGCTATCTTGTGGGGCGTGCTCCGGGCCATTCGATCGCTGTATCACCGGAGCTAGAGTTTTGTCCGTATTGGTATTGGTAACAAGAGGTTGAATTCGTTTCCGGTGAGGGGTGGAGTCCACCAAGGCCGTCCTTTGTCGGTGATTCTGTTCACAATTTTTATGGACAGAATATCTAGGCGCAGCCGAGGCATTGATGGGTTCTGGTTTGGTGGCCATCGGATCTCGTCTCTGCTTTTTGCGGATGATGTTGTCCTTTTGGCTTCAGGGGCAGTCTGGTCTAGTGGTATAGGGCACTGGATCGCTGATCCTAAAGTTGGGGGTTCGAGTCCAACTCTCCACAAGGTTGTCACTGTCCCCCCCAGTGCAGATAACTGGGTTATCAAAGGCGGGCCATGTCTGTCACTGTCTATGGTGAGAGGCATGTAAAAGAACCATTGCTGACTTTCGTAAAGAGTAGCTGCAAAGTCGTCAGCGTGTTTCTGTCCCTTGCTAAAAAGGGTTGTGACAGGAAGGGCATCCGGCGTAAAAACCTCTGCCAAATCAAACGTGCGAATCAGATGATTTGCTGTGGCGACTCCTGAGTAAAAGGGAAAAAGCCGAAAGGAAGACAGACAGTTGTCCTTTTGGCTTGATCAGGCCGGGACCTCCAGGGTGGAATGCATCCTCCTGTTCGGGAATGATGTCCTGCCCCAAGAGGAGGAGTTTACATATCTTGGGGTCTTGTTCATGAGTGAGGGAAGGATAGAGTGGGAGATCAACAAATGGATAGCTGCAGCCTCTGCTGTTAAAAGGAGCCTGTACCGATCCGTCGTGGTGAAAAAGGAGCTAAGCCGCAAGGCAAAGCTCTCAATTTACCAGTCAATGTACGTTCCAACCCTCACCTATGGTCACGAGCTTTGGGTAGTGACCAAAAGAACAAGCTCGCGGATACAAGTGGCCAAAATGAGCTTCCTTCGCCAAGTGGCGGGGCTCTTCCTTAGCGATAAGGTCAGAAGCTCTACCATCCGGGAGGAGCTTGGAGTAGATCCTAGAACATGCTGGAGTGACTATGTGATCTAAACTATTTTCCACAATTAATTATGACATACAGTTTACCGTTGTATAACCAACTGAACTATTTTTTGGACTTTAATGAATTTCTTCACTCAAATGAAGATGGAATTCCCTTTCGAGCCTGATTCCTCTCATGGTTTCTTCCTCTCAACTACTGAGGGAGTTTTTCCCTGCAACCGTCACCATGGGCGATACTCATTTGGGACTTCTTCTCCTTTCGGCTGTTCCCCTCTTCTCAGGGGTCGCACAGCGAATCATCGCATGTTTGATTTGGCATAGGTTTTTTACGTCGGATGCCCTTCCTGATACATCCGTTAGCAAGGGGTAGAAATATGCTAACAGCTATGCCGCTAACTCTTGACGAAAGTCATCAATGGTTCTTTCACATGAACCCTTCACCATAGACAGTGAGAGACATGGCTGGCCTTTGATAACCCAGTTCGCTACACTAGGGGGACAACAGTTGACAGTGGGGCTTGAACCCCCAACCTTAGGATTGGTAATTCAGCATCTTACATATGAGCCTCCACTGCCCTCTATTCGTAAACATCACATCCTTTTTTACACATTTATACACTGCCTGGCCACAAATAAATAGAAAACTACTTCAGACAATTACTGTAGTGGCCAATATAGGATGCTTCACTTGGAAACAGTCCTTTTAATCCATTGGGGGACAGTGACAACCTTGTGGAAAGTGGGACTCGAACCCCAAACCTCTAGGATCAGCGATCCAGCACCCGACTCTCATTAAAGACATGCAAGCCCCTAATTTCACTACTTTACTGTTTGAAGCTGCTTTGCAACGATGTCAATTGTAAAAAGTGCAACACAAATAAAATTGAATTGAATTGAATTGAACTGAATATGTAAATCATTCTGTATCTTTTTTCTTTTTTTTTTTTTTTGCACCAACTGATAGATACTAAGAATAATCAACTGAACATGGGGAAGCCAGAGAGGATTTTCATCTCAGCCATAGAAACCCTAAGGCTTGGACTAACAATGCTACAGCTGAAGGCGCTGTGGCCTTTAAAAGGTCAAGTATCACCATGGTAGCGTAGTGTAGAAACATTTAGAAGTGGAGCTGGTCATCCATTTCAGCTCATACTTCATAGTTTTTCCAGTTCCTTCGCCCACAGCTAAAGTACTGAGTTCTGATGAACCCTTTTCAGATTTTTGTCAGTTAATGATGATGATGATGATGATGATGATGATGATGATGATGAAAATCCAAACCGTGAACTCTAGTACAATTCTAACTGTTATTTCTTCTTGAAGTGGAGAGCAGGATCACCCTCCTCCATCTCCCCAAGTGCGGAAACTGAAGTCAATTCACGGTGTAGTTTGTAAAACTTCATTATTATCAGTCCAGCAGTGAAACAGTCACAAAGCTCTTCTCCTATCTGACATTCACCATGTTCTTCCATATGTGAACTAAAAACTAAAATCTATTAATTGCTTTTATAGCGGCGCTCCCACAGAGTGTGAACTATTGACAAGGAAAAAGCATCCATCCATCTGGTTGCTTTTGGAACATCAGGATATTTTAGCTAATTTTCCTTCAGTAATTGTCCTCATCAGGTGAAACGAATATGACTTTGATCTTCGATCTCATCATAAAAGAATGCGGCAAAGTTTAGATGCAAGACAGTTCATCCATTCATCACATTCATCCATTCATTTTCCAGCCTGCGTAATCCTAATTAGTGCCGCGGCGAGGCTGGCGCCCATCTCAGCCGATTGGGCGAAGGCAGAGTACACCCTGGACAACTTGCCAGGCTATTAAGGGGCAGAAACACACTGACAGCTATGCAGCTCCTCTTGATGGAAGTCAGCAATGGTTGTTTTACATGAACTTCCCACCAGCGACAGTGAGAGACATGGCCGGCCTTTGATAACCCAGTTAGCTGCTATAAATTTTCCTTCAGCATTATGGTTCTGAGTTTGATCCAATAGATGGAAGGTGTGTCCATTAACATGTGCAGACTTATACTGTATTATCAAAGTCAAATTAATCAAAAAAAAAAAAAAAAAATTCTTCCAGTGGTGTGGTGGTTATGGTGCTGGGCTCATAATTAGGAGGCTGTGGGTTTGAATCCCAGTTAAAACCTCTGGACAGGTGAGCCTCTGTCCACCTCAGGAGTGTTAATGGATACCAGTAAAAATACTGGGAAGTGAACCAGCATCCCATCCAGGAGGAAGTGGACTAGATGCTTCATGCTAAGGAAACCAGGGACAAGCTTGGGCCTGATGAGCCTGTTGGGTCAAGTCTAAAAAAAAAACTTTAAAAAAATGCATATACATTATATACGCCGAAATCACATAACAATAATTGAAAATAATTGAATACATAAATAAAACAATCAATGCGCAGTTATTCCTTCAAAACAAATTCAATTGACTTGATATACATGTGATATTTATTTGCTGATGCTTTCCTTGCCTGTATATTATCATTTAATAGCAAGTGACATGGCTTCAGACTTCATCTGGAAGCCTACGGCACTTCCACACCTCAGCATAAAGCTGCAAACTAAGTTTGACAAGCAATTCATCAGACAATTTATAATAAACTCAGGAAGCAGCAGTTGAGTTTGTCTGAGGAAGAGTTCAAGGAATTTGTCAAGTTGTGGCTTCAGGCAAAAAGGGGCCACGTTTTGAACAGATCTTGCAGAAGATATGGTTTTGATTAAAGACTTCCAAGGAGATGTCCCAAACAAACGTTGCCATGAACCAATGTGTTTGGTTACAAACACACGAAGCAGGCAAGAAGTGCCGGAGCCAGGTGCCGGAGCTGTTATTTTGTGTACGATTCTGCTGCCATGGCAACGGAAGGGCCCACATCGGCATCCTGTTGCTCTCAAAGAGCAGTCTAGGGGCGGTGGACACTTCACATCACTCTGTCCACTGTCCATATAAATAAGTGGCCTGGGTCTGGCTGTGTGTGCCTGGATGAGACAGGGCATTAGGATCTTTATTTTTCATTTCTAATCCAGGCTTAATATTTCCAACCACACACACACACACACACACACACACACACACACACACACACACCCACACACACACTCACACACACACACACACACACACACCACACACACATACAGAAAAACCATTATGGAAGCAAGTTTTAGTGGTTCGCCCTAGAGAAGAAACACAGAAATATGTAAACGCCAAGAATGGTACAAAATGTGCACAGGCTTTATTAATATACAAGACAGACGTTTAAACTTTTTACGTATTTATTTTACATACTCTGTGTAATGTTAGAAGTTGGTATTACATGTTTTTCATGAATAAAGCAATTTAAAATACTGAACAAAAAAAATCTACTACAAACACAAGCACTCAGAGTGCAAACCTCCACCAAGCCCAACAACCCATCACATGAACCAAAATGTCAAAAATCATCCTATTTCACAATGTTGAAGAATCATTTAAAAAAAAAATCAGGTTACAGTGATCCCTCACTACTCCATGCTTCAGTTTGTGTGGCTTCAGCGCATCGCAGATTTTTCAAAAATATTCATCAAAAAATTAAAATAAGGAAAAATGGGAAAAGTTCGGAAAATGCCACAAAACAAGGCCAATTATGCAAAAACACCCCAAACAAACAAAAACACCCCCCCAACAAAACTATGTACATTTTCACGTGAGGCATGCATCTGTATGTGTGTGTATTTATATTTTATTTACATCTTATGCATTATTTTTGAATGTTTAATTGTTATTATTATAAGCATTAATAGCGTTGAATATGTATTTATTGATATTATATACACATATACATGTAAGTATACGTCAGTCAGGGGGGTTGAACCTACTTCTTGGAAATCTGTGGTCGCAGGATGGTCTTGGTCCCCATTAACCGTGGAAAGTGAGGGATCCCTGTATATCCATAATTTAATGAAGTCTTCCTTGTCCAGTGATAGCGATGGCATGGTGGCTCAGTTGTTAGCATTTTAACCTCACAGCCTTTGTGTATGTGTTAGCTCTGTAATATACCTTAAGGTGTACCGCTAACTCGTCCAAACTCAACTGCGCTTATTTTCAGCCTTCTTGTGACCTTGGCAGATAAGAAGTATAAGTAATGGATGCAATATGATAGTAATACTGTATATTTGTTCAGTGGTGTAGTAGTAGGGGGTAACCATGGAGGCCATCTGTCAGTAAATGTCAACCTTCAGGATGAAATCCAACTCTGTCTAAAGTGCGTTGAAACTGCTTTCAAGAAGAGCCAAATGAGAGCATTCCAGGAACACAATGTTGTCGAACGAATCTCCTGATGTACAAGGTGGTCATTATCTCAATGCTCCTCTATGCATTGGACACATGGTCCCCCTATCGCCACCATCGGAAACTGCTTGAGACAGATGTTCTGGTGGCGGTATATATATATATACTATATATGTGTGTGTGTGTGTGTGTGTGTGTGTGTGTGTGTGTGTGTGTGTGTGTGTGTGTGTAAAAAAGTAAAAGGAACCGAACACCATTTACACTTATTTTACACAACTTCATGCTTCATGTATTTTACACAATTTAAAATTTTTATCTGTTCAATACAGTGATCCCTCACTACTTCGTCCATCAGTTTCTATGGCTTCAATGCATTGTGGGTTATCCAAATATATTCATCAAATTTTTTTTAAAAAAATAAGGAAATTAAGGAAAAATAGGGGGAAAGTTAAGAAAATGCCACAAAACACGGCCAATTATGCCACAAAAAACAAACAAACAAACAAACAAACACACAAAAACAAAAGACAACCCAAAACCCCTCAACAAAACTATTTACACTTTTATGTGAGGTGCGCATCGGTGTGTGTGTGTGTGTGTGTGCGTGTGTGTGTGTGTGTGTGTGTTTATATTTAATCTATTATCTTGTGCATTATTTTTGAATGTTTAATTGTTATTATAAGCATTTATAGCGTTGAATATGTATTTATTGATATTATATACACATATACATGTCAGTCAGGAGGGTCGATCTTACTTTGTGGAAATCGAGGTCGTGGGGGTGGGGGGTGTTGTCTCGGTCCCCATTAACTGCGGAAAGTGAGGGATCTCTGTAATTCTACGACCAAAACAGCCTTTTTTTTTTTTTTTTTTTTTTTTTTTTGATATCAGTGACATGGTTGTTCAATATTGTTAAACTCTGCTCAGAAATGACATTATTTTAGAAATAACAGAATTCTACTCTAACTAGGAGGAATTATTGAAAGTTACACAAAACAACATCATCTAGTTTGTTTTGTAATGATCAAGCTTGCATAGTTTCTACTTAAACATCAGACATGAGATGACCATTCAACTAACCGTGATGTTAATGTCCACATTCAGCACTGTTGTCTGTGAACAAATAATATAGTAACTGCAGTGAGAGATCATCCTTATGCTGCTTTTCATCAGAATTTAGACTTTCATAAGCAGAAAAAATGTCCAAGGATTAGAATGAAGTTCGTCTCGGTTACTTGGCGGAGTTATGAACTACGTCCCTGTGGCCAAGAAAAACTGTCTGAACAGAATTCGACGTTTGCATCACATCCAAACCATGAAAAATTAAGCAATTTCACTTCAGTCTGTTTACAGGACACTTCAAAGCTATTTCAAGTTTCTTATAGTAAGATCTAACATTCTTAAAAGTGATATAATTAAAATAAATGACCCTAGTCGTGATTAAGAGGTTTGTCAAATGAATGTGAGTGAATTTAAATATCCTGAGGGTTTAAGATTCGACTGTTTTCATAAAAGATTGAATAGTACATTTAAAATTGCTCAGCAGTGGCAATGTGGGGCCGGTGGCATAGTAGTTAGGGTGCTGTGCTCATGATCAGGAGGTTGTGTGTTCAAATCCCAGTTAGACCCCCCACTGTGCTAAGATCCCTGGGCAAGGTCTTCACCACAAGTGTGCCTCTGTTCACACAGCAGTATAAATGGGGACCAGTAAAAATATACTGGGAAGATAACCTGCGATGGACGAGTGTCCCATCCAGGGGTTGAACTCCTTGGTAGCTTCACGCTACGGAAACTGGGAATAAGCACCGGCTTGGTGAGCCGCTCGGCTCAGGTGTAAAAAGCCCAACAGACTGCCTTACCAGAAGTGGCAATGTGATCTTAATGTATTTAAATCCCTGGAAATTTTCACCACAGTTCTGGATGCATATTATTATTATTATTATTATTATTATTATTATTTTATATTGATCCTTTAACTATCATCACAAACATTCAACAAAGGAGCCACTATACTCACCCGTCATGTCAAATTAATGCAATCGTGCTTAGTTTAGTCTTTTTTTTTTTTTTTTTTTGTCAGTTATTACTAATCATAATCATGCATTTTTTTTTTCCATTTCAGCCTGAACCTCCCGATCTGGCTGTTTACACTATTACTGAATAAATGAAAAGACTAAGTATATTTGATTTTAGTATACAGGGATCTCTCACT
This sequence comes from Plotosus lineatus, assembly GCA_024760905.1. NCBI lineage: Eukaryota > Metazoa > Chordata > Actinopteri > Siluriformes > Plotosidae > Plotosus > Plotosus lineatus. Next base: position 26,412,075 of record CM045748.1, on the reverse strand, counting down.
TTCCGCGGTTAATGGGGACCGAGAGCTCCTCGCAACAGCCGATTTCTGCGAAGTAGGATCAACCCTCCTGACTGATGTATACATATTATGTGTATATAATATCAATAAATACATATTCAACACTGTAAATGCTTATAACAATTAAACATTCAAAAATAATGCATAAGATGTAAATAAAATATAAATACACACGCATACAGATGTGCAAATCACATAAAAATGTAAGTAGCTTTGTAGGGTTGGTTTTTTTGGGTTTGTTTATTTGGGCTTTTTTTTGCATAACTGGCCTTGTTTTGCGACATTTTCCTTAACTTTTTCCCCATTTTGAAAAACCTGTGATGCGCTGAATCCGCAGAAACTGAAGCATGAAGTAGGGAGGGATCACTGTACTGGAAAATGTAAACTTAAAATTGTGCAATGATAATTTAGCTTAGAATGTCGCTGTCAATAATGGATAGGTCAGCTACTGGAATACCAGGAATTTGCTGGTGGCGTTCCACCAATCAGAAATTTAAAAAAATATCTTAAATGATTAATGTGTCTCATCAGGCAGTGGTGTCCTGGTGATAAGATGCTGGATTACTGATCCCAAGGCTGAGGGTTCAAGCTCCACTCAACGGGTTTCAACGGCTACCCTCCCCCCAACCCCCAACCCCCCCAAGCAGCTACCTGGGTTATCAAAGGCCGGCCATGTGTCTCACTGTCCACGAGAGGTTCATGTAAAAGAGCCGTTGCTGACTTTCGACAAGTAGCTACATAACCTGTTTCTGCCCTGGCGAGCTGTCTAGGGTATACTCTGCTCTTTGCCAGACTCAGCTGAGATGGGTGCCAGCCTGCCCATGACCCTGATTATAATTATGTGGTTCAGAAAATGAATGAATGATGTCTCTCATCCCAAAATATTATACACATCCCATGTACTATGTACTAAAATAAGCAGGTTTGGTGGACACCATTGATAAATATTCCCAATGTTCCATCTCTAGGACTTTTCAACAATATCCACCTCAACCTTTTGAGAATTGTTATTTATAAATAAGATGGAATTTATTTCCCAGTATCATTAGTATTGTAGTACTTTTATAAAAGGTGTTTAATTGCATACATTTTATTAATCGTATTCATATGCCATAAATAATGGTGATATTTCTTTATGATAACTCTTAAATAATTGTACAACTGTCTGCTCCATCCACTAAAACTACTATGAGTATGTTACAGTAATTGATGATTCCTTTGTATGCAGCAATTTTATTTCTTATATTTCCTCATCTCCAGTAATTAATTAATCTCTACACTGCTGCTCACTTGATTTCAATGTCTATAGGTTTTTTCATACATTTCTGCATTACAATGGTTATTTTTACTGTTTGACCTTTAACCCAAGAAATTAAATGAGCCCAGAAATGAAACCTGTTATAAATAGTAAATGAACAATCAACCAGAGCTTTGTTGCCCATGTGCGCCACTTTCCTTAACAGACAAAAAAAATCACTTTATTATATATATATATATATATATATATATATATATATATATATATATATATATATATATATATATATATATATATATATTTTTTTTTTTTTTTTTTTTTTTTTTTTTTTGGTGTGAATAATAAAGTTGGCCAGATTTTTCAAGACATGTTAACAGTTGAAGGTATATTATGTAAAAACATCTTCACACAACACAACAATAACAATGATGCATCTCAATAACTGCATGAGTCCGGATACCCCAGACACAGCTGTTTACATAATTTCCTGACATTCACTGGCTTCCACCATAACAAATTTCAGGTCTATCTTTGGTCCAGATGTGAGTGCAGATGGAAATAGAGCTGATTTCTTCTCCTTCCATGTTCTAGCCTAGTGACCGTCACTTGGTTTTGGTCTTCTCGTCATAAGACCCTGCATTCTTATATGCTGATACATAGCCAGTGTTCTCTACGATCTCTTCACGTCCGCTTTTCCCTTTGCCTTTTCCGCTCTCATCAAAACGCTCCTTGTGAGAGCCGGTGTACTTGGTAGTGTCTGTTAGTCTGTCCACCGCTCCAGTCTTCGTAACTTTCTGGAAAACATGTACAAACACGTGATAATCACAGAAAGCGTGATAAATAATTGCATCATGTTACATAGACAGGATGTTCAAAAACACAGAGAACTAAAAGGATCGTGCATTTTTCCAGGTTGGGTTTCGGAGTGTAAGAGCTGTGATATATTATTGAAATGAAATACAGGTGACACGATCTATATTATTCTTTAGCATACAAACAACTGGGATGAAGGAAGTCTGAACAGAATTACTACATTGTGCAATATGTAAAAGGTCAAATACAGTGGAACCTCGGCACTCAAAAGCTTTAGAGGTCGAACAAATCGGAATTCGGCCAAAAAAAATCTGGGTTTTGAAAAGAAGGCAGAAACAAGCCACATTAGAAATGTTCTTCAAGAAAAGAAAGGGACATCCTGAAGAAGAGTCATCCACGCCAAAGCGAGTAGCAAGAGAAAAAAAAAACACCTTTGGCTGATTCACCTGAAGCTGTTATGGAAGGGGATCTGCTTCCTCTCTCCCTCTGTTATGGAAGGGGATGCTCCTCCTCTCTCCCTCTCCAACATTTATGTATGCCAACTGCTCACCAGCACAAAGGTAAAAATTCTTCTCTTTATTGTTCTTAAGCTGTAACTGTACTTGGTTTTTATTTTAGTGTACTGTATTCAATAATTTTTCACTTAATTTGTGGACTTACGGTATGAGTTACAGTACCGTTAACTTTTGTTCAAAAGACGACAGAACGGATTGACCATTTACATTAATTGTAATAGGAAAACTAGATCCTGAATTTGACCAAATCGAAATTCGACCAGCGGTCTGGAACGAATTGTGGTCGAGAACCGAGGTACCACTGAATTAGCTTAACACAACACATCACAGCCTTCTATGTACTGTATTTCTCTGGTGACAAAATCACAAAAATTTAAATGAAAGAGATTCCACAGAACCCAAACTAAAAACCAGTCAGGTGTTCTTAATGTTATGGCTGATCCGCTTCACTTATTGTTTGTAAAATCAATAAACACATGTATGTACTTGTTTTGATTCTATTCACGCAAGTGCCAACTTAGTTTCCTCACCGTTACACCAACATTGGTCGGCTCTTTCCCCTCGATCAGCTTCTGCATGGCCTGCAATGCTTCTTCCTTGCTCTGGCCTTTGAATCTTTTCTGGGCCAGTTCGTCCAGAGCTTTCTGAAACTCCTCGTATGTCATGACCCGAGCTGATTTTGCCCTAAAGATCCATGCACAAAATATATAACCAACATGTTCATGCATTATTTATTCATTCTTTTTCTGAACCACTTAATCTTAATTAGAGGTGAAAGGGAGGCTGGTGCCCATCTCAGCCCACTCTGGTACACCCTCGACAGCTCGCCACACCATCACAGGGCTGACACTAACACAACCATTCACACAGGGGTGTTTGGAACAACCAATTAACCTACTTTGATGTTTTTGGACTGTGGGAGGAAACCCATGCATGCACTGGGACGACATTAGAATTACACACAGAAACTCCTGAGCTGGGAATTTGAACCCAGAAATTCTTGCTGCACAGCAGACGTGCTAACCACTGTGGCACCGTGCCGCCAACAGATGAAATAATCAACTGAAATTCAACTCTTGGCGCCTCTCGTTGACACACCATTCAAAGCCTGTATTGTTTGTGGACTACTGTAGCAACATGAGTCAAAAGGAAGCTTTTGTGAGAAACATGACATGGCCGGCCTTTGATAACCCAGTTATCTACACTGGTGGGACAGTAACAACCCACTGAGTGGGTGGGGCTTGAAACCCCAACCTTATGATTGGTGAATCGGCACCTTTACCACCAGGCCACCACTGCCCTTTGTACATGTAATTATGCTAATACATTCTCTAAGAGCAGTCGTGGCCTGGTGGTAAAGGTGCCGGATCACCGGCTCAAGCCCCCCCACTCTCCACGGTTGCCCCCCCAGTGCATATAGCTGGGTTATCAAAGGCCGGCCATATCTCTCACTGTCTGTGGTGAGAGATTCATGTAAAAGAACCATTGCTGACTTTCAACAAGAGTAGGGTGCATAGCATCCCAGCCCACTCTGGGTGAGGGCAGGGTACATACGCCCTGGACAGCTCACTAGGCCATCGCAGGGCGGAAACACGCTGATGGCTATGCACCGAACCATTGCTGACTTTCAACAAGAGTAGGGTGCATAGCCGTCAGCGTGTTTCCGCCTTGCGATGGCATTTTGAGCTGTCCAGGGTGTACCCTGCCCTCACCCGGAGTTGGCTGGGATGGGAGCCAGCCTCGCCACAATCCTAATTAAGTTTCAGCGGTTACAGAAAATGAACAATGATGCACATCCTCCTTAATGCTGTCTACCTCTTATTATCTTTATAATGCATACAGTGCTTATTACAAAAAGATTTAAATTTACAGTATAGAACACAAACTTTTTACGAATTTCTGTACCAACTTACTTGACTTTTGTAAAGACGATATCAGCATCGGTGGATGTCACATTTTTGCCATCGATAACTTTGCAGTCCTTACAGAGCTTGACCCAGTTTTTGCCGTTCATCTCCTTCCCTGTTGCTTTAGTGTCTCCATGGATAGCAAACTTCTTGAAGGCACTTAGCAGCTGGTCCACATCTGTGCTCTCTGCCATCCTGCCTATACTGGAGGAAAGAAAGCCATGCCTTTGGGTTTTAAAAGGGAAAACATGGGTTTTGCACTAAACCTTAATGAATATAATTATTATAACTCAATCTGTACGATCATCCAGAGGGCAAGTGTGTTTTTATATATGATGAAAATCAAATCCCAAGATTTTCATAAAGAAAAGGGCCCTGTGCTACAGTGTGGAACATTACAGTTATTAATATCACAACAGGAATTTGAAATAATTATTTATGTCCACCAAGTGTTTCATTTTATCTGTTCTCTGAGATTGTACATCTGTTTATTTGTCAGCAACTTTACATAAAAAAGCGAAGAATGGGTTTTGGTGAATAATTTTGGCAGTGTTGAATGTACCTCGATTAACAGTACATTAGATTCTGGCACCGCCAGTGCAGCTAACTGGGTTATTAAAGGCCGGCCATGTCTCTCACTGTCTATGGTGTGAGGTTCAGGTAAAAGAACCATCGATGACTTTTGCCAAGAGTAGGCTGCATAGCCGTCAGCGTGTTTCTGCCTCACGATGGACTGCCGAGCCGTCCAGGGTGTACTCTACCCTCGCCCGGAGTCGGCTGAGGTGGTCGCCAGCCTCCCCTCGACCCTAATTAGAATGAAGCGGTTCAGAAAATGAATGAATGAATCGATTCTGGTGAGGATGTTGATTACAAGCTGGACCTGGGAACAGGTCAGTACTCAAACTTACCCACTACCTCTGATGTAATTAAAATGTCTTTATTCCAATGTTCTTCTTTACAGGTTCGATCAGATCTGATTCAATCACTCAAAAATATATTCAGTAAAGTTCCTTAAGATTCTCTCGTTAGGATATTTGGGGGTTATTTAAAGCTTAATTTAACAGGCAGGACAAGGAATCACTTACACTGTCACAATACACTAAGTATCCTACAAGCAAGTCAGGTATGGTATGACATCACAAGGTATGACATCACAATAAACTCCCCATCGCTCTGTCACAATGTCTCCCATTGTGTCACGCAATGTACAACGGTGTGACCTTTACAGCATAATGACTGTGCCCTCTGAATGCTTTCTGTTTTTTATTAAAAGTGCAAATAAAATAAAACTCAAATTGATGTCATAATGTTGCTAATATGCCTCATTATATTTAGACATGAACCAACTTAGGAATTGTGTTCATTTTATAGCGTGACTTATAATTCACAGGGAATAGACTTTTTTCCAATATTTGTATTATGACAACATAAAAATTCACTATATTACCATAAACAAACAAAAGATATCTCCCTGGTTGCCAAGTATTTATAAATTAATTTTACAGCATCACTTAGTTTTGGTCATTAAAAGACGAGAAATGTCTCGACCCTCTCCTTGCTTCTGCTCCTCCACTCAGAAACTGTGAAGACACTCCATTGTTGATAATATAAATGTATTTACCAAAATGATGCAATACAGTGATCCCTCGTTACTTCGTGATTCAGTTTCTGCAGAGTTAGCGCATCTCGGGTTTTTCAAAAAACATTCATCGAAAAATTTTAAAAATAATGAAATTAAGGAAAAATAGGGGGAAAGTTAAGTAAAATGACGCAAAAAAAGGGTCAAGTATGCAAAAAACGCAAACAAACAAAAACAATAAACAACCCAAAACCCCCCAACAAAACTGCTTACATTTTTATGTGAGGTGCGCATCTGAGTGTGTGCGCATGCGCGCCTGTATGTGTGTGGATTTATATTTTATTTACATCTTATGCATGATTTTTTTAAATGTTTAATTGTTATAAGCATTTATAGCATTGAGTATGTGTATTATATACACATCTTCTTTTCCTTTCGGCTGCTCCCTTCAGGGGTCGCCACAGCAAATCATCCGCCTCCACCTCATCCTGTCCTCCGCATCTTCTTTTCTGACTCCAACGACCTTCATGTCTTCCTTCACCACATCCAAAAATCTCTTCTTTGGTCTTCCTCGAGGCCTTCTGCCTGGTAGCTCCAACCTCAGCATCCTACTGCCAATATACTCACTATCCCTCCTCTGTACATGTCCAAACCATCTCAATCTAGCCTCTCTGACTTTGTCTCCAAAACATCTTACGTGGGCTGTCCCTCTGATATACTCATTTCTGATCCTATCCATCCTCGTTACTCCCAGAGAGAACCTCAACATTTTCATCTCCGCTACCTTCAGCTCTGCCTCCTGCCTTTTCCTCAGCGCCACTGTTTCTAATCCATACAACATCGCTGGCCTCACCACCATCTTGTACACTTTTCCCTTCATTCTTGCTGACACTCTCCTATCGCACATCACACCGGACACTTTTCTCCAACCATTCCAGCCTGCCTGCACACGCTTCTTCACCTCTTTTCCACCCTCTCCATTGCTCTGGATTGTTGAGCCTAAGTACTTAAAATCCTCCACCTTCGTTATCTCTGCTCCCTGTAACATCACCGTTCCTCCTGGGTCCTTCTCATTCACACACATTTATTCTGATTTTCTGAGGCTAACCTGTATTCCTCTCCTTTCCAGGGCATACCTCCACCTCTCGAGATTTTCCTGCACTTGTTCTCTGCTACAGATCACAATGTCATCTGCAAACATCATAGTCCATGGAGATTCTTGTCTCACCTCATCTGTCAGCCTGTCCATCACCATAGCAAACAAGAAGGGGCTCAGAGCTGACCCTTGATGCAGTCCCACCTCCACCTTGAATTCGTTGGTCACACCGACAGCACACCTCACCACTGTCTTACATCTCTCATACATGTCCTGCACCACTCTAACATACTTCTCTGCCACTCCAGACTTCCTCATGCAATACCACAGTTCTTCTCTTGGCACCCTGTCATATGCTTTTTCCAGATCCACAAAGGCACAATGTAGCTCCCTCTGACCTTCTCTGTATTTCTCTATTAACATCCTCAAAGCAAACATTGCATCTGTGGTGCTCTTTCTTGGCATGAAACCAAACTGTTGTTCATATACATGTATATATACGTCACACACGGGGATGTGTCAATCCTACTTCGCGGAAATCGGCGGTCGCAGGGGAGGTCTCGGTTCCCATTAACTGCAAAACGTGAGGGATCCCTGCATTACTCTTAGATTACCAGGGTTATAAGACAAGCAACTGAACTTCATGTTCAACTATGGAGAGGGTTCTGTCTCGTGCTTTGTATTGTATCTGACCAGTTAATAGATATTTCCAGAGGGAGAGAAGCTAGCGATTAAGTAAACTGACCGTCTGAATGAATCTGTAAACGCGTATCAAGGGGTGGCAATAATGCACTCGTATGGTCAGCAGTCATATATTATGACATATATATTTGTTAATAAACAAACAGCCACAGAAACATTTTTGAGTTTCAAACGTTAATATTTCTAACTTGCTTGAAGAACTGCACACAGAGACCATGATTAATGAGGAACGCTTTGTTTTATGTAGAACTTTTAGGGATCTGATTACAAACCGGATTCCAAAAAAGTTGGCACACTATACAAATTGTGAATAAAAAGAAAGAAATATGTAGATTTGAAAGTGAAAAGAAATTTAAAATCAACATAATTTCCCCTTAAAATCACACATTTTCTCAGCTTAAACTTTTGGCAACGTCATCTATGTTTTATTCAGAATAAAATATTGAAATTTGGCACTTCTGCATCATTGCATTCAGTTTTTATTCACAGTTTGTATAATGTGCCAACTTTTTTGGAATCCGGTTTGTATAAACATGAAGGGTGTTTTCATTATTTCCTTCATGGTTCCTGAGCTGGATCATGATTCTGATACTATAGTAGTTTTATTATATCTTTATTTTTATGCATTGAATTGATTTATGACTCAAAAAATCAATAGTCACACACTTATTGATCAAAACAGTTAATCCCCCTATGAGGGTCAAGAGGGGGTTAGAGCCTATCTCAGCTGACAATGGAGGAAGGAAGGGTACACGCACACACACACACACACACACATGTGTGTGTGTGCTCGCAATTAATGTGTATATCTTTGGATTGTAGGAGAAAACCAGAGTGCCTGGAAGAAACTCATGCTAGCATGGGGAGAACATGCTCACACCCGAGCTTGGGAATCAAATCCAGGACCTTCTGGCTGTGACGTGATTATAAAATTTCAGTAATTCCCTAAAAAACAATTAACTATAATAGGTGTTTGTCTTTCAATGTCATTTTTTATTTTCATACTTACAGATTTTGTGAATGATCTTATAGCATACAGGGATCCCTCACTTTGCCTGATTAATGAGGACTGAGACCCCCAAAGACTGCTGATTTCCACGAAGTAGGATCGACCCCCTAACTGACATATACGTATAGTAATATGTGTATATAATATCAATAAATACATATTCAATGCTATAAATGCTTATAATAATAAATAAACATTCAAAAATAATGCATAAGATGTAAATAAAATATAAATACACATACAGAGATGCGCGCCTCACATAAAAATGTAAGTAGTTTTGTTGGGGGTTTTGGGTTGCTTTTTTGTTTTTTGGGTTTTTTGTTTGTTTATTTATTTTTGCATAATTAGCCTTGTTTTGCAGCATTTTCCTTAACTTTTCCCCTATTTTCCTTAATTTCCTTATTTTTTTATTTTTTGATGAATATTTTTGAAAAACCCATGATACACTGAAGCCACTTTAACTGAAGCACAAAGTATCAAGCGATAACTGTATTTAGTTTGTATGATTCTATTATGACAGATATTCTTCCTTTTGTTTCTTTTTTGATAAATGCCATGTTAGTACAACTGCATCAGTCGTTTATTTTTATTTTTGAATAGTGTAACTGAATAGTTTTTAATTAGTTTTAATTTTTTGCTGCCACCTTCTGGAACTGGTCCATAACTCATTCATTAAAAAAAAAAGAAAAAAAAAAAACAAGCAGTGGAAAATTTGATGACATTGACTAAAATTAAAGTCATCAAATTTTCCACTGCTTTTTTTTTTTTTTTTTTTTTTTTTTTCCAGTTAACTTTATTAACTGTGATTTATAAACCCATATTCAATTTCTGGATCTTCTGGATGAGTTAAATCAAAATCAACACCGATTTAACAGAAAAGCTATTTACATAACCCAAAATAAGTAAATCTTAATTGTGGGAAGCAGCAGGAGTGTGTAATGGGGCCTCTTCAGATGATCCCTCGAGTTCTGAGAGGCATGTGTTACTGTGGAATATTTCAGATAGATGTCAGAAGTTTGGCAGGAGATGGCTCTATGTAGAGTTGATGGACGGTCAATATGGTGGGTGGGCTTGGCCTGATTTCAACTAAAAGCTTCTGCAACCATCTGTAGTTTGTTTTTAGCTATAAAACCAACACACACACACACACACACACACACACACACACACACAAAAATGTGCACATCGGCACGTACACAATCATTTACATACGTATTGATGCTGACAAGCATTTCATTTGTAGCCGCTTGGAATTAGTGGGTGGGTTCACTTCTAACATACCATTTATTTAACAAGGGAAGGAGAGCATGCTATGTTTCATTTGATCTCCCATCGGAGATGTATATGCGTGCTACTGCAGTTGGCAGAGCCTCCACACACACACACACACACACACACACACACACACACACACACACACACACAGAGCTTCCCTCAGTTTGACTACGGCTTGTGGACTCTTGGGAGGTTTCCATGGAAAATTATTCGAATGAAAATACTCCTTGGAGTCTGTAGGTCCACAAACTGTATCAAATGCAAACTCCAACCTTTAACCTAATCTCACCATTTAGATGCATTTACACCAATCATGTGATGTGAGTCATGTGACATTTTCTGAATTTGGAAGCAGTATCATGTTTGTTTGAGTGATAATAAAGGTTGAGGAATAGTACATAATTAAACCTTACCTTTTCACCAGTGTATGATGTGGAGCTGTGCCAGTTTGGAGCAAAGGTACGCACTGAATCATGCACTGATTCATTTCATTGCACCTCATTTGTCATTACCTTCACACCGTGCTTATGATATCATCTCAGGTATTTATTTGACAGCTCTTGGGCATTAATTATATCATGATGTATTTATAAACAGATTAAACACATTTCATAATCAATAAATAATTAGATCCTGAAGCTTTACTAAATGAGCAAAAATACATCTGAAGGTTGATCGTATTAAAAGTGCATTAATGATGAGTGTTGCATTATTGAAATCTTGAATAATTGGACCGTAAGAAGTGGTTCAGTATCACTGTAGTGCAGTTTAATAATCCAGTTATAACAATTACAGCAAGCAGACAGGTCTATAACACTCGGAATGGTAAGACATAACCAAAATGCATCACTGCTTTCTTATAATAGGTCGTAAATAAATACAGGAAGAAGGAGTCCATGCACAAAAAACAAAAACAAAAACAAAAACAAAAAATCTATTAAAAAAATAAATTAATACTGATAATAATTTCTTGAGAGGACTGAGTGAAATTATGCTGCAACCTTGTGCATCAAAGTTTGTACATGTGTGTGTGTGTGTGTGTGTGTGTGTGTGTGTGTGTGTGTGTGGATGCATCAGGATGTGTTTGAGTAGCAACTGTTATAAAGCTCTTACCTGTGGCACCCTGCTCCTTCCTGCACAGCTACTCCACACGCATATACACACACATGGACTTACACCCGTACACAAAACACCTCTTTATATACAGGGTTATGAACTACAGCACCACCTGCCCATTCTCTCTCTCTCTCTCTCTCTCTCTCTCTCTCTCTCTCTCTCTCTCTCTCTCTCTCTCTCTCTCCCCTTTTCTTCTCTTAAAATGAGCTTTAAAGGGCTGGGGGCTTGTTATCATCTGTTTATCCCTGTATCCATAGAGACATCCTGTTTAACATCGAGGGAGGGCAAGAGAGAGAGAGAGAGAGAGAGAGAGAGAGAGAGAGAGAGAGAGAGAGAGAGAGAGAGTTAAACAATGTCACAGGGTGGGGCAGGATTGTGTGTGTATGTGTGTGTGTGTGGTTGTGTGTGTGTGTGTGTGTGTGTGTGTGTGTGTGTGTGTGTGTGTGTGTGTGTGTGTGTGTGTGTGTGTGTGTGTGTGTGTGTGTGTGTGTGTTATGATCAGATTTAAACATGAACTAAAACTGTGACAGGGTGTGTTAATCCACACATTAATGTACGTCATGGTATATACCATGCAATACAGAATATTGATGGTAATATAAAACAGATGAATTTGAATTTAACACATTTTCTTTTCATTCGGTGCTCAATAGTATTTGCGAGTTTATTAAGCCTTAAATCAGCAGCAATTTCTGGCTAAATGCTGCTTTAAGGTTAAAACCCATAGAGTCGCTAGATTTGGCAATTTTTTTAGAGCCGTCCAATGACTTTAATTAAAAAAGAGAGAGAGAGAGAGAGAGAGAGAGAGAGAGAGAGAGAGAGAGAGAGAGAGAGAGAGAGAAAGAGAGTAAGTAAGCCAAGCAACACATTTCATGACTTATCACATTGGCAAATTATTGGACTTGATGAGATGAGAGATTTCCTTTCGGCTTTTTCCTTTTTCTTTTCTTTTTTTTTTTTTTCAGGGGTCGCCACAGTGATCGATTCGCATGTTTGATTTGGTATAGGTTTTTACATCGGATGCCCTTCCTGACACAACCCTTTAGCAAAGGACAGAAACACGCTGACGGCTTTGCAGCCTACACGTCTCTTTATTTCACAGCGAAGACATTGCTGTTGTTCATTTTAAACTCTGTTTATTTTTTTTATTATTTCAATCCGACTTCAATCTACAGCTACAATCCGATTGTGAATTATATTACTTCATTATCACTTCTCTTTGGTCTTTCTGTTTGACTTATAGACTCACACAAACAGTTTACAGGGATCCCTCACTTTCCGCTTATAATGGGGACTGCGATACCCCCCGCGATCGCTGATTTTCGCAAAGTAGGATCGACCCCCTGACTGATGTATATGTACATGTACATGTGTATATAATATCATTAAATACATATTCAACGCTATAAATGCTTATAATAACAATTAAACATTCAAAAATTATGCATAAGATGTAAATAAAATATAAATACACACACATACAGATGTGCATTTCACATAAAAACGTAAGTAGTTTTGTTGGGGGGTTTTGGGTTGGGATTTTTTTTTGCTTGTTTTTTTTGTTTGTTTGTTTGGGTTTTTATTTATTTTTTATTTATTTATTTATTTTTTTTTTTGCATAATTGGTCTTGTTTTGCTGCATTTTCCTTAAAATGTTCCCTATTATTATTTTTCGATGAATATTTTTGAAAAACCCGTAATGCACTGAAGCCGCAGAAACTGAAGCACGAAGTAGCGAGGGATCAGTGTACTACTTGTATCCAGCTTCTCACACAAAACCCGCATAAATAGGCTTACTTTTAGCATTAACATTACTATCCGAATAAAATACAAACCACAGAGCAGAAACGTCACAGTTTAACAGGACTAGCTAGTTATCTTATAACGGTAATGGTAATTAAATCTAGATCTTTTTAGTAAATTCGTTTATTTCACCAGAACTGGAAAGTCATTCGTTCATTTTCTGTAATCGCTTAATCCAAATTAGCACTGTGGGGAGGCTGGCGCTCATCTCAGCCAACTTTGGGCAAGGACAGAGTTCATGCTGGACAGCTCACCAGGCCATCGCTGGGCAGAAACCAGTTGAAGGCAATGCAGCTCCTCTTTACCAAGGTCAACAATGGTTCTTTTGTTTTCCTCTCCTAGAAAGTGAGAGACATGACTGGCCTTTGAATAACCCCAGTTAGCTGCGCTGGGGGGACAATGGTGACAACTTGGTGATAATTGGGCTTGAACCCCTGACCTTGGGATCAGTATTCCAGCAGCCTACCACCGAGACACCAGTTTCGTAGTGTAGGAGCATGAGTGAGGGGCTTCCAAGATGAGAACATCAACCCCTGGGGAGATGCTGGTTGAGATTATTTTGCTGGTTGTTGTATTTAGGTGGTTGGTCTGTCCTACTTTATTTTAAACTCTCTTTTGGATAAATTACATTTTATTACAGTAAACGTGACCAAAGCTTGTTTCCTTCATTGTCGTTATTTTGGATTCGGATCTATTCACACAACAAAATGACACAACACCTTAACAAGCATATAAAACATGCCCATACCTGTACAACCACAGGCAGGCCCATATTTACCTTCTCACTTACACACCCATGTGTGTTCCTCATTCATTTCACGAGAATTAATTAAGAAATATATTTGATTTATTATTATGTGGAAATATCTTGCGATGGTTATCTGTAGTGGTTATCATGTCCACCTCACAGGAAGAAGGTCCTGGTGCCAATCCCTGCTGACACTTATCAAAGGCAGGGTACACCCCTAATGAGTATCCAGACCATCACAGTGCTAATAAACACAATTATCCACACTCATATTTACATACAGGGGCAATTTGGAGCAGCCAAATAACCGAATGTGCATGTCTTTGGATTGTAGGATGAAACCAGGGCAACCAAAAGAAACACGACGACATGTGAAG
>CM045748.1:26355359-26392859 GCA_024760905.1 Plotosus lineatus | reverse complement strand
AAATTTATACAATGCTTCAGTATTGCCACCACCACCACCACCACCACCACCACTACCATGATCATCATCAAAATAAAGAGCACTATAATACTAGTATCACTGTCGTTGACTATAAAAATGAAAGGAAAAGTGTACAAGACGGTGTTGAGGCCAGCGATGTTGTATGGTTTAGAGACAGTGGCGCTGACGAAAAGACAGGACGCAGAGCTGGAGGTAGCAGAGATGAAAATGTTGAGGTTCTCTTTGGGAGTAACGAGGATGGATAGGATCAGGAATGAGTCCATCAGAGGGACAGCACATGTAAGAGGTTTTGGAGACAAAGTCAGAGAGGCTAGATTGAGATGGTTTGGACATGTACAGAGGAGGGATAGTGAAAATAATTGGTAGTAGCTGTGTATGCTGAGGTTGGACCTACCTAGGCCTAGAGGAAGACCAAAGAGGTGATTTTATGGACGCGGTGAAGGAGGACATGAAGGCAGTTGGTGTAAGAGAAGACGATGCAGAGGATATGGTGAGATGGAGGCAGATGATTCGCTGTGGCGACCCCTGAAGGGAGCAGCCAAAAGGAAAAGAAGAGACTGTCGTTGGCTATAATTTAAGCCGATATAGATTCTAAGTGACATCATAACATGGATATCCTCCTTGTATCGCTAACTTTATATAGTAAAAAAAAAAAAAAAAAAAAAAAAAAAAAACGCAGGTGACAAGTTCTCAGGTTGACGTTATGGAAAGATCTCACAAATTATGACAAATTCCTAAGTGGGTGGGTGCAAAAACTATACCGGTCAGAGACTAACTCTGCCATGTGATACAGCTTTGTTTGTTATGTTGCCAGTGAAAAGTTGCAACTTAATAATGTGGCCCATCTCAGTCCCCTCCCCCAACCAGATTCTATTACCGAGGCTGGGACAAAATGACATAGACACCAAAACCACATACCACCCACCCACACACACACACAGAGAGAGAGAGAGAGAGAGAGAGAGACAGAGAGAGAGAGAGAGAGAGAGATTGGGGAAGTGGGATATCTATTGCCTAGCAGCGCAGACGGTCCTCCAACATTTCATCCAAAACAAAACACTTACAGTGACATTAAAATATCAGGCCATTCGCTTGCATCATATTGTTTTAAAAATGGTTTCATTGCCTCTGGGGTGGCGGCACAGTGGTGTAGAGAGCATATCAGCCTCACAGCAAGAATGTCCAGGTTCAAGTCATGGGCTCGGGTGTTGCTGTGTGGAGTGTGCATACTCTTCCTGTTCTTGCTTGGGTTACCTCCAGATGCTCCGATTTCCTCCCACAGTCCAAAGACATGCACACTGCGACCAGGAGAGACCAGGAGTTCCTCTCCTCCTGGATGGGACGCTACCTTCCCAGTATATTTTCACTGGCACCCATTTACACTGCTGGGTGGACAGAGGCACACTTGGGGTTGAGACCTTGCCCAGGGTCTTAGCACAGTGGGATTTGAACACACAACCTCCCGATCATGAGCCCAGCACTCTAACCACTACTCCAGCGGCCCCACAGTATTGTGTATGGATATGACCTTAAATGCTCTCATGAATTCTGTACTCGGGTTGGTCAGTAACTCCGACAGTATTTCCAGTCTACAGTCCCAACTCATTCACAGAGACTGATATGAAAGAGACAACAAACACCGACGCTTAATAATAAACACATGGTCAGGATGCTGCTATTTAATAATGTGAAGCATGTCAAAATGTGCATGTCGAGAAGCTTTCTGTAATAAACTGATATTTATTTTGGAACAATTATAGAAGGCGTTTCGAGTGTAATCAATTTAATAATCGATTGGGAAAATGACAAGCGGTGAGCTTATAAATGTCAAGCAGACAAAACAGAGACGATACAAAACAAACAACTACGGTATTTTTATTGACTTTTCATTTTCATAGGGTCACGAGGAGGCTGCCGCCCATCCCGGGCCGACCCCGGGCGAGGGCAGAGTACACTCTGGACAGCTCGCCAGGCCATCTCAGGGCAATTTTATTGACTTTATAACCTTTAAGTGTATCTACAACACTACACCGTGGACAGCCCCGCCCCAAAACCTCTGTTCTTATAAACTCATACCAAAACATTTATTTCCGTTTATTTTCTTTCAAGAATTTGTCATGATTGCCCTGCGATGGCCTGGTGAGCTGTCCAGGGTGTGCGCTGCCCTCACCCAAAGTCAGCTGAGATGGGTGTCAGCCTCCGCGTGATCCTAAATAGGATTAAGCGGTTCAGAAAAAAATGAATGAATGAATTTGTAATGATGGTCGGAAACTTGCACCACATTAAAAAGCCTTTTCTAGCACGTCCTAAAGACTCCCTGTAGGGTTAAGGTGGGGACTCTGTGGTGGCCAATTCATGTGAAACTGATTCCTCCTGCTCCCTAAATCAGTCTTTCACAATTTCAGCCGCCGAAATGTTATGTCTGTGACAGCAGGGAAGCAAAAATGCATTGATGTCATAGCTTGATCATTCAATGCATTCAAGTTGTGAACTGACTTCATTTTATTGCACATAATGTTGCCGAGTCTCAACTTGACCAACTGAAGAAACTCCAGATCATAACACTTCCTACAGCAGTTTACAATTCAACACTTTTGTTGTTCCATTTGTTTGACGCAGGGCAATTATTTGCTTAAATGTTGACATTTTCCATTATGTTTTGAATTTTCTACAATATTATTAAGGAAAAGAGAAGCCACTCACTGCATAAGTTAGGATTAAAAGGACTGTTGTTATGTGAAACATACTATTTTGGCCACTACAGAAATAGTCTTATTTATTTGTGGCCGGGCAGTGTGTACATGTGTTAAAAAAAAAAAAAAATATATATATATATATATATATATATATATATATATGTGATGTTTGCTAACAGAGGGCAGTAGAGGTCCATACGTAAGATGCTGGATTACCAATCCTACGATTAGGGGTTCAAGCCCCACTGTCAAACTTTGTCACTGCTGTCCCCCCCCCCCAATGCAGCTAACTGGGTCGTGTCTCGCACTGTCTATGGTGAGGGGTTCGTGTAAAAGAACCATTACTGACTTTCGACAAGAGGAGTTGCATAGCCGTCAGCATGTTTCTGTCCTGCGATGGCAGGGCGAACTGTCCAGGATGTATTCTTCCCTCACCCGGAGTCAGCTGAGATGGGTGCCAGCCTTCCTGCAACCCTAAATAGGATTATGCAGTTCAGAAAATGAATGATTGGACATTTCCTAATCAACTAATTGCAAATGTTGATAAATTGCTTTGGACTTGACAGAATAAAAACTTTGGAAAATGCTTCTGTTGACGTGGTAACAGTATCAGTGCGTCATATTGCCTGGGTAGAAGATATAAACTCCACACAGAAACATCCGAGCTCGGAATCGGACCTTCTTGCTGTAAGGCAGACGTGCTAACCATTACGCCACGGTGCCGCTGCCAATCACATCTTGATCGTTCCATTATAAATTCACAATCTCGGAATACAGAAGCATACTTTCAACCACCATCCCTGTCCAGATACTTTTGCACCCGACTGGATATAGATACGGCATCTGTCCCCATGTTCTGATAGCTTGTTAGAATGCATTGCATTGTGAACTGTGCTTGTGAGAAAGCTGCTCAGATGTTGTGATCTGGAATGACCTCTGCATGACTGACATGTTTAGAGCTTATGTTTATGTTTCCATGGCTACGCTTTGTTACATTATCAACCTCATTCCAGTGAGATGCATAGAAGGAAGTCAAAGTAAAATGTCGTCATCGCCCTTGTGCCTGGCATTTGAAAAACATGTCAGAATGAGACTGAAAGCTCACGCCGTGCCATACTGTGATTAACGAGCGGTTGGTGCAGTCTATTCTTCAGAAGCCTGTTTAAAAATGTCAGTGCACTTTTAACCTTCTGTCGAAAGACAAAGCAGGGTGTGTTATGCATTACGGTGATAATTATGTTATAATTACCACCTCTTTTCTTTATCAATACTATGAGTTAACTTTATTTATAAAGTTTACATGTACATTTACAAATGTCAAAACAGCACATACCACAAGAGCTACTTCCTGTTCTTGTACGATCCAGCGTGTGTGTACAGGAAAAGTGTCACTGATGGTAAATTCGGTCTCAGATAGACAGACAGACAGATACACAGACAGACAGACAGACAGACAGACAGACAGACAGACAACATAAGACAGACAGAAAGATTAGGAACTAGCATATTTAGCGAACAGCTTAATCCTACTAGGGTGGCAGGGAGGGTGATGCCTATCTCAGCCAACACTATGCTACAGGGATCCCTCGCTACCTGTACTCCGCGCTTCAAGTCATGCGGCTTCAGTGCATCGTGGGGTTTTTTTTTGAATATTTATCGACTTAAAAAAAAAATAAGTAAATTAAGGAAGAATAAGGAAAAGATTTTAGGAAAATGCTGCAAAACAAGTCAAATTATGCAAAAAAAAACAAACAAAAAAAAAAAAAACAACCCAAAACCCCCCATTAAAACTACAGACCGTATTTACATTTTTATGTGAGGTGCGCATCTCTGTGTGTGTATTTATTTTTTATTTACATGTTATGCATTATTTTTGAATGTTTACTTGTTATTATAAGCATTTATTGTGTTGAATATGTATTTATTGATATTATATACACATATACATGTAAGTATACGTCAGTCGGGGGGGGGGGGGGGGTTTTGATCCAACTTTGCGGAATTTGGCAGTCGCGGTGGGATCTCGGTCCCAATTAAACACGGAAAGTGAAGGATCCCTGTATATCGGGTTACACCCTGAACAGCTCTCCAGACCGTTACAGGTCAACCCACACAAAACCATTCACACCTAAACCCTCACGCAGGGTCCTACAACCTAACGTGCATGTCTTTGGACTAAAAAAGAGAACCCGGGCACCCAGAGAAAAGTCATGCAAGCACAAGGAGAACATGGGACCTCCACAGAAGCAACCACGCTGAGTTCGGGACTCGAACCCAGGACCTTTTTAGCCATGAGGTGGATGTGCTAATTTGTTTGGACATGTACAGAGGAGGGATAGTGAGTATATTGGTAATAGGATGCTGAGGCTGGAACTACCAGGCAGAAGGCCTAGAGGAAGACCAAAGAGACGATTCATGGATGTGGTGAAGGAGGACATGAAGGTCGTTGGTGTAAGAGAAGAAGATGCAAAGGATAGGGTGAGATGGAGGCAGATGATTCGCTGTGGCGACCCCTGAAGGGAAAAGCCGAACGGAAAAGAAGAAAGAGGTGGATGTGCTAATTAGAATGCTAAATAGCTAATTTTCATTCATTCATTCACTCATTTTCTGATTCTAATTAGGGTTGACGGGAGGCCGGCGCCCATAGACGACTTTGGGTGAAGGCAGAGTACACCCTGCATAGGCCATGGGAATGCACAGAGAAATTTTGCATTCTTTAATATATGCTCTCTCTCTCTCTCTCTCTCTCTCTCTCTCTCATTTCTTCTGTTTGGTCATTTTCTCACTTGTCAGTGTTCAAAAAGAACTTGTCCAGCAATAGAAAAAGACGAAGTGAGAAAGAAACCAGCGTAAATTGTAATTTATTTATAATGAGATATACAGTATTTTGTAACTTTCTTTACTGTTATACCCATTTCAGGAAACGTGGTCTCAGGAAATATATGCATATCTAAAAATATATTGCAGTACAGAAAATCTTTTCCTGATTCGGAGCTTCTGCTGCGACTATAAATTCCCAGCCGGTGCCTGTGTGTTTTTATGCTGATGCGCTACCACGTCGATCCTCCAGGTCTCAGTCAGGAAGTGGTTGACCATAATGGTCATGATTGATGAATCTCTTGTTCAACTTCCTTTAGCGAGCGCTTAATCTGCTTTCCTGTCTTCCTCCCACTGCGTCCTGAACTTGTAGCTCATTTAGAGGCGAGCAAGGAATTAGGACTGGATGCTTAATGAGAAACAGATGTGACCTTCTGAATGTGTTGGAGTTAGAGGTTTTGTCTTTTTTTTGTTTTTTTTTTACTTCTTACAAGTCCAAACGTCCAGCTTGAGTCACCAGGGCACCTCATGTGCATATGGGATAGACACAGTATACGTGTGTGTGTGTGTGTGTGTGTGTGTGTGTGTGTGTGTGTGAGTGTGTGTGTGGGCCACCAGAACTGAGGCGGAAACGGGTCAGTGGAAAATCTCTAACCACTCCCTCCTACTGTTGCCCTGAGGCAGGCTCCTGTGTCCACAACACTGCGATGTTTTGATGAGTAGTGGGATAGAGAGTGGGCTGTAGGCCAAAGGGTCACAAAATGGCATCACAAAATCACGTGTATGATTTTAGTCGGTTTTTTATTTATTTTTTTTCGTACAGCTGTCGTCGCCATGGGGATATGACAACTGCCCACCCAGCCTGACTGTGGACAAGCATATGGAGGAGGTTTCTACGGCAACATGGATGTAAACAGATGGATTCACTGATAACCATAGAGATCTAGTTGGGACATATTACTTAAAAATCAAATACCGTGACAGATGTGCGTGTATGTGTGTGTGTTTTGTTTTCCTGGTTTAAGAAACATCCGGGGTCAGGATGGAAGTACTGCCAGAATTCCTGACCTCTCCACGGTTCTAGGATCATTTGACTCCATTGTACGATTCCAAGGGGTAGTTGAGGTTAGTCGTGTTACTTTCTTGGGTATATTCTATAATTCTATAATTCTGGACTCCGGGTGTCCACTTGCTTTGATCGGCAGTGACCTCACTGTATTAGACGTATATGAAACGAGGACTTTTATATAAAACAACCACCCATTTTTACACATTACTTCATGTCATACTTGACATCCTTTTGTATATTCCAGCTCTATGAATCATTTCATATTCATTCTTTGAACCCAGACTCGGGCACATTAGACTAACTGGCTGTTCCAAATCAAACCTATGTACAGATGTGGCTGTGAATGGTCACATGTTGTCCTGTGATGGTACGGGAAAAGGGCTGGCCTTTTTAACATGTAATGACCTGCCCGCGGAACGGATTAAACTCTTTAGCTGAGATACCGCTGTATTCTCTAAATCTAGTTTTTAAACGATGAACTTTACATGTCGAGACGAGGTCTGTCTGTTTAGTTCCCTCATTTTTATTCCTTTCTATAACCAAATTACGAAAATAAATTCATCTTGATGCATGCGTAGGAGACGTGTATGGATATGAAAGTCCCACCAAAATCTTGTCATTGAAGGGAAATCAGACGAGGCTCTGCTTTTAGGCAGAACATAATCATTACTTTTGTGTCGTGTCTTTTTATTGTTGGCTTTTTTGTGAGACAGGAACAATACACAACAAGCAAATACTGTGTTTCTTTCTTTCTTTTTTTTTTTTAACTCGAGAAGGTACCTAATGTATTATTTTGGCATTCTCCATGCTGACGTGGAATCTCCAAGGGCGAGCTTCTTCTCCTGTATACGTCTTTCAATATACAGTGGTACCTCACCTCCCGAAATTAATCCGCTCCAGAGCCTTTTTCTTAACCTGGATTTTTGGTAAATTGAACCGCATTTTACATGTAAAACGCGTGATTCGTTCCAAGGCCCCCAATACTACCCCCTAAATCCTTTAAAAATTATTAAAGTATACATTTTAAGGCCTCCTTCTGCTTCAATATCGTACCGATGGTAGACGGGTTTGGCCGTATTCCTTTGCGATATCACTCAACTGCATGCCACGAGCCCGCTTCTTCTTTTCACTCGCACCGGAAATCACATGCGCATGTGCATGTGCGTGTGTGTGTGTGTGTGTGTGCACGTGTGTGTGCGCACGTGTGTTGACCATGTCTTCTGAGCAGAGTTATCAGTTCAGTTCATTTTCTGTAACCGTTTCATCCTAATTAGGGTCGCGGGGAGGCTGGTGCCCATCCCAGCCAACTCAGGGCGAGGGCAGAGTACACCCTGGACAGCTCGCCAGGCCATCGCAGGGCGGAAACACGCTGACGGCTTTGCAGCCTACTCTTGTCGAAAGTCAGCAATGGTTCTTTTACATGCCTCACACCATAGACAGTGAGAGACATGACCGGCCTTTGATAACCCAGTTAGCTCCACTGGCGGGGGACAGTGACAACTTTGTGGAGAGTGGGACTCGAACCCCCAACCTTTGGATCAGCAATCCGGCGCCTTATACCACTAGACCACCACGAGCAGAGTTATAATCTTACAAATGTTTATGGAAGGTTAAAAGCCAGTAATTCTGTCCTTTACACAAAAAGCATTATGGGAGATGCAGATCCATAATAGCCAATGGGAGGGGGCTGTGTCATCCCTCCTAGCCAATGGGAGGCCAGCGGGGCTAGCCAATGGGAGGCCAGCGGGGCGGGAAGTTGAGACATGTAGTCAGTGGGAGAGGAAGTCGTGCAATTTCTGAATGTTTGAATGTCGCGTTTTAAAGTTTGAACGGCAAGTTTGAATGTTTGAATGGCGCGTTTCGTAAGGAGAACTTGTTTCGTATACAGAGACAAAAAATTTAGGAAAATGTTTTTCATAAACTGAATTTTTCGTATTCTGGGACTATCGTAAGGTGAGGTACCACTGTACTTAAATTAAAATGATGAATCCCATGTCAGGCCTCTGATTTATGTTACAAACTACGAAAAGTCAGATGATAAGCTGATTTAAGAAATTTTTGATAAAAGAAAAGAAAAAAGGGGGGATTGTAAATGGAGCAATTGTTCTATCAAACTTAACAGCTTAAAATAGAAAGAAACTCCTGCGCGGATACTTTCTTAAACCAAATAATTCATTTATTCATTCATTTTCTGAACCACCTAATCCTAATTAGGGTCACGGAGAGACTGGCGCCCATCTCAGCCGACTCTGGGCGAGGGCAAAGTACCACCTGGACAGCTCACCAGGCCATCCCAGAGCAGAAACATGCTGACAGCTATGCAGCTACTCTTGTTAAAATTCAACAATGTTTCTTTGACATCAGGGGTCACCAGCATGTTGCCCGCGGGTACCCGGTCGCCCGCAAGGACAACATGAGTTGCCCATGGGCCTATTCACTGCTATTTTTAG
Organism: Plotosus lineatus; assembly: GCA_024760905.1. Lineage (NCBI taxonomy): Eukaryota > Metazoa > Chordata > Actinopteri > Siluriformes > Plotosidae > Plotosus > Plotosus lineatus. Next base: position 26,383,806 of record CM045748.1, on the reverse strand, counting down.
AACAGGCCCACAGTTCCATAGCACCACTCTCCACTGAGCTGCATCTATTTTTTTTAATCAAATCAATATCTTCACATAGATGAATATGATTAATTATTAATAATAACATAATTAAAGGTAAATTGAGCCAATTTGTTATTTCAGAAGTGTGTATCGACCTGGTAGCCATTCGCATCAAATGGTCCCCAAGAAGTAGCTCTCAGTTTTAAAAAGGTTGGCGACCCCTGGTTTACATGAACCTCACACTACAGACAGGGAGGGACATGGCCGGCCTTTGATAGCCGAGTTAGCTGCACTGCGGGAACCAAATAATTATAATAATTAAAGAAAAATAGGGGACAATTTTCTTTCACCCTGAACGCACTGCATAAAGATTGTAGCATTCATTTACAGCCAAGGACGAAGTGGGACTGAATTCAGAACTGAGAAAATCTCAGGTTTTAAACTCAAAACAGAAACCAAAACAGACTGTAGTACAAAGCCTCGGTATAAAATTGGCCGAGGCCTGTTCTTGGCAAGCAGGACTCCCAGAATCCGAAGCCGAATGATCTCACAATAATTAATTGATGAAATAAGATTCCCTCTTAGACTATAATTCAGGGATTTTGAGAGGTGTACCGTAACCCTTCTTAACTCTGGGAATAAACATCAGTCAACAAAAACCCCAGCCAGAGTCCCTGATGTCGGTCATAAATCACACAAAACGAGTAGACGCCAGTCTTCAGCCCAATGCTGAGCCTCAGAGATGTCATAATCCATGGCTCAGGCTTCACCATGCCAGTAATAGAGCTACTGCACAGGTCTTTAAACTCCCTTTCAATGTCAGCACGTTATTCCCTTTAACAGCGACACTGTGACTGACACTGTTATGATGTCGTCATGTTTCGCTGCCATGGCTACAAAGGGTGAGCATGCGAGATGGGTGAGACGGACTCTGCCAGAATAAACTGTCTGTCCCGACAACACAATACACCCGTATAAACAGCAACCGAAGGGAAACGGGAGAGTGAGACAGACAGTCAGGGGATATGAAACACACGCCTCAGACCCCCGTCAAGCACTGAAACAGCACCGTATTTAATTCTCAAAATAAACCGAATGGGTTTAGGAGAAATCGAGACCTTTGATATTCTCTTATAAAACTATCCGGACCAAGTGATGTAGTAAAAGTAACACGATCATGTAGAGGAAACGAGGCTTTATTGATGTCGGATCCATTTCTGAAAGACCTTCAAGTGCATTCTAGTAGCTTAAAGAACTTTTATAAATAGAGCCAATTTATTCCCAGCAATGCGTATCTTTAGCTTAGCATACAAACGGCAATCTGATCTGCACTGAACCGTTACCCAGGATATATCTGCGTTTTTAACATACAAGCATGAAGGATGTCTGTCATCAGACCTATAGTGGTTTGGGTTTTTTGTTTGTTTGGTTTTTGTTTGTTTTTTTTGGGTGCCAACACCACTGCAGAATCAAGAATGCGTGCAGATATTAGCATAGCACCTGTCAGACCAAAGATACACCCAATGACCGAGTGCAGTGAAGACATTTTAAGGCATACCATTCAACACAAAACAGGTGGAACACTCAACACTCGTCAGGAGAGATTGAAGGGCGGAACACTGAGTCAGCGTGAAGTCTCCATGCCATCCAAAAATAGCCTGAACAGGTTTTAGCTTATCTTAGAAACATTTAAGATTCATCTTAAATTATACTTAATATTTAATCCTACGGAGGCGGCACGTAGCTGTCGCCTCATTGCAAGAAAGTCCTGGGCGTGAACTTCATGGCTTACTGGGGATTTTCTGTAGTTTGCAGGTTCATCGCATGCAGGCATGAGTTTCCTCTCGCAGTCCAAATACAGTCGGACCCTTGCCCATTCGCGGTTTAGCGCTCGAGCCCCTGCATACTCGCGGATTGGCGACAAACCCGGAAGTAACTGGCACGTGATTCAAATTTAGCCAATGGCTGAGAACTTTTGTTTCTCTCTCCTGCTGATTGCTTGCAGATGATGTGTACACCTCTTTTTTTTTTCCTTCAAACACATCATCAACGTGATTGCTTGAATTGTGAATTCACGTTTTTTCGTGTGTTTTTAATGATTATTTAAGCGCTATGATGTCACTCAAATGCTCTGCATCTTCTCTAGCTTCTGGTAAGGAGCCTAAGCGCTTAATTCATTCATAAATATTATCACAGTACAAAATTAAAAAGTTTTTACTTAATCATTACTGCATGTTACTACAGTAATACTGTATTAATGAGTAAGACTGTCTATAGAATGGGTTTAACAAGCATATTTTCGCGCATGTAATAATCATACATAGGGTTTAAAACCGCCTCAGATAACTCGTGGATTTTCTTGATCCGCAGGAAGGGCCGGAATTGAACCATCGTGAAAAACAGTGGCCTACTGTACTTTAGCATTATAGCAGCTAGCTAATAGCTAACTTAAAGGGCTATACATCCTGGATTTGCAGGGGAGGAATGGAGGAACGTAAGCCCCACGAATAACGGGGGCTCTCTCTCTCTCTCTCTCTCTCTCTCTCTCTCTCTCTCTCTATATATATATATATATATATATATATATATATATATATATATATATATACCAGTAAATTTGGCATAGCCTAGGCTAGCCTAGACACAAGCTAATTCAAGTTAAGTCGTTTTCGACTTACATCATCTCTACTAGAACCAATTAATGATGTAAGCTGAGGTATACCTGTACTAATATATATATATATAATATATATATATATATATATATATATATATATATATATATATATATATATATATATATATATATATATATATAAAACCATTATATACGATCTTACAAAAAACTATATCGCAAAAAAATGTACAATACATTATCTTTAAAAAAAAAAAAATCATTACATATCTGATTGAGGAAGGTAAATAAGTATAATTAGTGTGAGTATAATTATTTTTTTAATCCAGTATATCATCGTTTTTGAGTAAATCTGTTTTCAGAATCATTTTAAAGTGTTACTGAGCATAATTATCTCATGTAGCACTTAATTCCAGGTATTCCAGCAATAACCTATTAATGCTTAAACAAATGTCACAAAGCAACTCTGAAATTAGAAAAATCGCAACGACTACACGAATAAAGTTCTCTGATTTCTTAAAAAAAAAAAAAAAAAAAAAAAAAAAAAAAAAACAGGATAATTCATCCTGGAACTGAATCGGCATCACTAAAAGTGCTGAACTGTGTCCGGTTAGCAGGCAGCTTCGGGATTCATGCATCGGTGAAAATGTCAGGCTAAAGGCTAATTTCCGCTTTAGTCGTGCATCATTACCTCGTTACCAAGAACAGAGCAATTACAACAATTTTATTTCAGGCCAAGAGAACAAACTTCAAGTCTCAGAGAATGAATGAGGGTTTACATCAGCTCGTGCTTGTTTCTCCCATTAACCTGCCATGCTTCCACATTTCTGGACATCTGTATTGATGTGTTGCCATGGATAACACTTGGGAGAGAAGCTGTTTAAAAAAGAAAGAAAGAAAAAGCCTGCATAATGCACACTGACCTCAGTGAGTGAGTTCAGGAGTTTGTCCAGATGTGGAACGCCACACACACACACACACACACACACACACACACACACACACACACACACACACACACACACACACACGCTGGTGTAGAAAACTGGGCAGAGGTGAAATGTTGAAGAATTTAAGTTGAGAAAAGAAATAATAAATTGAATTAAATTATAAACAAACAAACAAATAAAACAAGAAGTGGACTATAAAAGGTTTAATATATCACAGTGCTGTACAGGATAGCAAATTTTACAACCAAAATCATTTAAGTCTGCAGAGTGGTAAAAGTTATACAACCGTAACTGATGATAGAACTGTAACAGACACCAGATAGCACAGATTCGTCCTAATTAGGATTCAAATCACGGGGCGGCATCTCAGCCGACTCCGGGTGAGGGTGGGGTACACCCTGGACAGCTCTCCAGGCCATCTCAGGGCTGACACTCACTCATATTAATTTATTAATTCAGCTGGTTATCTTCTTAATGTCAATAAAAACAATCAGTATCAGAGTGGCAATATGTTCACAGGTTTAAAATATAACTAATTCATTATATTATAAAACATGACAGTCAGGTGACAGCAGAAATGGGGCGTCACCACAAAATGAGTGCAGCGTTTCAAACTGGAGACGTTCAATAATCTCGGGGTCTTGTTCATGAGTCAGGGAAGGATAGAGCGGGAGATTGACAGGCGGGTCGCTGCAGCCTGTACTGGTCCGCCATGCTGAGTCGCAAGGCAAAGCTCTCAATTTACCAGTCGATCTACACTCCAACCCTCACCTCAGAGCGGGGGGACGTCTGGGCCTCGTTGCTGAGGTTGTTGCCTCCGCGACCCGACCCTCGATTAAGCGGGAGAAGATGAAGAGCCCCATATAATAAATACATGGGAGTGTTCACGTGAGTAAACTTTCCTCAGGTGTATGTGGGATCGGCCAGAAATCCTGAAGAAAATCCTGCACATGGCGCTGCGATGCCTGGTGAGCTATTCAGGATGTAGTCCGCCCACGCCCATGGATGGCTGACATGGGCGCTAGCCGACCCGAGACCTGAATTAAGATTAAAATGCTAAAATAATTTTAAAAAATGAATGGCATGAATCCTGCACACATCTCTAAATGATCAAAATGGATTAGAATAAAAATGTGTGAAACAAGTCCTGTCCATAAAAAAAAAAAAAAAAAAAAAAAAAAACATGAACATTTAAATGTGCCAAGTCTGATCTTAAAGCAATTCAATTTCAAAATTCTGTCAATTCAATTGATAAATTGAATGAAAACGATACCCTGGGTGTTTTTCTAAGACTTGGGTGCTTTAATGTGTTCACATTGAAAATAATCTTCATGAACTATATGAGTGTTTTCCTATAAGGAAAAATCAAAAGATGTACACTACACTCCTTTACCATGTATGGAAGGCAGACAGACCGCGGGCAGGTAGGCGGTGTTAGATTGGCACGCAAAGATGCGCTGGGTGATTTCTGGAGAATGCACAGAAGTAGCTACATCTCTTTTTTGAGTGCGTGCTGTGGTCAACTAAGGTGCGGTTTAATGTGTTCAGTGCTCACGCAAAGCTAAACTGACCATCTGCATTAAGTTCCTGTGACCCTCAACGGAGAGCCATCGTTAACCATCAGAGTTGGTAAGCAATAAAATAAATTTAAGGACCGCCCCCAACTGTCTGCTTTTACGTCTTTGTACTTGAATCACTCACACACACCATCGGCCTAGATCTCAACTATAGCACAACAAGTATCACAATGGGCGTGGCCTTAGCGCTCTGTAAAATACACACGATCCAAGACAACCTGAACACAGTGACAATGTTCAATAAGACTTAATTATAATACCACAAAGAAAGGCAAAGAGTAGACTCTGAAAGTAAAACAATTGACCAAAAGTGAATATTGAAAACAAGAACACAAATACAGTAATCCCCCGCCACTTCATGTTTCCTACTTCACGTCCCCGCAATATCACAGGATCTCCCATCGGAAAATTAAAAAATTAAAGAGAGAGCGAGAGAGAGAGAGAGAGAGAGAGAGAGAGAGAGAGAGAGAGAGAAGATTATTCAAAATTCATGTGCGCTACATTCAACTACGCTACCCAGCATGCTCTGTTCTCCTGCTTGATTTATGTATTCTCTGATTGGCGGTGAATCCAGCAAGCTGATTGGTTGAGATTATATTTCCCAGCATCCAACACACCTTTCCTCCCTCATGAGGAGGAATATAACTTTTATTGAGCTCAGGGGAAGCTACGGTGTTCACCGTAGTGGTGAGGGGAAAAACAAAAACCAAAATCACTGGGAGAGTATCAACACGGAAACTGGTCGAACATGGAGCTATTTATAGTGCGCTGATGGCTGAGTGGCTTCAGGTGCGCTCTCTGGATTTCGCCTGCGGGTAACAGCCACACCCCTCACCAATGCAAGCAGCTGGAGAGAGTTAAATGCTTGTGAGTTTGAACACTAACATGGTACGTACTAAAGCAAAGGCTCTGGAGGCACTGAGGAGCCCCAACCAAGCACTAGTGCCGCCAGTGATTCTCCTTCTCGATTTGGCCGTGGATTTGTTATTTATACAGTTGGTTATACAGTATTTATGTATATTTATTGTCATTATAAGGGGAATAATTTATTTATATATTATTACACGTTGCCTGTATGACATTAACATGCATAGAGCACTTTAAAATTAACTTCTATATAAATTTTATATAATATATAGGTGGGTGGGTGCCCTTAAGAAGTGGCAGAAGTCATTTCGCGGTTTTTCGCATATCGTATGGGGGGGGCTGGTCTCCATTAATCACGAAATAAGGGGGAATTACTGTATTATATGTGGCAGTAAGATGAAGTGTCTTCAAAGTTTAGTGCAGAAGTTGGGAAAAGAACAAAAAGAGATGCAGAAGGGTGCATCTCAAAACCCTTATTTGTCGTTTCCTTGCTCCTTGCTTGAACCGGAAGTTCTTCTCGTCTGCTATTTCTGTCGGCTGCCCCAATTCTTTCATTTGTTCATCAAGGCGCGATGAAGATCGAATGATGAGTAAAGATACACAAGAGCAGCTTTCCCGGATGAGCTGCATGCCAATAACCCGCCTCTCATATGATGCTAAACACTTTTACGTGTCACTCCGTTTGATGCTTCAGAGAAAATAACATCTCATTTTCTATATTCTGCGTTCCTCAAATCTTCCCTCAGGTCTCTCCATGTTCCCTCGGTGGGAGAGACTAAGACATGATGCAAGTGAAGATGCAATTTAATGGTTTTGAGATGCACCAAAAAACATTCTCAAGTTGTTGTAAAATGTTTTTTTTTTTCTGTATTTTAAATTTCAGTAGCAGGTCCCAATCTTGTACTAGTTCCACCTGCAGGACTGGAGTATTATTGCACTGTCAGTTTCACACACTTGCAGTAATAAAATTTGGTGCAGACTGTGTGAATGTTTTTTTTTGTTTGTTTGTTTTTGTTTTTATGGCTCCATTTTGAGACACTGAGAACTTGCTTCACGCTCAATGGAATGAATAAGTGGCATTTCTCTTAGTGTAAGAATGATCCATTAAATTCGGTAGGTAGTAGTCCAAGAAAATTGTAAGAATTAGCAAGCATTAATGACAACATTGCAATTAAACATAAAAAAAGTAAAGAAAAGGGGGAAAAAAACACTGAATATATGTTAACAGCAACAGTAAGTAAACAGTTATTTCAACTTGTGATACTGTACACAATATATAAGCTTTGGCATTCAATATGAATTAATAGTCGGTTTAAAAAACATACAAATACAATTATGTAATCCTACAATAGAAGAAATTATTAGCAAAATGTATTGAAATATGAAATGAAACTGTACATACATATCAGACTCCAGATTGAAAGTCTATACTCGGTGGTGATTGCATAGGTGGTCTTAGGCTTTCGTTGCTATATCTGATGCAGCTTATCTCAGCATTTTTCTAAGCCAGGTAAGTCATGGCACTTGTATGGCACTGCCTATGCTATTGGTGAGTTTGATCTGGAGCTGAGTCTTATGTCCTCTGTGCCTCTTCTCTTGCTTGTGTGTTTGCGTTTTCCTACATGAGCGAGTCCACTGTCCTCCCCAGATCCGTCTACGGTCAAAGTAGTCTCTCCATTTCCTCTCCAACCAAACACAGAAGGATTATATGATGCCATATCGAATTGCTGTTCTGTAGCCTGGGGAATCATGGCCTTCTTTTTGGTCCTGGGCTGTGAAGAGGGTAATGGCTGGAGCAAAACACGCGATGTGGAGGAGGAATGGCTGATGAAATTGGTGGGCACTTGTGCTGGCGTGGCGGTGCCCAGACGAGCCAGAGCTACGGGGATCTCCTCCAGCGACTCTGCGGAATCAGAGTGGTACTCAGCCGGGGGGCCGGCAGCCTGCACAGGGGCCAGGGGGGGTAGGGTCACCCGCACAGGGAATGCTGGGAAAGGGAGGCGCTGGCTTAGGGATGAGGACAGAGTGGCAGCAGCTACCGAGGACTCTAGGGATTGGGATGCACAAGGTCACAAATAACACACACAAGACCATAGAAATATGGCATGCACACACAGATGCTGACGGATGGTACATGCTACACTCATAACAGCACAGGTTATAATAACTACCATGATCTACTATCATGATCTAGTATCGCGGTACTAACCATGATCAGGCCAAACACTCTAACACATAAGATTCCACACACTCATTCAAAGCAAACATGATTAGGAACAACACTGCACATAATATGACTCACAATAAAATGCACCAGCCATCACAATACAAATAGCCCACACTATTTTATAATAGTCAGCAAATAAAAACCACACCATAAAAGCAGACTAAACATCTCACTACATACAGCAGGCGTCAGGATGGAACCAGATCAGAGGCAACACAACCACAAGTTTCCCTAAATTGCTCTCAAGCTGATATTACACTAGACAATCTTCTGTTAACTTCTAACATTACAGGGCCATAATTACCAATTTATGAGATTCAACCTAAAATGAAGTCATATTATGTTCATCTCCCAAGTCTTGAGAGCACAGTTAATGACAAACATGGAACTCGAAAATATTTAAATAATTACAGACACTATTAATTTAGCCAGCCAGGAGCTGTCAGGTCCACACACACGCACACACACACGCACACACACACACACACACACACACACACACACACACACACACGCACACACACGCACACACACACGCACACACACACACACACACACACACACACACACACACACACACACACACACACACACGCACACACACACACAAAAACAACTGCGCCATGGCAGGAAATGAGACACTGTTCACATTCCTTAAACCTTTGTAAGAAATTCCAGTGCAATTTCAAACCAGCTGCTCAAATAATATTCCTGATTTCTTATCAGTAAGTCAGAGGTTGTCCGTGTGTTGTTCGCGCAGTTTATATAAAACATGATGGTTCATCGTGTGGTGCATGTGTTGATGTGTTGTTACCTTGTTCAGCTGAATGATGTGCCAGGCCTCCGCTCGTGTTCATCTCTGTGACTCGATCATTGATCACTTCTGCTGGTATTTTACGCACCTTCTTTTTTTTCTTCTTTTAAAAAACAAAACAAAACAAAAAAAGCAGTTTGGCAAATGAGTGAATGAGTGAGTGAGTATGCAATTATCTATACACATATATATCTATACATCTATATATACAGTGGTACCTTGACTTACGAGTGTCTTTTATAACGAATTTTCCATGATACGAGCTTCGATCCCACCAAAAATCTCTCCCATCCAATGAGCAAACTTATGATTTACAAGCACTGCTAGGGAAATGGCTTTTCCGGCCGATTAGCCTTGTATTGTTCTGCGTGTTTTCCTCCGCGCTCCACAAACGCCTTGTGCAGCGCTTCTCAATTATTTTCTGTGATGCCTCCTATAGGAAGAAAAAAATCCCCCCCCAGCACCCCGCGAGTGAGTACAAATAGTGTTTACTGCACTTCATATCATTCGCTTGGTGCTTTTCCCCTACACCATGGGGAACACAGTGATAGTGCCACTGCCACCTACTGTAGAGGATGTGCAATTACACTTAATTCTAGTACAGTATGGCAAAAAAGCATGCTCCTCAGGGTCTTACAGGCCCCCCTAGCATCACACCGTGCCCTTACCCCACTATTTGAAAAGCACTGGCCTTGTGGGAGCTCTCCACAAGCATTTCCTCACTGGCATTCGTGGCATGCACATGCACAAAATTCTCCTCTTCCTCCTTCTCCTCTGTTACGCACCACCTCCTGCCTGCCCACATGACATCTTCGCCACAGTCGATGATCAGAAAGGTTAGTTGAAATTGCTTATTCTTGTTTTATTTTTATTTTTTTATTATTATGACTAGTAACGTACATGTACTATTATTATTTTTACATGTTTATCTTTAATATATTAGGTCAAATATATGTTTTTGTGGCAGGTTATATGAGTTTTGGAGGGGGTTGTAACGGATTTATTGCTTTTCTATTATTTCCTATGGGAATTTTTGTTTTATCTAACGAACACTTTGACTTACAACCTTGCCCTCAGAACGGATTAATTTCGTAAATCAAGGTACCGCTATACAATAAATATAAATTTCACACATAGTCTGTCATCCTTGGTGATTCAACTTTCATTAAGTAAAGTAACTATGTAAGTTAAAAAGTAAATAACTTCTTTTTATTTTAACAGTAATGCCCATTCTGGAATGTGTGCGAATTCCCGATAATCCCCATCAGCGTTCCTTCCTAAAAACAACAAGATGAGTATAACGAGCTAAAACCCCGCACTGTTTAGGTTCCCTGAGGACTACTGTAATTGACATATTGATTCGAACCTGTGTGCTTTTGGTAGGACGAGGTGCTGGTTTCTGCTCTGTAGACACAGTAGGGAGTTGCTCTTTATCAGCAGTTCTTTCTAACGACCTCCTGATCCTGTCGTTACCATGTGACCTTTACACAAAAGCAGAGCGTCGGATTAGTACGGCACATAAACGCATGTATTAAAGCAGTCTATTCAGTTTTGTCACAGACCTTTTGTAAATCGCCATGTTAAATGGCTTTATACATTGTGTATTATAAGAGCTTGGTATTAAAATATAATATCATTTAATATGGATAACCAGAAGGAATAATACTCCATCAATCTTCTACAGTGATCCATCTCAAATGACAAGACGAATGTTGACAGATTAAGCCCCTGACTAAAACAATCCAATGAAAAAAAAAAACAAAACAAAACCCATATGGTGAGGCGTGGAGCGGTAACAATAGATCAAGCACACACACACAGACTGACACACTCACCCACACTCACACACAGCTTTATTTGCACATATATAATATACACATAGCATGTCAATTGCAGCTGATCCAAGCTCATTAGCGATAATGCTACAGCCGCCCCTCTCACCCTCATTATTTACTTTAAAGGTTAAACAATCACCGCTGTGTTTAAAAGCTGATTCCTACTAAGAAAAAATATTTAAAATTAAGGTGTTTCTTCTCCCCAAAAAAAAAAAAAAAAAAAAAAAGCCTCGGGCAGAATTTAAACTATAGTGGCAGTTTACCAGTGTGTAATTCATTCATCCTCGTTATTTTTTCCTCTATATTTAATAAAACTGACATCTGAGATTCAGTGTCCTTTCATTAAATGCTATTTTCTTTCCTCTTTTTCTGTTTCAATTTGCAAAGTGCCATTAAAGTCATGGGAAAGCAAACTGAATTCACACTTTGTTTATGTATTTTTTAAGTGCTCACCATGACAACACAGCAAACGCCTACTATTAAGAAAAGCCATTTGTTCTGTTCCATTCTCATTAAAAGTGCACACAACGGCTTCAACACGTGGTTGGTACTTAACGACAGACTGAGTCGCAATACGGATTTAAACACTCCGACGAACTGTAAAAACGTCCCACGGCGCTAATAAAATAAATAAACAGGCGCTGCGTACATGAGACTTAACTCCGAGATCGGGTGAAGTGAGAACCTTGGATTTGATAGACATATAGAACACATACGCTACATCCAATGACACCCCCCCCCCGAACCTGGCAAAATGGAACACTGGCAGGAATGCACATTTAAACAACCAGTCACCATGGCAATTTTTTTTGTTGTTGTTGTTGTTCTGGCTCAAGTTTTAACTGCCTAATAAACTGCGTTTATGTCGTTTCTATCAATTCGCAGTCATCCAATGCATGGTCAGGCTTGCTCAGTACAATGAAATATCATTTTACCATCATGTATTTAGGTAAAGTTATAGACTTTTATATATAAATGTATAAAATGGCAATTCTTACAAAAGGCTACAAGATTCATTGTGCCACGAGCGGTGAATTTACAGGATTCAAGGAAACATAGTGAGAGACTATGGTAGCATGGTGGCTTAGTGGTTAGCACTACCACCTCACAGCAAGAATGCCCTGGGTTCGCGTCCCAGACTCGGTGTTTCCATGCGGAGACTGCAGGTTTTCCAAACACCTATATGGGTAGTTCCAGAGCCTAAACCTTCGAGCCAGCGCTGTCCCCAGAGAGTCAATGCAATAAAACAGATGCATATCACTGACGACCTGATACTGCTGCTGATAATACGCACGAATAACGTGATATAAATATTAGTATCACGTTTGCACAATCACAAACACTGTATTTAAGAATTGAGAAAAACCTCTTTAATAAAAATCAAAGCCCACAACTAGATCATTAATCAGAATTCCTCTCCTGTCTACTGCATCAGCTTTCCAGAAAAGAGGAGTCACGTTTTGGTTGACTTGCAGTTTCACTCAAAAGCAACACATATTCTATCGTATTACTCTGGATTTCCATGCCGGTTCCTGGTCGCAGGATCCTTCACTTCCATCTCAGGATTGGTATAGCCCAGGGTACCCGAGTAGCTCACATCCTAAAAAGAAAGAAAGAAAAAAGTACAAAATAATTTATATAATTCCCACATAATGTAAATTCCATCATTATATGTGGATTTGGAGCTTATCATGTTGGTTATGATTTGGGAATGAAGATTGCAGCTCATCACAGCACACCACGAGCTACCTCGTAGCACATACCACCAACTCAAAAAAACCGCCACCAGCCTTAAAAATATCTTTGTTGGTGGTAACATGGACGGTTGGGCCAAAATTGAACGTAAATACCCCGCCTCAGCATTCACAGATGATTCATAGAATCACAGATCGTGTGTCCCCTATCATATACCGTACTAGAAAGTGACCAAAGCGCAATCAGTATAAACCGTGCCTTATGATTGGTCAATTTCTCCAGTTTGGTGAAACAGCAATTCTCATTGGCCAGTACTGTCTTAACAACAACGATAGAAAGCATAATGGAAGGGGACAATGATGAGGCAAAAACACCTGTTCTGTCACTATTAAAGGTCTCAACGTGAAAATAATAAATAAATTAATGCGTTTCAAATTGAGCAACACGGTTGCTGACATTTTCGAACAAATACAAGTTAATTATAATCCGCCTGCAACAGTGCGGCGCGTGATGAAGGTATTTGTTAGTTGTTGACTGCAATATTAAAAGTTGATATGTTGAAGAAACCTTAATACTCTTTTGATTACAATATTAAAAAAATAAACTTTGATATTCAGTATGTTGACTTCAAATATAAGATATTTATTCCATTCTACAGTGTTTACAACATCACATACATAATATAGGATGATGTATGAAAAACATTTCCCCGCAAATCCCGGGTGGCCGGCACAAGTAAAGAAAAAATAAATAAATAAAAACAATTTCTCCCTCCCGGATAAATCTTTCTTTTATCATCTTATTGCCAACAAAGATTTTTTTTAAGCCTGGCCTGGTGATGTTCTCTAAATATAAGTAAGACACTAACTGTGCCATGTCTACAGATGCTTTACAGTGAAGTCCATAAGTATTTGGACAACATCACAATTTGTGTTGTTAATTCCTCTATACATTAAATGAAGTATGGCCGTACCTCATCTTACGAAATCAATCCGTTCCAGAAGTGGTTTCGTAACCTGGATTTTTCTTAATTGAACCGCATTTTACATGTAAAAGGCCTGATTCATTCCAAGGCCCCCAATACTACCCCCTAAACCCTTTAAAATTTATAAAAGTATACCTTTTAAGGCTTCCTTCTGGTTCAATAACTCACCGATGGTAGACGGGTTTGGCCATATTGCTTTACGATATCACTCAACCGCATGCCACGAGCCCGATTCTTCTTTTCACTCGCACCGGAAATCAAACATGCATGTGTATGCAAGCACGTGTGTGTGCGCGCGCGCATGTGTTGGCCATGTCTTCTTAGCAGAGTAATAATCTTACAAATGTTTATGCAAGGTTAAAACATTTCTGAATTTTAATTTTTTTTTGGCATCTTATGACCAATAAACACAAATAACTTAATTTTGTCATGGATCATGAACAATCACTTAAACATGGATCAAGGATCACTTAAACAATGCGTAGCTTATTAAATTATTTTTCACAGTCAACTATAGTCACATGACTAATAAGAAATACAGAGATCCCTCACCTTCTGCGGTTAATGGGGCCCGAGAACCCCCAGGACCGCTGATTTCCGCAAAGGCAGATCGACCCCCACCCCCAGACTGACATACATATATATATATATATATATATATATATATATATATATATATATATATATAATATCAATAAATACATATCCAATGCTATACATGCTTATAATAACAATTAAAAATTAAAAAATAATGCATAAGATGTAAATAAAATATGAATACACACACAGAGATGTGCACGTCACATAAAAATGTAAGTAGTTGTGTTGGAGGGTTTTGGGTTGTTTTTTGTTTTTGTTTGGGTTTTTTGCACAATTGGCCTTGTTTTGTGGCATTTCCCTTAACTTTCCCCCTATTTTTCCTTAATTTCCTTACTTTTTATTGTTTTGGTGAATATTTTTGAAAATCCCGTAATGCACTAAAGCCGCAGAAACTGAAGAACGAGGTAGTGAGGGATCACTGTATTTGCATAATTGCAGTTTTATGACTGAAGTTGGGATTCTACCAATTATCTACTACAAATATGTCAAAAACAGCCAATGAAGCCAAAGGTAGCATCTGATGAAAAAAGCAAACCGCAAAACACAGTCTTCTACCGTGATCTTGAGTTATATTGAAATTATAGCGCCCCGATGAGGTGGCACAATGTCATGGCATGAGCACTCGAACTCTCCCTCACTTGCTGTAACCGCTTAATTCAAATGAGTAATCTTGTAGCTCATTCAGACATTTTCTGCAGTACGGAAGCTAACAAATAACGTTTCCCCATCACATCTCTTTCCACATCACTGAATACCTTGCAGAGGTCACACCAGTAATCCTCCAAACATGCAGCTTTGTTCAAAAACAGGACGTGACCAGAGAACGTAGATGTTCATTTCTCACGGCTTTCCAATGCTTCAACATGCCATCCAAATGAGATTTCTATGTGACACCTGGTGGCAACATCTTTCCAAATATGACATGATGGAATGAATAAGTGAGAGCAATTCAAAACAATCCGGTTGCCATGGACTAAATTGGAGCCGCGTGGGTCACTTTATACGGCACGCAAACCTTATATGGATTTGAAAACCTAATGAACAGCATTCTGTATGAATTTCATAAGCCAGAGTAAGACCTTGAAATCAGATGAATAATTCATCCATTCATTCTTTTTCTGAGCCGCTTAAGCCTAATCAGGGTCACGAGGAGGCTAGCGCCCATCTTAGCCGACTCCGGGGCGAAGGAGGGGTACACCTTGGACACCTTGCCAGGCCATTGCAGGGCCAACACTCACACAGCCATTCACACTCACACTTAGGGAGGATTTGGAACAGCCAATTAACCTAGGGTGCATGTTTTGGACTGTGGGAGGAAACCAGAGTACCCGGAGGAAATCCACACAATCCCGGGGAGAACATACACAGAAACACCCGAGCTGGGAATTGAACCCAGGACCTTCTTTCTGTGAAGCAGATGTGCTAACCACTACACCACCAGATTAATAATTTAAGTGCCTAAACCAACAAAAACATGCTGTAATGAAAACAAATCACAAACCTGGCATGGGAGAGCTTTCATAAACTACATGATCCCAGGGAACAACATGAGACGTATTGTGGCATATAAAAGGTCCTCTGGGCTTTTTACACCCGAGCCATAGTGGCTCATCAGGCCGGTGCTTATCCCCGGTTTCCGTAGCATGAAGCGACCAGTAGTTGAACTCCTCCTGGACGGGACACTACTCCATCGCAGGTTCCCTTCCCAGTATATTTTTACTGGTACACATTTATACTGCTGGGTGGACAGAGGCACACTTGTGGTTGGGGTCGTAGCACAGTGGGGGGTCTAACTGGGATTTGAGCACACAACCTCCCGATCATCAGCGCAGCACTTTAAGCACTACACCACTGGCCCCATGTAAACAAGCCTTTAATTTTCAATACATCCTCCTCGGAGGTCAAGGGGCATCATTAGCATTGTGTGTGTTTACCTTGATGAGGTTTATCCTGGGAACTCCAGACTCGTTCCCTGAAGGCCCTTTGTTTGTGGTAGTTGCCTCCTGGCGATGTCTCTGTCGAATGATGTACTCGTATGTACTCAGCCGGTTCCACACTGAGACAAGAGAAATGTGCGGACATCGTTATCACACAGTTAACAGAAACTAATCGAAGGCTATGAGTGATGAAATATTAATTTGCATTGGCGCTGTGACCAAAGAGAACAAGTTGCATGTCACTGTGCCAAAATGACAAACACCCAATGCAGATGGTACATTCATGGGACGTTACAGGGGTTACAGCAGGGGTCGCCAACCTTTTTGAAACTCAGAGCTACTTCTTGGGGAGCAATTAATGCGAAGGGCTACCAGGTCGTTACACACTTCTGAAATAACAAATTGGCTTAATTTACCGTATGTTATTATTAATAATTAATGATGTTCATCTATGTGAAGATATTGATTTGATTAAAAAAAAAAAATAGATGCAGTTCAATGGAGAGTGGTGCTATGGAGCTGTGGGCCTGTTCTAAAAATAGCAGTGAACAGGCCTGCGGGCAACTCATGTTGTCCATGCGGGCGACAGGGTGCCCGCGGGCAACATGTTGGTGGCCCCTGGGTTACAGGGAGGCTGCAGCCCATCTCGATCAACAATGACCGTCACAGGTCCAACACACACGCACACACACACACACACACACACACACACACACACACATATAGGAGAAATTTGAAATAACTTAATTAGCCTGATGTACAAACATGTGTATAGACTGTGGGAGGAAACCCCGAGTACCTGGAGGAAGCCACAGAAATGTCCTTGTTGAGCCTAGACATGAACTCAGGATCTTCCTGCTGTGAGGCAGACGTGCTAACCACTACCCATGCTGCCTGTACCTAAAACAGTCTCCAATTTACTCCACACAGGACAACCCTGTTTGGCTCCATTCCAAAATCTGTTCATTTTCCGAAGCAAAGAG
This sequence comes from Plotosus lineatus, assembly GCA_024760905.1. NCBI lineage: Eukaryota > Metazoa > Chordata > Actinopteri > Siluriformes > Plotosidae > Plotosus > Plotosus lineatus. Next base: position 26,366,698 of record CM045748.1, on the reverse strand, counting down.
AATTCCACGCAAACATTATCAGCTGCCTATTCTCAAGACACAGTGGTATGGAGAAGCAGACAGAGAGATTGACAGATGACCAAATTACCCGAAGATATAATTCCTACACCACCTTGTGGCGAAAGGTTTTTCCTACCTCAAATTTTTACAAAAATCCATTTTCTACTCACAAAAAAAAAGTAACATATTCTGTATTTAATCATCCATTCATTCATTCTCTGAACCACTTAATTCTAATTTCAAACAATAGTGGAGATTTTCCCCAGTGCGGCTAACTGGGTTATCAAAGGCGGGCCATGTCTGTCACTGTCTATGGTGAGAGGCATGTAAAAGAACCATTGCTGACTTTCGTAAAGAGTAGGCTGCAAAGCCGTCAGCGTGTTTCTGTCCCTTGCTAAAAGGGTTGTGACAGGAAGGACATCCGACGTAAAAAAAAAAAAAACCTCTGCCAAATCAAATGTGTGAATCAGATGATTCGCTGTGGCGACTCCCGAGTAAAAGGGAAAAAGCCGAAAGGAAGACAGTGGGGATTTAGGGTGAGACTCAACCTGAGCCTTCATTCTCCCACCTGGTGCACCATCGCCTGTGGGATTTTTTTTTTATTATTTATTAAGAAGAGTTCAAGCTCTATTAAAAATGTAACGCTTAATCCTGATTAGGGAGGCTGGCGCACATCTCAGCCGACTCTAGGCAATGGTGGGGTATTATATTTAAAATATAAACATATAAATATATAATATAAAATTGTCAAGCGTTGACCGAGTGTACAAGACGGTGTTGAGGCCAGCGATGTTGTATGGTTTAGAGACAGTGGCCCTGGGGAAAAGACAGGAGGCAGAGCTGGAGGTAGCAGAGATGAAAATGTTGAGGTTCTCTTTGGGAGTAACGAGGATGGATAGGATTAGGAATGAGCACATCAGAGGGACAGCACATGTAAGACGTTTTGGAGACAAAGTCAGAGAGGCTAGATTGAGATGGTTTGGACATGTACAGAGGAGGGATAGTGAGTATATTGGTAATAGGATGCTGAGGTTGGAACTACCAGGCAGAAGGCCTAGAGGAAGACCAAAGAGAAGATTCATGGATGTGGTGAAGGAGGACATGAAGGTCGTTGGTGTAAGAGAAGAAGATGCAAAAGATAGGGTGAGATGGAGGCAGATGATTCGCTGTGGCGACCCCTGAAGGGAAAAGCCGAAAGGAAAAGAAAAAGAAGTCAAGCGTTGACCAGTCCACGGTGATGAAAAGGTTGGGGACCACTGATCTACAGGACAACAATCATAATCAGCTACAATAGCCAGTCCTCAGCAGGACTTAATCAGGGTTCTTGTAATTTTATTTTAATCAGAACTCACCTCTCTGTCTTTTGAACTCATATTACTCATGAACTCTGTCTTTTGTCTCATATTAATGCAAAGTAGATTATTGGCGCACCCCGACTGAATGCATTATAATTATAATTAGCACTATCATGACTACAGAGAATAATCTCCAAGTTAGCAGTGTGCTTCTGGCCTGTACTGTGCCTCACGATGAGCAATTAACCGGCACGCAGCCTTGGAAACGCCGTCTAAATATAAAACTGGTGAATCATCATCTTTTAGCAACATTGACCTAACACAAGTGATCGTGACTGAGCAAACGCCTGCTTTTTGAAGTCAGTGTTAGCACATTAACAGCTGAGCATACACTCAAGCAATGTTCTGCTCTTTCACTTATAAATAAAATGTAGATTTCAAATATAAAACAACTCAGTAGAAATTAGCATATAAACATTACTGGATGGGGTTTACGAACGGCAACGTCTTCCTCACTGCAAGAAGGTCCTGGGTTCGGATCCCAGGCGGGGGCGTTGCTGTGTGAAGTTTGCAAGTTCCCCCCATGATCTCTTGGGTTTCCTCCCACAGTCCAAAAACATGCACATGAACCTAATTAGGCTGTTCCAAATCGCTCCTGGTTATAGCTGCGAGGGTGAATTGTTGTGTCTGGTTAAGCTTAGTGCACCCTGAATTTACCCAGTGTTGACTGAGATAGGTTCCAGCCTCCCTGCACCCATTAAGCATCTAAAACCTGAGTGAGTGATGAGTGTACAGTTTACACCACAACACTGAGAGATTTACAATTTTAAATAACTGAATTGTGATTGGTCAGCAGGTGAGTATTACTTTTCTGATAGTAGTTACAGCTTTATTTAAAAAATAAATAAATAAATAAAAATCACAGCTGTATATTAACATTAATGTTTCTACAGAAACTCATCCAAATGGTTTCGGTCTATGAATAACAAACAGGTTTAAAAATAAATATTATTAACAGGAACAAAGCGTGCCTATTAATAACATGTCAGTTTGTGGACGGGTGTCTATTTACTATTTCTACGAACTGCCTGCGCTAGTTCTGGCTAACAAGCGAAAATAAAGCAGGAAGGACTGTGAGTCTTCGAAAGGATGGAATTTGTGCTTAATAGTTATTGCATGGAACTATGCAGAGCCTCCGAGACATGACGAGATGGTCATGTACATATATGTAGTGAACTCACTGAGGTAGATGTGGAAACACAGTAAATGGCCGAGTAGTAATGAAGACAGAAGCCCCATCGTGATGGTTACGCCTGCCAGCACAGGGATGGCTGGACCTGCCGTAGAAACCGGAGCCACCGGCAAGAACACAAACCATACCCCCGATTCGTTCTTCACTGAAAGTAGATGTCATGAAGGGGGGTGGGTTCAAAGAAGGAGACAGATCTTATATATATATATATATATATATATATATATATATATATATATATATATATATATATATATATAATAGAGCAGTACAGGGATCCCTCATTTTTCACTGTTAATTGGGACCGAGATCCCCCCCGCAACCACCAGAATCCGCGAAGTAGGATCACCCTCCCCAACCCCCCCATGACTGATGTATACGTACATTAAGCCGCATGAATTGAAGCGCGAAGTAGCGAGGGACCCCTGTATTTGTACAATTTAGAAAATGAATGCATTTTCAATTACCAGTAACAACAATTATTCATCAAAAACTAGGTGAAAGTTGCTGAATAGTAACTAAACACAGTGCCCAACCAAACAAAAAAAAAAAAAAAAAAGAAGAAAAGTTTCTGCCTTTAGCTTTGCAGACAGCACAATGCCATTGTTTTAACAAACTAAGGCAACAAAACATTTATTTCCATCAAGTGTCGGGTTCATTTCTCGCCGGCATCTTGAATCGATGAGGGAAACACTGAACCCCTCCATAAAGTCTTCTCCAGCACATCCGAAAAACTTCCAGTAGGGTAAAGGTCAGGACTCTGGGGTGCCAATAATATGTGAAAATGATTCCTTGTGCGCCCTGAACCCCTCTTTCATTACTCGAGTCCCCAATTTATATCCGAGCCATCAGAGAAGAAAAAGTGCATTGATGTGATAACCTGCACATTCAGTACATTCAGATGAACAGCTACTGCACTTTATCGCCACCTTAATGTTGCTGAGCCTCGACCGGACCAACCGGAGCAACAATACCATGCAGTTTACATGCTGTGATCAAGAACAAATGCACTTCATGAAGATATTAATGTGCAATTATTATTTATTTATTTTTTTTTTTTTTTTGGCGAGACAGTGGGCTCAGTTCACTGACATCCACCGAGTCTGACGCAAATCCCGTTAGAGTTCATACCACACGAGAACATGAACAGGTTCATGGTTTCTTTTGAACATGAAAATAAAAACCAAGGGCGCAGTACACACTGAGAAAGAAAAGCAAAGCAAGTTAAAAGATATTTTGATAGTTTTTAGCCTATAATCAGATTTATTCAATGTACATAAACATATTGACTGGATTGATAGATCAGCACCTCGGTGCACCGTACCTTGTTGGAAATGTTTATCGGACCGCAGCTTCGATGGATCCAGAAAGAACTCGATGAAAACATAAGTGGCGATGATCACAACTAAAAATATGCCCAGCAGAGCAGATATGACACTGTTCAAGAAAACCCTGCAATACAGCAAAGATGTGGAAACTGATAAACATCATCATAATCATCATCATCATCATCATCATCATCATCATCATCATTGTCAACCTGAGACTGGACCATATTACAATGATTTGGAATCTGTCCCAGAGAATGCATGTGCTGTTTCAAGCTGCTTTTCCTGGCAATGAGAACAAGTTGCACTCACTTTGCTATGTGTTTACATGGCCACTTTCAAAATGAACACAAGCCAGAAACTAGACAGACGATATTCAAGCATCCACAAATCAGTCATCACAAACAAAATGTTGGGTGAGAATGTAACATGTGCTTTCACATTTGTGACCCGGTCCAGCATAGTACGGATCAAGTAGGAAATTTGACATACTGAGATATTCATATACAGTGGTACCTCACCTTACGATAGTCCCAACAAACGAAAAATCCAGGTTACGAAAAACATTTTCCTAAAATTTTTGTCTTTGGATATGAAACAAGTTCATGTTACGAAAACACAATCTCAAATATTCAAACAATGCACGAGTTGCTCTCTCATTGACTGTCTCCCAACATCCCGCCCCGCTGGCCTCCCATTGGCGATCTCCCAACATCCCGCCTTGCTGGCCTCCCATTGGTTATCTCCCAACATCCCGCCCTGTTGGCCTCCCATTGGCTAGGAGGGATGACGCAGCTCCCTCCCATTGGCTATCTCCCAACATTCCACCCCGCTGGCCTCCCATTGGCTAGGAGGGATGACGGAGCTCCCTCCTCTTGGCTATTATGGAGCTGTATCTCCATAATACCCATGATGCTTTTCATGTAAAGGAAAGAGTTACTGTTGTTTCATGAGTTCTTCAAGTGTGCTCATTGCAACTTTATTTTTTGACTCGGGCTTTATGGTTAACACGAAGTAAGTACCTGAAAAGGTATACCTTTATAATTTTTAAAGGTTTTAGGGGGCAGTATTGGGAGCCTTGGAACGAATCATGCCTTTTACATGCGATTCTACTTGCAAAAAATCCAGGTTACAAAACCGCCTCTGGAACGGATTAATTTCATAAGATGAGGTACCATTGTACTTGGAAAGGGAAACAATCAGCAGGGCAGTGGTGGCCTGGTGGTAAAGGTGCTGGATAACTGATCCCAAAGTTGGGGTTCAAGCCCCACTCTCCACAGTTTGTCACCACCCCCCCCAGTGCAGCTAAGTGAGTTATCAAAGGCCGGCCATGTCTCTCGCTGTCTATGGTGAGAGGTTCATGTAAAAGAGCCATTGCTGACTTTCGAGAAGAGTAGCTGCAAAGCCGTCAGCGTCTTTCCACCCTGTGATGGCCTGGCGAGCTGTCCAGGGTGTACTCTGCCCTTAACCAGAGTTGGCTGGGATGGGCGCCAGCCTCCCGCTGGCCCTAATTATGATTAAGTGGTTACAGAAAATTAACGATGAACTTAATAAGAATCATAATGAGGTATAATACATGATTATAGCATGAAAATAGACTAAGTGACAAAAATCAGGAAACACAAGTTTTGCGAAAACAGCGATTACAGTTACAATAAGTAGGAAGTGTGTTCTGGTAACAAATACGGATGGTACCACAAAAGCAGTTTGAAAATCAGCAAAATAGGCTGATATTTCCATTGTTATTCAACAACTTGGATATGGAACCACTTCCTAAACAAGAATTTTAGCATGGACAGATTGTAATCATCATCATTTTCCTCCGCTTAATCCGAGGTTGGGTCGCGGGGGCAGCAGCCTATACGCAGTGAGGTCTGGACACCCCTCACCCCAACCACTTCCTCCAACTCTTTCAGGTGGACACCGAGGCGTTCCCAGACCAGCCGAGAGACATAATTCCTCCAGCGTGTTCTAGGTCAACCCCGGGGTCTCTTCCTGTTTTGACCTGCCAGAAACACCACACCAGGGAGGCGTTCAAGAGGCATTCTAACCAGATGCCCGAGCCACCTCAACTGGCTCCTCTCAATGCGGAGCAGCAGCGGTCCTACTCCAAACTCCTTCCGGATGGCTGAGCTTCTCACCATATCTCTAAGGGAGGGCCCCGCAACCCTGTGAAGGAAGCTTATTTCATCCGCCTGTATCCGCAATCTTGTTCTTCCAATCCCTACCCACACTGACCACAGGTGACATCTGGAACGTAGATTGACTGGTAAACCAAGAGCTTTGCCTTCCGCCTGTTCACCACGACAGACCAGTGGTACAAGCTCTGCTTTACAGCAGAGACTGCAGCGATCCACCTGTCAATCTCCCGCTCCAGGATAGATTGTGTTTATGGATATTCCAACTGAAGATTAGGTTTTGGCTGATGTATTCTTGGCGACATCGCATTTTCATCCAGGTACGTATTAATCTACTTTGGCTCTTACTCAAAGCCCCCAGAATTGATTATTGTACAAAACTATCTGGTTCGCAGGGTTCATGGCTCAACAGAAATGAAATTCTCAGCCCTATACTGTATAGAGTACAACTGAGAATTGACAAGTGCCAAATCTAACAAGGCATCATGGGAAGCCATCTGTTCTGTCCTGCCTTAACGATCACAACATATTGTGTATTTATTATTCAGAAGATCTCACCGATAGTTTCTGCTGCCCACACAGTTGTTCAGCCATCTGCAGTGGTGATCGAAACTGGCAACACACTTATTACAGGCACTGCAGTGTTTGGATTTCGGCCCCCTGGAAACAACAGGGAAACACCAGAACAATGACACCAGCACAACAGAACAGACTCGAGAGTGAAGCTGTTAACAGGGTTTATTAGAGAGGGACATGAAGCCTGCTGGCCGCCCACCGCCACGCCATATGCTCATTCCTTTATTTTAAAAAATAATTACAGTTCAGAGATCCGGTAGAAACAAGCTCTCATCTAATATCTTTACTCGATGGTCTCTGAACTCAAGGCTTCAACTGTGGCCAGCATTCAAGTCATTGCTTCATGCTTCACTGTTTCAAGTGGGACGAGAAAAGGCTTCCACCACCCTCTATCCGTACTCACACATCCACTTCACAGAGGTAACAGTGGCAGTTCTCGATGACGTGTGCGTGTTTAGTGCGGTCGAACGCAGGCAGTGGCCCCTTGTAGCTCCTTGCTCTGACGTTATAGTCCGCGGGGTCGATGGAGATGGCGGTCAGGTGGACAAGCAGGTGACAGATGAACACAATGCCGGTACACTGAACACTGGGTTAAAGCAGAGTAACAGCTGTGCAAATCTAAATAAAATGATTATTTATCATAAGAGTTTTAAATATAGCGCTCCCTGATTATCTCAGTAGGAAATGAGTCAGTCTCTGAACCTGAAGGTTGTGGGTTCAATCCTCAGATATGGCAAAAAAAAGCCCAGAAATTTACATGTGCAGTGGTGGCCTGGTGGTAAAGGTGCTGGATCACTGATCTTAAGGTTGGGGGCTCACGCCCCACTCTCAATGGGTTCACTATCCACCTCCCACCCCCCTGTACAGCGAACTGGGTTATCAAAGGCCGGCTATGTCTCTCACTGTCTGCGGTGTAAGGTTCCTGTAAAAGAACCATTGCTGACTGTCATAAAGAGCAGGCTGTTCCACTCTGCTCTTGCCGAGAGTTGACTTAGATGAGCGCCAGCCTCCCCATGACCCTAATTAGGATTAAGTGGTTCAGAAAATGAATGAATGAATATTAAATATAATAAAAATGATAATTATTATTAAAATTAAATTGGTTCATTTCACCGTTCAAAAACACACAGTAGGTGTTTAGTAGAGGTTAATTGGCTGTATCAAATTGCCCCTCGGTGTGAGCGCAAATGGTTTTGTATGAGTGTCTGTTTGCTGCCCTGTATTGCCATGCCAAACTGTCCAGGGTGTACCCCGCCTTCACCCACAGATGGGTGAGATGGGCAGCAGCCTCCCTAACTAGGGTTCAGAGGCTTAAAATATAAATGAATTGATTAAAATTAAATTATGGGGATTTTAATTATTACTTGGTGAGTGCTTGAACTGTGACCCTGACCTTTGACCTTTCTGTTAAGGGATTCAAAAGATCAGGGTCTGCTGGGAACGTTTGGCGGAGCCCCCTGTCAGAGAGGCCTTTAACTCCCACCTCCGGCAGAGCTACAACCACGTTCCGGAGGAGGCGGGGGACATGGAATCCGAATGGGCCATGTTTCGTGCCTCCATTGCTGAGGCGGCAGCCCATAGCTGTGGCCGTAAGGTCGTCGGTGCTTGTCGTGGCGGTAATCCCCGAACCCGGTGGTGGACACCTGCGGTGAAGGGGGCCGTCCAGCTGAAGAAGGAGGCCTATCGGGTTTTATTAGCCTGTGGGACTCCTGAGGCAGCAAACGGGTACCGGCAGGCCAAACGTGCTGCAGCCGAGGCTGTCGCAGATGCAAAATCTCGGGCGTGGGAGGAGTTCGGTGAGGGCCTGGAGAGTGATTATCGGTTGGCCTCAAAAAGGTTCTGGGCCACCATCCGACGCCTCAGGAGGGGGAAGCAGTTCTTCACAAACACTGTTTACGGTGGAGGTGGGGAGCTGCTTACCTTGACTGGGGATGTTGTTGAGAGGTGGAGGGAATACTTTGAGGACCTTCTCAATCCCACCAACACGCCCTCCGTGGAAGAGGAAGACCCTGGGGGTTCGGGTGAGGGTCCGCCCATCACTGGAGTGGAGGTCACTGAGGTTGTCAAAAAGCTCCTTAGTGGTCGAGCTCCGGGGTTGGACGAGATCCGCCCGGAATATCTCAGGGCTCTGGATGTTGTAGGACTGTCTTGGTTGACACGTCTCTGCAACATCGCGTGGTCATCGGGGGCTGTACCTCTGGATTGGCAAACTGGGGTGGTGGTCCCAATTTTTAAGAAGGGGGACCGGAGGGTGTGTTCCAATTATCGGGGAATTACACTCCTCAGCCTACCTGGGAAAGTCTATGCAGGGGTACTAGAGAGGAGGATCCGACCGATAGTCGAACCTCGGATTCAGGAGGAACAATGTGGTTTTCGGCCTGGCCGCGGCACTCTTGACCAACTCTATACGCTCCACAGGATTCTGGAGGGGCATGGGAGTTTGCCCAATCTGTCCACATGTGCTTTGTGGATTTAGAGAAGGCTTTCGACCGTGTCCCTCGAAAGATCTTGTGGGGCGTACTCGAGAATCTGGCGTTCGGATCCGTTGTTACGAGCTATTCGGTCGCTGTATCACCGGAGCCAGAGTTTGGTCCGTATTGGTAACAGCAGCTCGGATTCGTTTCCAGTGGGAGTTGGAGTCCGCCAAGGCTGTCCTTTGTCACCGATTCTGTTCATAATTTTCATGGACAGAATTTCTAGGCGCAGTCGAGGCGATGAGGGGTTCTGGTTTGGTGGCCATCGGATATCGTCTCTGCTTTGCGGATGATGTTGTCCTTTGGCTTCATCAAGTCGGGCCCTCCAGCTCTCATTGGAGCGATTCGCAGCTGAGTGCGAAGCAGCCGGGATGAAGATCAGTACCTCCAAGTCCGAGGCCATGGTTCTCAGTCGGACAATGGTGGAATGCACCCTCCGGGTCGGGAATGAGGTCCTGCCCCAAGTGGAGGAGTTTAAGTATCTTGGGGTCTTGTTTACGAGTGAGGGAAGGATGGAGCGAGAGATCGACAGACGGATCGCTGCAGCCTCTGCTGTTAAGCGGTGCCTGTACCGGTCCGTCGTGGTGAAAAAGGAACTGAGCCGCAAGGCGAAGCTCTCAATTTACCAGTCGATCTACGTTCCAACCCTCACCTATGATCACGAGCTTTGGCTACTGGCCGAAAGAACAAGATCACCGATACAAGCGGATGAAAGGAGCTTTCTTCGCCGGGTGGCGGGTTCTCCCTTAGAGATAGGGTGAGAAGCTCCGCCATCCGGGAGAGCTCGAGTAGATCCGCTGCTCCTCCGCATTGAGAGGGGCCAGTTGAGGTGGCTCGGGCATCTGGTCAGAATGCCCCGGACGCCTCCCTGGTGTGGTGTTTCGGGCATGTCCAACCGGGAAGAGACCCCGGGGTCGACCTAGAACACGCTGGAGGGACTATGTCTCTCGGCTTGTCTGGGACCGCCTCGGTGTCCCCCCGGGAGAGTTGGAGGAAGTAGCTCAGGAGAGGGATGTCTGGACCTCTTTGCTAAGGTTGCTGCCCCCGCGACCCGACCCTGGACTAAGCGGAAGAAGATGAGATGAGATGAGATTCAAAAGATAGAGTGAAAACAGTGAAGTTCAGATGGACAGACACGGTGAAAACATAATACAGGGATCCCTGGCTACTTCGCACTTCAATTCATCGCAGTTTTTAAAAATATTCATCGAAAAATAAAAAAATTAAGGGAAAATAGGGAAAAAGTTAAGGAAAATGCCACAAAACAAGGCCAATTATGCAAAAAAAAAAAAAAAAAAAAACCTCAAAACAAACAAAAACAAAAAAAAACAACCCAAACCCCCCCCCCCAACAAAACTACTTACATTATTATGTGAGGTGCACATCTGTGTGTGTGCGCTTGTGTCTGTATGTGTGTGTATTTATATTTTATTTAAATCATATGCATTATTTTTGAATGTTTAATTGTTATTATAAGCATTTATAGCATTCAATATGTATTTATTGATATTATATACATGTATACATGTACGTATACATCAGTCATGGGGGGCTGATCCTACTTCATGAAATTCGGTGGTCGTGGGGGGATCTCGGTCACAGTGAACTGCAGAAACTGAGGGATCCCTGTACTTCCAATACCACCACACTGGGTGGGGCCAAAGTAATTATTATTTATAAAGATAAGCAGCAACAATTTTTATTGATTGAAACAGTCCAATGGCATGACTGCTATTTTTCGCCACTGTCATGACACCATTTCTGTTAAGTACACAGTATGCACTGATTGATTTGAGACGACACTACCCTATTTAAATTTGTACACTACACAAGTATGAACGATACTGAAACATCACTAGCAGAACAACGTAAATGAAGTCCCAGTGATTTCCAACAATAACTAACAAAGGATACAATATACCCAGCCATGGTCCAGTGTGAAGGCAGCAAAGGGATGAAAACTCCAAAGGCTGTGACTGCGAAATAAAGGTAAAGAAGCCATGCCAACATCTGGAAGGGGTGAGGAGGCCAGCTCCATCCGTTTGTTCTGGAGCACAGTGGAATGTCGGCTGTTCTGGGTACGCCATTGCTCATAGGCACCGTGCGGTTTGGGTTCCTGCTGCACAGGTCCATGAGAGAATAGACCAGAGTCGTCCTGTCTCTTGAGGCACTACTGCAAGAAACATGAGCACAAATCAAAATAATTCACAAATACACCAACATGCTTTTCGCAAAGCCAGAAAAGCATCCAGAAGAACTTTGCATTACAACCCCCT
>CM045748.1:26320359-26352859 GCA_024760905.1 Plotosus lineatus | reverse complement strand
TGGGCTTCAAAATAAAGGTTCAAATACACATTTATTATATAGATGTATTTACATGAACGACATCTAACAGACGCGCAGAGAAATTTACATTTTATTTTATCAGTAAAATTGAGCAGAAAGTTAAGGGTTAAGGGCCTCATATTGACAGAAGTGTGGTTCCACATGTGTGCCAAACTTTATATATATAATCATTAATTTTCTAAACCACTTAATCTTAATTAGCATGGTGGGGAGGCTGGCGCCCATCTCAGCCAACTCTGGACAAGTGCGGGTACACATTAGACATCTCACCAGGCCATCACAGGGCCAACATTCACACAACTATTTATACTCTCATCCCTACAGGTGATTTGGAAAGGCCAATTAACCTACTGTGCATGTTTTTGGACTGTGGAAGGAAACAGTACTCCAAGGAAACCCACGCAAGCACGAGGAGAACATGCAAACTCCACAAGAAACACCCGAGCTGGAAACCGAGCCCAGGACATTCTTGCTGTGAGGCAGACATGTGAACCACTTACACAATAGTGCCGCCCATGCAGTTAAAACTGTCTCATACTGGGAGTTGTGTACAACTGGTGCATCATTATGAGGCATTGGTCAGATCCATAGAGTTAAATTACAAATCTTGGGAGTCTCGATATCCTTGACTTGCCTGGTGTTTATTCATTCTATTAGTGCTACTATTAACCACTAGTAATGTCTCTGTAGTCGCCCATAATACCATTTAAATTCAACTTATTTCAGTGTATTAAGTTGGCATTGAGTTTCATTTTGAACTGCAACAGTTTAGTATCTTCATGGTGGTCCCAGGGTGGATAAATAAAAGCATACAAGGTCAAAGTTACAAACACCTGGTACAAGCACAAGTTTAGTGTGATCTTCAATTCCAGTGTTGGCCATCTTTGGAATGAACATTTCTATCCAAACGCATTCCACAAAGTCACTTGAGCTAGAATACAAGCACGAGTAACATCATGGGGCAAGCAATATATATACTTGTACGTCCAATCTCTCTATATATTAATCTCAGGTACTATAAGGGCTGCAGTGAGGCTAGTGTTTGCAGTGGCTTGTAAAAGTTTCTATATTCCTAACTTTCCCTTATTTCATCACATTACAATGACAAATCTAAAGGTATTTTATTGGGATCTTATGTAATAAACCAACACAAAGTGGCACATAATTGAAGGAAATTGACACATGGCTTTAACAATTAAAAAAAATAAAATCAGAGAAAGATGGTGTGCATTTGGATTCAACCACTTTTACTCTGATATCCCTGAATAAAATCCAGTGCAGCCAATTGACTTCACAAAACACCTAATTATTAAATTGAGAACATTAGTGAACAAACAGCATCATAAAGTCCGAGCAGCACACCAGAAAGGCTAGAGCTCACGCAGCACTGTACATCTCGCATAGCACTTGGATGGTTTACATCAAACAGACTTTAAATTGCTGTTCACTGATGCTCTCCATCAAATCTGAATAAGTTTGATAAATTTTGCAAAGAAATATCAAAAGTTTCAGAATCTCAGTGTGCAAAGCTGGTATACATGTGTGTGGGGTGGGGTGGGAGGCTTTACACGTGTACAGTAACCCCCATTATTCATGGGGGTTGCGTTCCGTACCTTCCCGCGGATCCTGAAAATCCACGAATTATTGATGAGGTTTTAAAAACCTATGTATGATATTACATGCGCTAAAATGTGCTTTTTCCCTTTTACTCGGGAGTCGCCACAGCGAATCATCTGATTCGCACGTTTCATTTGGCAGAGGTTTTTACATCGGATGCCCTTCCTGTCAGAACCCTTTTTTAGCAAGGGACAGAAACACGCTGACGGCTTTGCAGCTCCTCTTTACCAAAGTCAGCAATGGTTCTTTTACATGCCTCTCACCATAGACAGTGACAGACATGGCCCGCCTTTGATAACCCAGTTAGCCGCACTGGGGGGGGGGACAGTGACAACCTTGTGGAGAGTGGGACTCGAACCCCCAACCTTTGGATCAGCGATCCGGCGCCCTATACCACTAGACCACCACTGCCCCAAATGATAAAGTAAAAACTTTTCAATTTTGTACTATGGTAGTATTTATGAATAAATAAAGTATTTAGGCTCTTTACCAGAAGCTAGATAAGATACACGGCATTTGAGTGTCATCATAGGGGTTAAATAATCATTGAAAACACTAAAATACGTGAATTCACAATTCAAGCAATCACGTTGATGACATGTGCGCGAAGGCGAAAAAAAGAGGTGTACACATCGTCTGCAACCAATCAGCAGGAGGGAGAAACAAAAGCTCTCAGCCATTGGCTAAATTTGAATCACGTGCCAGTAACTTCCGGGTCTGCTGCTAATCCGCGAGTATAATAATAATGTAATTAAATGTAGTAATGTAACTTCCGCGAATGGCCGGAGCGGTTACTGTATGCCACACTTTCAACATTTTTATTTGTTAAAACAATACTACAACAAAAAAAATTGAAAGCCATGTATCATTGTCCTTCCATTGTTACAACTGTGAGCCATTTTGTGTTGGTCTTAACAGAAAATCCCAACAAGATACATTTATGTTTGTATTTATTCATATCAAAGTGGATGTTTGGACTGTAAAGAGAGAGGTAATTATTTAACATAGTAAAATATATACAACAAGGTTATCTTTCATCATCATCATCTTCCGCTTCTTCCAGGGTCGGGTCGCAGGGGCAACAACCTAAGCAAAATGGTCCAGACGTCCCTCTCTATCTTTCGGTTATATTTTTCCTTTACAGAAGACATCTTCAGTTTCATTACCTTATATCAGTCTGAACATTTCTCACCATAAAAGTGTCCTCAGGAAAGGACTTGGGACTTTCTGGACACACTACCCCAATATTAGCCATTTTTCCAACACCAGAACTCCCTCAGTTGTTCTTCACTCGTGTAAATTAGTTCACTTTGTGATTTGCTCTTGTAGGTGTATTATGTGTGTGCACCCAGCAGATAGCAGTAGTGTGATGTTCTTCATCCAGCTCACCCCCCTGTGACAGAGAAGTACTGCCTTGATACGTAGTTGGGTCTTTGGGCTGCTGTTAGGAAGACTGAGGCGTCAGAGCCCAACACTGCAAAGCTATCATGCTTAAGCCCTTGAACAAGATCTTTAACCCACAACTCTGCGTTTGTATTTCGTCTCATGTGAACATCGCTTCGGGCATAATAATAGCTCCTGGAATAAGTCCTGGAATGTGAAAACTGATTCTGAGCACACACAAGATGACATTTCCAACAAATGCTACATAATTTGTGTAAACGCATGTGGACGCCTGACTCTTTGTGCTTCGTGTTATACCAACTGGCACATTTCTTCGAGGGGTTTTCATTTGATTTTGGGTCATGGCTGAATGGATTTGTTCATTGAGCCTCAAGAGCATTAGCGCAGCTAGTCCGACTTCCCTGCCTCAATGATTGATTACTTTAATAGGGCCCTGATTCCTTCAGCTATATTTTCTGCACTGTGGTCAGGTTCACCCTGCATAAAAACATGCAGGTGTTGATCATTCCTCCTTCTCCTCATTCTTCTCCTCCTTGTCCTTCTCTAAATCCCTGTTCATCTTCTCCTCGTATTTTTCCTCTTCTTTCCTATAATCCTTCACGTCCTTCCATTCTTCCCCTCCTTCTTCTCCTTCCACCTTCATTTCCATCCTTGTTCTGGTTGTCATTCTCTTGCTTCTCCTCAAACTTTTTCTCATTCTTTTCCTTCTCCTCCTCCTTGTTCTTCTCATTGTTCTTCTCATCCTTCTCTTCCTTTGCTTCTTTCTCAACATCGTATTTTCACTTTCTCTCTTCCTTCTCCTCCTCCTCCTCCTCCTCATCCTTTTTCTTCTCCTTGAACTTTTCCTACTCCTTCCTTATGTCCTACTCATTTTTCTCCATATCACCCTTCTCCTCAACATCCTCTTTCTAATCTTCCTTCTTCACACCTTCTTCTCCTCGTCCTTCCCCACCTCTTCATTCTTCCTTCTGCTTAGACGTCTTGTCCTTCATCTTCCTTGTTCCCTTCTACTCCTCATTCTTCTCCTTGTCGCAGTTCTCCTTATTATCCTCCCTTCTGCTCATCTTCCTTGTCCTCCTTGTCCTCCGTATTTTCACCCCCCCTTTCTTTTCCACTCATCTTCATCCTTGTTCTCTTTTTCGTCCTTCTTGTCCTTGTCTTGCATCTGATCTTTTTAGTTTTGGAAAAATTCGAGCTCTCCAGAAAGAGGGTCAACAGACACGGCTTTAATGGTGTTCCCTGAAGCCTGATTCTAACGACTTTCTCACAGACATCAAAACACAAACATCGCATTTGTTTGTTTTGGGTTTGTTTAGATTGCATAGCCATGATGCAATTTTGGCCAAATTGACCTAAATTAGAATTCATGCAAATGGTCTGTGTTCTTTGATATACTACATTACTTCACAGGAAAACACATTGAGTTAGATCTCGTTTTGAAACAGGATGGCCACAAGAACGACTCGGGGTGTTTACGGTCACTTCTTCAGCTGGGATTCGAGTCTCACCGGAAGGTGAGGTTTGTTTTCATTTTATGGAATAGTACATAGTTGGAAATGGTTGGTAATTACTCCGGTATTTCAGACTGAGATTTTGTTTACTGTTAACACACATCATGGATGAGTAACCTGGATTCCCACAGACCTTTACATTTTTAGTATCGCATTGCTCTAGCATGTATATTCCAAGACCTTCAAGGGCAAGTGTTCTATGGCAGGAAATCACATCAAGTGTAAAATCTTGGCATGCAATTTGTGGTTGAATGTAAAATGAGGGGGCGGTGGTAATCCTGAGTTTGGGGGTTCAAGCCCCATTTTCCACGGTTTGTCACTGCCCCCCCTCCACCCACCACCCACCCAGTGCAGTTAAATGGGTTATCAAAGGCCAGCCATGTCTCTCACTGTCTGTGGTTGGAGGTTCATGGAAAAGAACCACTGCAGACTTTTGACATGAGTAGCTGCATAGCCGTCAGCATGTTTCTGCCCCACAATGGCCTGGCAAGCTGTCCAGGGTGTACTCTGCACGCCATGCCTGTGCCAGCTTCCCTGCAACCCCAATTAGGGTTAAACGGTTACAGAAAATGAATGAATCAATGTAAAATGAGTGTTTTTGAAAAAGTTTTTGCTCCACTGAGGTTTTATAATGTTATAACATGGGAGAAATGTGAATCTCACGCTTTGCATTTGTACAAAATCGCTCTGAAATGTAAAGATTAGTTCCATCAGAACACCAATAAGTAGTTCAGCATTTTCCAAGCCTTGTTCTAAAGCTGGTTAGATAATACCTTGATTGCTTTGTGAATATACAGTATTACTTAGATGCATGGTGGTATAGTACTGAGCGCTACTGCTAAACAGTAAGGAAGTCCTCAGTCCGAGCCCCATGTTCGGCGGGGGAGCTTGTATGGAGTTTGCATGTTCTTCCTGTGATTGCATGGGCTTCCTTTGAGTGCTCCATTTTCCTCTCACAGAATAACAGACATATATAAGGCTTATTAAATGCTCCAAATTGCCATTGGGTGTGAATGGTTGTATGTATGTGTTGCCCTGTGATAGTCTGGTGATCTGTTCATGCTTTGTCCCACCTTCATCTGGAGTTGGTTGGAATGGGCTCCAGTCTCCCCTTGACCTTAATAAAGGAAAAAAAGTTTCAGGAAATGAGATGAGATTATTTATTGGTTGATTTCGCAGCAGTAAAGGGATGAACACTTATTAAAAGGTTATATATGTATTGTCTACTATTCTACAAACTATCAAAAGTGTGTAAATGTGGGCCAGGGGTGCCTATGAAAAGTAATCAATTGGACTATTGCTTGATTTGTGGTGTTAGAGTGTCATATATGTAATCCCCCCCCCCACACACACACACACACACACACACACACACACAGCATTTTAAAAGTCTTCTATGAACAAAGTTTTTTTTTTTTTAATGCACTAATTCATGACTGAATTCATTACATTCCTCAATATCCATCTGACTGCAGGACCACACAGTCCTCCGACTGAGATTGTTCCTCTCATATGGATAAAAGTTTTCTCAATTTTATTCTTTTGTCAAGACTTTGCATCCAATCTGATAAGTGGTAATGATCAGTAATTCATATGAAACCGGTAAAAGGAGGTTCATTCAGAAAAGATAACAAAAGTTTTAGAGTGTGTGTGTGTGTGTGTGTGTGTGTGTGTGTGTGTGTGTGTGTGTGTGTGTATGTATATATTCTTCTTCTTCTTCTTCTTTCGGCTGTTCCCTTCAGGGGTCGCCACAGCAAATGATCTGCCTCCATCTCTCCCTATCCTCTGCATCTTCTACTCTTACTCCAACGACCTTCATGTCCGCCTTCACCACATCCACAAATCTTCTCTTTGGTCTTCCTCTGGGCCTTCTGCCTGGTAGTTCCAACCTCAGCATCCTACTACCAATATACTCACTATCCCTCCTCTGTACATGTCCAAACCATCTCAATCTATGTCCAAACCATCTCAATCTATGTATATATATACAATATACATAATAGGGGAAAACATTAAGGAAAATGCCACAAAAACAAGGTCAATTATGCAAAAAAAAAAAAACCCTAAACCAACACAAGACATAAAACAACCCAAAACCTCCTGTCAAAACGAGTTACATTGTTGTGAGATGTACATCTGAGGTTGTGCATGCACACCAGCGTGAGTGCACGTGTGTGCGTGTGCACGCTCACGTCTGTATGTGTGTGTATTTATATCCTATAGATCCTACTTCGTGGAATTCGGTGGTTGCGTGGGTATCTGGGTCCCAGTTAACCGCGGAAAGTCAGGAATCCCTGTATATTATATGGATGCGAGGAATGTGCCACTGATCACTGTTCAAGATGTCCATCTGTCCTTTAGACCAGGGAAAACATCTGCCATTACTCAGTACATTCCAGTGGTCAGGGATTTGCTTCGTTTTCCTTTTTTTTTTTTGGTTTGGATGAATGAAGAGTTTAATGTCCATAGGGCTTGTTGTTCAGTTTTATTGCACCTGTTTCACCCCAAAAATCTGCCATCAGCTTTTTCAGGGTTTTCACAAACGTCACAGTGAAAGGAGGCCTACAAGGTTCAAGCGAGGAAGATTTAGAGACGTTCAGTAGTGAACGTTTGTGATCATGTGATATTCCACGAATGCATTATAGAACGTTTGGGAGCAGCACAAAGCACGTTGCATGCGATGCAGTGATTTCGCCTCATTGACAGGATATTACAGGGTGTCACCTAAAAATAAAGTTTATCTTAGTAAGTTTCGTTTAAATTCGAGGACCAAGGCAGACCTGCCACACAGACATGGAAAGAGGACATTACACTGACTTGTAGTTACTGTAACTCAATATAAACAGAGCAACCATTTACTGTATACTGTAACTCAATATAAATTAGTGACCAAAGTTCATACCGGCTCGGTCGTCGCCCAAGTCAACTAGGGCCGCGCCTTCCGTCAGACACCAGGGCGAAGGTGACAAGTGTGCTACTGGTGTAACCGTAACCTTGACCTCAACCTCAATTTCACTGAATAGGATCCATGGAAGGGACCACATCAGCATCAGAAATTGGAACATAAGAACACTTGCGCAGCCACGTCCCGGCACAATCCCTCATCATCACTATCCCGAAGAAAGGGAACCTTCAACTCTGCCAGAACTACAGAACTATCAGCCTGATCAGTCATGCAAGCAAAGTAATGCTGAAAGTCACCCTGAACAGGTTGAAACCTCAGGCAGAGGAGATTATCGCTGAAGAACAGGCTGGATTCCGCAGAGGAAGGAGCATTACAGAACAAATCTTCAACCTTAGGATATTGTGTGAAACGTACAGTCAACACCAACAGGACATATATCATGTCTTCATCTACTTCAAGAAGGCATTTCATAGAGTGTGGCATGACGCTCTCTGGGACACTATGAAGAAATAAAACATGGGCCAAAAGCTGATGAACACTATCAAACAACTGTAAACTAAGGTCAGTAGTGCACTGTTAGTACAAAACACAGTAGGAAATTGGTTTCGCACATCAGTCGCGGTCCGCCAGTGAGGTATGCTTTCACCAACTCTATTCAACATCTTTCTGGAACTCATTATGACAGATGCCCTGATAGATCGTAAAGGCACAGTCAGCAGTGGAGGTCGGACTATCACTAATCTGAGGTTCGCTGATGATATTGATGGTTTGGCAGGTGATGAAGAGGAACTGGCCGTGCTGATGAACCACCTGGACAGAACATCATGCAGATATGGAATGGAGATCAGTGCTGAAAAGACCAAGCTGATGAGCTCATTTAGGGCAGTGGTGGATTAATGGTAAAGGTGCAAGAGTAGGCTGCATGTGTCTGCTCTGTGATGGCTTGGCAAGCTGTCCAGGGTGCACTCTACACTCGCCAAGACTTGGCTGAAATGGGCGCCAGTTTTCCTGTGACACTAATTAGGATTAAGTGGTTCAGAAAATGAATGATTGAATGAATGGAACATGATTGACAGGAGTAAGATTCTAAGATAAGAACACTGGATTACTATGGTCTTAGAAATAGCATATGTACCTCAGCAAATACATACACATACAGAGAGAGAGCGAGAGAGAGAGAGAGAGAGAGAGTGGGGGTTGGGTTTGTTCATAAGAGTGTAATGGTTAAAGAATAGAGTTTATTAGTGCTGAGTGTAAGCAGGGTCTCTGACATGATTACAGCAGAACTAAAAAGAAAGAACCAGAAGAAACACCGATCATGAGAACACACCCTGTAACATGAGGCAATCAGTCACCACTTCGTCCTCCCTGGTTGGTAGGTGTGTGTGTGTGTGTGTGTGTGTGTGTGTGTGTGTGTGTGTGTGTGTGTGTGTGTGTGTGTGTAATTGCTCATAATTAAAGGAAAACAGTCTAAAACTGGCTTCAGCCAGAGAACTGATGGTACTGCAGGAATTCAGATGTGTGTGTTTGTGGTGAGAAGTGTTATGAGGTTCAAATATCGAAAATTTGGAAGGACTGTACAGATACGTGCATGGAAATACACACTCGCATGCTTTCAGAACTCTCAGTCCCTCTCTCCACTTCTTTCTCACACCAAAACCTTTTGTTTAGTCCCTCCAAACCGGGAGGTCTGTACTCTAGCTATATTTAGAGCTGAGGAGGAATGCGACACTTTCAGTTCAAGTTTATAATGCTTTTAGCAGTAATTGTATTTGGCACAAAAGTTCATGCCAGTCTTGCCCAGGGGATAAAGAGTAACCATGAGACTCTGAATGCAGATAGAAGGAAACAGGACACAGTGTTTATTTACCCAATTCAAATGAACTTATTTAAATCATTACTTCACGCAAAGGTTCATTCATTCATTCATTCATTTTCTGTAACTGCTTAATTCTAACCAGGGTTGCGGTGAGGCTGGTGCCCATCCCTGCCAATGGCAGATTACACCCTGGACGGCTTGCCAGGCCATCCCAGGACTGAAACATGCTGACGGCTATGCAGCCTACTCTTGTTGAAAGTCAGCAATGGTTCTTTTTCATGAATCTCACACTACAGACAGTCAGAGAATTGGCCAGCCTTTCATAACCCAGTTAGCTGCACTGGGGGGAGAGTGGTAACCTGTTGAGAGTGGGGCTTGAACCCCCAACCTTAGGATCATTGATCCAGCACCTTTTACCACCAGGCCACCACTGCCCTCACTCTAAGGTTGGGTAGATTATGTGTGTGCGTGTGTGTGTGTGTGTAAAATGAACCGTATCGACGTAACAAGTGCCCGGCTCCAATAAGTGCCCCCCCCCCCCCCCCCTCATGTTTTTAATCTTACGTCTAATAACCGCCCATATGTACTGGGAGCAAAATCGTAAATCAAAATGGGAAAATGTCTATAATGTTCATCAGTAACAATAGATTTGATTGTTCCACCACAGGAAAATATTTTGCTGTGTTCTCTTGGTAAATGTCCAACAAGATGAACCATTAGAAACTGTTACAGCAAAACTATGGGAGGCGCTGAATGAATGGAGCGATAAGCCAGGTATAGACCTATGAGAAAGTGATGAGTATTCTTCACCCGATTCTGCTCACTAACTTCATACATTTAAAGACATTTCTGGCCCTGTGCTTGTTTTGTGTTGATTGGTTCAATGTGCAATGTGCTAAAGTTGACATTCATGTTGATTGGCACGATTTTTAATCGGGGGGAAAATATTTAAAGGAACAGCACCGGGAGGGAAAATTAAAGGGTCTTTTTTTTTTAATTATGCTGTTATCTGTTTATTTTCAGATTTCATGTAAGTAATTTGTTCGATACCACAAAATTAATACCACAAATACCAGAAAAACTCTTTTACTGTTCTGTTATTATTCATGTTTTCCACCTCGATGCAGATGCCATTCCACTCCACTGGTAATTATTTTAATAAGCGCCCACCCACTCCAATTTTTTTAAGCGCCCTGGGCGCTTATCACATCAAATACGGTGTGTGTGTGTGTATGTGTATATATATATATATATATATATATATATATATATATATATATATATATATATATATATATATATATATATATTTATATATATATATATTATATATATAGTACAAAGTAGGTTCGACCCCACTTACTACATGTATATGTGTGTATATAATATCAATAAATACATAGTCAACGCTATGTAAATATACGTAATAAACGACATTTACAGGTATTTAAACCACTGTTGAAGTAGATGCACTACAGATTCGAGTCACTTGTCAACCTCAAAACTCCCAACCAAAACTCCAGACCTACAGATTCTCCTATGGCGGAATTTTTTTTTTCCAACTTCACTTGATTATTCCAGCAGATATCAATTAATACTATATAAATACACACACATACAGATGCACACGTGCGTGCACACACAGCTGTGCATGCACACACTCAGATGTGCACCTCACATAAAAGTGTAAATGGTTTTATTGTGTTGTTTTGTTATTGTTGTTGTTGTTGTTGTTGTTTTTGTTTATTTGGGGTTTTTTTGTTTTGTTTTGTTTTGCTTTTTTGTTTGTTTGTTTTTTTGATAATTGGCCTTGTTTTGCAGCATTTTCCATAACTTCCCCCCCTGTTTTTCCTTAATTTTCTTTTTTTTTAATTTTTCGATGATTATTTTTGAAAAACTCACAATGGACTGAAGCTGCCGAAACCGAAGCACAGAATAGCGAGGGATCACTATATACCCAAACACACATACACATAGCACATCTGTATACTTGCTCTTCCGTATAACATCTGTATATTTACCATATTTCCTCCATATATGTGCTCTTCTGTAAATTACTACTAATTTATTCCCTCTGTTTATGCTGCCCTTATCTGTACATACCTTCCTTCTAACTGTACATTCTGCACATTCTGTATATTGCACTTGTTGCTCTTTGCACTGATTTGATGCTAAACTGTATTTAATCACTCTGTATTTATACATGTGCAATGAAAGTAAAATCTAATCTAATCTAATCTAATCTAATTGTGAAAGCACTATTCGAGCTAATATTATTGGATTGCCCATGGGAAGTGCATTGATGTGAAACAACCATTTTTTCACTAGAAGTAATGTGAACTCTTTGGGACAGATTGTTCAGTGCATGTACGCAAGCAGCAAGCAACGATTTATGTGATGAAATTCTCTACATGTTTCTTATTTTTAACTGGTTCCTTTTGGCAAGGCGCTGCTCCCATGCATTGTCCTCCATTGACGTTTAATGAAGGAATTCTGTAAGAAGACGACCAGTTTTAGACGTTAAGTTTGGGCTTCTACCTGGAGGTCACACTGACAGCAGGTTGGCTTGAAGTGGTTTTCACAGGCTACTGAATTGTGTCCAAATGGAAATATTTTTAGAGTCTGGCCTTTGGCAATGTTACGTTTTTCTCAATTTCTGCGCAAATTGTTTGTGCATTCTGGAGTCCCTCGAAGAGGAAAAAAACGACAAATTTGCATCACTAAAAAGGGCTGAAACAGTCTATGAGAAAGGCAACATGTCACTGTGCATGCCTAGTAGTAGTAGTACTAGTAGTGTGGGAACACTTGCACACAATTGACAAGCGGAACTGACGTTGCCAGATGGAACCACCGATGTCATACTTTTTATAGAGCTGGTAATGAAAATTCACCACAGGTCCCCTCTGCAGTTTGTCCTTTCTCTCTATAGCCTGGTAACATTTTGACTATTACATTACTTCATCATTTGAGTAGTTTCAAAATTCTTAGATGGAAAAGGAAGTCTGGACACACAGCTTCAGGCACTTTCTGAATAAATATTACATGAAAAAGGCAGTTGTTTAAGTAGCCTTAAATAATATTAATTCTGTTATTAAAAGGTAAAGGTAAAGTTCATTGGGCTTTTTACACATCAGGTTACACTAACAGGACGATGCTTATCACCAGTTTCCGTAGCGTGACGTGACTAGGAGTTCAACTCCTTCTGGATGGGAACTAGTCCATCGCAGGTTACCTTCCCAGTATATTTTTACTGGTACCCATTTATACTGGTGTGAACAGAGGCACACTTGTGGTTGAGACCTTGCCCAGGGGTCTTAGCACAGTGAGGTTCTGTTATTAAAAACATTCAAACAAAAAAAAACCTTTAAAAAAAATGTAAATACTAAATGCAAAGCTCCTTCATGAAAGCAAACAGAAATGACTTCAGTTCATACAGCTAATATTTTGGACTTTGCAGCAGTGTGTCAATGTGAGAAAACTCATTCATTCATTTTCTGAACAATTATCTGAATGACTAATGTGTCAAGTGGGATTGGCTCCAGCTTGTGACCCTGATGTGTACAATGAAAGTTGCCAGGGACCATTTCTAGTTCACCATTTTTTTATGTTGCACTGTTAAATGATTTTAAATTTTATAGATTGTTATTGAATTAAGATGCAACTCTGATGTATGACAGCCCGATGGTATAGTAATGAGTTTGTCTGCCCAACAATAAGACGGTCCTGTGTTTGATCCCTGTGGTACTATTGGGAGTGTGCATATTCTCCCCGTGCTTGTGTAGGTTTCATCTGGGTGCCTGGGTGCTTGGGATCCCCCAACAATCCAAAGACATGCACATCAGGCTAATTGGCTGTTTCAGGTTGGTCCTATGCATGATATGAATTGATGCGCCTTGATTTATATATAGCCTATAGTCTCTCTGGTGAAGCGATAGGTGCCTATGGACCTAGTTAGGACAATGGCTTTAATAAGAGGAAGGCACAGGATCAAATAAGAAGTATGAAGATGACTTTTAATATATAGTGTCAGAAGTTTGACCCAAATAAGCATATGGGAGATTGTGTATGAGAAGGTGAATAAAAAGAGCTTTCCGCAGAGTGTTATTGCCACCCCTGGTGTTGACTGGGCGGCAGTCTGGAAAAGATGTGGTCACTATTGGTGACAGCTATCTGGTGGCAATGACTAAATTATGGAAAGAGGAATATTTGGAAGAGTAAAGGAGAAAGAAGAAGAAGAAGGCTAGCTTGAAATAGAAATACACAATATTTACTAAAAACTGATATTATTTATTCACTGCTGTTTCTGTTATTAATTTAATGATTTTGGATCTCTAGAGGCGATGACTGAGAAATGAGATAGGCTTCCACATGCTCCATTTATCCTTGGCAGGTTCATCCTCCCTGATAGTCACTCAATTTAATTGCACTACTGAGATTTCTGCCTGGAAATGTGGAAATCAAATCACTGGTTGATCTTGACCTGAGATGGTCTTCCCTGGATGTCAGGCTTTTGAACATTTCTATCTGAAACCACTATATTAACCATATTGTGCACTACAATTGGATGCAAAGAAAAAACAAAAAATCAATGATACACATATTTGTAGCATTGCTGTAGTTTCTGTCACTGGCCAAATACCATATCCAACGTGGTCTGATAATGACATTGAATAACATACTCTGTAGTAGTAGAAGTAGTAGTTATCACAGTAGTGGTGGTGGTGGTCTTGGTAGTTATATTAGAATTATTATAGACAAAGATTCTTCAAAATAATGATAGGAGAGAGCTAAAAATGTTCATTTAGAAAAGTCAGTTCAACGAGTTTAAACTTTAATTAAAAACACCAACAAAAAATACTACAAATTTGAATGCATAGCTTTTTTAATTTCAATCTAAAAGGTTAAGTCGATTTTTTTTTTTTTTTATGAAAGTCAGCAATGGTTCTGAGGGCGATGGTGACCCAGTGGTTAGGTGCTGGATTACCTACAAAGTTGGGGGCTTCAAGCTCCACTGTCAACGGTTGTCCTTGTTGTCCCCCCAGTGCAGCTAACTGGGTTCTCAAAGGTCAGTCATGTCTCTCACTGTCTGTGGTGGGAGGCTGTAAAAGAAGCATTGCCGGCTTGGCTGCACTCCCACTGCCGTTGATCTCGTTTGACTTTTGACAATATAAGAAGCCTCGCCATCTCATCATTGAGTCCTGATTTTTCCTTAAATAAAATACTAACCCCCTTTGCTGTTTTAACACGTTTCAGCGTGGCCTTCTGTTTGAGAATTGTACAGCTGGTTGATGCATTCTTCGCATACTCCTTACACAGATCGGCCACGAGGACTCCTTTTTCATGTTTATCTATGATTTCAAGCTTTGTTTCAAGAGAAATCAATTTTCTCCACTTGAAAACATCAGCCACCTTCTCACAACCCATCTTAGAAACACTGGGATATGCACAATAAAAAATAAGACTAAAAAGTCACAAAATCAGAACCATAGACAAGAAAAACTTTTGTGCGCATGCACGCTGAACATGCAGGTGCAGGAAGGAGCGTGGAGGAATACATGCAGAATAATACAAAGCTAATTGACGCATATAACCCTGGGAACATGTTTTTTTTTTAACATACTGGTGGATCAGCTTTAAGTGTGACTGCGCATCCTTTACACTAGGTGGCAGTCGCTGTGTTCCCTATTGTGTATGGAAAAAGCACCAAGCAAACAATATGAAGTGCAGTAAACACTATTTATAGTCACGTGCAGGGGATGGGGGGGGGGGGCATAATTTTTTTTTTTTTTCTTCCTATTGGGGGCATCACAGAAAATAATGAGCGTGGAGGAATACACGCGGAAGAATACAAGGCTAATCAGCCTGGAAAAGCCATTTCCCCAGCAGAGTTCGTAAGTCGAAACTTTATTCGTTGGATGGGGCAGATTTTTGGTGGGTTCAAACATCAAACAAGTTCATGCAACACATTTCACACTGGATTACCAGAAACTCAAATGTGTTTTAAGTATTCCTTCACCTTCAGGAATGCAAGCTAAGGTTAGAATGGTTCCCGTTCGTAAACAATTTTTATGAACCACTGATCTCTCAATTTCTGCATTTTTATTTTTTTAATATTTGTGCACAAGGAAACTGAAAAGTTAGAGGGAAAGACACTGTTTTTTGTCAATGATGAAATCGATCATCAGAGATTTTTCCAACAGAAACTTTTTGTTGAGAAAGTTGGGAACAAAAATGCTGCCCCGGGGATGTCAGTTTTCCAGCAGGAAGCTAAAAGATTCAGTGTTACAGTCCTTTGACAATTTTAAGCTTGTTTGTTTGTTTGTTTGTTTTTTCAATGATCTGAGGCCTTGTGTGGCTTAGAATCATGTTTTTTAGCAAGTCCAAGTGGAACACAATGTGGGCCTTAGAACTGTAGATTAAGTTTCAACAGTGCAGTGGTGGCTTACTGGATAAGGCAATGGGTTGCTAATCCAAAGGGCAGCGGTTCAATCCCCACTGTCACCTCGGTTGGGCTCTTGAGGAAGCCCCTCTAACCTCAATTTCTCAGTTTCATTAAAAAAAAAGATAATTGTATATTGCTTTGGATAAGAGACTCTTCCAAATGCTGTAAATGTGAACATGTTTAGTTTTAAACACTTTATTTTGCCATGGTAGTAAAGAGTGCTTATTTTAATTAGTCTCGCATTCATGCCAACTTGAACCAAGCTAGGACGATATTACTGTATCCTTTTCCACTTTTTTGATCCATAAATGTTGTGAATAGTTGTGTTAGATGATGCCAAAGTGTGAAATAACACCCTTAGCACCTGTTCAAGCAGGCCATAAACATAGGGGTTTTACTGATTGGATGATTAAATGATTCAACACTAGCAAGCCATTCCATGATGGACCTTCTGATTGGCTGGCCTACTACATTCAAACAAAGACACAGACTCACAATGCACAGCAGTACCTCTGCCCATTCCAATCTGTCTCCCAGTGCACTAAACATGGTGCCCTCAGGCAACCAGTCAGAGCAAAGTAGTCACTGACAGCAGAAAGACCATAGAATGGAAGCCGAGCAGGCTATCCAAATTGTGCAATTAAGATCTACATTCCAGGGGGGAAGCAGCTTCCTGAAGAATCATTGTTTGGTGTGCCATTGGTGCCTGAAATTTACAAAAAAATAAAGGTCTGAAAATAGGCATAATATCTGACCTTTAACAAAATGTGTTTTGATTCACAAATTAAAACTCCATTAACAATCAATATAAACATGATGGCCTGTCCCTTGCTAAAGGTTTGTGATAGGAAGGGCATCCAAAGTAAAAACCTATGCCAAATCAAATGCGCAAATCAAATAGTTCGCTGTGGCGACTCTCGAGAATGGGAAAAAGCCGAAAAGAGAAGAAGAAAAAAAATATATATACATATATATAGCATAGGCCTCCATCAGTCCCGAAGGACTATAGCTGCGCTCTGGCCAGTATCCCGACTGGTGATACTCCCCAGTGCACAGAGCCTGGGTAGGGAGTAATGAGGGACAGGCTGTTACCCAAGCAGCAAGTCCCCCCCTGTCTCGGCGCCACCGGAAAGATCCAGTGCCGCTGCAGGAGAGAAATTACGGTCAATTTAGAACGGCCAATTAACCTACAGTGCACGTCTTTGGATTGCGGGGGAAACCGGCGCACCCGGAGGAAACCCGCACAAACACGGGGAGAACATGCAAACTCCACACAGAAACGCCCAGGCCGGGAATCGAACCCGGGCCTTCTTGCTGTGAGGCAGACGTGCTAACCACTACGCCACCGTGCCTCCCATATATATATATATATATATATATATATATATATCCCTTGTTATTCTTGGGGGTTACACCCCCCCCACCCCCCACCGCCCGTGTATCCTGAAAATTCACAAATTACATTTGATGCGGTTTTAAAGCTCTATTCATGATATTACATGCACTAAAATATGCTTCTTAAACACATTCTATATCCAGTAGTGTGGTCCTTATACAGTGGGGCCAATAACTATTGTGCAATGTAAAAATGTGCAAGTTCACCCATTTAAAAAGATAAGAGAGGTTTGTAATTTTCATCATAGGTACACATCAAGCTTGAGAGACAGAATATAATAAAAATTCAGGAAATCACATTGTATGATTTTTAAACAATTTATTTGCTCTGTAAGACCGGTTATGGAAACAGCTTTTTAATATGGTGGTACAGGGATCCGTCACTTTCCACGGTTAATTGGGACCGAGATCCCCCGCGACTGTCAAATTCCACGAAGTAGGATCAACCCCCCCTGACTGACGTATACGTACATGTACTAGTATATGTGTATATAATATCAATAAATACATATTCAACTCTATAAATGCTTACAATAAAATTTAAATATTCAAAAATAATGCATAAGATGTAAATAAAATATAAATGCACACACTGAGATGCGCACCTCACATAAAAATGTAAGTAGTTTTGATGGGGGGAGGGGGTTGGCTTGTTTTGGTTGTTTTTTTGCTTTATTTTTTTTTCGCAAAATTGGCCTTCTTGTGGGGCAGTGGTGGTCTAGTGGTATAGGGCGCAGGATCGCTGATCCGAAGGTTGGGGGTTCGATTCCCACTCTCCACAAGGTTGTCACTGCCCCCCCCCCAGTGTAGCTAACTGGGTTATCAAAGGCCGGCCATGTCTCTCACTGTCTATGGTGTGAGGCATGGAAAAGAACCATTGCTGACTTTCGACAAGAGTAGGCTGCAAAGCCGTCGGCGTGTTTCCGCCCTGCGATGGCCTGGCGAGCTGTCCAGGGTGTACTCTGCCCTCGCCCGAAGTTGGCTGGGATGGGCGCCAGCCTCCACGCGACCCTAATTAGGATTAAGCGGTTACAGAAAATGAAATGAAATGAAAATTGGACTTCTTTTGATGCATTTTCTTTGACCGTTTCCCCTATTGTTCTTTAATTTCCTTATTTTTTAATTCAAAAAACCACGATGCACTGAAGCTGCAGAATCGAAGTGCGAAGTAGCGAGCGATTCTTGTATATGGATGCTTATTTTTCTCCAGTTTTGAGAGAAATCTCTTCCGAATGACACTCTGCTGAGCTATAAAAGGTAGATTTACACCCTGTAGTGCAAAGGGAAGTCGATGGAAATGGGAGGAAGTGTGTCACATTTCAATTTAGACAATGGCCTGTCAAAGTTGAGTGACTTGCCTTTTGTGTCTGTGCTCATTTTAAAAGCTGCTCTTTCTTGCTCAGCTACTTATTCAAGTTTTCTTCTCGGATTTGATTACAGAGAATAAAGTAAGCGTGAAAATTATGAGGATTTTTGGTTGTTGTGGGGTTTTCCCCTGAGCTTTTTTCCAGGTTTTTATTCCCTACAGCGCAGAGAATTTAATATGGGGATGAATTAAAATTAAAAGGTAAAATCCCTCTCACCCCCCAAAAAATTCTACATGATAGAACCAGTGTATCCCTACGAGGGTCACGACGAGGTTGGAGTCAAGTTTAACCCTCTATTTCTCTGTCTGAAGAGGAGATACATCCTGAACAGCTCTCCAGTAATGCATAACATGTAAATAAAATATAAACACACACACACACACACACACACACACACACACACAAACAGATGTGCACCTTACATAAACGTGTAAGTCTAGGGGTTCGGTGAATCAGTCTCAGGGGTTCGGCAGAGGTCAAGATGCACACCTGACTCATATGGATGACGACACGCCCTGCTTGGCCATCACTGGCTGCAGGTGATCACACTACATTGCTTGGCCAATCTGTGCTGCAGGAAATTTGGTGCGCTCAGTAGTCGAATTGTGACTGTTGTGATGGTACGTCGTGTGATTTCTGTCTTAATGTTTTAATCCATACTATGTTGAGTAAAAAAGAAAGTGGTCGGACGAATATGTACAACATGGATTCACATATATATAACGGAACGTGATATTAGTCGGCGTCCTATCTGCATGATTTGCAAAGTCGGATCAACCCTGTGCTGACTGACGTATACGTACATGTATATGTACATATAATATCAATAAATACATATTCAATACTATAAATGCTTATAATAATGATTAAACATTCAAAAATAATGCATAAGATGTAAATAAAACAAATACACACACATACAGACGCACGTGTGCGTTCACACGCACTCAGATGTGCACCTCACATAAAAATGTATGTAGTTGTGATGGGGGAGTTCATGCATTGTATTGGTTTTGTTCTTTGAACACAGTGATGTTAATGCACGCTTCATTTTGGTGCCCCAGTAAAAACATATACCTGTGTCTTGAATTTGAAAAAAAATCACATTTTATTTTTCACTAAAGAAGGGTTCGGTGCATAAGCATATGAAATTGGTGGGGTTCAGCACCGCCAACAAGGTTAAGAACCTCTGGTGTAAGTAGTTTTGTTGGGGGGTTTTGGGTTGTTTTTTTTTTTTTTTTTTTTTTTTTTGTGGGGGGGTTGCATAATTGGCCATTTTGCAGCATTTCTTTTTTAACTTTTCCCCTATTTTTCCTTAATTTCCTTATTTTTGTATTTTTCAATGAATATTTAAAAAAAAAATCCCGCGATGCACTGAAGCATGAAGTAGCGAGGGATCACTGTATTCAAAACATCAAATAGACAGCAACCCAAGTTTAGGATCAAACTGCTAATCCTGAAGTTTCTTTCTCCTTATGCGTACCTTTGCTCTTTAGCACAGAATAAGCAAGACAGTTAAACATTCATGCCAATATACATTGAAATAATACTTGACATACTTTTACGATGCACATCTGTTCGGATCCAAAGTTTCGTCCATTGTCAGGTTCACTCTGTAATGAGCACTGCGCTAGACCGGAGCTTTGTAATGTTCTGATCCATTTTGGTCATGGCTTACTTCATATTTTTTTTGATGTTCTAGCATTTCTTGAATGTTTGCATGAACCGAGAACACTGTACTATCACTCAGACAGCATTAGTATGTTATTTATTATGATTCACATTCAGAGCCAATGGAATCTATTATACTAGAGAAAGCAAGCAGCCCCGTGTTGGATGGAGACCAGTGTACTTTCTAACACATCCACTGGTGTAATCCGAGAACCATAACAAGCCATGTAAAACATTCAGAATTAAATATAAAGTATGATGAACATTTGGCGGGTATCAGAAATTCAGAGCTTCCAGCTGCTGATTTATGTGTTGATTATTTGGCTCGAAAAGAAACATTTAAGTTTAAATATAATCACATTTTTGGACATTTCACAACTATTCCACTGGCTTTGAGAGTGCAACCAATAACAAATAAAAGATTTGTGGTTTTGATTTTACCCTGTAGTTAATACTAAATTATTGCGGAAATTTAGCTTTTTTTTTTTTTTTATTGTTATTGGAAAATACAAAAATAGGAAAATAGGCACTTTTGCAATATGTTAAGTGAGTCGCATTGACATGTAACATCTCGTACATTTCTTTAAATGCTGCAGCGAAAGGAAGTGTGAAGAATAAGATGACGCTAATTTACGTCATGCCATTTAACATTTACATTATGATTGTACAATACAATCAATACAATACAAATACAGGGATGTGTTGGCCCTGTGATGGTCTAGCAAACTGTTCAGGATGTATCCCACCTTCATCTGGCATTAGCTGAGATACGATCCAGCCTCTCTTGTCCCTGATAGGTTTGAGTGGTTCAGCAAATGAGTGATGAGATTTCATATACAGGTATCCCTTGCGTTGCGCGGTTTATGGGTACCGAGACCCTCGCGACCGCGATTTCCGCAAAGTAGGATCGACCCTCTTGACTGTTGTATACGTAAATGCATATGTGTATATAATATCAATAAATACATATTCAACAGTATAAATGCTTATAATAACAATTAAACATTCAAAAATAATGCATAAGATGTAAATAAAATATAAATACACACACACGGACGCACGTTCTCACACATTCAGATGCAGACCACACATAAAAATGTAAGTAGTTTTGTTGGGGGGTTTTGGGTTGTTTTTTGTTTTTGTTTATTGTTTTTTTTTTTTTTTTTTTTTTGCATCATTTCCCTTAACTTTTTCCCTAATTTTCCTTAATTTCCTTATTTTTTATTCCCCAATGAATATTTTTGAAAAACCTGTGATGCACCAAAGCAGTAGAACAGAAGCATGAAGTAACGAGGGATCACTGTAATGGGCAGGTTGGGCAGTGCTGGCCACTGATCCCAAGGTAGGGAGTTCAAGCTCCAGTCTCAATAGGTTGTCACTGTCTCCCCAGTGCAGCAAACTGGGTTGTCAAAGGCCTGCCATGTCTCTCATTGTCTATGGTGTGAGGTTCATGTAAAAGAATCATTGCTGACTTTCGACAAGAATAGCTGCATAGCCATCAGTGTGTTGATGGCCTGGCAAGCCATTCAGAGTGTGCCCTCGCCACGAGCCAGCTTGGATGGGTGCCAGCTTCCCTGTAACCCTAATTAGAATTAAGCAGTTCAGAAAATGAATGAAAGAATGAATAATGGGCAGGTATTACTGTGGAGAATTGCCTGTTTCTAAGATTTTAAAATAAATCAGTCATTACCTCCGCAAAGGAGGCCACATTTTACCCGTTTTTATTAGAAGGATTACATTCAAAACAATATGCGGATTTTCATTGAATTTCTTCCTGTGGTGGGATTTTGAAAGATGATATTAAAATTGGGGGGCAGTGTTGGTCTAGTGGTATAAGGCGCCGGATCGCCAATCCAAAGGTTGGGGGTTCGAGTCCCACTCTCCACAAGGTTGTCACTGTCCCCCCCCCCCCAGTGCAGCTAACTGGGTTATCAAAGGCCGGCCATGTCTCTCACTGTCTATGGTGTGAGGCATGTAAAAGAACCATTGCTGACTTTCGTCAAGAGTAGGCTGCAAAGCCGTCAGCGTGTTTCTGCCCTGCGATGGCCTGGCGAGCTGTCCAGGGTGTACTCTGCTCTCGCCCTGAGTTAGCTGGGATGGGCACCAGCCTCCCCGCGACCCTAATTAGGATGAAGCGGTTACAGAAAATGATGATGATGATATTAAAATTTAAATATAATCTAGACCACAGCACTGGATTCTTGCTTTTTTTTCTTCTTCTTCTTCTGTTAATTATTCATTAACAAAGCAAGAGGACATTTTTTGTCCTTTTGGTTCGTATATCCTTGGTAGAGGTTTGTGCTCTACAAGTGGTGATGTTTTATGAATGGTTGCTAAAATTACATTTTCTGGTATGTCAAATGTATTAGACTGGAAAAAAGTTTTTATATGACATATTTTCCACAATCATGTCACAGTTGTAAATTATATTTTAAGGGGTTGTCTACATCTGTAATGACTTTAATCCAGCAATTTCCCAAATATGTGCTAAGTTTTAGCTGATTGAATGACCTATCACTTATCTACAACCCCAAAGAAAGAGGAACTCTTAGATCGGCTCGCTGAAATAAAGGATACTCCCCAGATCTGGTATTCGTCACAAAAACTTCCCACACAGCCAGCATCGACTTATCCTCATAAGAACCGGAATCCAAATCCCAAATGTCAACTCCTTGCCCTCGCCAAGGTGGAACAAACTCCTACTAAAATCTGAAAAAAAAAAAAAAACATACCAAGAGGCTGTCGCAAACAGTACATCCCTTGCTGGACAGAGTGCAGCAAAGAACTCTTGAAAGAATACAAAGAGACCAATGATGAAAGCTTGGCAGACAAACTCTTAAACTCACGGCATGAAAATTGCAAAGAAAGATGGATAGAAACATTGGAGAACTTCGACCTTACCCACTCGAGTCGCCATGCCTGGAAAATCATTAAAAAGCTGAACCCAGAATTCGATCAGGCGAAGACAGCCCTCCTGACGGAGGCCGATGAAATTGCTAAGGAAATCAAACAACGAGGACAACTCACATCAAATCAGCGCTTTGAAAAATAATGAGGAAAGAATACCAAAAAATCCTGAAAAATCACCCTGAATAGGACCTCTTTTCTCACATTCCAATAATTATCAAAGAGATAGAAGACGCAATGACATGATCATCCATCTTGGTCCACATGACAGATATCAAGGACAAAGGAACTTACCCAGAAATATGGAAACATGCGAGAATCATTGCCATCCTGAAACCAGGCAAACCACCCCCGGCACCCTTCAGCTACTGTCCCATATCCCCTCTATGCTGTCTATACAAGCTCCTTGAGAGAATTGTACTTCAAAGAATTTCTCGGTACATCAACTCATGCATGCCTTTTCAGCAAGCAGGCTTCAGACCTCAAAGAGGAACATCTGAGCAAGTCCTGGCTCTTGCCTCATACATTGAATCAGGCCTTGAAAAGGGAAAGACCGGTGCAGTCCTCATTGACCTATCAGCAGCTTAAGATACCATCTGGACAGGAGGCCTCATGCTTAAACTAGCCAAAATGATTCCCTGCAAAAAGACCCTGAAACTCATTTCCACCATGGTTGACACCAGAAAATTTCATGTCATACTTGGAGGGACAAAAAGTATTACAAGGAAAATCAAGAACGGTGTACCCCAAGGCTCAGTTATAGCACCATCTTTCTTCAATGTCTATATAAGTGACACAGCAAGCTGTGAATCTTTAAGCCTTGGGTATGCAGATAACTGGGTTGTGGACCATCAATCTAAAGACTGGAAAGAAATCGAAAAGGTACTCAACAGTGACACCACAAAACTCAAGGACTACTGCGATAAATGGTACCTAAAAGTCGGTTTCAGCATCATTCCACCTGAACAACAAGGAAGCAAGGAAAGAACTCAACATAACAGGTGGTAACTCCACACTACCCACAGACCGCAACCCAAAATATTTAGGCGTCACATTGGACAGGACACTAAGCTATCGCAAACATCTTGAGGGGTGTGCAAACAAGATCGCAAAATGAAAAGTGCTTGATGAGAAAACTCGCAAACTCTTCCTGGGGAGCCTCACAACGAGTCCTGTAAACATTTACCCTGGCCCTCTGCTATAGTGTAGAAGACTGTGCTCAAGTGTGGATGACTTTAAAGACTGGGTGAATGCTCACAGGATGGAGGTGTAGCCATACGCTACTACTACTACTATAGATTGAAGCTCAGCACAAATGATGAAGACAGCAATGGTTCTTTTACATGAACCTCTCACCATGGACAGTGAGAGACATGGCCGGCCTTTGATAACCCAGTTAGCTGCACTTGGGGGGGGGGGGGGGTTGGGGGGGGGTACTTGAACCCCCAACCTTAGGATCAGCGATCCAGGCCACCATAGTGGCCATTTACCACCAGGCCACCATAGTGCAAATTTTCTTTGCAAAATATGTCAATATCTGCGATCTTAGTAAATCAGAGCCTAAAAAAACATAACAACTTGGTTAACAATTGCTTTTTAACTGAGGGAGAAAAAAAAGAAGGAAAGAAAGACATGTGCAGAAAACATTGGAATGTCCTCCATCCAACACCCCCCACCCCCATCCCCACCCCTCGCACACACACAGAGAGAGAGAGAGAGAGAGAGAGAAAGAGAGAGCTGGTTACAAAGTGGAAAAAGCATCTGGGGTGATGTAAGGACATTTTCATTACCTGAAGTAGCCTAAACTGAACCTGTGCCTATTAAACCAGCTTTAACCCCAATATTTACATATCGAGTGCCAATTCAGTTTACTCCCCTTTTATAGTTGAGTACGTTTTTATATTGTGGCATGGTTTGGGTGACCCCACTGTAACCCATTCAACTTTCTTACACCTAACATTTTTTACGCTGTAGCAAAGGTCAATTATTTTCTTTTTGCAAGTGCGAGCCAGATGTAAGAGCTTACTTAGTGTTCATTTGTCTTTGGAAAGCTTCAACCAACTATTTGCTGAGGCCACATTCACTATGGGATAAATCTGCTCCCAGTACATTGTTCCTTGTTTTGGACTAAATTTTAAAGCAAGACTTCACCAAGCAGCTGAAATTATGGAAGAACAGACCTGGGCTGTATATGTGTTCTTCAGGAGAATTGCATAACATTTCTGTTACAACAGACATCCCCAGAGAGCATAATGGAAAATATTCTACGTGCAAAATAAAGACTGCATGCAAAGATTTCAAGCAGGAAGTGGAATGCTTTCTGGTTTCCTACATTTTGAATTCCCAGCATTCGCTGCAATCTGTTTTTCAGAGGTTACCTTAAATGTAGAGAACCAGGTCTCTGGTGGTCATGTTCGAACATGCGGTTGGTCAGTATTACTATTCACAGGATACAAACCTAATGCAAGTTGCTTAAATGTCAAAACTTGGGGGAAAAAGTCCACGCTGAGGGAATTTCTGTGTGGAGTTCACATGTTCTCCTCATGCTTGCATGGGTTTCCTCTGAGTTCTCTGTTTTCCTCCAACAGCCCAAAAACCTACTCATTGTGCTAATTGTCTACTCCAAGTCTCTCCTAGGTGTGATGTGACTGACACTGGTTTTGTGTATATGTGTGTGTTGGCCCTGTGATGGTCTGACAAGTTCTTCAGGGTGTATCTCTCCTTCACCCAGAATCGGCTTCAATAGGTGTCACTGACCTGGTGCCAGCTAACAGGTGACAGCTGTTTTCGGTGTTCTACTGTGAATAATGATGGCGGAGGGATTAGCATGTCCAACTCACAGCAAGAGGGTCCCAGGCATGGCAAGAGCGTTACTGATTCGAATTTTCATTCATTTCTTTCATTTTCTGAACCACTTAATCCTAATTAGGATCGCGAGGAGGCTGGCACCCATCTCAGCCGACTCTGGGCAAGGGCACAGTACACCCTGGAAAGCAAGGCGGAAACACGCTGATGGTTATGCAGCATCTCTTGACAAAAGTCAGCAATGGTTCTTTTACATGAACCTCACACCATAGACAGTGAGAGACATGGCCTTCCTTCGATAAGGATTTTTTTTTTTTTTTTTTGCTTGAAAAATGTCTTAAAATATATTCTGTTTCTTTTTTCTTCCACCAGCCATAAACATATTGAAAAAAATCAATTCCATATTAAACCAATTAAAACAAACAAACAAAAAACCCCAACATGAAATGCATTCGTGTCACAAAACACTCGGTGCATCCCTTACATGGTCAACTTTACCCGTCTCGAGTGTTAAAGGGTATTTTTGATGAATTGACCTGTGACCTTGAAAAGTAGGTCAAGGTGTCCCAGTTTCGAGAGACTGGTAGGATGTGCCATAGTGACCATTCAAAATAAATATAAAATAGGTCCGTAAAGTACAGGCACTGCCAGAGTGTTAGCTGCACTGGAGGGGGGGCAGTGACAACCTATTGAGAGTGGGGCTTGAACCAGCAACCTTGGTATCAGTGATTCAGCACCTTTACCACCAGGCCACCACTGCCTCGAATTGAATTTGCATATTCTAACCAATGCTTGCGTGGGGTTCCTCTGGGTTCTCCGGTTTACTTTCACAGTCCAAAAACATGCGAATTAGCTGTTCTAAATTGTACCAAGGCGTGAATGTGACTATCTGTGGTTTTGTGTGTGTGTGTGTGTGTGTGTGTGTGTGTGTGTGTTGTCCTTGTGATGGGTAAACTGTTCAGAGTGTATCCCATCTTCGCCCGGTGTTTGTTGTCTAATGTTATATTTTGCACACTGTCCCATTATTTTTGGAATTGGGGTGCTAGTATAATGAGAACCATGCATCCATGTTGTCAGCATCATCCATGTATGTATGTGCAAGGTATTGTGTTAGAGGCATGTGTATAAATGTGACTGTCTAAACGGTGTACATAATTGGATTCAAAGTGTGCTCTAACTAGTGTCACATGGTATGACTCAGCTGAAAGTGGATCTGGAAAGTTTGAGATGGACCTGGTTTGTGGATCAGGTGATTCAGAAACTTCGAGAATGGAATTTTCCAGAACTTTGAGGAGATTACATTAAGGACCTGGTGCTGACTGGCTCCAGCCTCTTCCCGTCTTGTCCAGCTTCTTCCAGTCTCTTCCAGTCTCTTCGGGTCTTTTCGGCATGCAGATCCTTTAAGGAAACTCATCGCGGCGGCTCATATCATCCAAGGCGGATCATGGAAACTTCACCCAGGTTATATAAATGTTTTATATATCAGTTATGTAGCGTGTTACCCTTGTGTTAAGACGTTGTCTCTATGATCTTATCTTTGTGTTTACACTGTTTTGCGGACTTTTGTAACCCTAAGCAAATATGGTTGGTCAGAAGCGTAAGCCTACTAGCATGGGTGCAAGTCTCATACACAGAGATGAATTAACTATCTGCTCGGATCAGTGGAATCTACCATGCATACTTAGTTAAGCAAAGAGAGTTGTAAAATGAATGAAAACCCGAATCCAAAAAGAAAGCGAACTCTCCGCTCTGCTGGTGATTCACATCAGTGCAGGCTGAGTACTAAACGAGTTCAACAGCACCCTTGCTCACTTGAAAGACCAGAAGTCCGTATAACTCAAGCTTTGTGTCAAGCACAGCAAGTAAACTACTTTCGGTTTTTAGTTTTGGTTTAAAAGCAGAAAGATCGCATCATAGAGAATGTCAAAGGTTATATTTGATACTGTATTTGATATTTGATGAGTGAATTTGATTAAAATTTATCTATTTGAAATTATTTTGCTTGAATTTAATTTATTTTATATTATTTTACAATGTTATGCTTATAATAATTGATCTAGGGGTGTTTTATGAGATATGGTAATGGTATTTATGGATGTGTAGTATAGTATGAGCATCATGCATCACACGTCATACGTAATACGTCACTGTAACAGCTTACGTTCACTTTCAACTTATGTCGGCCGTCCGGAACCAATTAAAAACGTAAGTCGGGGAGTGTCTGTATATAGTTTATGTCGTGGTCTGTCGTGCTTTACTGGTTTCATGGGGCAATTTACTTGTAAATTCCATACAGAACAAAATTGAGGGCTCGTCCGACAGAATCCATTTGGCATAGCTAACAATTGTAACTGAGACTTGTCTTCTTTGGCCATTTATCGGCGTGTCAGTATTGATTTGAAATGCTGTTATGAAGACTAGGAAACAAATATTTCACACTTTTTTATACCGTTGTTTTATCTTTATTCATTGTTTAGCTCACGGTCGATGCGGTTCTCCTCCTTCCTGAGGATTAAAAGAAGCAGCAGGTGAGCTGAAGCGGTTTGTCCAGATGTGGGAACAGTGTTAGTTTTGTGCATCTTGATTGTGTTTAGCAGCGTGATACACT
This sequence comes from Plotosus lineatus, assembly GCA_024760905.1. Lineage (NCBI taxonomy): Eukaryota > Metazoa > Chordata > Actinopteri > Siluriformes > Plotosidae > Plotosus > Plotosus lineatus. The sequence goes on along the minus strand of CM045748.1, from coordinate 26,324,387 downwards.
CTGCATGGCCTGCTGCACACATTGCGTGTGCTGTTAGATACACTAACACTATGCACTATGGCATGACTGAGTATCGCATATCAGCGTACACTATATAATACTGCATATTATACTTTCATTTTTCACTTCTCTTTCGCTCTTACTGCATTCTCTCTTTCATAAGTAGCTCTGAGTCTAGTATGTAATCATTTTTAAAAATTACAATAACTTTTTTAACTGTTCCCAGTGTCTCGTAAAAATGGTGGTCTGGAGGCCATTTACACTGAAAAAGTGGATCAAGGAAGCTGTATAATACAGGGCGTGTTGCCAAGTAATGTGATTGCTGCATGCTGTCACACATTTGTATTTCCACTTCTTTTTTAATAATGAAAGGGTCAATGAAAGAAGTAAAACAGCTTTGATATACCCAGTTTCTGGGTTCAAACCTCCTTACAAAACCTTCAATAGGCGAGCAGTACTCTGCGTATGGACCAGTATGTAAAGCCCTTTAAGATAGCTATTAGCTAGCTGATATTATGCTAAAGTACAGTAGGCTACCGTTTTTCACGATGCTTCCGTTCCGGCCCTTCCTATGAATCAAGAAAATCCGCGAGTTATTGACGCAAAACTCTATGTATGATATTACATGCGTTAAAATCTGCTTGTTAAACACATTCTATAGACAGTCTGACTCATTAATACCATAATAATGCAGTAAAATGTAGTAATGATTAAGTAAAAACTTTTTTAATTTTGTACTGTGATAATATTTATAAATAAATAAAGCGCTTAGGCTCCTTACTAGAAGCTAGAGAAGATGCAGAGTGTTTGAGTGACATCATAGCACTTAAATAATCATTAAAAACAGTCGGGGGAAAAAAAAACAAAAAAACGTGAATTCACAATTCAAGCAATCACGTTGATGACATGTGTGGGGCAGTGGTGGTCTAGTGGTATAGGGCGCTGGATCGCTGATCCAAAGGTTGGGGGTTCAAGTCCCACTCTCCACAGGGTTGTCACTGTCCCCCCCCCCCCCCCCCCCAGTGCGGCCAACTGGGTTATCAAAGGCGGGACATGTCTCTCACTGTCTATGGTGAGAGGTTCATGTAAAAGAACCATTGCTGACTTTGGTAAAGAGTAGCTGCAAAGTCGTCAGCGTGTTTCTGTCCCTTGCTAAAAGGGTTGTGACAGGAAGGGCATCCGACGTAAAAACCTCTGCCAAATCAAACGTGCAAATTCGCTGTGGCGACTCCCGAGTAAAAGGGAAAAAGCCGAAAGGAAGACAGACGTTGATGACATGTGTGCAAAGGAGAAAAAAAGAGGTGTACACATCATCTGCAACCAATCAGCAGGAGGGAGAAACAAAAGCTCTCAGCCATTGGCTAAATTTGAATCACGTGCCAGTAACTTCTGGGTTTATTGCCAATCCACGAGTATGCAGGGGCATGAGCGATGAACCACGAACGGTCAAGGGCCTGCTGTATCCTCCACTAGAATCTTCTTGGGCTGTCGATAGTCCCTGACTAAACTTCGCCTACATGATGATCAGTGTGTTTTCTCATAGCCACAGTTATTGTGTGTGGTTTCCAACTGCTTTGAGTAAGAGGGAGGAATACTCTCCTTGTAAATGCTGTCGTGTAGCTGGTGTCCTCTGTGTTGTGTTGGGATTTTACTTAAGAAAATATGATACTGTTGTCGTTTCAATGGGAAAATGACATAAACATCAAAATGAGTCCTTCACAACAACTTCCTCCCAAGTGACAAAAGGCAAAGAGGACATGATGATTAGTCTGGACTGGTCCGTTTTACACAAGGTTCCCCAAATAAGGGCACAAGGTCAACATGCTTTAATAAATAATGCATTCATTTATTCATTTTCTAAGCTGCTTAATGGGAGGTTGGAATCCAATTTCAGCTGAGTCTGGGTGAAGTCAGGGTCCACCGTCAAAAGGCCATACACATACATTAATTCACACTTACTCTCACAACTATTGGCAATTTGGAAATGCCTATTAGCCTACTCTGGGGCTGGTGGAGTAGTGGTTAGGGTACTGCGCTCATGATCGGGAGGTTGTGTGTTCGAATCCCTGTTAGACCCCAAATGTGCTAAGACCCCTGGGCAAGGTCTTAACAACAAGTGTGCCTCCGTTCACCCAGCATTATAAATGGGTACCAGTAAAATATACTGGGAAGGTAACCTGCGATAGACTAGCGTCCCATCCAGGCGGAGTTGAACTCCTGGTCGCTTCACGCTATGGAAACCAGGGATAAGCACCGGCCTGATGAGCCACTATGGCTCGGGTGTAAAAAGCCCAATGGACTTAACCTATTAGCCTACTCTGCATGATTTGGACTATGGAAGGAAACCAGGGTACCCAGAGGAAGAAGCTCTTTGAAAATGCCATATAATAAACTATGCATTAACCAACATATTTTGCTCGGTCTATACAAAGAAATCCCAGGATATGGTAATTTTTGAAACACTTTGGTCTGAATGACCTTGGGCTTTGATTACTCTGTACAGACCTCACACTCAGTTACTGAATAGTTAATATCCATACCAGTACCAGTCAAAAGGGCTGCTTGGAAAAGGCATGAGATAAAAATGGAGGTGAAATGCAGTCTGAAGTGATCATTGACTGAGGAGTATCAAAGAGTGTGGCATTCATCATTATTTTCCATCTCCAGGCTCAAAGAAGTACCTGATGAACTTGTAGCAGACAGCAGGTAAAAAAAAAAAAAAAAAAAAGCTGTTACACAAGCTCATCTACGGTGTAAAGTGGAAACCCAGACTATTTTTACGTTCCTGTGTCAGGCTGACCTTGACACTACAACTTGTTTCTCTTGCGGGAGCATCCAAGGCCATCTTCGTGCACTTGGCAGATAAAACCCCCAGATTTTATTTCATATAGATTTGCTGAATCGTAAAGAAAACAAATTAAGACGCATATTGCATTACGGAGTGAGCACAGGCTGGATAGAAACCGCATGAACGGGTTTAGTAAAGGATTATATTTATGTGTGGCTGAGCAAAAGGCAAAGAAAAAAGTGCTGTTATTCTTTCTTCAATACTGCTTGTATAATATATAATCAACCTTAACTTCTTCTTTTCGTAGATTGCATGCTGGCGGCATAGTGTCCTAGCGGTTATCACGTCCACCTCACAGCAAAAAAGGTCCTGGGTTCAAGTCTCAGGAATGAGGGGGGGCATTTCTGTGTGCGGTTTGCATTGCGTGGGTTCCCTGAGTGCACAAAAAAAATGCATTACGCTCATTTTTCGCTGATACAAATTGCCCCTGGATGTGAGTGGTTGTGTGTGGGTCTGTGTTGACCCTGTGATGGTCTAGCAAGCTGTTCAGGATGTTCCCCACCTTCACCTGGCATTAGCTGAGATATGATCCAGCCTCCCGTGAGCCTGATAGGATTAAGTGGTTCAACAAATGAGTGATGAGATTTTATACACAGGGATCCCTCACTTTCCGCGGTTAATGAGGACCGAGGCCCCCCTGAGTGACGTATACGTACATGTATATGTGTATAAAATATCAATAAGCACATATTCAATTCTATAAATGCTTATAATAACAATTAAACATTCAAAAATAATGCTGTAAATAAAATATAAATACACACATACAGATGCACGCGCGCACGTGCACTCAGATGCGCACCTCACATAAAAATGTAAGTTGTTTTGTTGGGGGGTTTTGGGTTGTTTTTTGTTTTTGTTTGTTTGGGGGTATTTTTGCATAATTGGCCTTGTTTTGCTGCATTTTCCTGAACTTTCCCCATATTTTTCTTTATCTTTTTATTTTTTGATGAATATTTTTGAAAAACCTGCGATACACTGAAGCCGCAGAAACTGAAGCACGACGTAATTGAGGGATCAAATTATACCTTTAACTAGATCCAGTTGAAGCACATGAACCATACTATTCATTCATTTCCTGAACCGTTTAATCCTAATTAGGGTCACAGGGAGGCTGGTGCCCATCTCAGCCAACTCTGGGTGAGGGCAGGGTATGCCCTGGACAGCTCGCCAGGCCATA
>CM045748.1:26312859-26315359 GCA_024760905.1 Plotosus lineatus | reverse complement strand
CCGGAGTTGGCTGAGATGGACTCGAGACCCTAACTATGATTAAGCGGCTCAGAAAATGGATGAAAGAATGAATTTTCTCAGTGACAGTCTTGTGCATGCATGATAACTTGGCAGTTCAACACCGACTGGTAGAAAGTGGAAAGGTCTGAGATCTGGGATTATGAAACAGAAGAAGGCGCCACGTTTAACTGATTTGGGAAAAGCATGTCTGCCGCACAACAAGAAGATCCTGGGTTTGAGTCTTGGACTCGGTGAAGGTGTTTCTATGTGGAGTTTGCATGGTTTCCCCGTGCTTGCATCGGACGCCTCCAGCTACTCTGGTTTCCTCCCACAGCCCAAAGAAATTGCAAATTTACCCTAGGTGTGGGCGTCAGTGTGTGTGTGTGTGTGTGTGTGTGTATATTTGTGTGCGCATTTGTGTGCGCATATGTGTGTGTGTGTGTGTGTGTGTGTCTGCGCATATGTGTGTGAGTGTGTGTGTGTGTGTGTGTGTGTGTGTGTGTATTTGAGTGCACATGAGTGTGTGTGTGTGTGTGTGTGTGTGTGTGTGTGTGCATGAGTGCGTATATAATTGTGTGCGCATACATATGCGTGTGTGTGTGTGTGTGTGTGTGTGTGTGTGTGTGTGTGTGTGTGTGTGTGTGTATTTGAGTGCACATGAGTGTGTTTGTGTGTGTGTGTGTGTGTGTGTGTGTGTGTGTGTGTGTGTGTGCATGAGTGTGTGTATATTTGTGTGCATATGTGTGTGTGTGTGTGTGTGTGTGTGTGCCTATCAGTGTGTGTATTTGTGTGCGCATGAGTGTGTGTCTGTGTGTGTGTGTGTGTGTGTGTGTGTGTGTCTTTGTGTGTGTGTGTATATGTGTGTGCGTGTGTGTGCATATTTGTGTGTGCATATGTGTGTGTGTGTGTGTGTGTGTGTGTGTGTGCCTATCAGTGTGTGTATTTGTGTGCGCATGAGTGTGTGGGTGTTTGTATTTGTGTGCGCATGAGTGTGCGTGTGTGTGTGTGTGTGTGTGTGTGTGTGTGTATGTGTGTGTGTGTGTGTGTATGTGCGGCACGCATGAGTGTGTGTGCGCATGAGTGCGTGTGTGTGTGTGGGGGGGGGTATATGTGTGCGCATTAGTGTGTGTGTGTGTGTGTGTGTGTGTGTGTGTGTGTGTGTGTCGGCCCTGTGATGGTCTAGCGGGCTTTTCCATATGTACCTCTCCTTCACCCGGTGTCAGCTAGATAAGGCACTATCCTCTCCCGCTATGTTAGAAGGATTACGCGGTCAAGTAAATGAGAGAAAATCTCAGAAAGAAAATATAAACTGATTTAACATTCCTTCAAGCAGGGTAAGAATCTCGATCAGGTTTTGTTTGTCGAAATGCATTGATGCTCATCAAGCCACCGGTCCAGACCTGTATGTGTGGCGATCACTTACAATTCTTATTCGCGACGGCCTTTAACTAAGCGCTGTTGTTTTTGGATGGAAGTAACCCTGGTGTTCAGCGCCACAAGAACAAAACTCAAATCACTCATCCAAATATTCACACATGTTTTCATGTGCTGTGTACACTCACCCCTGCCTTTCTCACTGGGCTCTGCATCTTGGCAAGAAGTTGAGATTCATAACAGACGATATCCACATGTCTGAGCCAAGAGCTGTAAAATCGTATATTCTGGAAAGTCTAAAGTAGATTTTTTTTTTTTTTAGATTCTCGTAGATAATGTTGTTTTGACTTTAGAGTTATGCTCTGGCTCCATTCTGGTAAAAAGACAAACAGGTATAAATGGTGATTATCTTGTTCATCTTTTGTCCAGGCATAGTCTCGGACAGGTCCAACATTTTCTGATTGGCCAATTAAAACCAAGAATTGATAAAAAAAAAAAAAAAAAAAAATTTAAAAATAAATAAAAAATAAAAAAGTGGAAGTTACACTTCACGGAATATCTTATCTGTGTTCGGCTTTGCTGTCATAAACACGCATAAGCCGCCTTCATGGGACAGTGATTCACGTGTGGAACGGTCGGAAAAGGATATTTTTAGTACATAAAGCAAACTCCATTCCAGTAACCAGGAAGCATTCAAAGAAAAATATAGACAGATAAGAGACAATCCTTTTTTATTATTATTATTAAATAACAATACTGCTGCTCTATTTATGCAGGTAAGAACGTGGGTAGCTTAAATGTTTCAGTTGTACACGTGTACCACATTTATGAATTTATGTACAGTACATGAAAACGTTTTCCGGATGTAAAATATCTGCTCATTCACAGAGTAAAAGAAGTGTGAAATGTCAAGAAATCAGATTTTATGAGTGTAATATTGTTTGTAGTAAATTACATTTATCAAAGTTAATGAAATGGAATACAGTGAGCGCTCGCTACTTCACGCTTTGGTTCCTGTGGCTTCAGTGCATCACGCGTTTTTCAAAAATATTAATAAAAAAAAATAATAATAATAATAAGGAAATTAACAAAAGGGGAAAGGTTAAGGAAAATGCCACAAAACAAA
>CM045748.1:26300359-26307859 GCA_024760905.1 Plotosus lineatus | reverse complement strand
AATGCTAGATTCCAGCTGCAAGGCAAATTACATTATTTACATGCTCATTTTATTACGTCACCATTGCTATTGGGACAGCTCTGGCACATGTAGAGGACACATGTAATCAATGATGGTTGTGAAAAAGTTGTTTACGCAGCTTTTCTCCAATGCCAGAGCTTTGGATCAGATAGAGGTAAGGCTGTAATTTTTCATGTCATAACATCTTCAGGGCACAGGCGTTTGTTTTGTTGTACTTTGCTGGTATCATGAGGAACGTGTGTTCATAGGTGCTATAAAAAAGTGGGAACAGGAACTCACTTGTTTGAAGTGCCAGATGAAAATAGATTTAAAAATGTATTTTTTTTATTATTAATTAATTCATTAATTCATTAATTTTCTGAAAAACTTAATTTTAATTAGGGTGGCCCATCTCAGCCAACTCTGGCCATCGCAGGACCAGCGCTCACAGAATCATTCATACTCACACTCACACCTAGGGGTGATTTTGAGCAGCCTATTAACTTACTGTGCATGTTTCTGGACTGTGGGAGGAAACCAGAGTACCCACAGGGAAACCCAAGCAAGCACTGGGAGAACATGCAAACTCCACACAGAAACACCTCAGCTGGTGAATCGAACCCAGAACCTTCTTGCTGTGAGGGGGACGTGCTAACTACTATGCAAAGAATGTGTCATTCTTTAATGAATGATATTTAAATCTAGGCGCTGCCTCAAAGAGGAGCTCTCCATAGATATCTGTATTGATTGGTGTCTCAGGCTGGTGTTATAAGAGTAGCGCAGCTCCTTTAAGGGCCGAATCAATATTTTAAAAATCTCCCATATGTTTTCTGACTCGTCTGTTGAAAAAGCAGGAAAATACAGTTTTCTTTTCACCACATTTCACTAACTGATTTTCGCATTTATTCATATCACCTGACTTATCAGTTTGATTATCCGTTTAATCGATTCATGTTCCGTGTTCCTATTAAAGTTTGGTGTTTTGTTTGTTTTCCTATCTAAGTTAGAGTTTTATTCTTTGCAAGTCTGAGCAGTGATGTATGAAACCCTTTTTTTCTGTTTCTGTTTTGTTCTGAATTGATTAGGGGATTTGTTTTTTTTTGTTTGTTTGTTTGGTTGGTTTTTTTGCTACTTGGCGCTGTCATGCCCATTGTCAGCATCAACTCAGACATGGACATGTGACAACTTTTTAAGTCATATTCAATACTGAAACTGCACTTGGGAACTCTGATGAAAATTGCATTCAATGAGAAATTACAGTGAACGCGCACTTTTCATGGTTAATGAGGACCAAGACCCTCTGCAAACGCCAAATTTCCGCAAAGTCAAATCAACCCCCATGACTGACATATACGTACTTGTATATGTGTATATAATATCAATAAATACATATTCAATACTATATATACTTATAATAACAATTAAATGTTCAAAAGTAAAGCATAAGATGTAAATAAAATATAAACACACACACACACACACACACACACACACACACACACACACACACACAGACGCGCACACACATACAGACGCGCGTGCCCACACACACAGATAAATAAAAATGTACTTAGTTTTGTTGGGGGGTTTTGGGTTGTTTTTTGTTTTTGTTTGTTTGGGTTTTTTATTTTTTATTTTTTGCATAATTGGCCTTGTTTGATGGCATTTTCCTTAACATTTCCCCTATTCTTCCTTAATTTCTTTATATTTCGATGAATATTTTTGAAAAACCTGCAATGCACTGAAGCCGCAGGAACTGAAGCGCGAAGTAGCGAGGGATCACTGTATATGAGGAATTATAAGTTTATTATTTCTATAAAAATTATGAATCTATTTGGGTGTATATTGTGGACACTAACTTTTTTTGTCATGGGAAAATGGAGGTGAAATGGGACTAAGTGCATTTCTCAGAGACAGATAAAAGAATGACTGTTTATATCTGTCAAAACATAAAATCACAGGATCTTGTCTTGTAAAGGTTTCTTTACATTCAACTTAACTAAAAACAGATAAACGCATGCAGTTCATTATTGTTTTTCATTGTAATTGTTACCAGGTAAACAGCAATAAAATGTTTCAGGAAGTCCCTTTTTTGCATACCACCCAGATGTTGATTAGTTTCTTAGAACAGCACATCCTGTTATGTTTTGTTATGTGCTGTATAGTATATCTGACCCAGACTCGAACACCACATTGGACATCTGTTCTGTTAATTACTCATCGACGCCTGCATGTGTTCAATAACAGTGACTGGATGTTATTCCTCGGCGATGGTCTGGTGAGCTGTCCGGGGTGTACCCTGCCCTGGCCCAGAGTTGGCTTAGATGTGGGAAACCTCTCTGCGACCCTGATTATTATTAAGCGGTTCAGAAAATGAATGAATGGACGCTAGGCCTACTGCTACAAAATCATGTAGAAAAATCTGGCTTGTTTGGGGAAATTATCCTGCATGTAATGGCGAGATGACATGAAAATAAATCTCCAGTCCATTAATTCTTCATCTGCATATTAACTGGTCTTGAGCTTCAGCCTTATGCTTATACTACCGGAATGACTTAAACTTAGACATATGCAATGGAGCAGTGTTGGCCTGCTGGTAAAGGTGCCGGATCACTCATCCCAAGGTTAGGGGTTCGAGTCTCACTCTCAACAGGTTGTCACTGTTCCCCCCAGTGCAGCTAACTGGGTTATCAAAGGCCGGTCATGTCTCTCACTGTCTATGATGGGAGGTTCATGTAAAAGAACCATTGTTGACTTTTGACAAGAGTAGCTGCATAGCCATCAGCATGTTTCCACCCTGCGATGGCCTGGCGAGCCATCCAGGGTGTACTCTGCCCTTGCCTGGAGTTGGCTGGGATGGGCGCCAGCCTCCCCGTGACCCTAATTAGGATTAATTGGTTACAGAAAAGGAGTGAATGAATAGACACATGCATACATGAGAGCCACCCTGATAAGCAGTGGGGCGAGAGTGACTGCCATGTATGTATCACAGTTACTGCCAGTCGTTGTGACTGACTGCTGGGATCTGAAGCAGTGCAAACATGGTCACTCCAACTTATTTTTTATCTCCCCAAGCCTGCTGAGCAGTTAAGGGTTAAGGGCCTTGCTCAGTGGTTCAGGGGATTGAAACGCTGACCTTCGGATCAGTAACCTACCATCTTAACCACTAAGCTGACCCAGATCTATTGGTATCTCCTGTCTTGGGAGAATTGTTGTCCGTTTAATGAGTTCATGTTCTGTGATGCAGAATTTGTGTGAGAGGTTGGGATGATGAACACAAACAATGGATTTCCTCATCATACAGAAAGCCAATCAGAACAAAATCTGTTCTACAATGTCCATGCTCCAAGCACGCACCTCTGCAGTCTGAGACCTGAAACAAAAACCTTTTGAATTTCACCTGTTTAATTTAGAAAAGTATGACACCTCTACTCTAAATTTGTTTGGTTCAGTTTTGAAGTCAACTAAAGGAACTTGTGTTGGATTAACCATGGACAGGAAACAGAGTGACCTTTTTTAAGACTGGATCTGACCAATCCTGAATCATATAAGGATGAGTATGGATGGATGTGGGACAGCTGTTGGTTTTATGCCCCATGGCCATGGGGCTCTGCTACAAGATTGAATAAAGCCACAAAAAATGTGGAACAATTACAGTTTTTTATTTATTTTTTTTAACATGGGTTCAGATTTAATTCATTCATTTTCAGAACCACTTTCAGGGAAGTGGTGGCGTGGTAATAAAGAACTCTGGATCGCTGATCCTAAGGTTGGAGGTTCGAGTCCCATTCTCCACAAGGTTGTCACTGTCCCCCCCCCCCCAGTGTAGCTAACTGGATTATCAAAGGCCGGCCATGTCTTACAGTCTATGGTGAGAGGTTCATGTAAAAGAACCATTGCTGACTTTCGTAAAGAGGAGCTGCATAGCCATCAGTGTGTTTCTGTCCCTTGCTAAAGGGTTGTGTCAGGAAGGGCATCCGACGTAAAAACCTACGCCAAATCAAACATGCAAATCAGATGATTCTCTGTGGCGACCCCTGAAAAAAGGGGAAAAGATGAAAGAAAAGTAATAAAAAAGAAGATTTTCTGAACCACTTAATCCTAATTAGGGTCACAGGGAGGCGGGCACCCATCTCAGCCAACTCTGTGTAAGGGCAGGGTACACCCTGGACATCTCACCAGGCCATTGCAGGGCCAACACTCACACCTTGGGTGATTTGGAACAACCTACTTACTGTGCATGTTTTTGGACTGTAGGAAGAAATTTGAATATCCAGAGGCAACCCACACAAGCACGGTGAGAACATGCAAACTCCAAACAGAAATGCCTGAGCTGGGAATCGAACCCAGGACCCTGCTGCGAGGCTGACATGCTGACCACTACACCACCGTGCCGCCTACAGATTTAATTATTTATTGGATGTTTGGAAATAAAAGCTCCTGGTGGGATTCAGCATCTGCACAGCTTTTTTTTCTGACGGATCTTATTACATCAATATGTAGATAGTTTTCCAAGTCAGACTGCAGAATTTGACAGAGAGTATGAACAGTAAATGAGTCGTGTAATAAGATATGCAGTAGTCAGATTACTGCTAACTGCTGAATTATTTGATGCTGATGAAAAGCGTGTCTTAAATTTGTGGTGCTCTAGAAAGAGCAAGACAAACCCTGAGCAACAGTGCACGTTTCTCTCAGAACAGAAACTAATGAAACTCATTGACACCATAAGCTACGATTCTCAAAAAACACAAAAACTACAAACATGGCTGACATGAACGCCAATTCCCAAAGCTGGTCATGAGGACTAGCCATGAGCTGATTATGTTGCTCATTACCTCCTTATCAGAGACTATGTAAAGGCTACATACACACAGATTGTGAAGCAGCCATTCAGTATATTAGCATTTTTAGCCATTCAGTGTACAGTATTAATATTTTTAGCCATTCAGCGTGTTTCTGTCCCTTACTAAAGGGTTGTGTCAGAAAGGGCACCTGACGTAAAAACTTATGCCAAATTAAATGTGCGAATCAGATGATTCGCTGGGGCGACCCCTGAAAAAGGGAAAAAGCCGAAAGGAGAAGAAGAAATATAGTATTAGTATTTTAGCGATTCAGTATATTGGCATTTTTAGCCATTCAGTATATTAACATTTTTAGCCATTCAGTATATTAGCATTTTTAGCCATTCAGTATATTAGCATTTTTAGCTATTCAGTATATTAGCATTTTTAGCCATTCAGTATATTAGCATTTTTAGCCATTCAGTATATTAACATTTTTAGCCATTCAGTATATTAGCATTTTTAGCCATTTAGTATATTAGCATTTTTAGCCATTCAGTATATTAGCATTTTTAGCTATTCAGTATATTAGCATTTTTAGCCATTCAGTATATTAACATTTTTAGCCATTCAGTATATTAGCATTTTTAGCCATTCAGTATATTAACATTTTTAGCCATTCAGTATATTAACATTTTTAGCCATTCAGTATATTAACATTTTTAGCCATTCAGTATATTAGCATTTTTAGCCATTTAGTATATTAGCATTTTTAGCCATTCAATATATTAGCATTTTTAGTTATTCAGTATACAGTATTAACATTTTTAGCCTTTCAGCGTGTTTCTGTCCCTTACTAAAGGTTTGTGTCAGAAAGGGCATCTGACGTAAAAACTTATGCCAAATCAAATGTGCGAATCAGATGATTCGCTGTGGCGACCCCTGAAAAAGGGAAAAAGCCGAAAGAAGAAGAAGAAATATAGTATTAGTATTTTAGTAATTCAGTATATTGGCATTTTTAGCCATTCAGTATATTAACATTTTTAGCCATTCAGTATATTAGCATTTTTAGCCATTCAGTATATTAGCATTTTTAGCCATTCAGTATATTAGCATTTTTAGCCATTCAGTATATTAACATTTTTAGCCATTCAGTATATTAACATTCAGTATATTAGCAATTGCTAAACTAGTTCAGGTTCCTTCCCTGCATTGTTTTGTTTCATGATCACTTGACCATGTTGTCCGGGTACTCACTGTGTCTAATGATTAGAATTCTTCTTCCAGATTTAGTGAAGAACTGAACCACAAACTGTATCCACATCTGTACATTTACAGAATTATAAATTTCAGGGGTTCTCCCTGTGCTTTTGTGGGTTTCCTCCAAGTACTCTGGTTTCCTCCCACAGTCCAAAAACATGCACGGAAGGTTAATTGGCTGTTCCAAATCACCCCTATGTGTGAGTGTGAATGGTTGTGTGAGTGTTGGCCCTGCAATGGCCTGGTGAGCCATTCAGGGAAAATATTCTGTCTGCCTGTTCATTTATTTAGAATTGCAGATTAATACTACCATATTGATAACCAATGGACATTATTCTGGACCCGTTTGTACTCTAGGGTCCGCAGGGTGGTGAAGCTGTTAGCATGTCAGCCTCACAGAAAGTAGGTCCTGGGCTGGGCAAGGATAATTCTGTTTGGAGTCTGCATGTTCTCCGCATGGTTGCCTGGGTTTCCTCCGGGCACTGTGGTTTTCTCCTCCACACCAAAGACATGCACATTAGGCTAACTGACTGTTCGAAATGGTTACTAGGTTTACAGATGCGTGTGAACTTGAGTTTATGTGTGACAATAGACTGGTGAGCTGTTCAGGATGTACCTTGCCTTTATCCAGGATCGGCTGAGGTCTTGGCTCTAGCCTCCTAGAAACCCTCATAAGATTAAGTAGTTCAGCAGATGAATGAATTACACAGGTTTTTGCCCTGCTTTGCAAATCTGGCCTTTAGTGATCACCACCGGATCTACATAGCAATAGAAGTGGTGCCACCAGATGGCGCTCTGAGTAACATACCCAGCACAAAGTATCAGGACTGCTACATTGTGGAGAAAATAAGGATCAAAAAGTTTAAACCTGGCATTTTTTATTATTACGATTATTATTTAAAATCAGTGGTTTTATGAGTAGTTTTCTAGAACCTTATATACTTCAGTAAGTATAACGTATTTCAATACATTCATTCATTATCTGAACCGCTTAATCCGAATTAATGTGACGGTGAGGCTGGTGTCCATCTCAGCCAACTCTGGGCAAGGGCAGAGTACACCCTGGACAGCTTGCCAGGCCATCGCAGTCTTAATAAATTCATTCATTCACTCATTTTCTGAACCGATTAATCCTAATTAGGGTCATGGTGAGGCTGGCTCCCATCTCAGCCGACTCTGGGCAAAGGCAGAGTACATCCTGGACAGGACAGCTCTGCAGGCCATCACAGTCTCAATACATTCATTCATTCATTCATTTTACGAACTGCTTAATCCTAATTAGGGTCGCATTGAGGCTGGCGCACATCTCAGCCAACTCTGGGCAAGGGCAGAGTACACCCTGGACAGCTCGCCAGGCCATCGCAGTCTCAATACATTCATTCATTTACTCATTTTCTGAACCGATTAACCCAAATTAGGGTTGTGGTGAGGCTGGTGCACATCTCAGCTGACTCTGGGC
>CM045748.1:26290359-26295359 GCA_024760905.1 Plotosus lineatus | reverse complement strand
TTAGGCTCAACAATCCAGAGCAATGGAGAGTGTGGAAAAGAGGTGAAGAAGCGTGTGCAGGCAGGTTGGACTGGTTGGAGAAAAGTGTCCGGTGTGATGTGTGATAGGAGGGTGTCGGCAAGAATGAAAGGAAAAGTGTACAAGACGGTGTTGAGGCCAGCGATGTTGTATGGTTTAGAAACAGTGGCCCTGGGGAAAAGACAGGAGTCAGAGCTGGAGGTAGCAGAGATGAAAATGTTGAGGTTCTCTTTGGGAGTAACGAGGATGGATAGTATCAGAAATGAGCACATCAGAGGGACAGCACATGTAAGATGTTTTGGAGACAAAGTCAGAGAGGCTAGATTGAGATGGTTTGGACATGTACAGAGGAGGGATAGTGAGTATATTGGCAGTAGGATGCTGGGGTTGGAACTACCAGGCAGGAGGCCTCGAGGAAGACCAAAGAAGAGATTTATGGATGTGGTGAAGGAAGACATGAAGGTCGATGGAGTCAGAAAAGAAGATGCAGAGGACAGGGTGAGATGGAGGCGGCTGATTTGCTGTGGCGACCACTGAAGGGAACAGCCGAAAGTAAAAGAAGAAGAAGAAGAAGTGCCACATGGCTTTTTATTTTTTATTTGTTCTATTTTTTTATTCTTTATTTCTCTGACTCTGAGCCTAAATTTTTGGCGCTTTCCATTGGACAGTCAATGAAGCAAATGTTTGTTTATCTTGTAGATGTGAAAAATCTAAATACTGTCATTTAAAATGTTGAGCACAAAGTGCATACTGTTCGCAAAATTATTGTACATTCCTAGAAAACGTCAAAGGGCACTTTGTTGTCTTTTTTTTTTTTTTTCCCCCCGAAGATCTTGTTGTTGACTGAGATCAAAATTCTTTATCAACCACCAAACCCCGCAAGCGTGCACACACACGCAAATGTGATTAACAGTGACTACAGACCTGACGGTTCATGTAAACGACCTTAAACACTTTTTAAAGTTCGAGGGTTCCGACAAGATCACAGAAAGCCCTGATATGTAATAATCTGATAGTTGACACAATTAAACGATTATACTAAAGCAACAAGGATGTCGGTTAATTTATAATCGTAAAGGATATGTCTGACATCCTACTGTACCATATCGTACTGGTGGAAACGTCTGAATGAAATGTGTAATCATTACTTAAATGATTATAAACTCGTAGATTATTTACTCCCGTGGATTCGCTCATGAAAACACGACAAATGTGTCGAGGAAATGATTCTGATTGGGTTAAAATGTAAATAGTTAATATTAAATTTTTACATAAATGATTCTGATTGGGTTAAAATTTAAATAGTTAATATTAAATTTTTACATAAATGATTCTGATTGGGTTAAAATGTAAATAGTTAATATTAAATTTTTACATAATCCCAACTCCTGACTCAAGTTTGAGTTAATCGGAAGATCGTTTACTGCTAAACTAAATATTTTTCTTTTAAATTTATTTTTAAAAAAATCATAAAAATACAGATGGACAGACAGACAGACAGATAGATAGATAGATATGCGTTCATGTGATCTTTTCACTTTATTCGACTAAGTTAGCTGAAAGTCGTCCACTAAGATTCAAGGAAATCGATTAGCAAAACTTGCATGTAGTTTGAAATATTCTACTAATATGTTTTACTTGTGTCCAGGGATCCCTCACCTTACGCGGTTAATTGGGACCGAGATCCCCCCGCGACCACCGAATGTCCTGAGGTAGGATCAGAACCCCACCCCCCACCCCCGACTGACGTATCTGTACATGTATATGCGTATATAATCTTAATAAATACATATTCAATGCTAAAAATGCTTGTAATAATAATTACATTCAAAAATAATGCAGAAGATGTAAATAAAATATAAATACACACACATACAGACGTGCACACACACACACACACACACACACGTAGATGTGCGTGTATGCACTCAGATGCACACGTCACTTAAAAATGTAAATGGTTTTGATGGGAGGTTTTGGGTTGTTGTTATTTTTTTTGTTTGTTTGTTTGTTTGTTTGTTTGGGTTTTTTTGCATAACTGGCCTTGTTTTGCGGCATTTTCCTTAACTTTTTCCTCTAGTCTTCCTTAATTTCCTTATTTTTTAATTAGATGAATTTAAAACAAACAAACCGCGATGCACTGAAGCCGCAAGAATTAAAGCGCGACGTAGTGCAGGATCCCTGGAAATATTATGTTCCAGGGTAGTGGTGGCCTGGTGGAAAAGGTGCTGGATCACTGGTCCCAAGGATGGAGGTTCAAGCCCCACTCTCAACAGGTTGTCCCCACCCCCCACCCACCCCCACCCCCGCCTCCTCGTGCAGCTATCTAGGTTATCAAAGGCCGGCCATGACTACTGTCCATGGTGTGAAGTTCATGTAAAAGAACCATTGCTGACTTTCAACAAGAGGAGCTGCAAAGCCGCCAGCATGTTTCTGCCCTGTGATGACCTGGTGAGCTGTCCAGGGTATACTCGGGCCTTGCCCAAAGTTGGCTGACCTGGGCACCAGCCTTCCCGCAACCCTAATTAGGATCAAACAGTTCAGAGAATGAATGAATGAATGAATGAACATATACTACATGGAAACCAAAAATCGAACTAAAACAAGATTTTGTTTATTTATTTATTATTTATTTGAAAGTATTCTATTTATAGTTGTACACAAGGTACACATAAGCTTTTTATATCAGTGTAATGAGTAAATGCTCTTTCACCGAGATGCCTTGTTGCGCCGCTTCAGTAGCGCAGAACGAACAAACCTCCCAAGAAATGTTCCAGTTATACCACAGTCTGTTTCGCATGAATGAGCTCAGCCTACGAACATGGCTGGCACAATAGCAGCTCTATTTTCCAACACCTCACACATTCAAATTCACCTGCATACTAATCACACACCTGAACTCAAGTTGCACATAATAACCCGGCTTTAAAACGACAGCAAACTCTCAGACCGTCCATCTGACATCACCGCACCCGATATCCCGATGAGCTTTATTGGAATTTTGCTTTATTACGGTTCTGATTCTGGGTTTGTTTTTCTTTCTCATCCACTCTGCGTTGCCCTGTGTGTTACTCCATCAGCCAGTGACTGTTTAATCACCTTTAAACCGATTCACCCTATTTGTTTTTGCATGGCTGGGATCATTTAACAAACAAAACCAAATCTGCACCCAGATCTTTCAACTGCTGCAAGATGTGGATTCTGAACGTGTACCACAAGTGACACGGTGAAGCGGAAAGGAACTTGTTGCTTTAGCAAGAAGAAGAAAAAACTGACAATACACGACACACTTCTTTTCCTTTCGGCTTTTTGCCATTTTGTGGGGCCGGTGGCGTAGTGGTTAGGGTGCTGAGCTCATGATCGGGAGGTTGTGTGTTCAAATCCCAGTTAGACCCCCCACTGTGCTAAGACCCCTGGGCAAGGTCTTAACCGCAAGTGTGCCTCTGTTCACCCAGCAGTATAAATGGGTACCAGTAAAATATACTGGGAAGGTAACCTGCGATGGACGAGTGTCCCATCCAGAAGTAGTTGAACTCCTGGTCGCTTCACACTACAGAAATCGGGGATAAGCACCGGTCCGATGAGCCACTTGGCTCAGATGTAAAAAGCCCTTTACCTTTGTTTTCCCTTTTTCAGGGGTCGCCACAGAGAATCATCACATGTTTGATTTGGAATAGGTTTTTACGTCGGATGCCCTTCCTGACACAACCCTTTAGCAAGGGACAGAAACATGCTGACGGCTATGCAGCTCCTCTTGATGAAGGTCCGCGATGATTCTTTTACATGAACCTCTCACCATAGACAGTGAGAGACATGGCCGGCCTTTGATAACCCAGTGAGCTGCACTGCAGAGGCCAGTGACAACCTTGTGGAGAGTGGGACTCGAACCCCCAACCTTAGAATCAGTGATCCAGCACCCTTTACTACCAGGCCACTACTGCCCCCACCAGGCCACCACTGCCCACTGAGAATACACGACACAGGAAACCTTTAAAAAAATTACAATGGTACCTCACCTTCCGAAAGACCCAACAAATGAAAAATTCATGTTACGAAACGCACCACCTCAAAAATCCAAACAATGCACAAGTTGCTCTCCCATTGGCTTTCTCCCAACATCCCGCCCCACTGGCCTCCCATTGGCCAGGAGGGAGCTGCATCTCTATAATACTCATGATGCAGCTCCCTCCCATTGGCTATTATGTAGCTGCATCTTCATAATACCCATGATGCTTTTACACACGTAAAGGACAGAGTTACTGTTGTTTTGTGAGTTTTTCGAGTGTGCTCATTACAACTTTATTTTTTGGCTCAGGCTTTTAACCTTGCATAAACTCTTATAACTCTACTAAGAAGACATGGCCAACACACACGTGCGCACACACACACACACACACACACACACACACACACACACACACACACACACACACACACGCGCGCGTGTGTGATTCCCGGTGAAAGTGATTCCCAGTGCGAGTGAAAAGAAGAAGTGTGCTCGTGGCATGCGTTTGAGTGATATCGCAAAGGAATATGGCCAAACCAATCTACCATCGGTACGATATTGAAGCAGAAGGAGGCCTTAAAAGGTATAGTTTTATCATTTTTAAAGGGTTTAGGGGGTAGTATTGGGGGTCTTAGAACGAATCAGGCCTTTTACATGTAAAATGCGGCTCAATTTACGAAAAAAATCAGGTTACGAAACCACTTCTGGAACGGATTAATTTCGTAAGTTGAGGTACCACTGTATTATTATTATTATTATTATTATTATTATTATTATTATTATTATTATTATTATTATTATCATTATTATTATTAATATTATCATTATTATTATTATTATTATTATTCGGGGAAAAAGGTATTTTTTAATGAAATTGTGTAAAGGGACGATTTTCGTAAAATCCCTTCCCCTTGTAAAGTGCTGAATAAATTAACTATCGTGACTAAATAACCGTGAATGATTAATTCATGGTCGG
>CM045748.1:26242859-26277859 GCA_024760905.1 Plotosus lineatus | reverse complement strand
CAATGGATCAACTACAGAAAACAGGCAGAGGTCGATTGAGGTAAACAGAACATTAAAAGCCAGTCAAAGTCACAAAACTGAAGTTAAAAATTGTTTTATATGTTTATAACCAGAAGTAATAAAAGTTTACTTCATCCTCACATTCACAATTACTGGAATAGGCTTCACATCCTCCAACACCATAAACTGAATAAAACTATATTTGTTGAATGAATAAATCAAAGTTATTTAACTACATCATTCTAACTAGTCTGAGATTTCTGTGTCAGGTTTATCAGATCAATCACAACAGGATTAGATGGATTTGAGGTCGTTTTGAATATTGAATGTCTTTAAACATCACCTTGGCTATTTCTAATGTATATTCTAATGTATCAAAGCCTTTTAACATTATGGATGGAATGAGTCTCCAGTGTCAGTGTTTTCAGAGCGGTCATTTTTTTGCACCTCATGCCCCATGGTGGTGTAGTTAATCAGCCCTGCGTCCTCACAGGAAGCAGTTTCTGGGTTCAAACGTATCTGTTGATCTGGGCTTTTCTGTGCTTGTGTGGGCTTGCTCAGGGTGCTCTGGTTTCCTCCCCACAGATAAAAGTATCCAGAGATGTGAAGGATATTGTGAATGGCTGTGACTCAGTGTTATCCCCATGAAAGATTAGTGACCTGTCAGGGAAGCCAGAACCTATCTCAGCCAACACTGGATGAAAGTGGGGTATACAATGGACAGCAAGCCAGTCCATCACATGACATCACACACACACACACACACACACACACACACACACACACACACACACACACACACACACACACACACACACACACACACATATTCCTAGGGGCAATTTCATACAGCCAATTAGCCTAACGTGCATGTCATTAGACAGTGGGAACCTGTGACTCAAACATAGGACTGTCTTGCTGTGAGGCGAATGTGTTATGGCAGGGGTCCCCAACCACCGGGCCCCGGACCGGTACCGGTCCTTGGATCGTTTTGGCCAGAAACAATGTATAATCTTGATTAAAATGTATTCAAAGATATGTTTTTGCTTTTGGGTGTCTTATTTTGAAAGGCAACCACTTCCGCCCTCGCCTAACTTCCGCGCTTGACTCTTTGCCGCGTATTTTTCCTGAATCAGCAATGCAAGATTCTCGACCACATTTACTATTATATTTACAATATAAACAATCTATTCCCCCCCACCCCACCCCCCACCCCATCCCCACCCCATCCACAGTAAAATTGTCAAGCGTTGACCGGTCCGCGGTGATAAAACGATTGGGGACCACTGTGCTACGGCGCCACTACGGCGCCTCGCCACCCGTATTCCATTGTTAAAAGGTAGTTTCTGTAAACTGCCATCTATAAAAATTTAAAACACTACAGTGCAAAATAAATGCAATTAAAAAAAAACCCAAATGGATAAATACGTAATATAAATCTCAAGCACGCTTCCTGTTGATTCTCAAAAATAAATCAATAGTCATTGCTCATTAATCCAACACTAAATATTGTATTTGGAAAAGTAGCAATTGTTTTTTTCCCGCCATATCTATTCTGCTTCCAATATAAACACACACACACACACACACACACACACACACACACACACACACACAACCTTGGAGCACATCTAAAGGAATGGTGTGTACGGTAGGGACTGGAATGCACGGGATAGACGAGCTGCCAGTTTGTACCATGTCCCCAGAAGACCTTGAGATAAACGTGTTTGGAATCATGTGGCGCTTGATCCTCTGATAACAAGAATCCGAACACTGTACAATATTTAGAACATACGGCACCGGAGGAAAGGTGATGACTGTGTTTAACGCGCTGTAAAAAATCCCAGAGTTTATGAATGTACCCGGTTTCTTCAAAATCACCAGCATCCAACTTTTTATCTCATGTTCCGTAATCTCATGCTGTGCACTCACAATAAACAATATCTATCTGTTGTATTTATGAAGCGACTGTTCCTAAAGTAATCAAGAGAACAGATCAGAGGTCAGAACAGGTGGGAAAATCTTCCCTTCCTTGTCGTCTATCTTACTTTCTGTTCGTCTGTCGAGGTTAAAAGTACAGTGGGGTTTACACATTGATTCGCTTCTTACAGTGGGGTGTTTGATTTCTCTCGAACGTGTTATAATGAGCTTGTTTCCATCATGTGACCAGTCATACACCGTGTGTGATCATGGCGGTGGTGACGATTCATTATTTATGAGTGTGGCTTGATGATTACAAAGCTGCCGTGTGAAGGATTCGCTTCATGCCGGTCATCACACATGTACTTTGACCTGCTAGAGTTTTTCCATTCGCCGTGTTCTTCTATTAATGATCTTCAGCTCTTGCAGTCTTCCATGCACAGTACATTTGAAATCTCTGGTCCGGTTCATTCTTTTTGCTGAACTGCTTAATCCTACACGGGTTACGGGGCGGCCAACTCTGGCTGAAGGAAGGGGACACCCTGAACCGCTTGCTATCCTATCACAGGGCCATTACACACACATGACATACATACCCGGGCAACTATAAGAGGAACATGCAAACTCCATACAGAAGCCCGGGAATGAGCCCGGGAATCCTGGGGTCTACCAGGATTTTCTGGCTAGGACACGATGGTGCTCAAGTGTTTCAGGACATTCATTCATTCATTCATTCATTCATTTTCTGAACCGCTTAATCCTAATTAGGGTCGCGGGGAGGCTGGCGCCCATCTCAGCCGACTTCGGGTAGGGGTTAGGTACACCCCGGACAGCTCGCCAGGCCATCGCAGGGACACACTCACACAACCGTTCACACTCACTCACACCTAGGGATGATTTGGAACAGCTATGTTTTTGGACTGTGGGAGGAAACCAGAGTACCCAGAGGAAACCCACACAAGCACAGGGAGAACCTGCACACTCGGAGCTGGGAATCGAACCCACGCCTTCTTGCCATGGGGTGGTCGTGGCAGTCGTGGTCGTGGCGAAGGTGGCACTATGCCACCGCACTGCCCCTGGTTCAGTACATGTTAAAACTAAATTAGTTTATGTTCATTAGCTGTATGAAGCCACCCGGCTTCAGGCTACTTTCAGGGGGAGTACACCAGGTACAGCTCGCCAGAGCATTGCGACACACACACACACACACACACACACACACACACACACACACACACACACACACAATTACTTTTGCTCAAATTCACACATGGTACAGCTAGCATAGCCAATTAGCATGATGTGCTTATCTTTGGCTGGCGGTAATTACTGGCATAATGAAAACGCCCTCGCCAAGCAAGGGGCTTGAACTCAGGGCCAGATTTCTGTGAAAGGAAAGTTCTAGCCACTACACAATATACTGCTCTCATGCTAGTTGAACACATTTTATGTATTTCCAAAACTCAATTCAATTAGCCTTTATTGACATAGAGCTTTTAGCAGTGGTAATAGTCAAGTAAACAGTTTTACAGAAGGCCATTTGCAGATCAAAACAGCTGCCATAAATTGAAAATCATTGACATGACATGAAGTAGTAACGAAAAAAACAAAAACAAAAAAAACAAACAAAAAGAAACTCTTCCTCTTCTGGGAAGTACCATAGTGTGATGATAAATCTATAAAGGTGTTCAGGTATAGACCAGGAAAAATAAATATTATTGAATGTGTTGAAAGGATATTCATGATAAGCAGATTATAATAATAAGCGTCCTGGGATGCGCCCAACTCTGTACTTCACGTGCTTCACAATGATTGATGATCACGGAGTTCTTTGAGTTCTTTGTTCAGTTGGTTATTCATCTAAACACACATCACTAACTGATTAAACAAAAAGTGAGTTGACATAATACAGATGATTATCCAGATTTTCCCAGATCATATGTTTCATTGGAAAATATACGTTTTCATCAGAGAACAACATTTTATCCATTGAAAACTTTGGAATGTTGACAAAAGAGGTGAGGTGTTTTTTTTTTCATGTTTGGAATACAATGGAGGGAATCGGGGGAGCTTGAAATAACACGAGTACAAATCATTAACGATCAGTGTAGAATTTGGATAAAATTTTGAAAAAAGAACAACTCCAAGAGACATTCTTTGAAATTTCCAGTTATCGTATACAACGTAATAAGCGGGGCAGTGGTGGTCTAGTGGTATAGGGCGCAGGATCGCTGATCCAAAGGTTGGGGGTTCGAGTCCCACTCTTCACAAGGTTGTCACTGTCAACCCCAGTGAGGCTAACTGGATTATCAAAGGCGGGCCATGTCTCTCACTGTCTATGGTGAGAGGCATGTAAAACAACCATTGCTGACTTTCGTAAAGAGGAGCTGCAAAGTCGTCAGCGTGTTTCTGTCCTTTGCTAAAAGGGTTGTGACAGGAAGGGCATCCGACATAAAAACCTCTGCCAAATCAAACGTGCGAATCAGATGATTCGCTGTGGCGACTCCTGAGTAAAAGGGAAAAAGCTGAAAGGAAGAGAGAGAGAGTATACAACGTAATAAGCGCCCTGCTCCAATACCCCCCTCCCCCTCGTGTGTGGGTTTTTTTGTTTTGTTTTTTTTTATCTTACGTCTAATAACCGCCCATGTGTACTGGGAGCAAAATGGTAGATCAAACAGTGAGTATACACGGTATTTCAAGACCCCCTGCCACTGGGGAATGTCTATAATGTTCATCAGTAAGAACACATTTGATCATTTCACCGTGCTTTAAAAAACAGGAAAATATTTTGCTGTGTTCTCTTGGTAAATGTCCAACAACCGATGAACCATTAGAAATTATTACAGCAAAACTATGAGATGCTCTGAATGAATGGAGCGATGAGCCAGATATGGACCTATCAGAAAGTGATGACGAGTATTTTTCACCCGATTCTCCTGCTCACTAACTTCATAAATTTAAAGACGTTCCTGGCCTTGTGCTTTTGTTTATGTTAGTGTTGATTGGTTCAACTTACCATGTGCTAAAGTTGACATTCTTGTTGATGGCTCATTTTACTTGGGAAAATGTTTAAAGGAAATGTTTAAAGGAAAAGCACTGAGAGGGAAAAGTAAGGGAAGGAAAAGCCTTTTTTTTTATTATGCTGTTTTCTGTTTATTTTCAGCTTTCTTGTAAGTAATTTGGTTGATACCACAAAATGAATAACACAAATACCAGTAAAAATATTTTATTGTTCTGTTATTATTCATGTTTTCCACCTTGAGGGTAATAAGCACTTACCGTTCCACTCCTCTGGTATCATTTTAATAAGCGCCCACCCACGCCAATTTTTTAGAGCTGGTGTGTCTCTTGAGAATAAAATTTTCTAATTATTCCCAAACGGTAATTTGGACATTGGGACAATATTGATACAAATATGAGTGATGTCCGCAAAGATAACACCGGGATCAAATGAGGAACAATGCTACACACCGGAACATAATCGGCAGAAACATCAGCGGAATATGAGTGGATCCAATCGGAATCATGATCGGTATTGTATCGTACTTTAGGGGGAAAATCGAGTTATCGTGACAGAGAAATTTCTTCAGATTATGAAAGCTAAGCTTCTTCTCATTTCTTGATTGGTGAATTTCAACCCTGCAATAACCTGGTGAGCTGTCCAGGGTGTACCATGCCCTCGACGGGAGTCGGCTGACTTGTGCACCAGTCTCCTCGCGACCCTAATTAGGAATATAGGATTAAGCGGTTCAGAACAATCTGATTGGTGGATTAATCAAGAAGCCATGTATCCAGACTGGGGAATATCCAGCCCTTTAATTACCCATTCGCCCTGTTCTCTATGACCTTTAGCAGCCTCTACAGAAGCATTCAGTGTTTTCATGAAGAGAAAAGCTATACAGGAAATGTTTTCAAGAATAAAAAGTTTACAAGGTCGGGTGAAGTTCATTAGAAAGCTGTTGTTCATCACAGGACGAGAAACCAGGTGAACGCTACCAAAGTCCTCACAGCCACGGATGAAGAAGCAGGCAGTGTAGAAATAGCTCCCTCGCTGAAATGAAGTGAATTAAAAAAAAAAAAAGTTCACAATTGTATAATGCCATATAATAAGCAACTTATCAAGGATTAACCATTTTAACAAATTATTATATGAGTGAGTGCTTAGTGTGTACAAAGTAATCTTGGCCCTCAGCCTGTTTTTGTAGACCTTCAGCTCAGTTGGTACTAAAGATCTCGGGCTGAGATTTCTCTGTATCGACCTCATGCTCAGTTGATACGTATTTGTATTTACTTTGAATCAACATCCATCTTAACTGAACTTTTCTGCAAAGAATGAAACGAACAAATGCAAAATCTTCTATCTTTCTCTCCATCTGAAGGATGTGACTCAGGGTTTGGACATGCTACAGCAAGGCGTCTGGATGCTATGGGGTTCCAGGTGTTCGCCACAGTAATGGATGCAGGCGGTGAGGGGGCGAAGCGTCTGCGGAGTAGCTGCTCTCCTCGGTTGACCTTGCTTCAAGTAGACATCACTCAACCACAGCAGGTTCAACAGGCCCTGCTCACCACCAAGGCCAAGCTGGGCATGACAGGTTAGTTTTAAAATACAAGACACCCAAACATACCCCACATGTGCTCATACACCCACAATGCTATTTATTAATATTGGTATTTGCTCTATCCAAAATGACAGCGATATAGTGTAGGTTTAATATTGAAGTACAGAGATTCCTCACTTTCCAAGGTTAATGGGGACTGGGACCCCCCGTGACCGCCAATTTCCGCGAAGTAAGATCGACACCTCTGACTGATGTATAGGTACATGTATATGTGTATATAATATCAATAAATACGTATTAAATGCTATATAATAACAATTAATCATTCAAAAATAATGCATAAGATGTAGATAAAATATAATACACACACATGGAGACACAGATGCACACGCGCATACTCAGATGCGCACCTCACATAAAAATGTAAGTAGTTTGGTTGGGGGGTTTTGGGTTGTTTTTTTTGTTTTTGTTTGTTTGTGGTGGGTTTTATTTTTTGTTTTGTTTTTTTGCATAACTTGCCTTGTTTTGTGGCATTTTCCCTATTTTCCCTTAATTTTCATATTTTTTTTTATTTTTCGATGAATATCTTTAAAAAACCCGCGATGCACTGAAGCCGCAGAACCTGAAGCTCGAAGTAGCGAGGGATCCCTGTATTGTCTTCTTTTCTTTTCGGCTGTTCCCTTCAGGGGTCGCCAAAGCAAATGATCTGCCTCCATCTCACCCTATCCTCTGCATCTTCTACGCTTACTCCAACTACCTTCATGTCCTCCTTCACCACATCCATAAATCTTCTCTTTGGTCTTCCTCTAGGCCTTCTGCCTGGTAGTTCCAACCTCAGCATCCTACTACCAATATACTCACTATCCCTCCTCTGTACATGTCCAAACCATCTCAATCTAAGATCCCTGTATTGTCTCTTTTCTTTTAAGCTATCTTACCTCCACATGGGTTTCAACCCGTATTTTGGTATCGCCTTCACGACTATCAGGTTCCTCATTGCGTAACTCACTAGACAAGACTAGGTGTCTGCTGCAGTTCAGTGGTAATGCATTGTATTGTTTGAATGCATTCTGGAACTTTCAGTTAAAAGTTTGTTCCGAAGTTTCCTCTACGTGTACTTTTATATCTAAATGTAGTATTTTTAACAATGGAGAGTGTAAATATTATAGTCTGCCCGGTCAAAAAAAAAAAAAAAAAACTATGTTGCTGTTCCGCCTGTAGATTTGCTTAGAGCATGTAATCATCATGCCATTGATTCAACAAACTTAAGCAACATAACATTTATTTCCATCTGGTGCTGGATTCATTTCTCACTGATGTCTTAAACTGATGAGGAGAAACGGAACCAATCCATAAAGTCATTCATTTTATTGCCGCATTAATGTTGCTGAGCCTCGATCGGACCAACTGGAGCAGCAATGTCATGGACATTACATGCTGTAATCAAAGCTAAAAACTCTCCAAGGGAAAATTAGAGTGTGTACCACTTATACGATCACTTCCAACACATCAACATTAAGATAAATTTAGCTAAATTTGATAATATAATCCTTTTTGTTGTTGTTTTTTTGTTTTGGCGGCAATACACCGCCGTTACACAAATAACCTCCTCTTTGTTTCTTTTTCT
Organism: Plotosus lineatus; assembly: GCA_024760905.1. Taxonomy (NCBI): domain Eukaryota; kingdom Metazoa; phylum Chordata; class Actinopteri; order Siluriformes; family Plotosidae; genus Plotosus; species Plotosus lineatus. Next base: position 26,269,753 of record CM045748.1, on the reverse strand, counting down.
TTCTGTTCCTTGGCAGGAACACCATGTTATAAATAAAACTTAATAAAAACACTCTCGCGTAGTGATGACCTTTTTAAGTCAAGTAAAAATTTACTCTCCTTGGATGATGTCCTCTACTATTGTTTACATTGCTAGGGGAGAAAAACAGCCTGCCGATGCAGTGCCGGTAATCGTTGAGCTTGGAAAAAATTATTGATGCTTAATAATGCATGGCCTTCTTGCTGAGCCATGTGTATGTCTTGGCAGCATATCAATAGCACACTTTATTTTCAAACTCAAGCAAAGTGCAAACTAGGCCAAACATAAAGAAAAGTAGTTCCTTATTTCCAGTATAAGAGTCAAATAGTCCACATGTACTCCCCTAACCCGTTAAGGTAATAAATGGCGCTGCTAAATTTTTTGGAAATGGAAGACACATATGGAAAGTTTCACACAGAAAACTCATATCGGGATATTAGGTAAAGTAATGAAGTATGTCCTGCACGAACAAAAACTCCTTGTGTAGCTGTGGGGGTGGGGTGGGTCAATGTTCTTACACTCTATATATATATATATATATAAAATAGTGTAGGAAAATGTGTGTTAATCTCGAACATATTTTAACTTTTCCTACATGTGGGTACATGTTTTTTTTGGACTGCATTTGTATTTGTCCTTGAAGCACTTTCCATTGTGGGTGATGAGAGGGATTGAGTAAGAATAGGAGCTGGTGTGTCTTCTTGAGAATTAAATTTTCTAATTATTACCAAGAACAGCGATAGGCAGATAGATGAGCCTGAATTGCTCTTGGATTGAGTGTGTTCATGTTCAGTTCATTTTCTGTAACCGCTTAATCCTAATTAGGGTCATGGGGAGGCTGGCAGCCATCCCAGCCGACTCCGGGCGAGGGTGAGGTACTCCCTGGACAGCTCGCCAGACCATCGCAGGACCGACACTCACACTCACTGTCACACCTATGGGTGATTTGGAACGGCCAGTTAACCCACTGTGCATGTTTACCGACTGTGGGAGGAAACTGTAGTATCCGGAGGAAACCCACGCAAGCATGGGAAGAACATGCAAACTCCACAGAGAAGCGCCCGAGCTGGGCTGAGAATCAAACCCTGGACCTTCTTGCTGTGAGGCGGACGTGCCAACCACTATGCCACCGTGCCATTGTGGCACTTTTAGCGGACGGTTTTATCCAGAGCAACTTATGTTGATCATTTCTACAAATGAGCAAGTGAGAGTTAAGGGCCTTGTGTAAGAGCCCATCTTGGTGGTTTCTGGGGCTTGAACCCCCGTCCTTCTGATCAGGGACACAGAGCTTTAACCTGATTGCCACCAGTGGTTGCTTATGTGCTCGGGTGCTGTGATGACTGGCACCCCTTCCAAGTTGTATTCTCCTTCTATGCTTCTCGAATGATCTCAAAACGCTGACCAGGACATTGTGGTTATAGAAAACTCGGCTCGAGCTCAAAAGGTTGCAGATTCGATTCCCAAGCCAAAAGGTAAAGCGTGTGCTGATGGGGGAAATGAGCTGCACCTTACCTTCATCCACCGTAAGGCTGAAGTGCCCTTGAGAAAGGCACCTAGCCCTGAACTGCTCCGCAGGTGTCCCAACGGGTGTCAACCCACTCCTCCGAGTGTGTGTGTGTGTGTGTGTGTGTGTGTGTGTGTGTGTGTGTGTGTGTGTGTGTCCACTTTGGATAGATTAACTGCAGAAGCAATAATTTCATAGAGGGATTAATACAATCCCTCAAAAATAGGCATAGTGGTTAGGGTGCTGGGCTTATGATCAGGAGGTTGCGTGTTCAAATCCCAGTTAGACCCCCACTGTGCTAAGACCCCTGGGTAAGGTCTTAACCCAGTGATTCTCAAATAGTGGGGCATGCCTCCCCTGGGGGTGTGGTATTATGCCAGGGTGGGCACAGTGTGATGCCGAGGGGGGGTATGACCCTTGGGAACACGCTTTTATGGAATAGTGTACGGGAATTAAGTGTAATTGCACCTCCACTCCACTAGTTGGCAGTGATGCTCGCATTGTCGCGCTATGGTGTAGCGGTTTTTCACACGAGCAAACGATATGAAGTGCAGTAAGTAACCCCTCAAGAAACAACACGGAAACATTTCTAACAGGAACGAAGAGAAAGATGGAGAGAGACGGAGATATTAAGACATAAATAAGTTGAATGAGTTTAAATATGGATGAATTTTTTTATTTTAGGCACATTGGTGCACTTTAAATCTTTTCTGTTACAGATTAATAAACAACGTTAATGAAGTTTTTCTTTATTGTAATTTTAACTATATTTCTTTCTTTTTTGTTTTTAATGTGAATTCAGAGGTTTCCTAATAACATTTTTATAGACAAATAATACTATTTATCGTCGCTCACAGGGCGGTGTTGGGCATGAAATGTTTTTTTCTTCCTAGAGGGGGCGCTACAGAAAGTAATTGAGAGGCACTGCCTTAACCACAAGTGTGCCTCATTTTCACCAGCAGTATAAATGGGTACCAGTAAAAAATATACTGGGAAGGTCACCAGAGATGGACCAGAATCCCATCCAGGAGGAGTTGAACTCCTCGGAAACCCAGAATAAGCACCGGCCTGATGAGCCACTAAAACTGTTTTAATGCTTTCTCTGAAGATCCATAAATGTGTCACTGCCCTGGCCGAACATTTCATAAATCATTAAATACTCATTCATTTTCTGAACCACTTAATCCTAATAAGAGTCAGGGGCGGGGGATGGGGGGGGGGGGGGTCTGACGTCCATCTCAGCCAACTCTGGGTAAGGGTTGAGTACATCCTGGACAGCTTGCCAGGCCATTGCAGGGCAGAAACACACTGACTGCTATGAAGTTTATTTTCTCTTCTTTTATATTCCTCTCACTGTAGACAATTACCATAGACCAGAGACATTGATGGCCCTTGATAACCCGGTTAGTTGTACTGTGGACAGCAGTGACAACCCATTGATAATAGAGCCTTGAATCCCCGACATTAGGATCAGTAATCCAGCACACTGCCACCAGGCCACCATTGCCCTTAACATTAAATAATTAAGTTAAATAGCAAGGACATGGTGCTCTGGGATCAATAGACAGTTTGAGAGTCACTATAAATCACACCTTGAACACTCCAGGCATTTTATGTTTCTTTCTAGAGCTCCAAGCCATCAAACACTTTAATGCATGTTCCTTGTTTGTACCGGTGTAGTAATGAACCACTGAGAAGAATCTACTTCTGTTTTGTCCATTGATAGAATGCAGTTCAGGTTCAGATGTCTGTGAACTCTGCAGTAAAAGCGAGCATGCAGGAAGTGATAGTGCGAGGAGATGGAGATGGTGTGTGTGTGTGTGTGTGGGATGGGGGGTTGTTGTGCATTTGTTCGTGTCATTTTCCGTACACCTATCATAGTTGAATTCATTGCGGAGTAAGAAAACCATACACCAGAACATCAAATTTAATTCAGTCTCAGACCCACCTTATGATCATGAGCACCATTCTTACTCCAAAAGGAAATTAATAAACCACAACTTGAAATGCTTGAATACTCCTTCCAGGTTTTTTGAAACGTGCTTTTGGTGTTATTGGGTGTCTTTTAGGACTGTGGGCTCTGGTGAACAATGCAGGAGTGTGTGTGAACTTCGGGGACTCAGAGCTCTCCCTCATGTCCAACTACAGAGGCTGCATGGAGGTGAACTTCTTTGGAACGGTCTACATCACCAAAGCCTTCCTCCCGCTACTGAGACAGAGCAAAGGTCGAATAGTGACCATTTCCAGTCCAGCAGGTACACATCACCTTCATACATATTAATCTGATTTCATGTCCCATTGGAAAGTGTCTAGCAAGTTTTATTGAGATATTGTTTTATTCAATGGGATAATTATGTAAAAAATCAAATACACTGGTACGTACCTCACCTTACGAAATTAATCCGTTCCAGAGCCTTTTTCTTAACCTGGATTTTTCGTAAATTGAACCGCATTTTACATGTAAAACACGTGATTTGTTCCAAGGCCTTCAATACTACCCCCTAAACCCTTTAAAAATTATAAAAGTATACCTTTTACGGCCTCCTTCTGCTTCAATATCGTACCGATGGTAGACGGGTTTGGCCAAATTCCTTTGCGATATCACTTAACCGCATGCCACGAGCCCACTTCTTCTTTTCACTCACACCGGAAATCACATGCGCATGTGTGTGTGTGTGTGTGTGTGTGTGTGTGTGTGTGTGTGCGTGCGTTGACCATGTCTTCTGAGCAGAGTTATAATCTTACAAATGTTTATGGAAGGTTAAAATCCAGTAACTTCCATTGGCTATTATGAAGCTGCATCTCCCATAATGCTTTTCGTGTAAAGGGAGCTGTGTCATCCCTCCTAGCCAATGGGAGGACAGAGAGGCGGGATCTTGGGAGATAGCCAATGGGAGGGAGCTACGTCATCCCTCCTAGCCAATGGGAGGCCAGCAGGGCGGGATTTTGGAAGATAGTCAATGGGAAAGCAGCTCGTGTATTGTTTTAATGTTTGAATGGCGCATTTTAATGTTTGAATGGCGCGTTTGAATGTTTGAATGGCACGTTTGGCGCGTTTCGTAAGGAGAACTTGTTTCGTGTACAGAGACAAAAAATTTCGGAAAATGTTTTTTCATAACCTGAATTTTTCGTTTGCTGGGACTATCGTAATGTGAGGTATCACTGTAGATAGAAAAATGAATGTCTGTCTTCCTTTCGGCTTTTTCCCTTTTACTCGGGAGTCGCCACAGCGAATCATCTGATTCGCACGTTTGAGTTGGCAGAGGTTTTTACGTCGGATGCCCTTCCTGTCACAACCCTTTTTAGCAAGGGACAGAAACACGCTGACGACTTTGCAGCTACTCTTTACGAAAGTCAGCAATGGTTCTTTTACATGTACCTCTCACCATAGACAGTGAGAGACATGGCCCGCCTTTGGAAACCCAGTTAGCTGCACTGGGGGGGACAGTGACAACCTTGTGGAGAGTGGGACTCGAACCCCCAACCTTTGGATCAGCGATCCAGCGCTCTATACCACTAGACCACCACTGACCCTATAGATAGATAAATGAATAAATAAATGAAAATTAAGTCTGCAGACTTTTTTAATGGTGATATCTGAAATGTTAGTACATATACTTTTCCTGTCCTACACTTTATCTTTGCCGATTTTGTAAAGTCGGTATGGCGGTTTTAGAAGATGACATATTGGATAACTGATATTTTTGATGGCTTATACTGCCACCTGTATCATCAAGCATTACATTTTCATTCATTCATTTTCTGTAACCATTTAATCCTAATTAGGGTCATGGGGAGGCTGGCGGCCATCCCAGCCGTCTCCGGGAGAGGGCAGAGTACACCCTGGACAGCTCGCCGGGCAGAAACACGCTGACGGCTATGCAGCTAATCTTGTCAAAAATCAGCAATGGTTCTTTTACATGAACCGCTCACCACAGCCAGTTCTTTAACAGAGAAAGTAAAAATAAAACCAGAAGCTATTATTTAATATTAATATTTCAAAATATCATTAACTTCATGTCCAGACCAGGAGAATAGCATAGTTTTCCTGCTTATTTTTGTTTTGATGAAATGTAATGTTGGCAGTGGTATTGGGTGCTGGATCGCTGATCCTAAGATTGGGGGTTCAAGTCCCATTCTCCACAAGGTTGTCACTGCCCCCCCCCCCCCCAGTGCAGTTCATTGGGTTATCAAAGGCCGGCCATATCTCTCACTGTCTATGGTGTGAGGTTCATGTAAAACAACCATTGCTTCTTCTTCTTCTTTTCCTTTCTGCTGTTCCCTTCAGGGGTCGCCACAGCAAATCATTCGCCTCCACCTCACCCTGTCCTCCGCATCTTCTTTTCTGACTCCAACGACCTTCATGTCTTCCTTCACCACATCCATAAATCTCTTCTTTGGTCTTCCTCGAGGCCTTCTGCCTGGTAGTTCCAACCTCAGAATCCTACTGCCAATATACTCACTATCCCTCCTCTGTACATGTCCAAACCATCTCAATCTAGCCTCTCTGACTTTGTCTCCAAAACATCTTACGTGGGCTGTCCCTCTGATATACTCATTTCTGATCCTATCCATCCTCGTTACTCCCAGAAGAAGCATTGCTGACTTTCGTAAAGAGTAGCTGCAAAGCCGTCAGCGTGTTTCCACCCGGTGATGGCCTAGCGAGCTGTCCAGGGTGTACTCTGCCCTCGCCCGGAGTCGGCTGGGATTGGCACCAGCCTCCCCACAACCCTAATTAGGATTAAGCGGTTACAGAAAATCAACTTATAGCACCTGGTCTTATTATACTGGCACTAAACAAGACTTGAATACAGGGATCCCTCACTTTTCACGGCGAATGGGGACTGAGACACCCCTCCCCGCGATCGCTTTCAGTGAAGTAGGATCGACCCCCCTGACTGACATATATGTACATGTATATGTGTATATAATATCAATAAATACATATTCAACATTATAAATGCTTATAATAACAATTAAACATTCAAAAATAATGCATAAGATGTAAATAAAATAAATACACACACACACACACACACACACACACACACACACACACACACACACACATACAGACACAGATGCGCACCGCACATAAAAATGTAAGTAGTTTTGTTGGGAGGGGTTGGGTTGGGGTTTTTTTTTTGTTTGTTTAGGGTTTTTTTGCATAATTGGTCTTGTTTTGTGGCATTTTTTTCCCTATTTTTCCTTAATTCCCTTATTTTTTGATGAATATTTTTGAAAAACCCGCGATGCACTAAAGCCGCAGGAACTGAAGCGCAAAGTAGCGAGGGATCACTGTATATGTTTTTTGACTGTAGGAGGACCTGCCTCGTCACCATTTCAATGTAATTCATTTATAAATACATGTATGAATTATTTTGATGGCAATTCTTGACATTTTGGTCAATAATAATAATAATAATAATAATAATAATAATAACAATAATAATAATAATAATAATAATAATAATAATAATAATAATAATAATAAATAATAATAATGAAAATAAAACTTTGGTTATACTTTGTACAGTTTGAGAAAAATAACCCTGAAAACCTATAAATTGTGTTTTTTTATTTATTTATTTCTGTTTGTTTTGAAGAAAGGATGAAAAACAGATGCGTATAAATCTAAATATTGCAAGTCATCCACCTCCATTCGATCCAATGAAGTACAACTTATCACCATGATCCCATCACATTCAAATCAAAGACTATTTACAAATTAAATTAACTTTTTTAATCTTAATACAAATCTTGGAAAAATCACCAGACAGTGAATTAATCCTGAGCTGGTTTAACACACACACACACACACACACACACACACACACACACACACACACACACACACACACACACACACACACACACACACACACCTGTACAACATAAAAACTTTATCTTAACTCATTCCAAGTCTTGGAGTTCCTCCAAATATATTAAAAAAAATCGAAGCACAGTAAATATAGATCTCGGGATGGACACTCGAACCCTGATCCTTACTTCCCTAATGTATCTTTGACTCACATCGAGCCCAGTGATCACCTTCTTTGATAACAGCTCTGGTCTCAGATGTATCCAAAAACATGAGTGAAGTTCAAGTGGCTCCTCCCCTCCCCCCATTTCCTTCCATGCTACTGATTTTTATCACTCCTTGTTTACCGATACCATGCCAACTCAAGCTACAGCCTGGCGCGCTGCTATCTGAGTCCTGGCTAAAGGACTGGCATTCGGCCTTGTTAAACAAAGATGTCTCCATCACTGGGATCTCTCTTGGAAATGAAGGTGAAATAGGGGCAATTTTTTTTTTTTTTTTTTTTTTTTTTGGCTTAAGACCTACAGGCGCTACCATATCAATGCCTCCCACACATTTTCCAGTAAACCTCCCCACAGGTGGGTTGTGTTTTCAAACGTTACTTCAGATCCTGTCAACGGTTAAGTTGGTACTGTTTGAAAAACACCACCCTTTTTTTTTTTTTCACTTCTCATTACCTAAGGCAAAACCACATGTTTATATAAAGCGGTGCAATGTACTAAACCCGAGCAAGCTGTTCTGGTCCGGTACTTGTGAATAGTTTGGTCCTGGCACGGTGCCATCTCGTTGAAACGATCTTGGTGTCAGAAGGAAAAAAACTTCACAGCATAATAGCGCACTGATGTATCTGGATCAGCAGATGCCACGGTGGATCTGAGACTCCACTACTCCACTTACAACACCTGGAGAGTATCTGATCTGTACATACCTAGAGAACGGTGTACTGATAAAAGGACGCCATAAAAAAGTCTGGACAGTAAATCAAAGGATCATGGGAGTTTTACAGTGTGTTTTATGATATCTTCTGCATGTGGCCTCCATAAGCTAATGGTTTGAATAATGGCTGCAATGGATAAATGCATATCATGTGATTTTTTATTTTTTTTTTGGTTCCTTTCCTCAATGTGTGGATGTGTGTTTGTGAACACGTGCAGGTGAACAGCCCTTCCCGTGTCTGGCGTCCTATGGGGCATCCAAGGCAGCACTAAACCTTTTTATGAACACACTCCGTCATGAGTTGGAACCATGGGAGGTCAAAGTGTCTACTATACTACCTTCTGCCTTCAAAACAGGTGAGCGCGAGTTCATCCGCGAGCTCGTAATATCTTTATGACCGAGGTCCTCTCCAAGAACATGAATGAGCTCAAACAATATTACGTCAAGAGACTATCTCAATTGATTTATACTCCTGCAAATCTATCTAACCTGTAATAAGCAGTCTGGGATCAGGTACACAGAGTCGAGTGGATTGATTGAAGTGGTTTTAGAGCCGCCTTTATCCACGTTGTGATTGGTACAGCAGATTTGGCTTCTATTACCACCGAAAAAAAGGCACACACATTTTACAGTTACAGTTGTATATCTCAGACATCACAGCACGTAATCTCAATGGCGTTGTTGAGGCTCATCAGTATTAATGTGGCAATAAAATGAAGCAGCTGATGAGCTGAATGTACTGAATGAGCAGGTTATTACATCAGTGGACTTTTTCTTCCCTGATGGCACAGATATAAAATGGAGACGCAGATAATGAAAGGGTGATTCGTGGAGTACAAGCAAATCAGGTCACCATGGTGCATGCGTATTTCTGATGTCCAGACACTGTTACGTATTATGAATACACATCATAATCAACCTTGGCAAGATATAGGACAAAAGCAAAGGGTTTATATACTCTAATCATAAGCACATAACCTACCCTTGCAATTTGTTCAGATATTCATCTGTATTTGATTTGATTCTGATTTGTTTTCAGGTAAGAGGTTGTCGGCCATGGATGATGATGATGATGATGATGATGATGATGATGATGGTTAATGTTATTTTAGCCAGTCTACTTTAGTGTATAAATTTAAATCATTCTACTAATAATCTTCACTATCATTAATATGTTTAAAGAAAGCAAGAAGCAGAACAATTTCTGCACAATGGGCCTGTTGAGCACTTGATGCAGTTCCTATTTTGACCACTAGGTGTAATAGGAACTCTGTGGAACTCAAATGGGTCAGTTCTAACCTGCACAACCACCAGAAATGTGAGCAACAGGAACTCAAACATCACTGAACTTCACTGATATATTATAAATAGTAACATAAAATAACATTTAAAAACATTGATTAGTTAATAATAAGTACTTTGTGTGAATTTATAATATATAAAGATTTCAAACAGAACTTTATTTAAAAATTACCATTTCTTAAAAAGAACAAAAGTAAAGTAAATAACTTGTTTACATGGCTGCTTTTTTGGAGCTTTAGAAGGAATTTAGAAGCTAACAGTGCAGGAAAATTTGAAAAAGGGCCTCTAAAGGGTTAATTCTCAAAGATAATATATAGCGATTAGCCAAAACTTTAAAACCTCTGCAAAGTAAAGTGAATAACAGTGATAGTCATCACTGAGGCGTCTAGCACTGGGCAGGGACTATCAGGCAGCTAGTGAATGGTTACATCAGAAAGTTGAAGTGTTGAAAATAGGAAAAAATGGGAAAATCATGTCTAGATGATTGAGTCAGAATTTGCGCGTGGAGGACGCTCTTGGTACATAAAAAATGGAAAGAAAGAAATACTTGATTTGAAAAGAGATAGACTTTAAATGAATAAAGTTAAATTATCTACTGCCCTGCACCTAAACAGAAGAGTGGGTGTGTGTCGTCCCCCGCCACCCAGGGCGGGAGGGGTTCCTCGCGGCCACGACACGGTGGGCAGTTGTGGCCTGGTGGTAAAGGTGCTGGATCGCTGATCCTAAGGTTGGCAGGTCAAGCCGCACTCTCCACAGGTTGTCACTTTCCCCCCAGTGCAGCTAACTGGGTTATCAAAGGCTGGCCATGTTGAGCCTTTGTCTGACGAGCCGTCCAGGGTGTACCCTGCCCTCACCCAGAGTCGGCTGAGATGGGCGCCAGCCTCCATGTGACCCTAATCAGGATTGAGTGGCTCAGAAAATGCATGAATGAATGAAATTATTTACCAGTGCAGTACGTGCTATAATTACAATTAAAACCATGTAAACTTGAACCGCATGGAAAAGAGTTAATTTTAATATAAACTAAATACAAATACAAATATAGCCCACATTTTGACTGAATTTAAGATTTTAAATCTTAATTAAATGATTAGAGTGATTTTCGCAGTGTATACACTGGTTGCTACGTCGCAAATGCATATTCGGCTGCGTAGCTGCAGACCAATCAGGGTGCTCATATTCGACTCCTGTCAATCACTGACTAGACCATGCAACTGAAATAGACAGACAGACAGCTCTGATGAATCATGTTTACTTTTACAGTGTGTAAGTCGGCGCATGTGCATCACTTCTGTTGGCGTTTGATGGCAACATGAAGCCATGTGAGGTTTTTGATCAGTGTTCAATTGAGAAAATCTGGGTCCTAGAATTCATGTGGATGTTAGTTTAACATATCTGCCAGAGCATCGTTGCAAACCACTGTAAGGCAACGATATTTCACAACAATAGCAGCTTCCTGCCATATTAAAAACATGTTCAGGGACGATTTGAGGAAAATTGGCCTTTAAATTTCCCATCTGTGGAATGTGCTAAATAAACAAGTCCAAACCAAGGAGGTCTTGTCTTCTACTTACAACACTGAAAAGATATGCGGTCACATACTTGGTGTCAGATACCACAGCACACCCTCCAAGGTCTCGTGAAGTCCACGACTTGATGAGTGTTTTGGTAACACAATTAGGACCTACACCAAAATCTGCAGGTGCTTTTTATATGTACAACACAGTGCTGTAGTGCTTAACACATTCACCTCGTAGCTAAGAGGTCCTGGGTTCAAATCTCGGCTTTGACGGTGGTACTTCTGTGTGGAGTTTGCATTTTCTTCCAGTACCTGCATGGGTTTCCTCAGGGTACTCCAGTTTCATCCCATAGATCAAAGACTTTTTATTAGCCTTTTATTAGGCTCAGTGGCTGTTCCAAATGATCCCCTTTGTTTTCATGTTTTTAACATGAATTGTTGTATGTTTGTCTTTTGATGGAATGACCAGCTGCTCAGGATGTACCCCGTCTTCCTCCTGAGATGGCTGATTAGATTAGATTACATTCAACTTCATATGCCATTACACATGTAATAAATACAGGGTAACAAAACTCAGTTTCATGTCCAATCAGAAGTGCACACACACACACACACACACACATATATATATATATATATATATATATATATATATATATATCTTCTTCTTTTCCTTTCGGCACAGTGAATCATCTGCCTCCATCTCACCCTATCCTTTGCATCTTCTTCTCTTACACCAACGACCTTCATGTCCTCCTTCACCACATCCATGAATCGTCTCTTTGGTCTTCATCTAGGCCTTCTGCCTGGTAGTTCCAGCCTCAGCATCCTATTACCAATATACTCTCTATCCCTCCTCTGTACATGTCCAAACCATCTCAATCTAGCCTCTCTGACTTTGTCTCCAAAACGTGCTCATTCCTGTTCCTATCCATCCTCGTTACTCCCAAAGAGAACCTCAACATTTTCATCTCTGCTACCTCCAACTCTGCCACCTGTCTTTTCCCCAGCGCCACTGTTTCTAAACCATACAACATCGCTGGCCTCAACACCGTCTTGTACACTTTTCCTTTCATTTTTGCCGATACCCTCCTATCACACATCACACCGGAGACTTTTCTCCAACCATTCCAACCTGCCTGCACACGCTTCTTCACCTCTTTTCCACACTCTCCATTGCTCTGGATTGTTGAGCCTAAGTACTTAAAATCCTCCACCTTTCTTATCTCTGCCCCCTGTAACCTCACCGTTCCTCTTGGGTCCTTGTCATTCATGCACATGTATATATATTATTCTTCTATAATCACCTGAAGAGAGAGGATGGTTTCACCACCCCTCGAAACAGATCTGTAGTGATAAATGAAGTTTAAATAGAAAGTCTTTGTCCTGTCCTTTATTTTTGTATATATATATATATGTATATGTGTGTGTGTGTGTGTGTGTGTATATGTATGTAGTGTGCTATGGATGTATACACAGTATTGGAAGAAGTGCACTGTGACTACATTACAATAGCGGAAGCATGTACACGTGCATGAATTATATTGATGGTACGAATGGTACTGATGGTGTCGAGTGGTATTGGAAGGTTCAACGGGGTCCTGAGTTCAGTAGGGTGACAGCTGTGGGATGAACTACAGCCCTAAGTGGTTCAGTAAATGAATGATAAATAAAGTACTAAAGTTATGTAAAATTAACATATACCTGTCATACTAATATCAGGAAAAGTTAATATACGTCACACAGCATTTTTAAATACATTTCTTTTCACCACCAGTCAAATTTAATGAAAGATTCTATGTACTATTTTCAAGAGCCTTGAAGTCCTCAAGAAGGAATAATAGATTGAGCAACATCTTAAAATAAAACCCCATTTCAGTCTTTTTTTAAGAAAATTGAAACCATTTCTAGGTTTATTTTTTATTTTTCCATCGGTTAATTTAACAGTCTCCACAGTCAAAAGCAGTTAAAGGGGATTAGTCGATAACCTGAAGGATAAAGTGTATCCAGAGCCGCGATCCATTCCTCTCAATTCATTCACCTCTAATCGCTTAGCCAAGCTTATTCTCATTACGCTGGAATATGCAGTCATCTGGGAAGCGAATATCTTTATCATGTGACCCTGCGGCCTCTATGTGCGTAAGAAGGTGTTCTGGTTACCTGGAACAAAAGTGTTTAAACATAACTTATGTAAACAAGCACTCAACATGTTGTTGAAAAACCACAGCCGTCTGTTTTTCCAGTTGTTTATTTATACCTTGGATAGATCTTAGATGGAATGAATATTTCAACTCTTTCAAGGAATAAGAGAGCGCCCCCTCATAAACCACACCTTTTTTTTTTTTTTTTTTTCCCACTTGTTCCTAGGACATAGCAGTAACACAGAGTACTGGGAGAAGCAACACCAGCACCTCCTTCAGAACCTGTCGCCAAGCCTTTTAGAAGAATATGGTGAAGACTACGTCATCGAGACCAAGGACCTTTTCCAGACCTTTGCCAAATCTGCTAACGAGGACCTGAGCCCTGTTGTTAACACCATCGTCAGGGCACTGCTCTCGCCACAGCCTCAAGTACGCTACTTTGCCGGACCTGGCGTCGGCCTCATGTATTTCATCTATGGCTATTTCCCCTTGAGCGTCAGTGACAAGTTCTTGCAAAAACTCTTTGTGAAGAAGAAGCTGATTCCACGTGCCCTCAGGAAACAGAATGAGCTGAACCTCATCAAAGACAACAACAATGACATCATCAGCAACAACAATAATATTATCAGAATGGAGTAGATCTGCTGTAGTGCCGTGTATGTACAGATGTTGGAGGACCACTGATGGAATCCATTCATTGTGACCCGATGCTGGTGTGTGTATTTGTTATTGTGCTGTTTTATATAATGTTTTATGTTTGTTTTTTTTTTGTTGAATGGGTTTGTTTTCTGAATTATTATTATTATTATTATTATTATTATTATTAAATCATTTGAAAAAGGAATTCATATTTGTCTTCCTCTCAATCTGGCCCATTCCTTGCAAACTTTGATTATGGGATTTAAGTCCCAGTACCACCAGGCTGCCACTTCTGTAACCGCTTCATCCTAATTAGGGTGGCGGGGAGGCTGGCGCCCATCCCAGCCGACTCTGGGCGAGGGCAGAGTACACTCTGGACAGCTTTCAAGGCCATCGCAGGGCAGAAAAACGCTGACAGCTGTGCAGCTTCTCTTGTCGGAAGACAGCAATGGTTCTTGTACATGAACCTCCCACCATAGACAGGCCAACCTTTGATAACCCAATTAGTTGCACTGGGGGGACAGTGACTACCTATGGTGAGTGGGACTTGAACCCCCAACCTTAGGATCAGTGATCCAGCACCTATACCACTAGGCCACCACTGCCAGATGCCATAAATATAAATTAAATTTCACTATGTGATACACTAGATATGTATACTGTACTTCATACAGCTTTCAAATTTTCCGTATTCTCCTTGGCTACTTTGAGTAGGAAAGTAGAAAAGTCCATCACGTGTGTTTACATCAACAAACAGTGTCACACACTTAAGCTCAGGTTCATCTCTCACACACACACACACACACACACACACACACACACACACACACACACACACACACACTCACACACACACACACTCACACACACACACACACACACACACACACACACACACACACACACACACACACACACACCACTGCTGCTGCTACTGAGTACAAGAATCCAGTCATGGTTCAAGCTCCAATTCATCACACACTGTACATTCATCTACGTACTGAATTTTCAACTCCAACTTATTTCCAAGCAATATCACGTCCATCATCAGTTATAATGTCCCAATCAACTGTCAATCATTTTGCATATGAAGCAGCCACCTCCCCATTTTCATCCAATTTTACTCCTCTTTTTGTTTGTTTTGGTTGTTTTCCATGCCACCTTTATTACTATTAATGAAACATATTTATTCCTGTTTCTTATTTCTTTATGAAACACATAAACTGTGAATTTTTTTATACACAAAAAAGATTAAAAGAAAAAAAGAAATGTAAATTGTCCACATGTTCAGTCTTGGATCATATTAAATTTGACTTTTTTCAAGAAATCCATTTGCAGTGTTTTGCATTCCTTGTAAGGAAGATAAGCAATGAGTCATATTAACAGCCCACAGACGTGTGATGAGGTTCCATAACCGCTTCTGACCCAGGACCAAAAAAAAAATCCAAGCATAATCATATAACTATTGGCATCCTTCATGAAAATACTGCATGTCTATATACTGTGTAAATAATAAATGGATAATCCAACAGACATCACAGACCAATCCAGGCACAGGAAACAATGTACATAAAATATATATATATATATATAATGATTTTTAATTATAAATAATAACTATATCATCTTTAATGTCATAAGATTTATAGGAAGAGTTCTCAAGGTTTTTGGACCAGGGACCTCATTAACTGTAAAATAAATTCCACAGACGCTCTAAGCATTTGGCTCAATATGAGAGCCCGAGCACCCCCGGACCAAGCTTTCCAACAATAGAACTATTTAAGCCTGTATTGTTATTATTGACGGTCAATAAACTCCTTGAGACCATAATATTAGACGTGATTTTTTTTTTGTACCCAAAACTGAAATTTTTGTAAGATGGAAAAATTAGTTTAGCATATGTTGTCTTCAAAAAAAAACAACAAAGTTCTTCTTCTTCTTCTTCTTCTTCTTCTTCTTTTCCTTTCGGATTTTTCCCTTTTTTTTCAGGGGTTACCAGAGCGAATCATCTGATTCGCATACAGGGCTCCCTCACTTTCCGTGATTAATTGGAACCGAGACGACCCCCCCCCCGGCAACCACCGATTTCCACGAAGTAGGATCAACACCCCCACCAACCCACCTGACTGTAGGTTTAATATTGAAGTACAGAGATCCCTCACTTTCCAATGTTAATGAGACTGAGACCCCCACCCCGCAACCACCGATTTCCACAGTAGGATCAACCCCCAACCAACCTGCCTGATGTAGGTTTAATATTGAAGTACAGAGATCCCTCACTTTCCAAGGTTAATGGGGACTGAGACTCCCACCTCCCCACCCCCCCGTGACCGCCGATTTCCGCGAAGTAAGATCGACACCCCTGACTGATGTATACGTACATGTATATGTGTATATAATATCAATAAGTACATATTCAATGCTATAAATGCTTATAATAATAATTAAACATTCAAAAATAATGCATAAGATGTAAATAAAATATAAATACACACACATACAGATGCGTGGGCTTGCAGATGCTCATGCACGCATGCAGATGCGCACCTCACGAACATGTAAGTAGTTTGTTAGGAGGTTCTGGGTTGTTTTTTGTTTTTGTTTATTTATTTATTTATTTATTTATTTTTTTTTGGGGGGGGGGGGGTTGCAATAATTGGCCTTGTGTTTTGTGGCATTTTTCTTAACTTTTCCCCCTAGTCATTCTTAATTTCCTTATTTTTTAATTCGATGAAAATTAAAAAAAAAAAAAAAAAAAACATGATGCACTGAAGCTGCATGAATTTAAGCAGGAAGTAGCGAGGGATCCCTGTATTTTGATTTGGCATAGGTTTTTACATCGGATGCCCTTCTTGACACAACCCTTTAGCAAGGGACAGAAACACGCTGACAGATCAAACAACAAACAAAGGTATCATGAATAAATTATGCATATCAAAAACATCAATCCAAAATGACACCTGCCAAAATAAAAGTCACAACAGTCAGTGTTGGGTATATCCGCCATTTTGGTTGGTATAGGTGATGAGTTACTGTGATACAGGAGATGATTCGGTGGTAATAAATGCAGTGATTTTTATTTATTTATTTATTTATTATATTAATCACGGAATGTGACTCATTGTTCTGTATTTATCCCATCCAAAGTGAGCGCACACACACACACACACACACACACGTAAACAGTAAGCACACTCACTCTTGGAGCAATGTTATGCCATACACACTCGGGGGTGCCCGGCCAGCATGCCCACTGCCCGGATACATTGTTCACGTGATAGACGTGGCATTATTACGTGCACTAGACTAACAATGGTGGACATTTATGAGCCTTTATATAGGTTCTCCAAAACTTCTCAAATTGTGCAGATGCACATTGTGTGTTGCTCAAACTGCATTTGGTCCACTTTTGCAAACCAAATTCACCATTAGTTCTATGGTGAGGAGCTTGGACATTCAGGATGGTCTCTTAGGAGAGGTGTTCTAGGCACGTCGAACTTGGAGGAGACCCTGGGATAATTAGATTAGATCTCTTGGCTGGCTTGGGAACACTCTGTTAGTCACCCTGGGTCGTCACCCAAGGAGAGGAATAACTGCATCTCAAATCAAACTGCTGCCCAGTGATCCGGCCCTTGATAAGTACTGGCACTGATGCCTCGTTTATGCCTGAAGAACCACCGGGGTAGTCAGACCTCATTGATTTAGAGAAGATGTAATGAGTTTCTTCAGATTGTAAAGGTGTTTGGTTTATTTTGTATGTAATGTTCCTACTTTCCGAGTGTGCCAGTCATTCTGAATCTGATTCTGAACCATCAGCAACTACGAACAAGCTCAGATTTAGGTATGTTTCCTTCTCCACTCAGAAAAGAGCATCCTGTTCCATTTCCATGCTTGGCAGGAGTAAGCGCTATGTCTATGGTTCTTGGAAATGAGCATAGGTTATGTGGAATCGAGGATCAGGACAGAAACATGGGGAACAAAGGCACCGCAAGTTTCCCTCTGAAATGGGAACTTTGGCCAGTAAAGTGAGGTCATCGTGCCAGTTACTGTCATGCATGATTACCTCATTAATTGTAAATTGGTTTTGAACCGTGTTCAGTTTCTGTCGTGTTTCACATGAAGAACTGCATAAATATTTAAAGAAAACATTGCGTACAGACAATGCCAGCGTAATGGAAACAGAAGAAAAGGTGAACGGTGTTACATAAAGAGAGCTGTGGGACAATAGAGAAGCTAAGATTTCTTCTATGGAACTTCATGTCTGATTCTTCAGGGGGGGGGGGGGGGGATCAGCTGTTCAATTTTCATTCATTCATTTTCTGAACCGCTTAATCCTAATTAGGGTCGCATGGAGGCTGGTGCCCATCTCAGCTAACTCCAGGTGAGGGCACAGTACACTCTGGATGGCTCACCAGTCCATCACAGGGCAGAAACACGCTGATGGCTATGCAGTCAGCCATGGTTCTTTTACATGAACCTCACACCATAGACAGTGAGAGACATGGCCGACCTTTGATAACCCAGTTAGGTGGTGCACTGGGGGGAACAGTGACAACCCCGTTGATAGGGGAGCTTGAACCCCAAACGTTGGGATCAGTGATCCATCACCTTTACCACCAGGGCACCACTGCCCTGCTATTAAATTTTAAAAATGACAAATGCTTCGAAATGAGGTATCAGTTAAAATATTTTAAATATTCTGTACATATTGTTCTGAAGAGCTTAGAATATTAGAGTGCAGGACGATGCAGAGATTCTGAACCACCTGAAAATACTGATTGGCCTATTTCAAACTTTTTTTTTTTTTTTTGGGGGGTGGGGCTTAACGACCACACCATACAAAGAATGCAAAACTTCTGAAAAATGCCAAGATTATCAATCAGGAGCCCTCAGGTTCAAATCTAGGCTGATGCGTACTGCCATCTGCTGCCAGGACTCTGTGACAGCTAATAGGCCGAGCTCTTACTAGAGGAAGAGATGGTATGCGTTCACCTCCCTGTCACTCAAATCAATCACCAGCCAATTATAGGCATCTCTGAATCAAGAACACAAGGTCCACATTGTACTTTTCCTCCAAGTGTTGCCCCAAAATATGCACGTGCAAGCATTGTGTGCAGTGGTTAGCATGTTTGCCTCACAGCAAGAAGGTCCCAGGCTTGAGATGTTCTTGTGTGGAGTTTGCATGTTCTCCTTGTGCTTGCCTGGGTTTCCTCCAAGTGTTCTGGTTTCATCCCACAGTCCAAAAACATGGACCTTCTTGCTCTGAGGCCCTGAGTTCGAGTTCCTTGCTTTACAT
The DNA here is from genome assembly GCA_024760905.1 of Plotosus lineatus. Classification (NCBI taxonomy): domain Eukaryota; kingdom Metazoa; phylum Chordata; class Actinopteri; order Siluriformes; family Plotosidae; genus Plotosus; species Plotosus lineatus. Next base: position 26,250,577 of record CM045748.1, on the reverse strand, counting down.
GGGCATTTCTGTGTGGAATTTGCATGTTCTCCTTGTGCATCCATGGATTTCTCCCAGCTACGTCAGTTTCCAACCACAGTCAAAAGACATGTTCAACATTGCTATAAATCGCCCCTAGTTGTGAGTATAAATGATTGTGTATTGGCCCTGTAATGGACTTCAGTTTTGACTGGAAAACTCTTGAGGGTGTACGGAGATGGACTTCAGCCTCCATGTAACCCCAGAAGGAATGGACGCTTCGGTAAATAAATAAATCAGGGGAGAAAAATTCGGGGAGAATCTGCAATTTCTGAAGACATGTAGTCATAGAGATAATGTGAACCAGCTAAAGCACATAATCTGGACTTGATTTATGTATAAAGAACAGGGATGGGATATTAGCCATGGCTTTTATCTCAATACACTCTAAGTTAGTACATCAACAGTCCATGTGACATATACCTTAGTTTACGAACCTTTCTAATAATGACTGCTCTGACCATAAACCACATGCCGTTGCCAAGTCTTTTAAAAATCCACGCCTCCCTGTGAAGCTTGTTTCTTTGATCAGTTCCACGCCAGTTCGCCTCCAATCAATAGCAGGCCACATCTGTACCAGAGCACCACTGCTTGCTATGAATCGAGTATACACAAGTAGTTTATAAGCATGTGAGTGCGTCACACATACATGCTCGCACACGAGGGCACCTACTGTAAACAGTGGGACATAATGATGTACAACAATCAAAACCGTTAAGCTCTCCTTACGTTCAAACATTAATCAAGATGTTTCTTATTGGTGAAATTGGTCGAGCCAAAAGGAAATTGGTTAAACACTCTCTTGAGTAGCATGATGCAAGATGTTCTGCAAAAGAAGCCGCTAGCATAACAAAATTACCGCTAACATGGTCCGGACAATGAAGGACTTGCTCGAGCTCAAATAACCCACTGAAAGTATAAATGTTTCCAGGATGTCTGTCCATGATTTGTAATTTCAGACCAGTTGTGCAGGAGTGAGAACACGGATGTAAATGTTTAGCCAGTCTTAGCTAAACCACAGAGGATAAGAAAAGAAAAAAAAAAGAGAATTCAAAACAAAGATGGAGGGGGAGGGGCAGAGTAATAAAGTAATGAATCGCACCATGTAGCAATGTTCTGCCCGGTTTCTGGAAGAAGTACCTTCTACATAGTTCACTTCCGAGCCTAATCCCATACACCTGTTTCAGATAATCGTTGTGTCTCATCAGCTGTGCTGGAACTGTGTATATGTACAAGTCCACAAGTACGATAACTGCTAGAAATAAAATGATGAAACATTGCAATGTGTTCCATGATGACCTCAAAGCAGGGGTCACACAGCTGAAAATGGGTCATCAGCAAGCTTTGCTTTATAGGATATTGCTTCATCATGTCATCGGAAATGCCATCTGCAGGCTGACCAATACTTACGCTACACCGATGCTAAGTTTAATATCCATCCATTTATTTACCTTTCTTGGCCATGCACACAATCCTGTTGCTTAGTAACCATGCATATGTCTGACTCAAGAGTTTCATCAAGTACACTGCATAGCTGTCAGCATGTTTTTGCGTTTTTGCGATGGTCTCGCAAGCTGGTCCAGGATGTACTACTCTGCTTTCGCCTAGAATAGGCAACCCTAATTAGGATAAAGTGGCTCAGAAAATGAATGACTGAAAGCTTGGTCAATATGTGTACATAAATTCAGCCTACAGAGCAACCACAAGATTTACCAAAATGACTCCATGTGACCTTTACCTTCGTCCAATGTATTTCAAAATGTTGACAGTTAATGGGCCTTTAGTGGCAAGTAATTGATAAAAGTTGGTTCTAAAACCATTCAGAAGACAGAGTACACATAAGGAATTTCAGCTCGACGAACATACAGTCGCATGGACAGGGTGAAAATATAATGCCACCGCCATCGCCATGTTAGAGGTGGAGGCGTGATAATCATTAACTATGATAAACTTTGAGAGAAAAGCCAGAATCTTACTGAGCTACTGATTTCAGAATTTGTATTTTTCAAGTTTGCAAATTCACAGTGGACGCAGTAGATGTTGCAACTATTAGGATATTCGTGTTATTTGGTATTATTGGTTCAAAAAGCAAATTAGTGGCGTATCACTTATGCTAATTATGAAGGAACAATTTCTGACAACCTTATTTCTCTGAAACTTTACAAAATGTAATCTCGCGATCAAAAACAGGGTTAGCATTTGTCACTTTTTGCAAGTCTATTCGTACAAAGGTAGAACATCTGTTGAGCTTTTTACACCCGAGCCTAGTGGCTCATCAGGCCGGTGCTTATCCCCGGTTTCCATAACGTGAAGTTCTAAGGGGTTCAACTCCTCCTGGATGGGACGCTAGTCCATCACAGGTTTCCTTCCCAGTATATTTTTACTGGTACCCATTTATACTGCTGGGTGAACGGAGGCACACTTGTGGTTAAGACCTTGCCCAGGGGTCTTAGCATAGTGGAGGTCTAACTGGGATTTGAACTCACAACCTCCTGAACAATGAGCGCAGCACCCTAACCACTACGCCACCGGCCCCACTTTTTATATGAAATGGAATGAAATTCAACCGCTTGCTCAAATCCCTGAAAATTTCTCATGAGATCAGGTTTAGCAGTGTATTTCTTCATGCCAAACATTTGCGAGAACACTTTATCTGAGGCTTCACACAGAGCAGGACTGCACACTGTCACAGCTCAACAGATGCTGGGAATGGTGTACACGGCTTTCTCCTGCACGGAGACACTTAGAATAATCCAAGCCTGTGCCTTCTCAAAACAAGTCGAGAAGATGATCTGATGGAAAATTATTTGACCACCTGTCATGCTCACTTTAGTGAGATAGATCCAAGAGCACAGAAGGACGGTGTTCCAGGAAAACCGAGAACTGTCAAGTTGTATAAGCACGTTATTTCAGTGGTCAATGGAGTGGTGCGCTCTATGTATTTTATACACACAGTACCATAAATGCAAATAGAGGACACGGTGATGTAGTGGTTAGTGCTCTAGCCTCATAGCAAGAAGGTCATGAGCTCAAGCCCTGTGGTCGGTCAGAGCTTTTCTGTGTGTAGTTTGCATGTTCTCCTGTGCTTGTGTGGGTTTCCTCCAAATACTTAAAGTTCCTCCCACAGTTCAAAAGCATGCACTTTATGTAAATTAGCTGTTGTCTATCCTATAAAACAGGCTCTACGGGGGGTTTGTCAACCTATTACGGTGCCATCAATGCATTATTGGTACAGAATGAGGTGATAAACAATAAAGCTATAATAAAATATTTTTTAAAAAATTAAAAAACGTCAGAGGATTTATGGCAAAATTCTGGGTGTTGTCCACAATTTTGTTTCATACAACTAGCAGGGCACACATAGACTACAAGATACCTCTGCCAGGCACAAATTGATTAAGATGACAATTGCGTTCCTTAAACTGAAAATATGGCCCTGCAGTGGCTTGGCGAGCGGTCTAGGGTATACAGTACCCCGCTCTCATGCAGAGTCAACTGAGATGGGCGCCAGCCTCCTGACGACCATAATTAGGATTACACGGTTTAGAAAAAGAATGAGTGCCTGAACGTGAAAATTATGCTTCATTATAACTTGGCACAGTTTTTATGAAATGTCTCCCCCTAAACTCAAACCCGTTAAGCATTTATTCCACATGATTTTTACTTATTGGCATTAATTATGCAAATGTATACAAATCTGCTGGTTTTATTAAACAGTTTGACACATAACAATTCAGAAATACTGTACAGTGATCCCTCACTTCTCCGTGTTTCAGTTTTGGCGGCTTCGGTGCATCGCGGGTTTTTCAAAAATATTCATTGAAAAATTGAAAAAATAAGGAAATTAAGGAAAAATAGGGGAAATGTTATGGAAAATGCCACAAAATAATTTTCACAAAATAAAAGTCAGTTGTTTTCTTCTCCAGCTTTCTGGCACTGTGCATGGCTGGTGTGAATAAAAATTAAATTTGATAAGATTTGACCAATTGTTTTTAAAAATAATTATTTAATTCAGTCAAATTGTTAAAGATGGGGAGTGTTGGGGGCCACAGAATTTATTTATTGATGATTCCATGCTTGGATCACCTACAACATTTATTTGTATCACAAGCTACTTTATTTTTTTTTTTTAATCTATAAAATCTGTTTATACCTTTTTGGGTTATTTTGCATACAATATAACTAGCTAACTAACTCACAAACAAACAGACAAACTAACTAAAGAGCTAAATATCTAAATATGGATTACACAGTAGAAATCCTTTATATCAGAAATATCTGTTTAGCCATCGTCCGATTCCAGTGCAAATGTTTGAGCTGGTTTGAGATCATCGATGTGCTTTTTACAATGATGTTATTTTGAATTTTTTATTTTTTGCTTGATACATACACACCTTGCTTAGTGAATGGACTCTGTTATGGCACATGTAATAACTTTGGTATTATTTGAATCATTATGTCCAAAACTACATTGTCGGTTACTGAGAAACAAACTAGGAGTAAATTATACCTCCTTCTATTGAAAACCAGAATGAAATCAATGGCCAGGAGATGACGCAAAAGCAGCAATGAAGAAAAAAAGAATGTTTGGTGCTCTGCCAAGGAAACAAGGTGTTTGCCAGGAATTTGGTGATGAGGATGCATCTTTGATTGCAATGGTTCTGCTCAGAACTGGTAGAAAATGTGGAAAGTAATGTTCAAAGAACCTTGAATGGAATTGCTTCAAGAACCTGTTTGCTATTGGACAGAAACCAGTTACACTGTAATGGAACCCATAGCTGCTGTATTAAACACAGGTCTTAATCCAGGCAGACGATTCAGTTCAGTTTAGAGCAGATTTTAATACTACGTTAGTGGAAATGTGCATTTTGTTTGTGCTCCACTTCAGACCAAACTGATTGCTCCAATTTAAAAAAAAAAAAAAAAAAAAAAAAAAGAGTGTTATGTTTTCCACACAGTGTGGTAAGATGGATTATTGTTGTGTTCTTTGTCCTTTTACCAAAACTTGAATATTCTGTACTAATGGTGAGAATGTGAAGACTGCTTTGTTTGCATGGCCATCAGCAGGCCTTGGTGTCAAAGCTCATCGGAAACATCTCGTCTCTAACTTACAGACAAATGTTTTGCAAACATGGTGTTCTCTTCGTGTGTTTGTCTTTCTGTGTCCTTGTTCCTGTCCTGTGCTTGACTCAGATTAGGTTTTGTGGGCTTGTTGCAAATCAGACCACCGGGTGGGATCTTACCTAAACTCAGTGAAACAGAAGGGAAATGTGGTAAGCATAGAGACGACATGAGGAATAGAGGTCAATAAGACTAAAAAAAAAAAAAAAAAATCACAGCGCTTTCATAAAATCTAGGTCGGTAATGATGACAGCCGTTTTAAAAATGCAATCCATTGGAAATTAGAATTGGAGAAATCCACCAAGCAGCCATAGCATGAAAAGAATGAGCACTGAAAGGCCAAGAGAATAACATTGAGCTTCATTCATAAATATATTCTTAATTTCATAATTCTATAACATGTTCTTTACCCTCAGAATTGTTTGCAGCTATGTTGGTTGAATGGTTGTCAGTTGCTTTAATTCGCACGAATAAATAATAAATGCCTGCTAAATCCCTATAATATCCCTGACCTGACCTGACCTGACCTGACCTGTATAGTGGGGCTGGTAGGGTAGTAGTTAGGGTGCTGAGCTCATGATCGGGAGGTTGTGAGTTCAAATTCCACTGAGACCCCCACTGTGCTGAGACCCCTGGGCAAGGTCTTAACCACAAGTGTACCTCTGTTCACCCAGCAGTATAAATGGGTACCAGTAAAAATATACTGGGAAGGTAACCTGCAATGGACTAGCGTTCCATACAGGAGGAGATGAAGTCCTGGTCGCTTCACACTACGGAAACCGGGGATAAGCACCGGCCTGATGAGTCACTATGGCTCGGGTGTAAAAAGCCCAATAGACTTTACTATATCAAAGGTGGGCCATGTTTCTCACTGTCTATGGTGAGAGGCATGTAAAAGAACCATTGCTGATTTTCGTAAAGAGTGCCTAAGGGTTCTGTCCCTTGCTAAAGGGTTGTGACAGGAAGGGCATTCGACCTAATAACTTCTGCCAAATCAAACGTGCGAATCAGATGATTCGCTGTGGCGACTCCCGAGTAAAAGGGAAAAAGCCGAAAGGAAGACAGATATATATATAAGAACATACAGGTACAACACATTCATGGTTAAAAATGCTTATCAGACACCCACTAGAGGGAGGCATTGCATAATTTGTGAGGCACTCTACTGAATGCAGGCGCTTGTCGCAAGTGACGTACGGCGCTTGTGAGACAGAGTTTTGCTTATCCGGACTTCCGATCTTTCAAGTGAGCAAGTAAAGGTTGAATACTAAACAAGTATATATAAGAATAAAAGCTGAATGTAACGATATAGAAGTGCCAAATTTAAATATATTATTCAGAATAGAACATAGATGACTGGGTCAAACGTTTAAACTGAGAAAATGTATCATTTTAAGGGAAAAATATGTTGATTTTAAATTTCATGGTGTCAACAAATCTCAAAAAAGTTGGGACAGGTAGCAATAAGATGCTGGAAAAGTCAATTGCATTTATAACGAACAGGTGGAAGACCAATTACCAATGAGGTCCAGTGGCAACATGACTGAGTATAAAAAGAGCTTCTCAGAGTGGCAGTGTCTCTGAGAAGTGAAGATGGATAGAGGATCACCAATTTCCCCAATGTTGTGCAGAAAGACAGGGAAGCAATACATATATATGTACACACACACACACACACACATATATATATATATATATATATATATATATATATATATATACACACACACATATATATATATATATATATTATATATACATATATATATATATATACATATATATATATATATATATATATATATATATATATATATATATATATATATATATATACATATATATATATATATTATATATACATATATATATTATATATACATATACACATATATATATATTATATATACATATACACATATATATATATTATATATACATATACATATATATATATATATATATATATATATATATATATATATATATATATTAAGTAGGAGGTGTTTAGCAGCAAGGTGATCATAAGGAAATATCCCAGGACTGTATGAAGAAGTACAGCTGGGACTGATTTCTTTGTAGAACAGACTGTAGATTCATGCAATCAATCAGCTGATTACAAAAACTGACACGCCCAACAGATTTGTGATTTGTTGACATGCACCAGAGCACTTTTTTCCACAATAATTGAGCCATTTTAATCCCTTTTCTCCTCAAATTGCCTTTAGACTCTATAACTCGACAGACTAAGTATTCATTGTACAAAGAAAAGTGCAAATTACCTAAAAGGTCAAATAACGGAAGTGGACTTTTAACATGTTTTTATTCTTGGAACCCAGCATGAGTCTAGTGGAGCATTACAGACATGAAGGAAGCAGCATTTCTACTTCTTTTTTTTTTTTTTTTAAGTTTGTCTGCAAATGTTTGCCTTCCCCCCACCCCCATTACTGCATTACTCAATCCTGAGATTTCCATGTGCAAGCTGCTGATAGATATTAAATTTTCAGTTTCCCATCTTACCAGCAGATTCAGTGCATTAATATTATTTATTTATTTTTACCTAAAACTATTAATGCGTA
>CM045748.1:26220359-26237859 GCA_024760905.1 Plotosus lineatus | reverse complement strand
ACAGATAAAACAGTCATTGATTCAGGTAAACTGAGGAAATTTGAATGAAATACATTCCCATGTGGGGGATATTTGCACCGTGTTCTCTGAGAACTTACGGGGTAGTAATCAGCGACAGCTTTGACCTGCTCGTAGTCATCAGCCCGTGCCAGTTGTGCTAGGCCTTCTGGGTAAAGCTTTCCACAGTGAGGGAAGAGTTTCGCTCGGTCCTCTTTCGACAACTCGGTCCCAAATGAGTTGATGGTGATGATAAAGGCCCTGCGGTCTGCTTCGAACTGAAGACAAAAAAATAAAAAAAAAACACTCACTTTGAATATACAGCATGTTGAAACATTCAGGTTTTGTGCAGAAAGATTAATATTATGTTTCAATTTAATTACTATTAAACTGGATTTATTCAATTTCATAATCAATTTCACTTTGTATCATCTCTGACAGCAATGATCACTCATTTCTTGAGCACAGCAAATTGTTTGTTGTGTCTCAGGGAAACTATTCCTCTCTGTCCCTGACCTTTCAGAGGCTTTGACATCCTCTCTACCAAAAGATTACTCACTTCCAGAATAGGGCACATTGTGTCCGCTGTGGTCCCACCTAAATTGGTGCAAAATTTATAAAATGCCTCAAGGTATGCCTGGATATGAACAAAAAAAAAAAAAGGGGGGTGGTTGTCATCCACTGTAATAGTTCTTCATTTAAAATTTATCACATTTTAAAGATGTGCTTGAGAAATGATACGGGGTGGTGACCTTGTACAGGGTGTTACGGATGATCTCGATGTTCATCTCATCAAGATCCTGCTCGGAGATGCAATCCTGGAAGAAAGCAGCTGAAACCAGATAAAAGACATATTTAGACACTGCCCGAGAGCAGCATTCTCAAAGAGTTGTTGTTTTACAAGTAAAAACAGCAAATGTCAAAAAAAAGAAATAAATACACAACGGTAGCTGTAATGCCCCAAAACCCACTGGATGTTGTTTTTGTGGTTAAAAATAAAACAGCACAACACAGGTATATTCACAGCTATATATACACATACAGGGATCCCTCACTTTCCTCGATTAATTGGGACCGAGATTATCCCACAACCGCCGAATTCTGCAAAGTAGAATCGACACCCCCCATCACACACACACACACACACACACACACACACACCCCACCCCCGGACAGACGTACATGTATACGTGCATATAATATCAATAAATACATATTCAACGCTATAAATGCTTATAATAACAACCATTCAAAAATAATGCATAAGATGTAAATAAAATATAAATGCACACACATACAGACACATGTGTGCGTGCACACACAAATGCATGTGCACACACTTATATGCGTACCTCAAATAAAAATGTAAGTAGTTTTGTTGGGGGGTTTGGGGTTTTTTTTTTGTTTGTTTGTTTGGGGGTTTTTATAATTGGCATTGTTTTGGGGGCATTTTCCTTAACTTTTCCCCCTATTCTGTAATTTCTACCCAACTTTCTATCTAACTTAGATAAACATCAGAAAAGAAAAATACAAAGATGTGGATGTGCCTGAAGGTTTGATCATGAACAGTAAACGATGCTAAAGCCCAAAAATTACTAAGCCACTTTTGTTTTGTTCTTGCGAAAAGAAGTTCATTTCTCACCCAGTGGTGTATCAACCAGGATGGCGTTGTAGAGCTCAGCAGGGGTCTGGGCAATATTGACAGCCTCCATCTGCTCAAAGCTGCCCAGTGGGTGGCATTTAGGCACCAGCTCTGAGATAGCCCTCTGGTGAAGCGTACCCGTGATCAGGAGGATGACATTATCAATCATGTAGCTGTACCTGCAATAATAAAAGCACAACAACCCAGCTTTTACACGGATTTCTTAAAGCTGATTAACTATAGAGCCTTTAAATGAACTTAACCCCAAAACTGACACAAAACAGGGAACAAAAAAAAAAAAAAAAAAAATCAGTGACGCAACACTGGTGATGACTATGCAATTAAAGTTCTCCACATTAACTGGTTTCCCAAACAGACAATTTTTTTGTAATAAGAAAATACCATTTGTAAACTGTCTGATTAAATAACCTCAGAGTTAGTTACCCATGGATTTACATTTGTGCTCAAATTAAAGCTGACTAACCTAATGCAATAATGTGTCTGTGAAATTTTACTCAGCTATCTTCAATAAGCTAATGTGAATTATTTACGTGATGAAATCCATGAAGCTGGCCAAAGGCTCATAAGACTGATTCCTCATATGGCGAAACTCCACCACCATCTTCTCCTTCAGCTTGTCATCGATGACCGATACGGTGAGGGGCGACGCCTCGTTGGCCAGAAAGCTTCCATAATCCGTGCTCTGCAAGTGAAGCTTCAAATCTGAAAAAAAAAAAAAAAAAAGATAAAAGCGATAAACTGAAGCAGAATGAAAATTAAAGAGGTGAATGTAACCCTTCACCAACCCAGTAATACCCCATATTAAAACCACAACTTCACAATGTTAAAGAAACTTTAACAAAACTCCTTAATCACAAATTTGATCCAGATCATCTCCAAAATCTAACAGAGTCTTCCTTTTCTGAAGCACTAGCTGTAGTAAAAGTTTCATTAAAAAAATAAAATCTGTAAGACACGTCCAAAAATCAGTCAAGCTCACAGAGTTAAAGAATCCTTTAAGTAATTCCTTAATTCAGAATTGTTCTGGATCATCTTCAAAATCGAATTGTGGCTTTCTTGTCCAAAGCCCCACCTCTGATACAATCTTGAATCTGCACATACATTTTTGTGAAAGCCTGACAATAAACACACAAACCCAAATAAAAACAAACTGCTTGATGTAGATGTGACTAGACTAGGTATGATGTAGGTACTGCTTGATTAAGTATGACTTTTTACTACTTAACACCAAATCCAATGCTAAAAAAACAAACAAAAAGTAGGAGTAGGAGTAAATATTAGCAGTAGTAGGAGTAGTAATAGTAGAAGTGCTGTAGTAGAAGTAGTAGTAGTAATAGGAGTAGCAGTAAAGGTGTCAGGGTTGTTCATGGAGTATTTTCTTTAACCTTGTATATGTGAACTGGTGTAGGACGCTAACAGTGATGAACTCCAATGAAGGATTCCTCAGAATGAACTCACAGTAAAGATATTGTAACATTTCGAGCCTCAACATGAAAGAAGCCCATCTGAGCATATCGCGCACTATCACTGATCATGGACATTAAAATACTGCTCAAAGCACCATGAGGTCCTGTGTTTACTATAATATGTGAAAAGAGTGAAATGCATCACCAAGACAGATAGTGATCCGCTCGCTTTCTATCAGGTTCATTTGGTCAGTCTACTGGTCAGCTGTATACTTACTGGTATAAACCACACTGTCGCAGTAACTTTTTATGATCCTTCAATTGACCAGAAATGTATATGAATCAATAAGATCACAAGACTGGTGAAATCACTTGCATGAGCTCTACACAGACCCATTGGAGACAGCAGGTACTCATGAGCTCTTGTGCACACCTGAGACCAGATCATTAGACACGTGTCAAAAATTAACACTACTAGTTCATTCGCTCTGGTGGTGTGTTTGTGGTCTTATAAACTCTACCTATACTTGTTTCCCATTTGTGCCTCAATGTTCCTCCCAAACCCCTTTTGGTTCCTTCAGTTTTGGTTTAATAAAGCCCTGATTTTTCTACCCGTGATTCAATGTCTGTTCCTCCATCTCCTTCTACTATCAGCAATAAAAGTAATATAACAGACCTAATATGTATTAATATGTACCATAATGTGTATAATACATGTAGGTATAGGTTGGTTCAATCTTCTTTTCCTTTCAGCTTTTCCCTTCAGGGTTCTACAGCGAATCATCTGCCTCCATCTCACCCTATCCTCTGCATCTTCTCTTACACCAACTACCTTCATGTCCTCCTTCACCACATCCATAAATCTCCTCTTTGGTTTTCCTCTAGGCCTTCTGCCAGGTAGTTCCAACCTCATAATCCTACTGTCAATATATTCACTATCCCTCCTCTGTGCATGTCCAAACCATCTCAGTCTATCCGCTCTGACTGTGTCTTCAAAACATCTTACATGTGCTGTCCCTCTGATGTACTCATTCCTGATCATATCCATCCTTGTTACTCTCAGAGAGAACCTCAACAGTTTCATCTCTGCCACCTCCAGCATAGTTCGATGTATCATGGTACAGTATATTGCACAGACTCACTGATGGGGAGTTTCATTGGGGTGAAAACACTGCAGATTTCTAAAGAAAATAAAAACAATACACTTTTGCTAAAATTGTCATGAATCACAATCTTCAGACAATATGAATTTTTATACTGATATTACCCAGCCCTGATTAAATGTATGTTTAAATGCTATTAGATGTCATCCAGGTCAGTTGTACTGCAGGTCAGTATGTTCACAGAACACAATTCATATTACACACTGGTTCATCTTTTAATGACATAACATGTCCACACTTTCAGTATCACATGGTGTTTAATGTTGATCCACAAGGGACCAGACTGATACCAGATACTAGTATTGACATTAATATCAACATAGCCCTACATGAGACATCTAGGCAACTCTAAAACTTAGCAGATGATCACACGGAGATATTTCCTTCTTTTTGTTTTCCATGATTGTGACAGAACTATTTCCATTTCCTCAAACCAAGAAGCTTAAAATCCCTATGACTAAGATAAGCACAGACAAGTCACCATACTGTAGCTGTCTTTTTTGAAGCCAATCTTCAAACAGAGAAAAAACTTTTAGCTAAACATGTTTAACTACAAGGAGCTCGTCCTGAAGACATTTAAAATGGTGGAAGAGAAGTATTTGAGTTATTTAAGATTTTCAATTTACTCAAACACCACTTTACACTTAGCATCCCTACATCACATGACCAGGTAGTTAAAGCTCCAGATGTAAAGGCTTGTATTATAAATAAATATATACAAAACAATAAAACTAACCATTTAAAGAGAAATGTTGCACGACAATGGTTAGCTGACGGAAAACATCCAGACTTATTATTTATCAAACAGGTATTTTTTTATGACAAACGACGTGTTGAAGACGCGCGAGCACACTAGCCAGCTGTCAAACCTAGCCTAGCAATGGCTAAGCTAGCTAACTAGCAAGGTTGTGGTGCTGAAGAGAGAAATGCGCGTGGGTTTTTTTTTTGTTGTTGTTTGTTTATTTGTTTGTTTGTTTTTGTCTTCCGTAGTTATACAACAAAAAAAATAAATAAATCTTGAAACTTAGCATGGAAAGAGGAAAATTATATTAGCTTTTAAACTGTTTTGTGCTAGTTCACCAAATCGCTGTGTAGCTAGCTAGCTAGCTAAGAATACCCTAGCTAAGTGCCTCAGTCTCCTCTATTTTTTTTAGAAATATATTTTAAAAAGAGTATATTAAGTAAAATCTGGCGACACTGACTTGTATAATGCAAGGTCGGATAGCTAACAAAAACAATTAGATATCCAGGCTCACCTTCCAATGTCTCACACTGAACCAGGTTCAGATAATCACCCTGTGTGAGGATTCCTGCCTTAAATCCTCTCACCAGCCCTTCCAGATATCCATTATCCACGTTAAAATATAATTCGGGAAAAGGCATATTGGATAATTTTTGATTCTATGGAAATACAGGGTATTAAATCCTCAGCGAAGCAAGTATATATCAATGTACTGTATATCCGGGCTGGACTGCAGAGGAACAGAGCCGTTCATGTGACACATCACGTGACGTAGTTGTGCCTCCGCCCCGCCCCTAATTCACAGTCTCAAGAATTACAACAGAAATTACAAGTCTAGCATTTTTTAATTTTATTTTATTTATTTATGTATTTATTTGGAGTGGTGTAAACTTGAATTTTATGCATTTTATTTCTGTCTTGATTGTGTAAGATTTGGATCGTATGGCAAATAAATAAATAAATGTGTGCATACATATATACATATATCCATTAAAAAAATTAAGAGAACACTTCAGCAAACCCCATAAAAAAAAAAAATAAATAAATAAATAAATAAAGCACTCTGGCAGGGCGGCAAGCTGATGTAATGTTTCACGTGTCCCCCTCACGGCAAGAACATCCTGGGTTTGAGTCCTGGGCTCAGGTGTGCCTGTGTGTTCCTCCTGTGCTTGTATTGGTGTCCTCTGGGTGCACATTATGTTAATTGTCTGTTCTAAATTGCCCCTCGATGTGGATGTGAATGTGAATAGTTGTATGTGTGTTTAATTTGTTTAGTGAGTTGTTCAGGATGTAACCCACCTTCGCCCAGTGTTGGCTGACATAGGCTCCAGGCTCCCCATCACCCGAATAGGATTAAATGGTTTCGCAAATAAGTGAGTGTGTGAGAGCATTTCTGGAAGCCATTAGATTCCACTGTCCATAACAGAATTACAACACAAGCACACCTCATTTTTTTTATTTTTTATTTTTTATTTTTTCCAGATCTCAGCAAGGAAACATATATCACTGCTGTTATCAATTGCTGTCCTCCCACAGTAACACCAGTTTGGATAACAAAAACAGTAGCAGTCGTAGAAGTAGTAGTATCAGAAATTTAATTGGGGGAAAATGATTTGATATTATCAATTAAAAAGTGAAAATGAAATGAACATTTTTAAGTAAGAAAAACAAGGGTTTAATACTGATTTTACTGTCAGAGTCATACAGTGAGCATCAAGATGTTTACATTCAATAAATCACAAAAAGGGCTGTTAATAAAAACAAAGTAAAGTTAGCAGCCGCTGGGATGACAAAGTTGCAGACTGGTGGAGAGCAAAGATGACTTTTCCTGACTCGGATGATCCCTCAACTCCTTCAACCGAAAAACTGTATGATAGCATAAAGTGACCCACAAAAATAATGAGAAGGTGCACTGCCAGCAAGGTTAGAAACAATAGTGTTCAGATTTAATTCATGCAAGACTAAAAAAAAAAAACAAACGCTTTTATCAACAATGAGAAGCAACAAACGTATTTGACCCGAGAGGAATGGAGGGAGATCATTTTATTTGATGAGTCCTATCTGAATTTTTTCCCCATCACCTGGTCACTATTGGTTAGACAGAGACTTCGGGAGGCCTACAAGCGAGATTGTCTTGCACCATGCATTGTGAAATATGATGGAGGACAGGTGATGAACTTTGGATGCTTGGAATGAAGCAAATGTGTTTTTGTGAAGGACGTATGAAAGGTTTTCCTGGAAGAACACATTCTTCCTTCTGCTCTTACAATGTTCCTTAAGCAAGAGGACTCGGAGAACCCCAGTGGAAACCTCTAGAATGTGATGAAGACACAGAAGGACGGTCACAAGATAACAAAGAAACCTGAGGTGATTTAATTTTTGCAGCAGGTGTGACATACCATCAACCAAAAGCAGCAGGATTGGCTGGCGGAGAGCGTGCCAAAGCAATCGTTCAGAGATGCTCACAAGTCATTTTTTCATGCCCAAGTCCAAGTCAAGTTTCCGTTTTTTCACATCTCTTATGATTGTACTATATGATTCCAGTCCAGTCTGCTTAGAACACTGCATTACTATATCTATAGTACTTCAGAGCATGTTATTAAAGAACAACCTTTCAAAGTATTCATTCGTTCATTTTCTAAACCGATTGATCTTAATTAGGGTTACGGGGAGGCTGGTGCCCATCTCAGCTGACTCAGGGCGAGGGTACACCTTGGACAGCTCTCCAGGCCATCTCAGGGCCAACACTCTCACAAACATTCATACTCACACTCTCACCTGGGGGATTTGGAACAGCCCATTAACCCACTGTACAGGTTTTTGGACTGTGGGAGGAAACCGAAGTACCCGAAGGAAACCCACCAAGCAGAATCATTGCTGTCTCTTGTCAAGAGTGGGCTGCATAGCCGTCGGCGTGTTTCTGCCCTGCGATAGCCTGGTGAGCTGTCTAGGAAGTACTCTTCCCTTGCCCCGAGTTGGCTGAGATGGGCACCAGCCTCCCCGCGACCCTAATTAGGATTAAGGGGTCCAGAAAATAAATGAATGAATGAATGTTTAGTGACCAGCATTAATGTTAACTGGGTTTTTTGTTGTTGTTGTTCTTGTTGTTGTTGTTGTTGTTTTTACAAAATAAACTGATTGAACTAATATAAAAACAATATTTAAGATAAATCTCAGAGATTTTGAGCTGCCTGATAAAACATATGTATAACACTATGTCTGCAACTTGAGTCAAGAAAAAACACTCATACCCCTATCTCTGGTGTGTGTGTGTGTGTGTGTGTGTATGTGTGTGTGTGTGTGTGTGTGTGTGTGTGTGTGTGTGTGTGTGTGTGTGTGTGTGTGTGTGTGTGTGTGTGCGCTTATGAGAAACAAGGAAACTATACTTAAATGAACCTTACATTAGGTAGAGTTGGTTCTCTATGTGATTCCCACCCAAAACAAACAAACAAAAAAACCCACAATACGCATTGGCGCCAAAGTGAATATATTGGTAGTAGGATGCTGAAGTTGGAACTAGCAGGCAGAAAGCCAAGAGGAAGACCGAAAAGAAGATTTAGTGATGTGGTGAAGGAGGAAATGAAGGTAGTTGGTGTAAGAGAAGAAGATGCAGAGGATAGGGTGAGATGGAGGCAGATGATTCGCTGTGGTGCCCCCTGAAGGGAACAGCCGAAAGGAAAAGAAGAAGACGCATCGGTGCCAATCTCAAACACTTCTGGGCGAAGGCACAGTACACCTTGGATGGCTCGCCAAGCCATCGCTGGGCAGAAACACGCTGATGGCTATGCAGCTCCTCTTTACAAAAGTCAACAATGGTTCTTTTACATGAACCTGGGGGACAGCAGAGACAACCGTTGACAGTCCCAATCCAGCACCTTACCACCGGGCCACCACTACCCAACTCTTCATATACATGCTTGCAAATGTATTATCAATCATAATTCCTGGCAGTATCACTCAGATGTTTCATGTTTATGAGAACAAAATGAAAGCAGGAAGTATGCCTTTTATTGACAGGTAATTGAATGTTGCTTGATGTTCATGATCAACATCCTACAAATACTGCAAGCGCATTATGGACAGTTTCTGTGAATCCTGTCACTCGCTCAAATTCTGACAAAAAGAAAAAAAAATTACGGTCCTGAGCTGATTGAAGTTAATGTTCAAACCCTTGAACAGTTTTATTGCCTATTTTTTTCCTGCTTTGTTGCGTCATTTGATTTAATGTTTGCATGAATGCAATGCACTGTTTACCAAACTGTAATGGACATCTAATGGAAGAGGAAAAAAATAAATGGTCACTTTGCAGTCTGCTATAACTCAGCATGCTGTCTCACACACGTACATGCAAACATCCATTCAAGTGGCATGAGGAACGCATCATAATGGAAAATCCACAGTTTGATCAAAACTACCGGTGTGCATCTTGTGTGCTATGCTTATAGAAGTGTGTATTATGTGTCATTCAAAAATGACCCAATGCTATCAAGAAAAATGATTGGATCTTCTTTATTCTATTTAGGGCCACAGGGAGGCTGGTGCCCATCTCAGTCGATTCTGGGCAAGGGCAGAGTACACCCTGGACAGCTAGCCACCCAAACATGCTGACGGCTTTGCAGCTACTCTTGTGGAAAGACAGCAATGGCTCTTTTACATGAACCTCTCACCATAGACAGTGAGAGACATGGCCGGCCTTTGATAACCCAGTTAGTGCCAACCCTGTGCAGAGTGGGACTCGAACCCCCAACCTTTGGATCAGTGATCCAGAGCCTTATACCACTAGGCCACCACTGTCCATTAGTGCCAGCATCTTTTCCTTTATTCTGCAATTATGAATGTCCTTCTTTGTATTTCATATATATCTATAGCACTATAATCTTCTGCTGTCCAGTATCTTTGTACGGTTGCCCATCTTAATAATTTTCTTTATACTGACCAGTCTTATACAGTATATGGTGCTTTTTGTTGTTGTTGTTTTTTCCAGCTCCAGGAATCACCTGCTGAAGTTGGGACTGGTGTTTTGCAAGTACTATTTAATATATGTCTGTTTCTTAAACTACAGGTTACGATGTATTTGTCCTCTTGCTCAGTTGCATAACTGAGCCTCAGGCTTCTCCTTCGATCCCGGTTAGAAACAGATTCTACAGTAAAGGAAATACGTAGTACACACCGTGTTGAGATCTTTAGTTCCTTGGCCTGTTTCTCTTGCAATGGCCTACATTCCTCAAGATGAATTTCAGAAGTATGATATTTTTCTGGACATTTCGAGGCTATAATCAAACCTACAAATGCTGATTCTCCAAAAACTCAACTCACTGAAAGAAGGGCAATTGCAGTGGTTCCCAAACTACGGCCCGCGGGCCGAATACGGCCCCACCTCCACATTTGGCCCGGCCCCCTGAACAATACCAGAGACGCATTATGATTAACATTTTTTTTTAGTCTGGCCACACAATCAAGACTAATAAACACCTATAACATGACACCTATTCCACCCTTCCACCGTCTCTGCCCCTATCTGAACCAAACCCCGAAACAAAAATCCTAAACTCTCCTCTGTCAAATCAAATGGAATAATGGTCAAAAGGTTATGGAACAGAAAAATTGATTCAGATTGCAGGGTATTTAACCTGCAGTGGACAAACGATTATTATTTGCCAAGAAACGGTTGTGTGTATCATCTGTCAAGAGGCGGTGGCGGTATTCAAAGAATACAACCTGTACATGTGTATATAATATCAATAAATACATATTCAATGCTATAAATGCTTATAAATAATATTCAAACTTTTAAAAATAATACATAAGATGTAAATAAAACAAATACACACATACAGACGCGCACGCGCGCGCGCGCACACACACAGGTGCGCGCGCACACACTCAGATGCTCACCTCACATAAAAATGTAAAAAGTTGTGATGGGGGAGTTCATGCATTGTATTGGTTTTGTTCTTTGAACACAGTGATGTTTATGCACGGTTCATTTTGGTGCCTCAGTAAAAACATATACCTACAGGTTGTCCTGAATTTGAAAAAAAAACATATTTTACTTTTCAATAAAGTAGGATTCGGTGAATAAGCATATGTAACTGGTGGGGTTCAGTACCGCCAACAAGGTTAAGAACCACTGCTCTACTTAATCCGTGATCAGGTCACAGGGACAGAAGCCTAAGCAATGAGGTCCAGATGTCCCTCTCCCCCCAGTCAATTCCTCCAGCTCTTCTGGGGGGACACTGAGGTGTTCCCAGAACAGCTGAGAGACATAATCCCTGCAATGTGATCAGGCATTCTAACCAGATGCTCGAGCCACCTCAACTGAACTCAAATGCAACCCCCTCCACCCAAAAAAAAAAAACAACCCAAAACCCCCCAACAAAACTATTTACATTTTATGTGAGGTGCACATCTGTGTGTGTGCACGCATGCGCGTTTGTATGTGTAAGTATTCGTATTTAATTTACATCTTATGCATTATTTTTGAATATTTAATTGTTATTATGAACATATATGGCATTGAATATGTATTTATTGTTTTTATATACACATACATATACGTATACATCTGGAGAAAGCATATGATAGGGTGCCGAGAGAAGAACTGTGGTATTGTATGAGGAAGTCTGGAGTGACAGAGAAGTATGTTAGAGTGGTGCAGGACATGTATGAGAGATGTAAGACAGTGGTGAGGTGTGCTGCCGGTGTGACAGAAGAGTTCAAGGTGGAGGTGGGAGTGCATCAAGGGTCAGCTCTCAGCCCCTTCTTGTTTGCTATGGTGATGGACAGGCTAACAGACGAGGTTAGACAAGAATCTCCATGGACTATGATGTTTGCAGATGACATCGTGATCTGTAGTGAGAGCAGAGACCAAGTGGAGGAAAATCTAGAGAGGTGGAGGTATGCCCTGGAAAGGAGGGGATTGAAGGTTAGTCTTAGTAAGACAGAATACATGTGTGTGAACGACAAGGACCCAAGAGGAACTTTGAGGTTACAGGGGGCAGAGATAAAGAAGGTGGAGGATTTTAAGTACTTAGGCTCAACAATCCAGAGCAATGGAGAGTGTGGAAAAGAGGTGAAGAAGCGTGCAGGCAGGTTGGAATGGATGGAGAAAAGTGTCCGGTGTGATGTGTGATAGGAGAGTATCGGCAAGAATGAAGGGAAAAGTGTACAAGACGGTGATGAGGCCAGCAATGTTGTATGGTTTAGAGACAGTGGCCCTGGGGAAAAGACAGGAGGCAGAGATGAAAATGTTGAGGTTGTCTTTGGGAGTAACGAGGATGGATAGGATCAGAAATGAGTACATCAGAGGGACAGCACATGTTAGATGTTTTGGAGACAAAGTCAGAGAGGCTAGATTGAGATGGTTTGGACATGTACAGAGGAGGGATAGTGAGTATATTGGTCGTAGGATGCTGAGGTTGGAACTACCAGGCAAAAGGCCCAGAGGAAGACCAAAGAGAAGATTTATGGATGCGGTGGCGGACATGAAGGTCGTTGGAGTAAGAGTAGAAGATGCAGAGGATAGGGAGAGATGGAGGCAGATCATTTGCTGTGGCGACCCCTGAAGGGAACAGCCGAAAGGAAAAGAAGAAGATACATATACGTATACGTCAGTCAGGGGGGTCGATCCTACTTCATGGAAATCAGCGGTCGCAGGGGGATCTCGGTCCCCATTAACCGCGGAAAGTGAGGGATCCTTGTAATAGTATTTTAAAATTCTTTCAGTGATTCACAGTGAAGAAACTGTATGGCCTGTACTGTTATGGTCGTAATCACAAAACCAAATAATTTAATTATACCATTTAGTATTTCTGGTATTTTTTATAAGGAAAATGGCAGCGAGTCACTGCTGAGCTGAGTGCTGAGTGTTCATGTGTGCATGCGTGTGAGTGAGTGGACAGAGCATGATGTAAGAGATTACACCCCCCACCCACTGATTAGGATCATGTGGCCCCACGCCTCCTCCTCCTCCTTCATCAGGGCTTAAAAACAAGACTTGGGTGCACACCCAGAACCAGGGGTGAGGAACACTGCAGGTAGGACACATGAGCACATAAACACTTATAGGTATACATACTGTATATCTATGCACACAATCACATTAGAATGGGTGTATAGTTTATTGAATTGTGTATGTATAAAAATAAACACATAGCATGTAGCCTCTAGGTTAGCATAACTGTTTACTTCTGTTAGCTGTTGCATGCATGTAAAACGTCTCTGATTTTCCAGAGTCATGGGTTTCATCACACAGTGTATATATTTATATATACATTTATATATTTATATAGTGTATATATATTTCACGAGTTAGAACTCGGTTTGTTTTTCTATACATCAATTCAAAACATCTTAGCATAGTGTCATCACACTAGATGTGTTTAAGTAACTTTAAATATTTTTAACATCGAAATCGACCATTTCCCCCAATTTCTATCTTCTGCAACTGACCGACCTGATCCATTCTGATTACAATACATTACTTCTAAAATGTTTCTTACTCCAGTGAATAACCAGCTTGCTGATCGAGTGGAGGAAAGCATTACTGACTCAGTGGTCATGTTAAGTGTCGTGATCTTCTGCTGCTTGAGTCTCAGCACGGTCCAGGTGGCATCAGGTCTCGTCCGCACTAACCGTATAGATGTTCCACGCATGAGCCCGAGAAAGACCGAAACCTCGTTTTTCCCTGACATCAGTAAGTGATCCATTACATAGTTCAGCAAATGACATTTCAACATGTGATTGGTACACGGTGAGAAATGTCGCGTCAGGTGTTTTCAGGCATTAAGTCTTGTAACCTACATGAAATAATTTTTCAGGAAATTTCAGGAAATGTCTTGAAATTTAGCTTGAAACACTTCAATAGGAATTCTTTCCAACTCATTTGATGAGTTCACTTTTTAACCGAGTCGTGGGTAAAAATTATTGAATATCTATTATAATAGAAGGCTACCGAAGTGCTATATTTTAAATTAATATACATAACTCTTATTTTAAAGCTGTGCAGGATTCAGGTCCTGCATTGGACGCAGTACAACTGAGAATGGATTCAGTCGAGGAACAGCTGATGGTGGATCCTGTCTCCTATGATGAGGTAGGTTTTGTTTTTCCACTTCATCTCAGTGTTTTCTTGACGACTGACTTAGCATTAGACGAATGCATTAGTATTAAAGTACTAATAATGTACAGCAACCCAGTTTTATGTAATGAAATTTTACATTCCGCAGGCACAAAGAATCCATAATTTGTTTTCTTCTGATGCTTCATCTTTATAGAAACTTGTCATTTTAATTTCCTGTCTTCTTATAATTGTTGGTATTGTTATTAATTAGAACTTGTAGCTTACAACTAGTTGTTGAAAATATGAATCAGATATGAAAATACTGTATTTGTGAATATATGAATATAATTCTGAAATTATTAATCAAAGATTTACCAATACGTTACTAGTTAGAAATTACTAGTATTTGTGAACTTACATGAAAAAACAATACTTTAAATAAATACATTGTATAGTATGCCTTCAGAAATAAGCTAAATTTATTTAGCAAAACTTTCCCATGTTTCTTTAAGCCGCATGTGTGTGTGTGTGTGTGTGTGTGTGTGTGTGTCTCGGATAGTTGCAGTAATACAGAAAATAAAGGGGCCTTTTGTTGTCATGTGATGAGATGAGTTAAAGTAAAAAAATGTAATATAATTATAATAATAATAATAATAATAATAATAATAATAATAATAACAACAATAATAATAATAATAATAATAATAATAATAATAATAATAATATATCATACTCATTCCTTTTCTGAACCACTTAATGCTAATTAGGGTAATGGGGAGGCGGGTGCTCATCTCAGCCTACTCTTTGCGAGGGTGAGGTACACCCTGGACAGCTCACCAGACCAACAAGGGGCCAATACTCACACAATCATTCACACTCACACTCCGGGGTGATTTGGAACAGCCAATTAACATACTGTGCATGTTTTAGACTCAGTGTGTGTGTGTGTGTGTGTGTGTGTGTAACCGGAGCACCTGGAGGAAGCCCACGTAGGCATGGGGAGAACATGCATCTCCAAACAGAAACACCCAAGTTGGGAATCGAACTCAGGACCTTCCTGCTGTGAGGCAGCTGTGTTAACCACTACGCCGCCATGCTGATTATGCTCAAAAATAAAATTAAAAATTATTTTTTTATCATAATGAGACGATTACAGGTTCTATGAATTATTATTTAAAAACATAATTTAAAATAGATTTACATGCATTTTTATGCACGAGGCCTGGAACATTTCAGATGCTGCTTGGTATCTGCTTCCATAAATACTATCCTCATTCTTTCAGTTTCTGAACCACGTACTCCTAATTAGGGTTGGCTAATTGTATAAATATATAAAATCTAACAACAACAACAACAACAACACTAATAATAATAATAATAATAATAATAATAATAATAATAATATACCAAACTCATTCCTTTTCTGAACCACTTAATGCTAATTAGGATCATGGGGAGACTGGCGCCCATCCCAGATGACTCTGGGCAAGGGCAGAGTACACCCTGGGCAGCTTGCCAGGCCATCACAGGGCAGAAACATGCTAACAGCTATGCAGCTCCTCTTGACGAAAGTCAGCAAAGGTTCTTTTACGTGAACCTCTCACCACAGACAGTGAAAGACATATCCGGCCTTTGATAACCTTGTTAGCTGCTCTGGGGGATACATCATTTCATCATTATAAATGTCAGTTAAATTATATTAGTTGTTTGTTCTTTCCTTATTATATAGATCATTTATTTATTTATTTATTATTAAATTATATCATTTTTGTGAAACCTTTCAATAAGGTTTAAGTTAAAAAGCTGACCTTTTAGTACCCACAGGACATAGCGGATGCTGTACAGCTCCAGAGGAGAGGTACACGTTCTCCAGGCCGCTGTATTCCACACCAGCAGTCATGCCTTGGCCACCAGCTGCCCTGCTGTGACTCCTGTGACACCTGCTACTGCCGCTTTTTCAAAGCCTTCTGTTACTGCCGCAGCATGGACCACACCTGCAAACACAGACGTGCCTAGCATTCACAACAATCACCCAGCTAGAGGCTGGGTTCAAAATAATAAACATGCGGGTGTGAACATAAAACCTGACGCCAACGCACTTTACATTAAAGTTCCCTGAACAAATATTGAACAAACCTTGAACTTAATATTTCTTAGGCCAATCATTTTATATTATCTGGTTGACGGATCTGCCAAAAGCACGTTCAAAAGTGCAGCTAAAAATAATTTTTAACTTTTTCAATTTATTATTATTTCTCCTGCGGATCTCTGTATTATATGCCGATGTGAAAAAAAAAAATCAAATCTTAATCAGACACAAAATCGTATCTTGAAATATTATGTACAATTTTGTGTGTCCGCCTTTGAGATCGCGCTTACATCTTTATACCCAAATGAATTCTCGCATCAGGTATCGTGAGTCAAGACTCCCAGCATGCTTTGCTAGCGACTCTAATGAACAGATAATGCATTGTATTGAGACATTTAATTTGCACACTATATTTGATGATATTCCCAGCACTTCTCGAGTCATCAACCAGATATTATACATGAAAAAATTTTACGTGATGAAACCTTCCTGTTGTATTAATATCAACAAAATAATAAACATATTTTTTTAATATTTTTATATAGGTATATATTTTTTATATTTTTCCCTCTGACACATTTTTTTTTCAAAATTGCAAATAATAATATTTTAAATCTAGTGGTCTTATTTTTTTTTAATTATTATTTCCTTCAACATCACTAAATTTGCGCTGAAAAATACATCAACCAAAAAATAAAAAATGAGTGGCCTTACTGTCGAAATAATAAACCAGCACCTACAATAACCAGTGATAACTATGAACCCAAAACATTTATTATTAATATAAAATAAGTTGCAGGCCTCATAAGCAGTGCTGAATAGTAGATTTGCATACAATTGAAAATTAACATGTAGGTGCTTCTCATTGGTCCTTTTTTAAATATTGTTTAATATTGTTTATTAATACAAAAGTGTTCATATCAACTAATGCTATAAATAGTATCACATAAAGGAAGCCTTATTGTCAAGTGTAACAGTCATAATAAACATGCAAACATACATGTCTATAAAACTTCTCCCCGGCGTTCACTCTGAGATCTTCAGGGCAAAAAAAGACAATAAAGACTGTATTATTGTAATTGTTTATATGTGGATAAAAATAGCTGAATGTAGTGTTTTTCCTTTGATGTTGTTATATCTGTATAAAAACTGATATGCAGAACTGCATTATACTATTTATAATTTAATATAATTGCCATTAATAAATAATAGGTAAAGCATATGGTAATGTATTTTTTTATGATGTTTATGTTTTATCTCCTTGTTTCTGGACCCTGTGTATTAAATTTGTCACTCACTCATTTGCTGAGCTGCTTAATTCTAGTACGGTCACAGGGATGTTGAACAGCTTGCCGGACCATCACAGGGCAACACAAACT
>CM045748.1:26207859-26217859 GCA_024760905.1 Plotosus lineatus | reverse complement strand
TGAGTAACGTGTTGGCAAAAAAACGTGTAATCTTCTTTCTTCTTTTCCTTTCAGCTATTCCCTTCAGGGGTCGCCACAGCAAACCATCCACCTCCATCTCACCCCATTCTCTGTATCTTCTACTCTTACTCCAACTACCTTCATGTCCTCCTTCACCACATCCATAAATCTTCTCTTTGGTCTTCCTCTGGGCCTTCTGCCTGGTAGTTCCAACCTCAGCATCCTACGACCAATATACTCACTATCCCTCCTCTGTACATGTCTAAACCATCTCAATCTAGCCTCTCTGACTTTGTCTCCAAAACCTCGAACATATGCTGTCCCTCTGATGTACTTCTTCCTGATCCTATCCATCCTTGTTACTCCTAAGGGAACCTCAATATTTTCATCTCTGCTACCTCCAGCTCTGCCTCCTGTCTTTTCCCCAGGGCCACTGTTTCTAAACCATACATCGCTAACCTCAACACCATCTTGTACACTTTTCCTTTCATTCTTACCGATACCTTCCTATCACACATCACACCGGACACTTTTCTCCAACCATTCCAACCTGCCTGTACACGCTTCTTCACCTCTTTTCCACACTCTCCATTGCTCTGGATTGTTGAGCCTAAGTACTTAAAATCCTCCACCTTCTTTATCTCTGCTCCCTGTAACCTCACCGTTTCTCTTGGGTCCTTGTCGGTCACACACATGTATTCTGTCTTACTGAGGCTGACCTTCATTCCTCTCCTTTCCAGGGCATACCGCCACCTCTCTAGATTTTCCTGCACTTGTTCTCTGCTCTCACTACAGATCACAATGTCATCTGCAAACATAGTCCATTGAGATTCTTGTCTAACCTTGTCTGTCAGCCTGTTCATCACCATAGCAAACAAGAAAGGGCTCAGAGCTGATCCTTGATGCAGTCCCACCTCCACCTTGAACTCTTCTGTCGCACCGACAGCACACCTCACCACTGTCTTACATCTCTCATACATGTCCTGCACCACTCTAACATACTTCTCTGCCACTCCAGACTTCCTCATGCAATACCACAATTCCTCTCTCGGCACTCCAGATACCACAATTCCTCTCTCTGCTTTCTCCAGATCCACAAAGGCACAATGCAGCCCCTTCTGACCTTCTCTGTACTTCTCTATTAACATCCTCAAAGCAAACACTGCATCTGTGGTGCTCTTTCTTGGCATGAAACCAAACTGTTGTTCACAAATGCTGACCTCTGCCCTTAGTCTTGCTTCCACTATTCTTTCCCATAACTTCATCGTGTGGCTCATCAACTTTATCCCTCTGTAGTTGCCACAACTCTGCACGTCTCCCTTGTTCTTAAAAATGGGCACAAGCACACTACTCCTCCATTCCTCCAGCATTCTCTCACTCTCTAAGACCTTGTTGAATGTTCTTGTCAGAAAATCTACTGCTACCTCTCCTAGACACTTCCATACGTCCACCGGTATGTCATCAGGACCAAATGCCTTCTCCCTTACTAATCTTTGCTACTTCCTGCTCCTCAACAGTCACCTCTTCTACTCTTTTTTCCTCTCTCATTTTCCTCATTCATGACTGATGACAGAAGTGTGCTGGGAAGATGGAAAGAGTACTTTGAAGAGCTGATGAATGAGGAAAATGAGAGAGAAAAAAGAGTAGAAGGGGTGACCGTTGAGGAGCAGGAAGTAGCAAAGATTAGTAAGGGAGAAGTGAGGAGGGCATTGAAGAGGATGAAGAGTGGAAAGGCAGTTGGCCCTGATGACATACCAGTTGAGGTATGGAAGTGTCTAGGGGAGGTAGCAGTAGATTTTCTGACAAGAATATTCAACAAGGTCTTAGAAAGTGAGCAGATGCCAGAGGAATGGAGGAGAAGTGTGCTTGTGCCCATTTTTAAGAACAAGGGCGATGTACAGAGTTGTGGCAACTACAGAGGGATAAAGTTGATGAGCCATACAATGAAGCTATGGGAAAGAATAGTGGAAGCAAGACTAAGGGCAGAGGTCAGCATTTGTGAACAACAGTTTGGTTTCATGCCAAGAAAGAGCACCACAGATGCAGTGTTTGCTTTGAGGATGTTAATAGAGAAGTACAGAGAAGGTCAGAAGGAGCTGCATTGTGCCTTTGTGGATCTGGAGAAAGCATATGACAGGGTGCCGAGAGAAGAACTGTGGTATTGTATGAGGAAGTCTGGAGTGACAGAGAAGTATGTTAGAGTGGTGCAGGACATGTATGATAGATGTAAGACAGTGGTGAGGTGTGCTGTCGGTGTGACAGAAGAGTTCAAGGTGGAGGTGGGACTACATCAAGGGTCAGCTCTCAGCCCCTTCTTGTTTGCTATGGTGATGGACAGGCTAACAGATGAGGTTAGACAAGAATCTCCATGGACTATGATGTTTGCAGATGACATTGTGATCTGTAGTGAGAGCAGAGACCAAGTGGAGGAAAATCTAGAGAGGTGGAGGTATGCCCTGGAAAGGAGGGGATTGAAGGTTAGTCTTAGTAAGACAGAATACATGTGTGTGAACGACAAGGACCCAAGAGGAACTTTGAGGTTACAGGGGGCAGAGATAAAGAAGGTGGAGGATTTTAAGTACTTAGGCTCAACAATCCAGAGCAATGGAGAGTGTGGAAAAGAGGTGAAGAAGCGCGTGCAGGCAGGTTTGAATGGATGGAGAAAAGTGTCCGGTGTGATGTGTGATAGGAGAGTATCGGCAAGAATGAAGGGAAAAGTGTACAAGACGGTGATGAGGCCAGCGATGTTGTATGGTTTAGAGACAGTGGCCCTGGGGAAAAGACAGGAGGCAGAGCTGGAGGTAGCAGAGATGAAAATGTTGAGGTTCTCTTTGGGAGTAACGAGGATGGATAGGATCAGAAATGAGTACATCAGAGGGACAGCACATGTTAGATGTTTTGGAGACAAAGTCAGAGAGGCTAGATTGAGATGGTTTGGACATGTACAGAGGAGGGATAGTGAGTATATTGGTCGTAGGATGCTGAGGTTGGAACTACCAGGCAAAAGGCCCAGAGGAAGACCAAAGAGAAGATTTATGGATGCAGTGAAGGCGGACATGAAGGTCGTTGGAGTAAGAGTAGAAGATGCAGAGGATAGGGAGAGATGGAGGCAGATCATTTGCTGTGGCGACCCCTGAAGGGAACAGCCGAAAGGAAAAGAAGAAGATTTTCCTCATTCATCAGCTCTTCAAAGTACTCTTTTCATCTTGCCAGCACACTTCTGTCATCAGTCAATACATTTTCTGTCATCAGTCAATATATTTAATATGAATATAATATGAACAATAAGAATATGAATAATTTGTGTAATATGAACAATATTTTGATTTATAAATTAGATTTAATGATATCAGTTTGATTTTTACCTTCAAATTCAAGATAAATGCAATAGCAAAATGATGGCACGGTGATGTAGTGGTTAGCATGTCCACCTCACAGCAAGAAGGTTCTGGGTTCAATTCCCAGCTCAGGCATTACTGCCAAGTAGGTTAATTGGCTGTACCAAATTACCCCTAGGTGTGAGTGTAAGTATGAATAGTTGTGTGATTGTTGGCCCTGTTGTGGCCTGGCAAGCTGTCCAAGGTATACCTCACTCAGTGTCAGCTGGGATGGGTGCCAGCCTCCCAGCAACCACAATTAGGATTAACAGTTTTGAAAATGAATGAATGAACTGCCAGTGATATTAATATTTAAATCATATACTGTATATACATATTTAGAACTGTCTATAGTAATATCCACTTTATTATTTTTTTTTTCTTTTTCAAATACCATAGACATAATCCTGTATTCTTACCCCGATACTTAAATGTAGTAATACTCAGAGCATAATATTTTTGTAAATAAATGTGAGTTCAGTAAAATTCCAGCAGTGATCTGGTCTGTCAAAAGAAAAAGGAAAATGCATGACCATGATCATATGACACGCACCTCAAGCCATCCCTTTCATGTGGAGTATTTATACTTTATCTTTAACCCTTTGTTAACCATGTCCCTTTCTAATGGGGTTTAAATTATTTCCCGACGCGAGAATGTTGATTTTGGAACAATATTTCTTTGTCACTCGATGTAGTAGATAAAAGGTTAAAAACTGCTCCTGTGTCTAAAACCAAACCTGCAGTGTCACCGTTATCCCAGACGGAGGCACAAGTTGTCCATATTGCTTCTGATGAATCCCATCCAGGTTCTGATCGTGTCCCTTGTGTGAAATTTAAAGCTGTTTAAAGTATTAATATTAATATTTCCAACCTCACACACCTGAATTTTTATTGGTATGTCTAACTTTAGATGGAATTTATGCTAAATCATACCAACTCAGGCGACAGTTTAAATTAAACCAATGCATTAAAGTCAAGATATGACATTTCATACCAGATTAGGCCCAGCATTCAGCACCGGGTGATCGGGAATTTAATACCCACACATCTTAAAGCAAATCCAAACATCACATCCTACAGGCTGAAAGCAAACGACACCAATAAACTCGGAGGTGCTGTCAACAGAGTAGCGCAGAGAAGAGCAGCGAATGACAAGCCTCTTTGTTTGGTTGGTGTTCTGAGGCAATCAGGGTGTTTGTGAAATGCTGGGTCGTTGACGTACCTAAGTGTCACTAGCACTAAATCGACGACTTCACTAGAGTAATTCAAAAAGCACTGGGATCCTCCGGCTCTCCAAACTGAATCAGGGATTTCCATGACAACAGCCTTGTTCTCACTTGAAGGTCTAGAGCTCTCAGTGGTTACTTGTTGCTCCCAATGAAGTCTGAAATAGACTGAGGGCCAGAAGAGATGAACTGATGCACATCATACACAACAAGTAGCACTTTAATTCCGTGTCATGTCGTTCAATCCTTTTAATATATAACAGAGTCAGGTTTTGTTTGTGTACGATGCCTCTGAATAAGGGCTATAGACCAATGCAGCAAGAACACAAGTGTTCCCATTATCAGACATTTTACTTTCTGTAACAGCATGTATTATGTTTATTACAATGGTCCTTCTCTTCGCCTCGCTGGATGCAGTGTCGAACAGCTCAACACTTTCTTTTTTGAAGCCTTTCAAAAAGTGAGCATGGAGGTACACCATCAGTGTTGGAGCAGAAATATATTGTTAAGTTGACTTGTACAAGTTTAGGATTTTGATACATTCATGCCATTTATTTACAGATTTGTGTTGGAGGTGTAAAAGGTTTAGATTAAAATCATTGCCTGTGCAGTGAGAAAACTCTCTCTCTCTCTCTCTCTCTCTCTCTCTCTCTCTCTCCATATATATACAGGGATCCCTCGCTACTTTTGGGCTTCAATTCATGCAACTTCAGTGCATCGCATTTTTTTAAAAAAAAAATAAGGAAATTAAGGAAGAATAGGGGGGAAAGTTCAGGAAAATGCCGCAAAACAAAGCCAATTATGCAAAAAAAAAAAAAAAAAAACAACCCCCCCCCAACAAAACTACTTACATTTTTATGTGAGCTGTGCATCTGAGTGTGTGTGTGCGCGCATGCGCATCTGTGTGTGAGCGCGCACATCTGTATGTCTATATTTATATTTTATTCACATCTTATGCATTATTTTTGAATGTTTAATTGTTATTATAAGCATTTATTGCATTGAATATGTATTTAACGTATTGTACAGTCGACCCCCTACCTACGAAATTGATTCGTTCCAGAGCCTTTTTCGTAACGTGGGGATTTCGTTAGTAGGGGTCGCATTTTATATGTTAAACGCCTAATTCGTTCCAAGGATCCAGTCTTTGGACTGGCTAAACCCCATAAACCCTTAAAAATGATGAAAGTACACCAATTTTGTAAAAGAAAATTATTTATTAAACCATTTAAACATTTTATTAACATATTTATTAATTAAACAATTATTAAATATTTTTATTAACACACACACACACACACACACACACACACACACACACACACACACACACATACCTGTCTCTCTCTCCCTCTCTGTCTCTCTCTTTCTCTTTCTCTCTCTCTCTCTCTCTCTCTCTCTCTCTATCTATCTATCTATCTACCTCTCTCTCTCGCGCGCGTGCACTGCGGGCCATGCCCACAAGGCATGGAATTCAAAGTGCATTCCCTGCTTGACAGGGCGGTCCAAACTCAATTTTAACTTGATTCCTTGAGGGATTGGAATTCCAGATGAGCTCAAATGCACCCACATTTTTATATATATATATATATATATATATATATATATGAGACTAGATGGTCTATTAAATTAAATCTATTAAAGTGTTATTTGAACATGTATTTCAAAAAATAAATGATCAGGCATGAACATAATCGAACCTTCTGTACAAAGCATGTAATATGGCCAGTGCCACAGTCTTGCTAATATTTAAATACGTGCCTATGAATATTAAACGATTCAGTGTTGACATTTTTCTTTTAAATATTCCAAAAATGTAAAACCTTCTATTTATTCCAGTTTAAATAATAATGCATAAATAATTAATAATGCGGTAATTTTCAGTGGACTTTTATGTGTCTCAAACATTTGGACCCCACTGTTCATTTCGTTCATTTTTCTGTAACTGCTTAATCCTAATTAGGGTTGCCAGAAGGCTGGCGCCGATCCCAGCCAAGGGCAGAGTACACTCTGGACAACTCACCAAGCTATCAGGAATCAATCAATGTATTTACATTTACATCATTTGTCAGATGCTCTCATCCAGAATGACTTACAATTTTTTTTATTTCTACAACTTTTTGCTCAAGGGCCCAGCAGTGGTGATAATTGGAATTGAACCACTGACCTTCGGATCAATAACTCAGCACCTTAACCACTACAACCCCATTGCGCTGTATGTGTGGCAATGGGGGACTGCGCTGCACCTTCCCTTTTTCCATATTCATGGCAGATTTGGAACAGCCAATTCACCTACTGTGCATGTTTTTGGACCGTGGGAGGAAACCCACGCAAGTACAGTACGGGGTAAACGTGCAAACTCCACATAGAAACACCTGACCTGAGCTGGGAATTGAACCCATGACCTTCTTGCTGTGAGGCTGACATGCTAATCACTATGCCATCTTGCCACCTGACCCAACTGTTTGTTCTTAATTAATTCACAAAAGTAAATATTTAGCTTCGTACATATATACTACTTGGGATGGCCTGGTGAGCTGTCCACGGTGACCTTTGTCCTCACCCAGAGTCAACTGAGAGCTTCCCCGAGACCCGAATTATGACGAAGTGGTTCAAAAAAATGAACAGAACATACTACAGTCACGAACAAAAGTTTCATCGCATGTGTATACTGATCAGTTAATGCGCAAATTAATCCTACAAGTACTCCGATTGTTTTGTGAACGCAACAGGAAATTGTACATTTATTTCTACTTTTTCCAGCTAATTAAAAATGAACCTATCCGTCTGGATAAGATCTGGATTTTTGTAATGTGGATGATTTGTTTTGCATGTTAAACAACAACAAAGGTGTCACGAATAAATAATGCATATTATTAAAAACAACACAAAATGGCACCTACCAAAATAAAAGTCACAACAGTCAGTATCAGGTATGGCCTCCATTTCCGTTGATTCTGGCAGTGATTTACAATGATACAGCATATCCAAACCGGTCCAACAAGTGCTGCAACCGGGTGTAGCGATCCTGCTCGGGAGTCGTCACTCTATCGCCTTGGACGTGACTTGTCATGAACTGACCCTGGAGTGTTGTGGCGGTCAATCATGTTTCTGATGGTTGGTTGTGCACTGCCCATACTCTTGACTACCTCACTACCTCACTATAGCTCAATCCGTCTTCCACCATACCCATCACCCAGAGACATTGTTCATGTATGTGACAGGCGTGGCATTATAATGTGCACCAGAGCAACGCTATAAATGCTAATAATAACAGTGAAACATTCAGAAATAATGCATAAGATGCACATAAAATATAAATGCACACACATACAGACACACACCTCACATAAAAATGTAAGTGCAGACGCTCCCCGACTTCTGTTTTTAATTGGTTCCAGACGGCCGAACGAAAGTTGAAAGTGAACGTAAGTTGTTACAGTGACGTATGACGTGTGACGTATGACGCTCATACTGTACTATACATCCATAAATACCATTACCGTATCTCATAAAACACCCCTAAATCAATTATTATAAACATAACATTGTAAAATAATATCAAATATATCAAATAATATCAACATTAATTTCAAATAAATTAAATTCAAGCAAAATAATTTCAAATTGATAAATTTTAATTAAATTCACTCAGCAAATATCAAATACAGTATCAAATATAACATTTTAATATTCTCTATGATGCGATCTTTCTGCTTGTAAATGGTTCCGATGGTCGCCGGATGGTCACTTTACATGAAGCTGAGCCGACTCACTTTACATGAAGCTTAAAACAGCCAATCAACGCTTACAATATGTGAGGCGCTCAAAACCGAAAGTAGTGCACTTGCTGTGGGTTATCCAGACTTTCGGTCTTTCAAGTGAGCAAGGGCGTCGTTGAACTCGTTTAGTACTCAGCCTGCACTGATGTGAATCACCAGCAGAGTGGAGAAGTCTTTCTTTTCTGGATTGGGGTTTTCATTCATTTAAGAACTCTCTTTGATTAACCGAATATGCATGGTACATTGTGCCAATCTGAGCAGATATTTAATTCATCTCTGTGTACGAGACTTGCACCCATGCTAGTAGGCTTACGTTTCTGACCAACCATATTTGCTTAGGGTTACAAAAGTCCACAAAACAGTGTAAACACAAAGATCACAGAGACGACGTCTTAACACAAGGGTAACACGCTATAAAACTGATATATATACATAACGATATATATATATATATATATAAAACTGAACTGGGAAGAAGGAGGGGCACGTTCAGTCTGTCGTTTGTAAACAATGGACGCAGCGTCATTACGTCATTGCGTCATTACGTCAGCGTACTACGTAGGTACGTCTAAACTCAAAATTTGACTTTAAAAAAAAAAAACATACAATCGAAAAAACGTAAAACGGATGAACGTATGTAGTTTTGTTTGGGGATTTTGAGTTGTTTTTTTGTTTGTTTGTTTTTCTTTGTTTGGGGTTTTTTGAATAAGTGGCCTTCTTTTGTGGCATTTTCCTTAACTTTTTTCCGTATTCTTCCTTAATTTCATTTTTTTTTAATTCAATGAATATTTAAAAAAAAAACGCAATGCATTGAAGCTCCATGAATTGAAGCGCGAAGTCGCGAGGGGACCATGTATTAACATTTTAAGATTACATTAGCATTTTAAAAAACAATAACAGTAGCTACCTATTTTTTCCACTACTACAGCATAATTTAAAAAAAAAACAAAGCATAGGAGCTATAGAATTAAAATACATTATAGTTTCACTTGTAAGTGTCTTTCGTGGGGGGAGGTTGTTTGTTTGTTTGTTTGTTTGTTTGTTTGTTTTGAGGTGGGTCATCAAAGAAGGAAAAAAACCAGTATATTTGCATATATATAATCACCATTATATAAAATTAACCATATTATAATACTCATTATATTCAACCTCATGCTCTGACTCCAGCCGACTGGAATTCAGTGTTCCAGATGGAATGAGTTCAATCAAATTCAGCTCACGGCCCGAGTCTATTTTGATGCCGCCCGACACTAAACCACATGCCTTAGGTCAGCCCTAATCCAACCCAAGCAGGGTTCCTGCTTGCCGAGATTTGGGTCACACTTACCTGTTGATCAAGTGCTCTTACCGAAGAACTCACAAAACATCTAGACCAAAATAACTTCTTCATTCCCGCTGCAGACAGCTTTTAAGAAATAAACTCTGATTAATGTCAACAAAACAAGTTTGTATTTCTTTGGGTTTGATATTTTATTTCCTGTTGATTTATGGAGCGAGTGGTGCACACGTTTACTGTGTATGTGTGTTTGCCAGTCTGAATGTTGCTTAAAAAACCTCTAATTAAAATATGAGGCACGAGTTATCATCACTTCATCATCATCATCGTGCTCGCCTG
>CM045748.1:26132859-26192859 GCA_024760905.1 Plotosus lineatus | reverse complement strand
CCAGCCTCCCTGTGACCTTAATTAGTATTAAGCAGTTCAGAAAATGAATGAATCTAATCTTAATCTGAGAAAAAAGTTATTTTACTTAAAGGAAAAAATTAAGAAACGTTTCATTCATTCATTTGCATTTATTCATTGGAACGGCTCGCTCCTGTTACGGTCACAGAGAGCCTGGAGACTATCTCAGATCATTCTGGGTCGAGGCAGGGTACCCTCCCATCATCACGTCAGTCCATTGAAGAGCAGTATACTGTACAGACATTCTTTCCCAGGCGTATTTCATTCCTGGCAGTGAGCATAACGTGCATGTCTTTGTACTGCCAGAGGAAACTGAAGTTCATAAAAGGTAACCTGTGCAACCATGAGGAGAACATGCTAACTTCACACAGAAACGCTCTGACTGAGCCCAGGACTCCAATCGGGGACCTTCTTGCTGTGAGGGAGATGTGCTAACCTCTACACCACTGTGTTTTCCCCAATAATAAATGCTCATCAGTTCAGTTCATTT
The DNA here is from genome assembly GCA_024760905.1 of Plotosus lineatus. Classification (NCBI taxonomy): domain Eukaryota; kingdom Metazoa; phylum Chordata; class Actinopteri; order Siluriformes; family Plotosidae; genus Plotosus; species Plotosus lineatus. The sequence continues at coordinate 26,192,351 of CM045748.1, read as the reverse complement.
TCTGTAACCGCTTCATCCTAATTAGGGTCGCGGGGAGGCTGGTGCCCATCCCAGCCAACTCCGGGCGAGGGCAGAGTACACCCTGGACAGCTCGCCAGGCCATCGCAGGGCGGAAACATGCTGATGGCTTTGCAGCCTACTCTTGTCGAAAGTCAGCAATGGTTCTTTTACATGAACCTCACACCATAGACAGTGAGAGACATGGCCGGCCTTTGATAGCCCAGTTAGCTGCACTGGGGGGACAGTGACAACCTTGTAACTGGGTTATCAAAGGCCGGCCATGTCTCTCACTGTCTATGGTGTGAGGCATGTAAAAGAACCATTGCTGATTTCCAACAAGAGTAGGCTGCAAAGCCGTCAGTGTGTTTCCGCCCTGCGATGGCCTGGCGAGCTGTCCAGGGTGTACTCTGCCCTCGCCCTGAGTTGGCTGGGATGGGCACCAGCCTCCCCGCGACCCTAATAATAAATGCTACCTTGATTTATTTTAGGCTTGTGACAATGTGTACCAAAGATGTTTGAACTGTGGAACATGATGAGAGCGTCCAGAGGAAATCATGTGTCTTCTTCCTGTTCCATGACTTTGCTCACCATTGAAACACCATAACACCATGCTATTCCATGACCATCTTCATTTTCTGCCACTCAATTCTGGGTCAGGTTGCAGGTTCAGTATCCCAATACGTACCTTCAAAATTAATTCATATTCCATATGGTCTGATTGATACATGTTCATATACTGTATGATCCTTTATTACTTACACATGGCAAAATATCAATCGAAAGATTTCGGAGAGATCTTAAGGCAGCGCTCTCAATAAATATCTCTACTGATTTTCATATTCCTTTGTATCACATGGTTTATTAGATTATAATCTGTATAACAAGTCCATGTTCCATGTTGCTGTTAATGTTCCATCTTCTTCTGCTAAAGGTTTGTCAGCCTACATTTTAGATTGAGATGGTTTGGACATGTACAGAGGAGGGATAGTGAGTATATTGGTAATAGGATGCTGAGGCTGGAACTACCAGGCAGAAAGCCTAGAGGAAGACCAAAGAGATGATTCATGGATGTGGTGAAGGAGGACATGAAGGTCGTTGGTGTAAGAGAAGAAGATGCAAAGGATAGGGTGAGATGGAGGCAGATGATTCGCTGTGGCGACCCCTGAGGGGAAAAGCAGAAAGGAAAAGAAGAAGAAGCCGACATTTCATTTCATTTTCTGAAACCGCTTATCCTAATTAGGGTCGCGGGGAGGCTGGTGCCCACCCCAGCCACCTCCGGGTGAGGGAAGAGTACACCCTGGACAGCTCACCAGTGTCAGCCTACATTTGTCTGAATATACAGATGCTGCTTATTATCATCTTGTATGTTTTGTGTGTGTGTGTGTGTGTGTGTGTGTGTGTGTGTGTGTGTGTGTGTGTTTGGGTTGGGGTGATTACAACCACAAAGTACTGATGACATCACATCATTACACAAAAAAAAAAACAATCCGAACACCACTTTTTTTCAGTATCCATATATGCACCTCTACAGTCTGAGACCGTCCACTCTGCCAGTCCATCGCATTGCCAACACTCCCAGACGTTCCGACTCACACCTTGGGGCAATTTGGAGTGGCCAAGTAGCTTTGCATGTCTTTGGACTCTCGAAGAAAACCTGAGTACGGAGCAAAACCCAGGAAAAACTGCAAACTCCTCACAGAAACATACACATCGAACCCGGGACCTTCTTACAGCGCGGCCTACGTGCTAAACATGACACCACCGTGTTGCCTACACTAATCAGCAAAACAATTATTATTTGATGTCCACTGATTGATATTGTAATGTGTTCATATTTTTAAAAAATCCCTCTTGTCTCTGTTTTTGAATGTTTATGGTTTTTGTTCTACGAAAAATATTGCATTGTTCAATTGTTCACAATCGTATACGTAAGCCAAATTATGCCTCCATGGACCTCTCGAAACTCTGGACACAACATGTGGGTTAAATTAGTAAAAACATTTCCTGACATCATTATGAACTCTATGCGTCATGATTACAATGAATAAATAAGCTCTTCATGTTTTATTTCTCAATAGGGAATGTTCATGACACCCGTGTTAAGGATCAGGGTGTCTGACGTTCACCATGTCACTCTGTCTTGTTTTCATCTTGTTTAGTTTGTACTTTGTCCCAAGTAGAACAGTCCAAGAAAAGCTGAAAGATCCTCCTTTGTTTTATGGACCTGAAGGTATCAGACGCTGCCAAAGTTCAATATAAGCTTGTAAAAGAGAGAGAGAGAGAGAGAGAGAGAGAGAGAGAGAGAGAGAGACAGGCAGACAGACAAACAGAGAGAGGGGGATACAGAGCGAGAGAGAGAGAGAGAGAGAGAGAGAGAGAGAGAGAGAGAAACAGACAAAGAGACAAACAGACAGAGAGACTTACAGACAAAGAGAGAGAGACAGACAGAGAGAAAGAAAGAGAGAGAGAGAGAGAGAGAGAGAGAGAGAGAGAGAGAGAGAGAGACAGGCAAACAGACAAACAGAGAGAGGGGGATACAGAGTGAGAGAGAGAGAGACAGAGAGAGAGAGAAACAGACAGAGAGACATACAGACAAAGAGAGAGAGACAGACTGAGAGAAAGAGAGAGAGAGAGAGAGAGAGAGAGAGAGAGACAGACAGACAGACAGACAGAGACAGACAGACAGACAGACAGTGAGAGAGACAGACATAGAGAAAGACAGACAGAGAGAGAGACAGAGACAGAGACACAGACAGACAGACAAACAGAGAGAGACAGGCAGGCAGACAGACAAACAGAGAGAGAGAGAGAGAGAGAGAGAGAGAGAGAGAGAGAGAGAGAGACAGACAGACAGACAGACAGACAAACAGACAGAGACAGAGAGACAGGAGAGAAAGACAGAGAGACAGGCAGACAAACAGAGAGAGAGAGAGAGAGAGAGAGAGAGAAAGAGGGGGCAGACAGAGAAAGAGAGAGAGAGAGACAGACAGACAGACAAAGACAGAGAGAGAGAGAGAGAGAGAGAGAGAGGAGGGAGACAGAGAGAGAGAGAGAGAGAGAGAGAGAGAGAGAGAGAGAGAGAGACAGACAGACAGACAGACAAACAGAGAGAGAGAGAGAGAGAGAGAGAGAGAGAGAGAGAGAAAGAGGGGGCAGACAGAGAAAGAGAGAGAGAGACAGACAGACAGACAAAGACAGAGAGAGAGAGAGAGGAGGGAGACAGAGAGAGAGAGAGAGAGAGAGAGAGAGAGACAGACAGACAGACAGACAGACAGACAGACAAACAGAGAGCGAGAGAGAGAGAGAGAGAGAGAGAGAGAGAGAGATGAATAACTGAAAGTGGATGTCTCGAGTTCTTTTGGTGTGATGTAAGAGAAGCCCAGGGAAGCCCGCGGCTGCTCTTGTCTGGGTGCTGATGGGCGTCTGTGCGTTTTGGAGACGGGCACGGCTGCATTTTACGCATGCAGGACACACCGGGCAGCAGCACACACCACACACACGGACATGCCATGCTCACCGAAGCCTCATGCACGTTATCCAGAACACTTTAATCTGTCCTTGGAACGCACGTTAGACTTTGGATCATCTTTCCCACGACTGGACCCGACAGTGCGGTTCGGCTCTTGAAAACCCGGTGCTGTTCACCAGAAAAAGAAAGTGCACGTGTTTCTTTTCACTGTGTACAAGAGACATGGTCGGACCCGTGTTCTTTCAGGTGGAATAAGCTCGGGCAGGGACAATGGGTTCATCCACAAACGAAACATTGTGGTTTCGGGATCAGCCGGACACGAACCTCACGGAAAACGAACCTCTGAGTCCGGAGGTGGTGATCGTCCCGGTTATATTTGGTTGCATCTTTTTTTTAGGGATTGTCGGGAACACTTTGGTGATGGTGGTGATCGGGAGGATCAAGTCGAAGCGCCCGAGAAGCACCACCAATATCTTCATCCTCAACCTCAGCATCGCGGACCTTTCCTTCCTTCTCTTCTGTGTCCCATTCCAAGCCACCATCTACTCGCTCCCCGAGTGGGTTTTCGGAGCCTTTCTCTGCAAGTTCGTGCACTATGTCTTCACCCTGAGCATGCTGGTGAGCATCTTCACCCTCGTCGCCATGTCCGTGGACCGGTACGTGGCTGTGGTGCTCTCCAAGAAGTCTCCATGCATAAGGAACCGCAGGAACACTCTCGCCGGAGTCTGCGTGATCTGGGCGCTGTCGTTCGTCTTCGCCGTGCCGGTGGCGCAGCAGCAGATTCTCACCAACCACCAGGATGCCCCGAACAGTTCGTTCTGTTGGGAGATCTGGTACGAACCGCTGGCCAGGCGCACGTACAAATTGACTATACTGGTCATTGGCTATCTGTTACCTCTGTTTTTAATCACATGCTGCTACACCAAGGTAAGACCTTCATAGTGTTGGTAGGACTGTTGGGAATGCATGTAGAACTTTATTCTCGACCTCCTTGCTTGAGTGCAATTATTCAGCACACCTCTGTGATAGGATGACCTGGATCACATGCGACCTGGGCTCGAGCTGCTCTAAATTCTTCTGGGATGACATATGACTTGATCTCCTAAGACTCTGAGCTTAGTTTAGAGTCAACAGTCATGGCAGATCCTCAGAAATGATTGTAGCTGCAGTACTTTAGGAACACTGAGTGCATTCAGGATACAGCCCTCAACTCATGTTTTGCACATTTTAGGATTTTACAGAAAAAACTGTGCTTTGTCATCTATGGTCATGATGAGGCTGGAGCCTATCTCTGCTGACTCTGCTCTTGGCAATGGCAGAGGACATTATGAATAGATTGTCAGTCTATCACAGAGCCAACTCACATATGTTTATTTTGTAAGCCTCTTAATCATAATTGGGGTCACGAGGAGGCTGGTGCCCATCTCAGCCGACTCTAGGTGATGACGGGGTACACACCAGGTCATCACAGAATCTATATATATATATATATATATATATATATATATATATATATATATATATATATATATACACACACACACACACACACACACACACACACACACACACACACACATATATATATATATATATATATATATATATATATATATATATATATATATATATATATATACATATATATATATATACATACATACATACATACACATATATATATATATATGAAGCCGGTGGTGTAGTGGTTAGAGTGTTGGGCTCATGATCAGGGGGAGGTTGTGAGTTCAAATCCCACTGAGACCCTCACTGTGCTAAGACCCCTGGGCAAGGTCTCAACCACAAGTGTGCCTCTGTTCACCCAGCAGTATAAATGGGTACCAGTAAAAATATACTGGGAAGGTAACTTGAGATGGACTAGCGTCCCATCCAGGAGGAGTTCAACTCCTGATTGCTTCACGCGACGGAAACCGGGCCTGATGAGCCGCTAGGCTCGGGTGTAAAAACCCAAACAGTTAATCAATTAAAAAAAAAAAAAAAAAAAAAAAAAAAATATATATATATATATATATATATATATATATATATATATATATATATATATACACACACAATTTGTACTCACACTAACACCTAAGGGCAATTTCTCATCTCATCTCATCTTCTTCCGCTTAGTCCGGGGTCGGGTCGCGGGGGCAGCAACCTAAGCAAAGAGGTCCAGACATCCCTCTCCCGATCCACTTCCTCCAACTCTCCCGGGGACACACCGAGGCGGTCCCAGACAAGCCGAGAGACATAGTCCCTCCAGCGTGTTCTAGGTCGACCCCGGGGTCTCTTCCTGGTTGGACATGCCTGAAACACCACACCAGGGAGGCGTCCGGGGGGCATTCTAACCAGATGCCCGAGCCACCTCAACTGGCCCCTCTCAATGTGGAGGAGCAGCGGATCTACTCCGAGCTCTCCCCGGATGGCGGAGCTTCTCACCCTATCTCTAAGGGAGAACCCCGCCACCCGGCGAAGAAAGCTCATTTCAGCCGCTTGTATCCGTGATCTTGTTCTTTAGATCCAGGATTTACCCCAACCTCACCCAGAGTCAACTGTGATGGGCACCAGCCTCCATGCCACCCTAATTAGGATTAAGAGGTGCAGAAAATGAATGAATGAATGAATGAATGAATGGTTTTGGACTGTTCAGGAAACAAACGCAAGCACAGGGAGAACATATGCACTCCACCCATAAACACCAGAGCCTGGGAATTGAACCCAGGTCCTCTCCAATATGCATACAAGCATTCACAATCACATTCACATCTAGAGGCAATATAATACACACGGACAAGCAAACTTCATTCAGAAATGGACTCACCGAGCCTGGGCTTCAAACCCAGGACATTTTTGTTGCGAGGATGTCATGCTAATCACTACGCCACCATGATGTACTGCAATAAGCATATACTTTATGCTAATTTTTTTTTAACTTGTAAAAATGCAAACCAATAGTATTTATTCATTTTCTGTTACTGCTTAATCCTAAGTAGGGTCACGGGGAGGCTGGTACCGATCCCAGCCAACTCCAGGCAAGGGCAGAGTACACCCTGGACAGCTCACCAGGCCATCGCAGGACAGAAACACGCTGACGGCTATGCAGCTACTTTTGAACAAAAGTCAACAATGGTTCTTTTACATGAACCTCATCCCTTATACAGTGAGAGACAAGTCGGGCCTTTGATAACCCAGTTAGCGCCACTGGGGTGGGACAGTAACAACCTGTTAAGAGTGGGGTTTGAACCCCCAACCTTAGGATCAGTGATCCAGCACCTTTCACTAAAACGCACCAACCATACTTCTCGCTGTACTTACTGTAGTAACTCCAAGTGCAACTCCATCTTTGGTACCGTTAGTTTCAGGCAGTGGTGGCCTGGTGGTAAAGGTGCTGGATCACTGATCCAAAGGTTGGGGGTTCAAGCCCCACTCTCAACAGGTCAGCACACGTCTATCTAAGTTTGACCAGGTTGATCATGAGGCTTTCATGATGGTTCCTGATAATGTGCTGAACATTGTGATGCTGAGACTGAGAGATGACTTAATAAGTGAGTCTCATCTCGTCCGCCCACATGGAAATCACATCAGATGATACGTTTTCATATGTGATTAAGTGGTAATTAACCTGTGAAGCAGCTGAAGCGAGAGTCTTCCTCCCCACTGCTAAACCCCTGAATATTCAGTAGAGCGTTTGCTGTAATTACGCCGCTTGCTTACTGTTGGTCGTTAGAAATGAGAAACGATTCCAAACATGTTCGGATTGCATTCAGTATTTAAAATAGGAAGGTATTTTCTTTGATAGGTTCTAGGTGGCACGGTGGAGTAGCAGCTAGCACGTGCGCCTCACACCGAGAAGGTCCTGGGTTCGATTCCCAGCTCGGGTGTTTCTCTGTGTGGAGTTTGTCCATGTTCTCCTTGTGCTTGCATTGGTTTCCTCCAGGTACTTTGGTTTCCTCCAACAGTCCAAAAACATGCACAGTAGGTTCAATGGCTGTTCCAAATCACTCCTAGGTGTGAGTGTTGGCCTTACGATGGACTGGTGAGCTGTCCACAGTGCAACCTGCCCTCACTTGGAATTGGCTGAGATGGATGCCAGTCTTCCTGCGACCCTGATTAGGATTAAGTGGTTCAGGTAATGAATGAATGAGTCAGGTTCTACAATCAGCTGGACAAAACCAAAATGTGCTCTTTAACCTTCTAACATGTCGACCATCGTGAGCAAGGTTACAGTGAAAACTTCTTCAGTTCATTTTCTGAACCACTTAATCTTAATTTGGGTCACGTGGAGGCCTGCGCCCATCCCACCCGACTCTGGGCGAGGGCAGAGTACATCCTGGACAGCTCGCCAGGCCATCGCAGGATGGAAACACGCTGACGGCTTCGCAGCTCCTCTTGTCAAAAGTCAGCAATGGTTCTTTTACATGAACCTCTCACCATAGACAGTGAGAGACATGGCCAGCCTTTGATAACCCAGTTAGCTGCACTTGGGGGGGGGGACAGTGACAACCTTGTGGAGAGTGGGACTTGAACCCCCAACCTTAGGATCAGCGATCCAGCACTCTATACCACAAGGCCACCACTGCCCCAAACTTTTTTCCTCCAATAATTATTTATTCATTCCTTTTCGAAGCCACTTACTCATAATCAGGGTCATGGAGAGGCTTATACCCATCTCAGCCAAAATGGGGCGAGGGCGGGGTAAACCTTGGGTAGCCTGTCGGTCCATTGTAGAGCCAACACAAATAAACCATTCACACACACACACACACACACACACACACACACACACACACACTCACACACACACTCACACACACACACACACACACACACACACACACACACACACACACACACACTCACACACACACACACACAGGGGCAATCAGCCTACTGTGCATGGTTTTGGAGAAAAGTTTGGCTATTTGTGAAGCTGTCATTAGCCACAATTAATTTTTGAAAGTTTTTCTAGTAATAATATTCACATATTTATTAAAAACATATAGTCAAGTGGTTATACATTTTGTTAACAATAAGGTCCTGGGTTTGAGCGCCATGTCTGGCAATGGTGCTTCTGCATGAAATTTACACCTCGTTCATCTCAAAAGTGATGACGAAGCTTCCCAGAGACGTCAGATGCCCTGGATATGCGATTAATTATTTCATCATAAAGCGGTGCAGTAAATTTTACTCTGCTGCCAAGACATGCGAAGGATTTCACATACTTCAGACTCTTGTTGCCGCCAATGGTCACATGATTTTCTGTAAGGTTATGTATTGATTTTGGATGTTTAATGGCCGTAATCTGTATACTGCATTCTGCATTTTCAAGGCTGCTTCATAAAGTGTCATAACTTTATTTTAATGGCTTAATTTTATTTCCGTACAGTATCGGCAATCAAAAAATACTTTCAACAATCAATCCGATTTTCAACAATTTTCTTCTCTTTCCAGGTATTATATCACCTTCATAAAAAAATAAAGAATATGTCGAAGAAATCTGAGCGCTCAAAGAGAAAGGTACAGATTTTCATTTTTCTTTTCGATCTGTGAATATTCATAAACAGATATTGTCCATTTTACTTTGTTGATGTGTTGTTACACTTTATTGTTGAGCTCACTGAAAAGTTCTCTGCAGGCAGTTCCCTAGATAGTGTGGAAGGGGTAGTGAATGAGTGTCATTTAGAACACAGGCATTTATACCCCATGAGGCAGGAAGCTAGAATCCAGTGTATAATTGTACTGTAATAAGACTTTGTTTGCTTGGCCTGCAATTTCCTGGACCTTTGACTTTTGAAATTTGTTCAGTGGACTTCAAAGACTTATATTTGCTCTCTGCTACTGACATCAGGATTCTATGATTAGCTAATTAGCTTTTTTTTTTCTTTTTTGTGATGACACTTAATCTTGTGTTTCTTTTCTGGTGAACAACATTCATTTTCTGTAACCGCTTAATCCTAATTAGGGTCGCAGGGTGGCCAACTCTGGGCGAGGGCAGAGTACACCGGAGACAGCTCGCCACGCCATCGCATGGTGGAAACACGCTGACGGCTATGAAGCTACTCTTGTTGAAAGCCAGCAATGGTTCTTTTACATGCCGCTCACCATAGACAGTGAGAGACATGGCCGGCCTTTGATAACCCAGTTAAGTGCAGTGAGGGGACGGTGACAACATTGTGGAGAGTGGGACTCGAACCCCCAACCTTAGGATCAGCGATCTAGTGCCCTATACCGCTAGGCCACCACTTTTCCGGTGAAAAACATGTTTTAGTTATTGATTTGTGGGGAAAATAAGGTTTATGCCAAAATTTATTAGATGACTCGCAAAATGGCAGTGGTGACCTGGTGGTAAAGGTGCTGGATCACTGATCCTGAGGCTGTGGGTTCAAGCCCCACTCTCCACGGGTTGTCACTGTCCCCCCAGTGCACCTAACTGGGTTATCAATGGCCGGCCATGTCTTTCACTGTCTATGGTGAGAGGCATGACTTTTGACAAGAGTAGCTACATAGTCGTTAGTGTGTTTCCACCCTGCGATGTCCTGGCGAGCTGTCCAGGGTGTACTCTGCCCTCACCTGGAGTTAGCTGGGATGGGCCTAATTAGGATTTAGTGGTTATAGAAAGGTAAGGTATAAGGTAACTCTTCTTCTTTTCCTTTCGGCTGCTCCCTTCAGGGGTCGCCACAGCCAATCATCTGCCTCCATTTCACCCTGTCCTCTGCATCTTCTTCTCTTACACCAACTACCTTCATGTCCTCCTTCATCACATCCATAAATGTCCTCTTTGGTCTTCCTCTAGGCCTTCTGCCTGGTAGTTCCAACCTCAGTAACCTACTACCAATATACTCACTATCCCTCCTCCGTACATGTCCAAACCATCTCAATCTAGCCTCTCTGACTTTGTCTCCAAAACGTCTTACATGTGCTGTCCCTCTGATGTACATCCTCGTGACTTCCAAAGAGAACCTCAACATTTTCATCTCTGTGTAGTTATAAGGTAAATGTTTGCATTTGTGAGATGGATTTTTCAGGTTTGCAGACATACATGCAACACAGACGAATGTACAGTACATAAATGCATAGAAAAGGAGAGTCGATATTCAATAAAGAAGAGAATTTTGCTGTGATTCATGCCATAGAACTTATGAATTAATTTCAGCATGGACTCAGATTACATTATTAGCCGATTTAGCCGTAGAACATCCAAATATTTCATTTTCACACTTTAAAAAATCCATTGAGTCTGCTCATCTCCTTGCATGATGTTGTTTAATTGGCTTAAAATTATGTTTATAGTTTCAAACAGTATATGAAATTATAGTAGTAGAGAATAAGATTATGAATCTGACAAAAAAAGAAAAAGGGCCACTTCATGATAAAGCACCAGTTAGCAATTTTAACATTTGTGGTTTACACGAATGCCTTTAACAGTTGAAGCGAGTAAAACATTGTCTACCTGAATGCGACATGTTATCTGTCGCTCAGAAACACCTGATTTGGAGAGAACTGTAATTATTATACTGAGGTAAATTTGACAACTAATGTATCAGGGGGATCTAGCTTTTATAGCAGTAATGGCAGTACACAGTGCTGTATCTATAGCAACACACCGTCAGCTTTGGATCATTGTGGCCAAGGTTGCATTCTCTGACAGCAATCACTGAATGGTTTCGGTTCCTTTTTTTCTTTTTTTTCAATGATATTTGTGTGCACAAAATAAAAAAATAAAAAAAAAAAAAAAAAAGGAAAGAACAAAGTGCTGTATTTCTCAAGTCAATGGGTTTACACAAATGAAAACCTCTTCCATTACCTGCCTACTGTCTAAAAGGTGAATTTATTGCATTGTCCTGAGGGAAAAACAAGGGCTAAAGTCCGACAGGTGCTAATTATAGTAGCATCGCACTGCTGGATTATTCAGTGGAAATTGGGGAACGGTTGGTCCAAGGACACAGTTTGAACAGTGATCTTTGGATTTAGGACAGCAAAGGCACGTACCAGAAATGGAACTTAAATTATAGAAAATATAGGGGGAAGTATCTATATATATTTTTAAATTATTATTATTTATCAAATACGTATTAAAAGCTCATTTTAAAAAATTACGCTGACCTATAAGTTGGACTTAAGTCAGGGGAAAAAACAATAGTAATAAAAATAGGGAGTGGCGAAAGTCTAGTAATGATGACTTCTGCCTAGTTTACTTTTCATTAGATAAGAAATATGATAGTATGTCAATGGCATTAAGATATCTAGAATAACTATGAGAAATATCAAAAACCTTGGACCAGGGGACTTTTATTTTAGTTTACAGTATCTCACTTTTAATTTGTAGTTATTGGTCACTGCTGATAAACACCACTGGAGAAATGGAGACCTAAATAAAATTGTAGTACGTATATATATATATATATATATATATATATATATATATATATATATATATATATATATATATATCTTCTTCTTTTCCTTTCGGCTGTTCCCTTCAGGGGTCGCCACAGCAAATGATCTGCCTCCATCTCTCCCTATCCTCTGCATCTTCTACTCTTACTCCAACGACCTTCATGTCCGCCTTCACTGCATCCATAAATCTTCTCTTTGGTCTTCCTCTGGGCCTTTTGCCTGGTAGTTCCAACCTCAGCATCCTACGACCAATATACTCACTATCCCTCCTCTGTACATGTCCAAACCATCTCAATCTAGCCTCTCTGACTTTGTCTCCAAAACATCTAACATGTGCTGTCCCTCTGATGTACTCATTTCTGATCCTATCCATCCTCGTTACTCCCAAAGAGAACCTCAACATTTTCATCTCTGCTACCTCCAACTCTGACTCCTGTCTTTTCCCCAGGGCCACTGTCTCTAAACCATACAACATTGCTGGCCTCATCACCGTCTTGTACACTTTTCCCTTCATTCTTGCCGATACTCTCCTATCACACATCACACGGACACTTTTCTCCATCCATTCCAACCTGCCTGCACGCGCTTCTTCACCTCTTTTCCACACTCTCCATTGCTCTGGATTGTTGAGCCTAAGTACTTAAAATCCTCCACCTTCTTTATCTCTGCCCCCTGTAACCTCAAAGTTCCTCTTGGGTCCTTGTCGTTCACACACATGTATTCTGTCTTACTAAGACTAACCTTCAATCCCCTCCTTTCCAGGGCATACCTCCACCTCTCTAGATTTTCCTCTACTTGGTCTCTGCTCTCACTACAGATCACAATGTCATCTGCAAACATCATAGTCCATGGAGATTCTTGTCTAACCTCATCTGTTAGCCTGTCCATCACCATAGCAAACAAGAAGGGGCTGAGAGCTGACCCTTGATGTAGTCCCACCTCCACCTTGAACTCTTCTGTCACACCGACAGCACACCTCACCACTGTCTTACATCTATCATACATGTCCTGCACCACTCTAACATACTTCTCTGTCACTCCAGACTTCCTCATACAATACCACAGTTCTTCTCTCGGCACCCTGTCATATGCTTTCTCCAGATCCACAAAGGCACAATGCAGCTCCTTCTGCCCTTCTCTGTACTTCTCTATTAACATCCTCAAAGCAAACACTGCATCTGTGGTGCTCTTTCTTGGCATGAAACCAAACTGTTGTTCACAAATGCTGACCTCTGCCCTTAGTCTTGCTTCCACTATTCTTTCCCATAGCTTCATTGTATGGCTCATCAACTTTATCCCTCTGTAGTTGCCACAACTCTGTACATCGCCCTTGTTCTTAAAGATGGGCACAAGCACACTTCTCCTCCATTCCTCTGGCATCTGCTCACTTTCTAAGACCTTGTTGAATATTCTTGTCAGAAAATCTACTGCTACCTCCCCTAGACACTTCCATACCTCAACTGGTATGTCATCAGGGACCAACTGCCTTTCCACTCTTCATCCTCTTCAATGCCCTCCTCACTTCTCCCTTACTAATCTTTGCTACTTCCTGCTCCTCAACGGTCACCCCTTCTACTCTTTTTCTCTCTCATTTTCCTCATTCATCAGCTCTTCAAAGTACTCTATATATATATATATATATATATATATTTATATATATATATATATATATATATATATATATATATATATATATATATATATATGTGTGTGTGTGTGTGTGTGTGTGTGTGTGTTATGAAAGAACATTGAACTAAATTTAGAGTTTTTGTCTCCACCACAGAGGTTACGCTTTAGGTGTGGTTTGTTTGTTTGTTTATTTGTTTGTCTACCAAGCAGGAATGTGCAAAATCTGCCAACCTGATTCCCTTTAAACTTGGAAGAACTCTTGATGTTTTGGAGCAGATTTGCGTAAAAGTGAAACTTTTGGTCATAGATACAGCATTTGAATTTGGTGGAGGTCTGCACTCTTTGCATATTCACATATACATAATTTCGTGTATATATACAGTGTGTATGCACAACAAATGAAACTGAACAGCTCTAAAATGGCCCACAGTTAAATCATAGTCAGACTGTTCATTTTCTGAACCACTTAATCCTAATCAGGGTCACAGGGAGGCTATTGCCCATCTCAGCAGACTCTGGGCGAGGGCAGAGTACGCCCTGGACAGCTCACCAGGCCATCACAGGGCAGAAACATGTTGACTGCTGTGCAGCTCCTCTTGTTGAAAGTCAGCAATGGTTCTTTTACATGAACCTCTCACCATAGACAGTGAGAGACATGGCCGGCCTTTGAAAACCCAGTTAGCTGCACTGAGGCTCAGAGTGTTCATTTGTCATTAATTTTGTGGCCCATTTGTTAAGTGTCTTATGAAAGCAGTCATCCTGGACGATTTTATATTTTGCTTTAAGGTTTAAAGCTTGCTGTTCATATATAAGTTTTCATCAGCTGCTACAGTCCAACCATTATGGAGTGAGGAGATTGAAGTTGAGAAATTCTACAAAGATCTCAAGAGTAAGACAGAAAATGTCCCCGCATACAATTTCCTTGTTGTCCTAGGTGACTGTAATGCCCAAATTGGGAAAGACAATGCTTTGTCTACCTACAACGTGTCAACCAATAGAAAGGCTGTGAACTGCTAGACCTCACAGACAAACACCAACTTGTTATCATTAACACAAAATTCATGAAGCCGGCTAATAAGTTATGGACCCATCAATATCCTACAGGGGCCAGATCACAACTTGATTATATAATGGTCAGAAAAAAAAAAGAAAGAACAACATGTGGAATGCCCAGGCGTACTCACCATTTGTGAGTGTAGGCTCCAATCACAGAATCATTTCCTGTCCAATCAATCTGAGGCTTAGAGCTTCTAAAAAGCATGTGAAGCACCCCATGAAACAAATAGACTGCCAACGTGTACCCTCCTGCTGAGAAATGGCCTCTGACTATGTTATAGATGTGTACAATAGATTGCAAATACTATCTAAGCCAGGTGATGACATTGATATGCAATACCAGAACATTATAACTGCAACTCAAGAAGTAGCCATCCCATCTGTATTCTTCCAAAGAAGAAGAAAGCGCAGTCTAACCACCTAAGGTCCATGAGCTTCAGGATAAACAATCCAAATCATCCAGAAAGGCAATCAGAAAAGTCCAAAAAGATCTTGATGAAGCATAACTTGCCACTGGGACAGAGTTCATTCAAGGTTAAAAATCACCCAGTTGGAAAGAGAGACTATTACGAAACAGCATGTCACAGCCTGGAAAACCATCTATGGGATCACAGGTAGCACAGGTCGCCATCTGTCAACATCAAGGAGAGCATCAAGAGAGAATTGGTTCTCCCACTTTTGTAACATTCTTGGAAGACCTCCAGATATTCTACGCAATCAGGAACTCCCTCAAAGTCAAGATATCATAAATCTTAACCATATCAACTGACCCGTTTGTTATTGATGAGTTACTTGTAGTTATAGGTGCTGCGTTCATGATCAGGAGGTTATGTGTTCAAATCCCAGTTAGACCCCCACTGTGCTAAGACCCCTGGGCAAGATCTCAACCACAAGTGTGCCTCTGTTCACCCAGCAGTATAAATGGGTACCAGTAAAAATATACTGGGAAGGTAACCTGTGATGGACTAGCGTCCCATCCAGGAGGAGTTCAACTCCTGGTCGCTTCACGCTATGGAAACCGTAGATAAGCACCGGCCTGATGAGCCACTATGGCTCGGGTGTAAAAAGCCCAAAAGACTTTACCTTACTTGTAGTTATAAAACAAAACAACAAGACTCCTGGCCTTGATCACATTCCTGCACTAATTTGAAAAGACCCACTGTTACATGAATTGCTTCTGAACGTCTGCAACCACATCTTCACTACCTTCATACCTCCCTCTATATGGCTAGAATCTGGCTTTATACCCGTCCCAAAGAATGAAGACCTTACAAACCCATTCTATTATAGAGGAATCTCATTCATCCCCACAGCAGCAAAGATGTATAATAAACTCCGGCAGGTGCACCCTATTCTCCGCATGAATCAATAAGGTTTCAGGAAAAGAAGAAGCACTATTGCACGAATAGTCATATTGAGCAGGATCATAGAAGAGATGAACAGATATAACAAGGATGTCGTGGTATGTTTTGTCGATTTTAAAAAGGCATTTGACTCAATAAGCAAACAGGACTATGTTTGCAATTCTACCACTCTATGGAATCCCTGATCAGTTATCAAGGCAATTAAGCTACTATATAAATACCAAATGTGAAGCAATCAGACCCGAAAGAGAAACAATATTTCTTGACATTGAAGCTGGAGTACTTCAAGTGCACATGTTAGCTTCATTTTTGTTTATAATCATGTACGATTCTATCCTGTGTGTATCCCTTGACCAGTACAATGAGAAGTGGCTCCGACTAGACCTGAGATGAAGTCGGGAACATCAGGAACAACATCTCGCGGCCCTAGGCCATGCAGACGATTTAGCAATTGTTTCAGAACATATCAGAGACACGGAAATTCACCTCCATGTTCTTGAAGCATCAGCCTCACTCGTTGGGCTGTATTGTAATGACGTCAAGATTGAATATATCTCTACATCCTCTACATCCAGCTCATCACAATCAGGGTTGAGCATCAAGCTAGTCGGTGATTAAGTACTTGAGATCCTTCAGAATGGACTCCTACAAGGACTTTAAGGTCCAGAAGGCACTGGCCTGGCAAGCATGCAGTGCTCTTGAAAAGATATGGCACTCAAACCTCAACAACAACAACCTTATACAGAGCTAAAACATGGACCTTGACACAGAAACAGAAATAAAGTCTAATTGGAACCTATACCAATAATGTCTCTCGTGTACAGAACATAGACTGGTCTGACCATGCCACTCTAGAAGAGATCTAGGGAAAATTACCTCCCGTTAGTGTAAGACCGCGACAGATGAGATTGCTCTTTGCTGGGCACTGTTAACGACCTAAGGACGAGTTCTCCTGCCTAGTCCATTGGAGACCGAGCCTCTGTCCAATGAGATCAAGGAAATTTGATAGACTGTCTAAGGATACAGGGAGAGTAGAAGAGGATCTGAGTGTTCCTATGGTTGACAAGAAGGTGTGGCAGGCAGTTGTGAGAGGTGTCTCAACCAAGGCCGAAGGATGATATATAAGTCCTGTTTTCTATCGTCCTGCAGACAGAAACCAGGGCAAGAACATGGCGAATTTGTTTCACTGCAAAAATTCTGTATCAAAATTTCTCACTTTTTTCTCCAGGTATTGCACTTTATAATTTCCAAGCAAGACTTCATCATCATCATCATCATCATCATCTTCCTCTTCTTCTTCTGGAACCACTTAGTCCTAATTAGGATCACAGGGATTCTGGCGCCCATCCCAGCTGAGTCTGGACAAGGGCAGAATACACCCTGGACAGCTCGCCAGGTCATTGTAGGGCAGAAACACGCTGACGGCTTTACAGCTACTCTTGTCAAAAGTCAACAATGGTTCTTTTACATGAACCTCCCACCATAGACAGTGAGAGACATGGCCAGGTCTTTGATAACCCAGTTAGCTGCACTTGGGGTGACAGTGGCAACCTGTTGAGAGTGGGGCTTGAACCCCCAACCTTAGGATCAGTGAGCCCGCACCTTTCACCACCAGGCCACCACTGCCCACCAAAGCAAGACTTTTGGTTTTTCATACAGTATGTACAGGTATAAAGGTGTACATGTACAGGTGTACATCCAGGGTTGTTTGAAGAATGTGAATTTTCAAGGTCTAATGAAATTTGCATTAACAGCATTTGGCAGACGCTCTGATACAGAGCGACTTACAATTATCATTTTTTATACAACTGAGTAATTGAGGGTTAAGGGCCTTGCTCAAGTGTGATGATAGTGGGGATTGAACCACCGACCTTTGGATTAGCAGCCCATTGCCTTACCCGCTAAGGAATAATATGTTATGTCACTAGTAGATGTTATTTCAGTCTTCAGTTATTATAGTCATTAAAATACAGGGATCCATCATTTTCTGCGGATAATTGGGACCGAGATCCCCGCGACCACTGAATTCCATGAAGTAGGATCAACCCCCCCCCCCCCCCCCCGACTGACGTATGCATACATGTATATGTGTATATAATATCAATAAATACATATTCAATGCTATATATGCTTATAATAACAATTACACATGAAAAATAATGCATAAGATGCAAATAAAATATAAATACACATACACATATACAGATGTGCGCGCACGCAGATGCATGTGGACGCACTCATGCCTACCTCACAAAAATGCAAGTAGGTTTGATGGGAGGTTTTGGGTTGTTTTTTGTTTTGTGTTTGTTTGGGTGTTTTTGCATAATTGGCCTTGTTTTGAGGCATTTTCCTTAACTTTTCCCCCTATTCATCCTGAATTTCCTTATTTTTTAATTCTGTGAATATTGAAAAAAAAAAAAAAAAAAAAAAACGTGATGTACTGAAGCTGCATGAACTGAAGTGCGAAGTAGCGAGGGATCCCTGTATATCACGACGCATGTTCAGATTTGTTGATGTTACAGACAGTTTGGGTCCAAGCAAGCGTCCCCCAAAAAAGTATTATCTATTCTTTATAGCTAAAGTACACAGTATCAAGAGTATGCTGATTGGAGGACATCACTTCCATATGAACAGTGGGCTTTTAGAAATAAAAGAGCCACTATAATGAACAGTGTGGAAGGTCATAAGTATTTTTATCACTAAGTACATTGTTCACAAATCTACTTATCCTATGTTGTTTACTAAATGTTTACTGCCGTGATAAATATTACATAATTTTTTTCCCCATGTTTGAATATTACATGGGGCATGAGAAGTTAGTTTTGCTTTCGTGAGAGCTTCAGTCTGCAACCTTGATGTAATAATTGATTGTGCCTACATCGCTCGGTAAAATAAAACTATACTGGTTAATTGTTTGTATTTTTCATGAACTGCTTCATGTTGGTTTAGGTGACTTTCCAAAGACATAGATGTCTATACATGCCAGTTGTCATTAGTCTGTTGAAAATAAAATGGGGGGGGGGAGATTATTCTATAAAACTCTTCCCTTTCCCAGAGCGGGCTGAGATGGGCGCCACTCCCTCGTGACCCTAATTAGGATTAAGTCACTCAGAAAATGAATGAATGAGGATTATTCCACAAATGCGCATATCTAAGGAATTGATGGACTGTCAGGTTACAGGGTCCTTGAATGAACATGTATCATTCATTCATTCATTCATTCATTCATTCATTCGTTCATTTTTTTAAGACACTTAATCCTAATTAGGATCACGGGGAGGCTGGCGCTAATCTCAGCCGACTCTTGGTGAGGACCTGGTACACCCTGGACAGCTCACCAGACCATTGGAATGAACATGCATTAGTTAAAAGTAAATGAGAAAAAACCTTCAAAACTATCTTGTAACATTGAAAAAAAAATGTATAGTTTCATAATTAGGTGGCTTCTGTAGCATTTTTTGAAATTGCAATCTGCTAAAATCTGTTAGATTAAATTAGCCGATATGAAAAGGCTGACATTTGTAGTCGCTTTCTTTCGTTTGTATTTCACTCTTGCAAGTGTGCGAAATCATGAGAGTAGGTCATGCTTGCACTAGTTCCAATAAGGCAAGATAATGATAAAAATAACATTACACAGGTATTAAACTAACAAACCGGATATATAGTGCAGTGCATTCAAATGCATCACACCACCGTGTTGACAGCTTCTTTTGCCTGATTCATGTGTTGCTTGTTTGTGGTGCAATGGTGCCTCCCCTCCCTTTGTAAAGATTTTTTTAATGTATTTTTTTATTTATATATATGTTAATAACAATAGTGCACTTTGATGTCCAAGGGAGATGTTTGCAAGCTTTTATTAGGTTGGGATGTAATTCCAGTTATAATTTAATATCAATTATGATTTAATTCAACATTAGGATTAATTAATTTGAGTTTAATTAAATTTTGCACCGATGGTGAAGTATCTTTAAATAGTCCCTGAGATGAAACTATTCAGTTCATTGACATTCACCGACCTTGAGGTGCAGTTCAGTGTTTAGATCATCGTGAACATTGAATTGGAGGGCGTCTGCAAGTAGATGTCTCTTTAACACTGTTTAATAGTTCAGGTACATATAAGATCTGCATACTTTATATTCACATATCTTCATCATGGCGCTGAGGCAAGTCAGGCTTAAAGACTGGTTAAAATTCCATTTCATAATCTGCACCACTTTTTCCTGTTCAGCGCCATCTGGAGCCCAACCCAACTACCTCTGAGTGAAAGTGGGATACACTTATAGTACCATACGGCTCAGGGCATCTGTTGTGGTTTGATAAGCCAACATGTTGGGGTTTTTTTTTGTTTTTTTTAGGAAAAAAAGTTAAATATTTGTTCCCTCAAGATGTTTAATTCTACAAGAGATGTATGAAAAGTAAACTAAAAAGAGATTTAAACTAATATATCTTTACGTATTTTAGCCATGACACTGGGCATGGTCAGGTGACCTCTGTGTTTTGAACAGGTTAATAATAATTTTGTGTAGTTAACAGCATCTGTTCTGGGCTGTTCACCTCAATTATTCAGAAACGAAAATAAAATGTAGCTTTTACGCCTAGTAACTGATGATAGTGATAATATAAATGAAGTGTTTGCTGTAGGGTATTTAATTTAATTTCTTCCTGGAGTAGAATAAATTACCTTTTTTGTTGTTTGTGCTTTACTATGGCACAGTTGTAAATTATTAGTCATCAACTCGACTACGTTATTAGTCTTGTACCCAGCAGTGTGTGAATATACAGTATGTGTAGGAGTTGTGTTCATTATGTTTTAGGAGCGTATTTTGGTATTCGTTATAAATGAGTACATCTCACGTTATTAGGATCTATTAAGTTTTGACCCTGCACAATAAAATGTCTAAATGAAATATTATAAGTCAACACTGCACCTTATTGTGGGCAATAAATCATAAAATTAGCTAAGCGTATGAGACCTGTGCTTAGCACATCCGCCTCACAGCAAGAAGGTCCTGGATTTGATTCCCAGCTCGGGCGTTTCTGTATGGAGTTTGCATGTTCTCCCCGTGCTTGCGTGGGTTTCCTCGAGTTACTTGGTTTCCTCCAACAGTCCAAAAAACATGCACAGTGGGATAGTAGGCTGATCCAAATTGCCCAGAAGTGTGCGTGTGAATGCGTTTGGTTGTATGAATGTTTGCCCTCTGATGGCCTGATGAGCTGTCCAAGGTATGTATACTCTGCCCTCGCCCAGAGTCGGCTGAGATGGGCGCCAGCCTCCCCGTGACCCTAATTAGGATTAAGCGCCTTAGAAAAATGAATTAATTAATTATTAGCAGGGGAAAATAATGAAAATGCATCTAGAGTTTCTTTAGGAACATCAAGAGATTTTCCTTAACGTTCCTTATGTAAGCCAAACAAATATGGCTTTGAACTCGTACCTCTACATAGATAAACATGCCCAAGTTTGGCCGCAATACGTGGTTCACCTCCTGATATATTAGCATACCACTCTATACCTATGTTCCTTTAATAATTTACTCATAGTGAGTCACTTGTGAGAAAAGCAAAAGGTTAATTATACAGTGACCTGTCCTAATGTCCCATACTCCAGAGAGCAGAGCATTCACTGCTCTTACTTAATGCTTTTAAATATTGTGGCTTAAAGTGTTCTCACAATAATTAGCGAAAGATTTTCTCTTCTTTCATGATTTTAAAAAAAGGTGAATATCAATATATATACGCTTTTAGAGGAGATCACACATCTAATGTAGACAAATCGTGAAAAGGGTTGTGTTGATTGATATATATATATATATATTTTTTTTTTTAATTGTGCCTTAATTACTGAATATATATATATATATATATATATATATATATATATATATATATATGTGTGTGTGTGTGTGTTTCTATGTGGATTTTGCATGTTCTCCCTGTGCTTGTGTGGGCTTCCTCTGGGTACTCCGGTTTTCTCCCATAGTCCAAAAACATGCACAGTCGGATAATTGTCTGTTCCAAATTGCCCTTAAGTATGAATGTTTCTGTGAATGTTGCCCTGTGATGGCCTGGCAAGCTGACCAGGGTGAACCCCGCCCTTGCCCAGAGATGGCTGAGATGGGCACTAGTCTCCCCTCAACCCTAATTAGGATTAATTGGTTCAGAAAATGTATGAATGAACAGTATTACCAATACCGAATTTCTGCAAAGCAGGTTCGAACCCCCAACTGACGTATACATACATGTATATGTGTATATAATATCAATAAATACATATTCAATGCTATAAATGCTTATAATAACAATTACAGTAAACATTTAAAAAATAATGCATAAGATGTAAATAAAATATAAATACACACACATACAGACGCGTGCCTGCACACACAGATACGCGCCTGACATAAAAATGTAAGTGGGTTTGTTGGAGGGTTTTGGGTTGGGTTTTTTTTATTTGTTTGTTTGTTTTTTTGCATAATTGACATCGTATTGCGGCATTTTCCTTAACTTTTTCCCTATTTCTCCTTATTTTTTTATTTTTCGATGAATATTTTTGAAAAATCCTCTATTCACTGATGCCACAGAAACTGAAGCACGGGTAGCGAGAGATCACTGTATATAATTACAAGCACCTCATACTTATAATATGTAGTACATTTTATCAGTTTGTGGACCAAAGTCTAAATGAGAAACCAGCACAACAAAAGGTTACGTAATAAAAAAATCAGATTATCTATTTATTTGATCATTATTATTATTATTATTATTATTATTATTATTATTATTGTTGTTGTTGTTCTATACATAATCTTATGATATTCAAATGCAGTGGTTCAAGCATGAGTATCACTGCCGTCTCCCCAGTGCAGTTAGCTGGGTTATCAAAAGCCAGCTATGTCTCTCATTGTCTGTGGTGAGCGGTTCATGTAACAGAAGCCAATGGATTACATCAGTGTTTCTGCCCTGTAATGCCCTGGCATTCTTTCCAGGCTGTAATCTGCCATCGCTCAGAGTCGGCTGAGATGGGCACCATCCTTTTTCCGTAACCCAAATAGGATTCATCGGCTGAGAAACTGAATGAATGAATGAACTTAATACTGACTATATATGAGCTTCAATGAGTTAAATTGTCTTGAAAATGTTCCAGAAAATTTAATGCATCTAAAACCAACAACACTTCATTCACTGTTCATTGATCGTTGGTCATTTTTTTAGCCATAAAGGAAATAAAATACTTTGGGATACACACTGTAAAAAGTATTTGTTTATAACTTGTAAAATCAGATTATAGAAGATAACGTATACTTTATTGTCCATACAGGCATTTTTTTTTTTTTGACTCAACGATTGGAGTAACAACAAACACAATTATACAGCTTCACATAACTTTAAACAGTGAGTCACTGGCCTGAATTAAAATTGTAATACTTTTATTATCATTATGGATGTTTGTATAGTGTACAACCATACACACACATATGCTCAATGCACTCATCACTACCTATTGTGTTGTTCTATACCTTTGATGCTGAGCACCAAGCAGGAAGCAACAACTCCCACATTTTAACGTCTTATGCGGCCAGATTCAAACTCAGACCTCCCGGAGGATAAAGCAGATGCTCTATCAACTGAGCTAAATCCCCGGTACAACCCTGTGTAACTTTTTTCACAAATAACCTTTTTGCTTTAAATTTTTGAGTTCACTGAAGCATAGCAAATTATCTCCATGCAACTTAATCCTGGGGCGGCACCATGGCGTAGTGGTTAGCATGTCCACCTCACAGCAAGAAGTTTTGTGTTCAAATCCTGTGCTCGGAGTTTCCATGTGCTCCCTGTACATTTGTGGGTTTTCTCTGGGTACTCTGTTTTCTTACTACAGTCAAAAATGATCCACAGTAGGATAAATAGCTTCTTCTGTAACATCAGGAGCTTTCTGTCTGACCCAAAGATGCAGGAGACCGGGTATGATGATACAGATGAGTTTTGTTGTACACAGAGCAGGCACTGGAGTATGGAGAATCGTACTCACCGTAAAGGTGAGGGGAAACATGAAAGCCAAAATTACAAAAGGGGAACTTCAGACCGGGGACTGGTCGAGCACGTAGCTGAGAACCAGGAGCCAGAGAGATCACAGGGAAACAGGATCGCATGCAGGGAACAATCTTCTAGTGCTGTGAGAAGCGTGGCGCTCATCTTCATAGCCGGTGATGACTGAGTGGAATCAGGTGTGCTGCTCCGGACTCCGCTCACAAGTGAGCCACGCCCCTTACCAGTGCCTACAGTGCATAAGGAGAGAACGAGAGTGTTAAAAGAGGCCAATTTCAGAGCCACTCCCAACACAGACCATTACAGCTTCAAATCACCCCAATGTGTAAATGTGAACAGTTGTTATGAGTGTTGGCCCCGCGGTAGAATGTAAGGTGTCCAGGGTGTCCCTCACCATCTCCCAGAGTTAGCTGAGATGGGCACCAGCATTCCTGTGACCCTAATAAGCAGCTTATAAAATACATGAATTAATTCAATACTCACTATATATATATATATATATATATATATATATATATATATATATATATATATATATATATATATATACCATACAAAGCACAAAACTGGTCATTTCATGGATTTCCAGCTGGGACTGAACTGAGGGAGTTAACAGTTTTTCCCTGGCAGGGACATCAATTGATGTCTCTTGTAGAGACAGTGAGGTATTACAGTCTAGTGACTCTGAGGATGACAACACTGCAAGTGATGTCCATGACTCATGCAGCAAATGTCTTACCATCTCGGCTCAGTTTCTGTGATTTCTGCGCTTGTTGTTTCTGCAGCTCAGTACTGGCTGATAATGTGTTATGCCACACGGGTCAGTGACGCAGCCCAGGCAATCCAACGAGTTCTCGTCACTACCAGACAACATGTCTCTGAGCATGTCTCGAGTTGTAACATTCACACGCACTATGAAAACGGGCAATGACCTCTGGTCAGGTGAATTAAAACAACTGTGGGCTCCGCAATCATGTGTGTGTTCTGTATACAGAAGAAGCCACATTTCTACTATAATCTTTTGATTAAACTAGTTGACATTGCCACTGTCACCAAGTCAGCATGAATCATAATGTGAGCCTGCTTGTTCCATGCTTTCTGTTAAAAGACTGCATTAATGTCTTCTATTTACTTGACATTAAAATTTCAGATCTAATAGTTGACAGTGACGACTGTAAGATGTTATGTTGTTTTTAACCTGGTTTAGAAGCTATGAGTCATGACTGTTGTTCAGAATCATTCATTTTCTTTACTGTTTAATCCTAATCTGGGTTGCGGGGAGGCTGGTGCCCATCTCAGCCGACTCTAGGTGAGGGCTGAGTACACCCTGGACAGCTCGACGAGCCATCACAGGGCAGAAACACGCTGATGGCTATGCAGCTCCTCTTGTCAAAAGTCAGCAATGGTTCTATTACATGAACCTCTCACCACAGACTGAAAGACATGGCCGGCCTTTGATAACCCAGTTAGCTGCACTGGGGTATTTTATATACAGGGATCCCTAACGTTCTGTGGTTAATTGGGACTGAGATCCCCACGCGACCATTGAAATCCGCGAAGTAGGATCACCCCCCCCCATCCCCCTGATAGCAGACGTATACGTACATGTATATGTGTATATGATATCAAGAAATACATATTCAATGCTATAAATGCTTATAATAACAATTAAACTTTAAAAAATACAGACACAAAGATGCGCATGCACACACTCAAATGCAAACCTGACATAGAAATGTAAGTAGTTTTGATGGGGGTGGGGTTGTTGTTTTTGTTTGTTTTTGTTTTTTTTTTGCATAATTGCCCTTGTTTTGCTGCATTTTTCTTAAAATTTGAATTGAAGCATGAAGTAACGAGGGATATACACACATATATATATATATATATATATATATATATATATATATATATATATATATATATATATATATATATATCCTCCCCAGCAGGGCGGGATGTTTGAAAAGAGTCAATGGAAAGCAGCTCGTGCATTGTTTGAATGTTTGAATGGCTCGTATTAAAGTTTCAATGGCGCGTTTGAATGTTTGAATGGCGTGTTTCGTAAGGAGAACTTTGTTCGTATACAGAGACAAAAAATTTTGGAAAATGTTTTTCATAACCTGGATTTTTCGTTTGCTGGGACTATCATAAGGTGAGGTACCACTGTGTGTTTGTGTGTGTGTGTGTGTGTGTGTGTGTGTGTATATAGATATATATATACACTGGTCCTCAAAACAATAGCATATTGTGATAAAGTTCATTATTTTCTGTAATGTACTGATAAAAATTAAACATTCATATATTTTAGATTCATTGCACAACAACTGAAATATTTCAGGTTTGAGCTGTATGCCCATGAAAACCCAGAATTCCTATCTCAAAAAATTAGCATGTTCAGGTAGTCTAACCGAGCTATTAACCTAATCATCTGAATCAACCAATTAACTCTAAACACCTGCAAAAGATTCCTGAGGCTTTTAAAAACTCCCAGCCTGGTTCATTACTCAAAACCACAATCATGGGTAAGACTGCCGACCTGACTGCTGTCCAGAAGGCCATCATTGACACCCTCAAGCAAGAGGGTAAGACACAGAAAGAAATCTCTGAGCGAATAGGCTGTTCCCAGAGTGCTCTATCAAGGCACCTCAGTGGGACGTCTGTGGGAAGGAAAAAGTGTGGCAGAAAACGTTGCACAACCAGAAGAGGTGACCGGACCCTGAGGAAGATTGTGGAGAAGGGCCGATTCCAGACCTTGGGGGACCTGTGGAAGCAGTGGACTGGGCTAGAGGTGTCGCATTCCCCGGGTCAAGCCACTTTTGAACCAGAAACAGCGGCAGAAGCGGCTGACCTGGGCTACAGAGAAGCAGCACTGGACTGTTGCTCAGTGGTCCAAAGTGCTTTTTTTGGATGAAAGCAAATTTTGCATGTCATTCGGAAATCAAGGTGCCAGAGTCTGGAGGAAGACTCGGTATAAATAAGTGACTTATTTGAAATTAATGTTGATATTATTTGATATTATTTTACAATGTTATATTTATAATAATTCATTTAGGGGTGTTTTTATGAGATACGGTAATGGTATTTATGGATGTATAGTACAGTATGAGCATTATGTCATACGTCGAAAGTCACTAACAACTCACGTTCACTTTCAACTTGCGTTCGGCTGTCCGGAACCAATTAAAAACGTAAGTCGGGGAGCGTCTGTATAAAACAGTGGATGTTGTTGCTATATGATGGAGTTTTGTACAGTTTGATGATCACAAGTAGGAATGATATCCTGTATGGTTCAGTGGTGCATTTCGGTGGTATCAGTCTCTCACTGAACGGCTCCTGTAACTGATCAACAAGTTATGAAGTGTGTGGTCGGTATTGTTCAATATTGCTTTCAATTTGGCCAACATTTGCTTCTCCGAAACCCGCATCAGAGAGTCCCGTTCCACACCCACAATGTTAGCGCCCTTGCGGATCAATTTGTTTAGGCTGTTTGCCTCTGCAGCCCTCAATCTGCTGCCCCAGCATGCAACAGCACAGAGGATAGTACTGGCAACAACAGACTCATAAAACAGTGTCCAACAAGTGTTAAATAATCTCAAAAGAAATCGAGAAAAATGATTTGTTATTTAAAGCTGTGGTATAAAATTAGCACGGATTTGGGTACCTGGCTTTGTGTTGACAGAAATCTAACTGTGTCACCACATTGTTTAGTACTCGTGAAATACGTGTCTGGGAAGTGTTTTTGGCAGAACAATGAATCATGACTACAGCATGACTCTGGTTGTTGTTTATGTCTCTATCTCTCCTTCCAATCAATGTTGACAACAATTTACAGTATTTGATTAAAAATCTTATTTTGCTCGTACGAGGTAAAAGGTAGCTTTCTGAGTCTGCCATTCGCATTAGTTCTCCTGGTCTGGATCCTTCAACTGACTCTGCAAGCTCTTTAAATCAATTTACTGAGCCGGCTTATTAAATATGCTCCTTTTTTAATTCTTTAACTCGATTCTGTATACAGAATGCAAACTCCATCACGCTACATTCTCAAAAAAAATGATAAAAAAAGAGGGTGTGGTTAAATTTTGAACATGTAAATAAAAGCAATAGTGTGGATGTAATCAAACCAGGACATGGTGAGACCCTAATAAGAATATTTGTAATGATTCACGACAGTTGGTGTTTAATGAGATTCTGGATGGAGGTATTTTTGACCATTCTTCGTATAAAATCTTTCCAGTTCAGGTAAATTTGGTGGCATGGATGGCCTGCTTCAAATCATCCAATAGATTTTCAATGATATTCAAGTGAAGAGACTGTAATGGCCATTCCAGAGCATTGTAATTCTCCCTTTGTATGAATGCCTTTGTAGATCTCAAACTGTGTTTTGGGTCACTGCCTTGTTAGAATATCCAACCCCTACGTATCTTCAACTCAGTGCTTTGATCTCACCAAAAATCTGACCCATCCAAACACCAAAATTTTGATTTATGAGCTTTACAAGACGATGTTGTATGGTTTAGAGACAGTGGCCCTGGGGAAAAGACAGGAGGCAGAGCTGGAGGTAGCAGAGATGAAAATGTTGAGGTTCTCTTTGGGAGTAACGAGGATGGATAGGATTAGGAATGAGCACATCAGAGGGACAGCACATGTTAGATGTTTTGGAGACAAAGTCAGAGAGGCTAGATTGAGATGGTTTGGACATGTACAGAGGAGGGATAGTGAGTATATTGGTAATAGGATGCTGAGGCTGGAACTACCAGGCAAAAGGCCTAGAGGAAGACCAAAGAGATGATTCATGGATGTGGTGAAGGAGGACATGAAGGTCGTTGGTGTAAGAGAAGAAGATGCAAAGGATAGGGTGAGATGGAGGCAGATGATTCGCTGTGGCGACCCCTGAAGGGAAAAGCCGAAAGGAAAAGAAGAAGCTCTGCTGGGGCAGATTAGCCGTGTATTCTTCCGCGTGTTTTCCTCTGCACTTCCAGAACGCCTTGTGCAGTGCTTCTCAATTATTTTCTGTGATGCTTCTAAGGAACCCCCCACTCCCACCCCCACTTCCCACCCCCCGTATTGTTTACCGCACTTCATATCATTTGCTCAGTGCTTTTTCCCTACACCATAGGGAACACAGTGAGAGCGTCACTGCCGCCTAGTGTAGAGGGTGTATTACACTTAATTCTAGTACAGTATGGCAAAAAGCATGTTTCGGATGGTACCGATGGTACTGTAATGATGAAATAATAGGATTAAGTGGTTTGAAATGCGAATCAATGTATGAATGTTAGATGGAGTGAGAACCTGGCATGGATGTCGAAAGTACATGGACTTGAAAACTACCCTTATGGGACTTCATGGTCTCGTTCTGATTCGACTGGTGGATTATCTTGGCTCACTGATAAAAAAGATTAAGAAAATAAATGCAGGCAGGGATGGCCTGTTGGTAAAGATGCTGGATCGCTGATCCTATGGTTGGGGGTTCAAGACCCACTCTCAACAGGTTGTCACTGTCCCCCGCAGTGCAGCTAACTGGGTTATCAAAGGCCGGCCTTGTCCGTCATTGGTTATGATGGGAAGTTCATGTAAAAGAACCATTGCTGACTTTCATCAAGAGTAGGATGCATAGCTGTTAGCATGTTTCTGGCCTGGTGAGCTGTCCAGGGTGTACTCTGCCCTTGCTCAGAGTCAGCTGGGATGGGCGCCAGCCTCACTGCGATCCTAATTAGGATTAAGCAGTTCATAAAATGAATGAGAAACTGTTGAGAAAGTGCTGACCATGTGAAAATGTTAATTCTATTCAGCGGCTTCGTGCGGCTCATTTAATGCTTGAAGTTATGGTGACTTCAGAGAGTCATTGCTCTTCTGAAACATCATGCACATCCGAAAGTCTGCCTTTAAATTTCAGCGTGTGAAATCCTATTTCCTTTGAGGAAGGCTTCAATATGCTAAAGAGATTTAATTGGCACTTCTGGAAGCTGTGTAAGCTTGGTGGATATAAATAGCCTGACTGTCAGTGCAGACTTACGATAAAACCATGAACACCACCATCTATACAAGCTGTGGATTTGTTATGAAATGTTTGGAAAGCACTTCGTGGTTGGAGCAATTGGCCAGAGTTGTAGGACTTGATTAATTTGTCGTGTTAGCAACCGGGAACGGAAATGGATTGCACATCCTGAATGTATTCCAACATTTTAGTTAATTTTGCTTGGCAACATTGCCACAGTTCGCTCAGATTGGATGAGGCCTGATAGTAATCGCCAATTTTGGTGTGTGTGTGTGTGTGTGTGTGTGTGTGTGTGTGTGTGTGTGTGAGAAAGAGAGAGAGAGAGAGAGAGAGAGAGAGAGAGTCAATATTGCTGATGTGATTAGTAGTTTTTCCAAAGTAAATTTTAGGGCTCTCTATATATCTGTCTCTTTTGATTTCTCTCTCTCTCTCTCTCGCTCGCTATCTATCTATCTATCTCTCTAGCTATCTATCTCTCTCTCTCTTTTGATTTCTCTCTTTCTCGGTCTCTGTCTGTCGCTCTCTCTCTCTCTTTCTTACTCTCTCTCTCTCTCTCTCTCTTTCTTACTCTCTCTCTCTCTCTCTCTTTCAAGCGTTCTCCCTCTGTGTGTTTCTTTTGATTCCTCTCTTTCTTTCTCTCAATCTGTTTCTTTTAAGTTCTGTTTTTCTGTCTCTCTCTCTTTCTCATGTTCTCTCTCTCTCTTTCTTGCATTTTCTCTCTCTCTTCATTTCTCTCTTTCTCATCTCTTTTCATTTCTCTCTTTCTCAGTCTCTTTGTTGGTCTCTCTCTCTCTCTCTCTTTCTCGCATTCTTGCTCTCTCGCTTGCTCTCTGTCTTTTATGATTTCTCTCTTTCTTGCATTCTCTCTCTCTGTTTCTTTTGATTTCTCTCCTTCTTTCTCTGTTTTGATTTCTCTCTTTATCTGTCTCTCTCTTTCTGTTTCTGTCTCTGTGTCTCTCTCTTTCACTCGCTCTGTCTCTTCTGATTTCTCTCTTTCTCTATCGCTCTCTTTGTCTCTTTCTCTCTGTCTTTCTCTCTCTTTCTGGCATTCTCTCTCTCTATCTATCTATCTGTTTTGATTTCTCTCTGTCTCTCTCTCTCTCTCTCCCTCCATGTTTATATACTGTGTATCAGGAAGACTGTTTATGGTGATATCTTGAACATTTTTTCACATAAG
Organism: Plotosus lineatus; assembly: GCA_024760905.1. Classification (NCBI taxonomy): domain Eukaryota; kingdom Metazoa; phylum Chordata; class Actinopteri; order Siluriformes; family Plotosidae; genus Plotosus; species Plotosus lineatus. Next base: position 26,161,212 of record CM045748.1, on the reverse strand, counting down.
GCCTTCCTGCTGAGAGGACATGTGTTGTGTCTACTGAGCTGGACATGTTGTTTGAGACAGATGACATAAGCCAGAGTTCGGACAATAGCGAAAGCCGCTGGAGTTTGTCGTAAGTGCGTTGTTATATCCGAGTGTGTGAGAGAAATTAGTTACATCTTTTCCATGCTACCTGTTGACACGGTGAAACCAGAGGCGGTGATATAGTGACTGCTGTTGCACTATAATATGATGTTCAAGGTTTGGCTGTATCAGATCCAGATGAAGCGTCTGTGTGTGTATTGGGAACTTTATACCTCGCTCGGAATTCTATAATGGAGAAAACAGGAGCGAAGACTGATAATGACCCAGTCGACACTTTTAGGCTCACTGAAAATGTTCTGTTATTCTTTGGTCTTTTTTGCATTTTGTTACTTCCACCAAGAAGGTTATGTTTTCCCCGCGATTTGTGTGTTTGTGTGTTTTTAATAAGATTAACCAAAAACATTGTGAACTGGGTGTTTTTTTTATGTACATTTTTAAATTTACTCTTTTTTTTTTTTTTTTTTTAAATTTACAATTATCAAAAATTAATTTGACAGTAGTTTTCTTTCGCCTGTTTGAAAATGCCACCATTTGGAGTCCATTTCACTCTCGCTAGTCGTTCACATAACGCAAGAGCACTGAAAAAAAAAAAAAAGGTAAACAGATATGAAACTAACAAATCAGTTTAAAACTAGTAAAATTTTTAATAGAATAAAACAAGGCGGGGCACTGATAGCCTGGTGGTAAGATGCTGTGTTGCCAATCCGAAGGTTTGGGGTTCAAGTCCCACTATCACTGGGTTGTCACTGCTGTTGCCCCAGTGCAGCTAACTGGGTTATCAAAGGCCGGCCATGTCTCTCACTGTCTATGGTGAGAGGTTCACGTAAGAGAACCGTTGAACTTTGGTCTGCATAGCCGTCAGAGTGTTTCTGCCCCGTGATGGCTTGGTGAGCTGTCCAGGGTGTACTCTGCTCTTGCCCAGAGTCAGCTGAGATAAACACCAGCCTCCCTACAACCCTATTTAGGATTAATCAGTTCAGAAAATGAATAAATAAAATAAGGCACATCTAAAAATAATATTAAAAAATAAGATTTACATTGCATAGTTACAAACATCAAACAACGAATGTCTAGTTTATTGGAACGAATGGCGTGTACCATTGTTTATTCATTCATTCATTTGAAGTGCTTAATCCTACTTAAGTTTGTGAAGAGGCTGCCGCTCATCTCGGCCGACTCTGGCCGATGACAGAGTACACCCTAGACAGCGCGCTGGGCCATCGCGTGGCAGAAACACACTGACAGCGATGCAGTAACTCTTGTCAAAAGTCAACAATGGTTCTTTTACACAAAGGTCTCACCATAGACAGTGAGAGACATGGCCGGCCTTTGATAACCCAGTTAGCTGCACTGGGAGGACAGCAGTGACAACCTTTGACAATGGGGCTTGAACCCCCAAATTTAGGATTGGCAATCCAGCACTTTACGCTGGACCACCACCGTCCACCCTGTTGCTCATTCGCATGCAAATTACTTCTGTATTTACCATCACATGCACCTGAATCACATGCAAACGTCTTGCAAAGCAATCTGGATTTATTACAGTAATCGGGAGTGGGGGGGGGGGGGGTTTCATCATCATCATCAGTTAATTTTCTGTACCCGCTTAATCCTAACTTGGGTCACGGGGAGGCTGGTGCCCATCGAAGCCAACTTCGGGTGAGGGCAGAGTACACCCTGGACAGCTCACCAGGCCATCACGCAGGGCGGAAACACGCTGACGGCTTTGCAGCCTACTCTTGTCGAAAGTCAGCAATGGTTCTTTTACATGCCTCACACCATAGACAGTGACAGACATGGCCCGCCTTTGATCACCCAGTGGGGTGGGGTGGGGGGGACGGACAGTGACAATCTTGTGGAGAGTGGGACTCGAACCCCTAACCTTTGGATCAGTGATCCAGCGCCCTATACCACTAGCCCACCCGGGGGGGGGGGGGGGTGTTTGTTTATTTTTTTTGCCGACTAAGCAGATTGTAAATACAAAAGCGATGTTTCATGTTCAAAGACGTTTACAAATTTTCACGTTTTTATGACTTTGGGTGTAATTTCGCTGTAAGTGCACCGTTATCAATGTTTGTTGAACATCTGTAGAATTTTACAATCTAACCATCTTAAACCCAATACACTACTCACAATACTCACTGATGATGTTCCACTAATATTCTCTGTTATCAGGAAACAAATATAACTGTATAGCTATGGGTTATTTTATTTTATGTAGTTCTCAACATTGATATAAATGTTTTAACCTGATAGTAAAAATCAGTTTGGGCACTAAAATGGCATAGAATATTAACATCACATGTATTTTCTGGAAAACGGGCGGCGGTGGCCTAGCGGTATAGGGCGCTAGATCGCTGATCCGAAGGTTGGGGGTTCAAGTCCCACTCTCCACAAAGTTGTCACTGTCCTCCCAGTGCAGCTAACTGGGTTATCAAAGGTGGGCCGTGTCTCTCGCTGTCAGTGGTGAGAGGTTCATGTAAAAGAACCATTGCTGGCTTTCATAAAAACGAGGAGCTGCAAAGCTGCCAGCGTGTTTCTGCCCCTTGTTAAAAAAAGGGTTGTGACAGGAAGGGCATCTGACGTAAAAACCTACGCCAAATCAAACGTGCGAATCAGATGATTCTCTGTGGGTGACCCCTGAGAAAAGGAGAAGAAGAAGCTGTATTTTCAGGAAACCATTTATAATACAGCTTTTAACAAGCCAAATGAGCAGAAGTATCTCTTACCTCTTCGGAAAATAGTTTCTGGCCACCCACAGCTCGATTTTTAACGTCGTTAAACCTGAAAATCTGATTAACAAATTTAATCTACACGGTTATGCAACTGTCCAGATTACCAGATAGGTTGCATATGTGCCTGTTTTATTATTATTATTTACCATTAGGCTGCTGGCAAGAAACAGGAAGCGCTGAAAATATATTAGCACTTATTGCTGAAATCAGAATAAAACCAGTAGGAATTAGAGTGGAAATTATGCAGTGATCTTGTTGGAAAGTTTCCCACTCACTCATGAATACACAAGTGCTTGCGCACACACACACACACACACACACACACACACACACACACACAGTAAAACAGCTAAATGATCAAGAGTCATTAAAAGTGAAAGGTCATAGATGGTCTTAGTGTTTATGCTGCTGCAGCTGGATTGGCGGTTTGTACTCCGAGTGGTTTTTTAAGAGGTTTTCAATTTGAAATTTTTGTTCTAGCAAAAGCTCGGATGTTTCTGCGTGGAGTTTGTATGTTCTCCCTGTGCTTGTGTGTGTGTGTGTGTGTGTGTTTCCTCTGGGCATGCTGGTTTCCTCCCACAGTCCAAAAACATGCACAGAAGGTTACAGTGATCTCTCGCTACTTCGTGCTTCAGTTTCTGCAGCTTCAGTGCATCGCGGGTTTTTAAAAAATATTCATAGAAAAATAAAAAATAAGGAAAAATAGGGGGAAAGTTAAAGAAAATGCCACAAAACAAGGCCAATTATGCAAAAAAAAAAAAAAAAACCCAAACAAAAAACAACCCAACAAAACTACCTACATTTTTGTGAGGTGCGCATCTGTGTGTGCGCGGGCCTCAGGGTGTGCGTTTGTGTGTACAGTATTTATATTTTATTTACATCTTATGCATTATTTTTGAATGATTAATTGTTATTATAAGCATTTATAGCATTGAATATGTTCGGGTCATTTTCTGTAAAGGTAAGTCTGTTGGGTTTTTACACCCGAGCCTAGTGGCTCATCAGGCCGGTGCTTATCCCCAGTTTCCGTACCGTGAAGTGACCAGGAGTTCAACTCCTCCTGGATGGGACGCTAGTCCATCGCAGGTTACCTTCCCAGTATATTTTTACTGGTACCCATTTATACTGCTGGGTGAACAGAGGCACACTTGTGGTTGAGACCTTGCCCAGGGGTCTTAGCACAGTGAGGGTCTCAGTGGGATTCAAACTCACAACCTCCTGATCATGAGTGCAGCACTCTAACCACTACGCCACCAGCCCCACCATTTTCTGTAACCATAATCCTAATTAGGGTTGCGGGGAGGCTGGCGCCCATCCCAGCAAACTCTGGGTGAGGGCAGAGAACACCCAGGACAGCTCAGCGGGCCATCACAGGGTGGAAACACGCTGATGCTAAAAGTCAGCAATGGTTCTTTTACATGAACCTCACACCATTGACAGTGTCCAACTTTAGGATCAGCAATCCAGCGCCCTATACCACTAGGCCCCCACTGCCCCATGTTGAATATGTATTTATTGATATTGTATACACAAATACATGTGGGCAGTGGTGGTCTGGTAGTAAAGGGTGCTGGTTCGCTGATCCTAAGGTTGGGGGTTCGAGTCCCAGTCTCCACAAGGTTGTCACTGCCTTCAGTGGTCGCGGGGGGGGGGGTCTCGGTCTCCATTAACCGTGGAAAGTAAGGGATTCCTGTAAGTGGCTGTTCCAAATTGCCCCTAGCTGTGAGTATGAATGGTTGTGTGAGTGTTGGTCCTGCAATGGCCTTATGAGCTGTCCAGGGTGTACCCTGCCCCTCACTCTCAACTGAGTGGTACACCAGCCTCCTTGTGACCCTACTTAGGATCAAGCAGTTCAGTAAATGAATGAATGAATTTTCTATGAAATAAAATGGTTTCTCTCTCTCTCTCTATATATATATATATATATATATGTCGGCCCCCAATTTACGAAGACCCCTGTGTACAAAATCCCTGGGTTACGAAAAACATTTTCTCGAGTTTCCATCCCCGAGATATGAAACAATCCCCTCTTACGAAAAGAAATTAAAAATTCAAATACGCCAATCCAGTTGCTCCCTCATTGGCTGTCTCGCAATATCCCGCCCCGCTGGCCTCCCAGATAGAGACAGAAGGAAGCTTCACTCTTTAGTTTTTAGTTTTTTAAGTTGTTTTAATTCAGTAAATGTTTAATAAATGTGGGCGCGTTTGAGCTCATCTGGAATTCCGATCCCTCAACAAATTAAATTAAAGTTGAGTTTGTCAAGCAGGGAATGCGCTTTGTATTCCAAATTATTGAATACAATATGCGTGGCCCACAGCGAGCACGAGAGATAGATAGAGAAAGAGAGAGAGAGAGGTGTGTGTGTTAATGAAAAATGTTTAATAATGGTTTAGTTAATAAATATGTTAATAAAATGGTTTAATAAATAATTCTTTTACTTTTAACACATATTTCATACAAAATTGGTGTACTTTTATCATTTTTAAAGGGTTTATGGGATTTATCCAGTCCAAAGACTGGAGCCTTGGAACGAATTAGGTGTGTAACATGTAAGATGCTGCCCCTACTTACGAAATCCCCACGTTACAAAAAGAGCTCTGGAACGGATTAATTTCATAAGTTGGGGGCCGACTGTATGAATGTGTGTGTGTGTGTGTGTGTGTATATATATATATATATATATATATATATATATATATATATATATATATATATATATATATTATACTAGTCCTTCTCAAAAAATTAGCACATTGTGATAAAGTTCATTATTTTCTGTAATGTACTAATAAAAATTAAACTTTCATACATTTTAGATTCATTACACACCAACTGAAATATTTCAGGTCTTTTATTGTTTGATTTTGGCATACAGCTCATGAAAACCCAAAATCCATATCTCAAAAATACCTGAAATATTTCAGTTGTGTGTAATGAATCTAAAATATATGAAAGTTTAATTTTTATCAGTACATTACAGAAAATAATGAACTTTACCACAATATGCTAATTTTTTGAGAAGGACGTGTGTGTTTATATATTTCTATATCTATATATAAACAAAAATAAAGTTTTAAAAACTAATCTGAGACTTGAATAAATTCCAATTTTGCTCATTATTCCATCTGGGTGCCAATAAATTGAACATGGCAATTGAACAAAAAAATCCACTCAGACCATAAAACAGTGTTGGCTTCAAAGATGCTTTTCAGTTGCTGATGAAAAACCTGACAGGGATTTGATGATGATCCAAGCATTGGCGCTACATTTCCTGATTTCACACACACTCACTCCAGTTGCTGCATATTTCATTCTCAGTTGCTCTCCGTTATTTGCAGATGAGGTTTATGTTGCCTTTTTCAGTCATTTTTACTCTGAACCTGTGAACTGATCAGGGAACAGACTGCAGTTATATTATACAAGTTCGAGGCAATATTTCATTCCAAAATCTTGTCCTCTGGTAAAGAGTAAAACAAAGGGAGGGGGCGTTCAGTATTATTTTATTGATTTGCTGAACCAGTTTTATCTAACTAGGACCACAGGTAGGTTGGAGCCTATTTCAAAGACCTCCAGGCCAAGGAGTGGTACTGTCCACCCAGAACATATTGCAAGTCCATCAGATATCCAACATACACACAAACCAATTTACATTCACACCCAGGGCTATTTGGAACAACCAATTAACCTAATATGGATAACTCTGAACTGTGGGAGGCGCCCAAAGAACAGTACACAGAGAAAACCCAACAAGCACAAGCAAACTCCACACAAGAACCACCCTCACCAAGCCCGGGACTTGAACCCAGGAACTTCTTGGTGTAAGATGGAAGTGCAAACCCCTACACCACAGTGCCACCAACCTGCAGCATTGCACAGACTTCCAATAATAATATACAATATCAGATAACGCAGCAACGTTTTCTTCCTTTGAACATTAAATGGAAGATCTGAAAAAGCAATCAGCAGGTTTTGAGAAAATGACTATGAGAGGACTGACTGCATTGTTTGCAAAATGTTTGCTGCCATTACTGCTAATGCAAGTAGCAGGTTGTTATCAAATTAGAAAAGAGGCTGAGATCTACCAATATCTGAACAATAAAGGGACTTTATATAATAATAATAATAATAATAATAATAATGTGAAAACTCTGACATGCACTTAAAGACAGCTGCAGGATTTCTAATTTGTGTTTTTATGTCTGTAATGGTCGTTCTTATCCCAATAATGGTGTAGCGAGCTGTTGACAGTGTACCCTATCTTTGTTGAAAGTTGGCTAAGGTGGGCTTTAGTTGGGGAGAGCTAAATTATTCAAGACATTCATTCATAGCTGTTCAGGGTGTACCCCACCTTTGCTGTGACAGGCTGTAGCCTCCCCATGACACTGGTAGGATTAGGCAATTTGGCAAATGCATGAATGAATGGATGGTTGGATGGATGGATGGATGGATGGATGGATGGATGGCATTCGTTCAATAGTTTGCCGAACTAATTTGCATAAATATTTTTTGGACTGTAAGAGGGAACTACTGCGCCCCATAAAAGCATGTGGAGAACATGTAAAATCCATACAGAAACACTCGCGCTAAGCTCGGGACTTGAACCCATAAACTTCTTTTTGTGATGCAAACATGCTAAGCACCACGCCAGCCTACAAAAGCAAAGCCCATGATTATATCAGAAACGATATTGAGACATTTGGACAGTTCACCATTCAGGAAACTTTAAAACATAATTCAAACAAACATATTTCAACCTGAAATACAGAGATCCCTCACTTTCCGCGGTTAATTGGGACTGAGATCCCCACGTGACCAGTGAAATCTGCAAACTATGATCTCACCACCACCCCCCCCCGACTGATATATGCGCACATGTATATGTATATATAATATCAATAAATACATATTCAATGCTATAAATGCTTATAATAACAATTAAACATTAGAAAAATAACATAAGATGTAAATAAAATATAAATACACACACATACAGATGGTATTGCATGAGAAGAAGACGACACACATACATACACACACGCGTGCACAGATGCGTGTGCACACACAGATGGGGGGTTTGGGTTGTTTTTTGTTTTGTGTTGGTTTGGGATTTTTTATTTTTTTTTTGCATAATTGGCCTTGTTTTTGTGGCATTTTCCTTAACATTTTCCCCAATTCTTCCTAATTTCCTTAATTTTTAATTCGATAATTTTTTTTTTTTTTTTTTTTAAACGCGATGAACTGAAGCCCGCATGAATTGAAGCACGAAGTAGTGAGGGATCCCTGTATACGCTTTTATTGAGGGCTCTCAGCTGTCCATGTGATCTTCTGAATGATCCTCAAGAGGATGAGCTCCTTGATGTTGCTGGTTTCAAGAGGAGCTTGATAACGATGTGGCAGAGATAATGAAGACAGTGATTGACAGTTACATCGACAGGAACTTTTGTGTTTGCAAATTCCTGTAATACGTCATAAGTAGACTGTAGCTCAGAAAGCGGAAGAAGTCAATCCCGTCAAGGACCAAACTCGCTCCTGCCAAAATGTTTTGAACGTTCATTCTGATTCCTCTTGATTGCCAGTATAGAGATGCAAATTTTCCATTTCCTTCGTTGACTAGGTTTAAGTATCCATGGTGAGTATATCCATCTGAAATGTGTCTCCTAGAAGAATCAACGAACACGATATGCTGTTTTTTTTTTCCGAGTGCTTCAATCTCAAGGTCACCTCTTTGAGAAGTTTCTGGAAGTGCAAAGTCTGAATAGCAGAAGGTTTTGTACTTGAGGCCCAGCTGGATGTGATATATATTCAATCATATTTATATCATAATCAGGAGTGCAACACATCTGCATAGTAGTAACCACATCTGTCTCACTGGATGAAAGTCCTGGGTTTGAGTCCCAGGTTCAGCGACGGCATCTCTGTGTAAGTCTTGGCTGCGATATCCTGACGAGCTATTCGTGATGTACCATGTCTTTGCTATGGGTGCACTGAGAAAGGTTCTGGCCTCCCCATGACCTTAGGAGGGCTAAGTGCTTTGACAAATTAATAAATGGATATGTGACACATTTGATCAGATCCGGTTTGCGGCACGGTGACCTTCTTAGTGGTTAGAATGTCCGTCTCACAGCAAGACAGTCCTGGGTTCAAGTCTTGGGTTCTGCATTTCTGTGTGGAGTTTATGTTCTCCCAGTGTGGACTCCAGTTTCCTCCAACAGTCCAAAGACATGCACACTAGGCTAATTGGCTGTTATAAATTGCCTTGTATATGATGGTAACTACGAATAGTTGTGCACACATCGATCCTGGGATGATGCTTGCAAGGGTTTCCTCTGGACACTCCGGTTTTGTCCCCCAGTCCAAAAGACTTGCCGATTAGGCTAAATGGCTATTTCAGGTAGACCCTAGTAGTACATAGGACTGTTTATGTATATGTTGGCAGTATGCTGGACTGGTAAGTAGTTCAGGGTGTATCCGCCTTCGAACAAAGTCAGTTGAAATAGGTTTCAGTCTCCTCATGCTCGACGTAGGATTAAGCAGGTTAACAAATGAATAAATTATTTAATTAACTGACATTAACATGTCAGTCTCCCTGTCTATACAAAAAGCTTCTTACTGAGTGGCTGTGATAGAACTGGTGTAGAGTAATGGGACGCAGATTCTTTATGTATAATACAGGGATCCCTCACTTTCCGCAGTTAATGGGGACCGAGACTCCCCGCAACCACCAATTTCCGCGAAGTAGGATCGACCCCCTTGACTGATATATACGTACATGTATATGTGTATATAATATCAATAAATACATATTCAATGCTATAAATGCTTATAATAACAATTAAACATTCAACATACAGTAATTCCCCGCCACTTCGCCTTTCCTACTTCGCGTCCCTGCAATATCATGGGATTTCCCATCGGGAAATTAAAAAATTAAAGAGAGAGAGAGAGAGAGAGAGAGAGAGAGAGAGAGAGAGAGAGATTATGCACTACATTCAACTACGCTACCCAACATGCTCTGTTCTCCTGCTTGACTTGAGTGTTCTCTGATTGGCTGTGAATCCAGCAAGCTGATTGGTCGAGATTATATTTCCCAGCATCCAACACACCTTTCCTCCTTCATTAGGAGGAATATAACTTTTATTGGGCTCAGAGGAAGCACTGGGGTGCGGGGAAAATTGTGTTCACCGTAGTGGTGAGGGAAAAACAAAAACCAAAATCACTGGGAGAGTATCAACATGGAAACTGGTCAAGCACAGGGCTATTTATAGCACGCTGATGGCTGAGTGGCTTCATGTGCGCTCTCTGGATTTTGCCTGTGGGTAACAGCCACGCCCCTCACCAATGCATGCAGTTGGAGAGCGAGAGAGTGAGAGTTAAACGCTTGTGAGTTTGGACACTAACATGATCTGTACTAAAGCAAAGGCTCTGGAGGCGCTCACGCCAGTGATTCTCCTTCTTGACATGGCCGTGGTTTTGTTATTTATAAGGTTTGTTATACAGTATTTATATATATTTATTGTCATTATAAGGTATATAATTTATTTATAGATTAATATGCGTTGCCTGTATGACATTAACATGCATAGAACACTTTAAAATTAACTTCTATATAAATTTTATGTAATATATAGGTGGGTGGGTGCCCTTAAGAAGTGGCAGAAGTCATTTCGCAGTTTTTCGCATATCGCGGGGGGGGGGCTGGTCCCCATTAATCGTGAAATAAGGGGGATTACTGTAATGCATAAGATGTAAATAAAATCTAAATACACACACACGCAGATGCGGACCTCACATAAAAATGTAAGTAGTTTTGTTGGGGGTTTTGGGATTTTTTTTTGTTTGTTTGTTTGTTTGTTTGTTTGAGGGGCTTTTTTTTTTTTTTTGCATAATTGGCCTTGTATTTTCCTTAACTTTTCCCCCTATTCTTCCTTAATCTCCTTATTTTTTATCATTTCGATGAAAATTTTTTAAAAACCCGTGATGCATGGAATCCGCAGAAACTGAAGCACAAAGTGCTCTGTTGCACCTACAGTATATTTCATCACCCAAAGAGTGAAACTCTATTTTAATGTAGATAAAGAGTCGCCTCCTTCACATTCTACTTTGGAAAGCAATTTTTAAATGAAACATGACTGTTATGGAGAAGTTTTGGGAACAACCCCATATTATGTTATGTACATCAATAGGAAGGATCCCATCACAGGATCCCATCATCAGAAGTCATTCAACCAGAAGAAAACTACTGTATAGGCTTAATACCACCGCACCCACATGCATAGTGTCCTTCATGTTGCTGTACTAATAACATAATCTTATTTTCGATCACTTGCCTCTGAGTGCCCATTCCTTTTATCCCGCAAGTGCCACCATGTCTTACAAAAAAATTGTTACTTTTTCCTGGCTATTGACTACACTTTCCACTCTGCCTAATCAACTTGGCTCCGACACTGGCACAGTTGTTTGCAAAAGGCTGTTCTAATTTTCTCAGAGTGTCCTCTCATGCAAATATTTACAATACAACAGTTAGTGTTGTAGGCCTGCAGGAATCTTCATTCAAAATATCCACTGTGTCTGAGAATGCTGCATCCTATTATTTGAGGTACTCTGACAGTTGATTGTTGGTATATTTATTTGTTTTTATGTTCACGGTATTGTAGTTAATAGTCTGAAAGGATTAATAACTATAATCTATCTATCCATCAATATATCCATCTACATTGAATTGTCAGAAAATGTTATACACTCTAGGAATATGTTGGGTTGTTATTATATTCATTCATTCATTTTCTGAACCACTTAATCTCAATTAAGGTTGCAGGGAGGCTGGTACCCATATCAGCTGACTCTGGGCGACGGCAGAGTACACCCTGGACAGCTCGCCAGGCCATCACAGAGCAGAAACATGCTAATGGTTATGCAGCTACTCTAAGTCAGCAATGTGTTTTTTGTTTTTTTTTGTTTTTTTTTACATGCCTCTCACCGTAGACAGTGAGAGACATGGCTGGCCTTTGATAACTCAATCAGCTGCACTGGAGGGACAGGGACAACCTATGAAGGGTGGGGCTTGAACCTCCAACCTTAGGATCAGTGATCCAGCACCTTTACCACCGGGCCACCACTGCCTGGGTTGATTGTGAACGAGTGGTTCAGAGATTATTAGGAATCATTTCTGGGGCAGGAACTGACACCACAGAATCTTGTCCTTTACCGTCTAGACTTTGGGGTGTGCTGCAGAAGACTTTTTGGAGTGGTTTGATTTTCCCATCCTCAGTTCCAAATATCAATGAAAAAGCTACCAGACTCTGAGTGGAAATAAATGTGACACCCCTTTAGATTTGTTGAAAGAGTGTAACAGCGATTGCGTGCTGTAATCGAGGCTAAAGATGGCCCAACAAAATATTAGCGTGCAGATCATTTTGGCCAGTCTGTCTTGTTAAATCCACCCCAACTAGCATTGAACATTCTGATTAGATGTCCACGAACATGTCTCCAGCAATGAATAAGTGAACAATCTCCCCAGGCTTCTTGGTGATCATGAAGTTCCATTCACTAAAGTGTCTGAAGTAGCCAATGCAGGTTCCATACTCCCAGCCCCAGCTCATGCAAGTCCACAGCAACAGCCTCATTATTGGTTGAGGCCGTAGGTATAAACCCACAGCAGGCTTTTGCATTGGTCTGCTGTATCTAATGCAAAAACTCTGAGGTAATCATTGCCGTTAATACCTGCACAGGCCAGAGAGAGATTTTCCGTTTGTCTACTAAAGTGCTTTTCAATTATTTTCTGTTGTGCCCCCCCCCCCCCCCCCTAGGATGAGGAAACACCCGCCCCCCCATATAAATAGTGTTATTTGTCTAAAAACTGTTATAAATAATCCTCTGCATAACACTAATTCCTTATTATCATGATGGAATACATTTATTAATAATTTTTTAGTTTTTAAACAAAAAGATTTAAAGTGCATCAATTTGCCTGAAATTAAAAAAGCATCCTTATTTAAACTGTAAACATTTTTTTACCAATAATTTGAACCATTTGATACTGAAAAATAAAATTAAATAAAATCAATAACTAATAAAGGGGGCAGTGCCCTCGCCCTGAGTTGGCTGGGATGGGTGCCAGTGTTTTATAAATATATGCTCTGTTCTCCTGCTTGACTTGCGTGTTCTCTGATTGGCTGTGAATCCAGCGAGCTGATTGGTCGAGATTATATTTCCTAGCATCCAACACACCTTTCCTCCCTCATGAAACAATGACTTTTATTGAGCTCAGGGGAAGCACTGGGGTGCTGGAAAAATCGTGTTCACCGTCATTGTGAGGGAAAAACAAAAACCAAAGTCACTGGGAGTGTATCAACACGGAAACTGGTCGAGCACGGAGCTATTTATAGTTGATGGCTGAGTGAATTCAGGTGCGCTCTCTGGATTTTGCCTGCGGGTAACAGCCACACCCCTCACCAGCGCATGCAGTTTATGGAGAGAGAGAGAGAGAGAGAGAATGAGAGTTAAACGCCGCCAACTAGCACAGACCATAACAGTTCTGAAAATGAAAAATGCCTTACTGTTGTGGATTATGGACGGCCATAAAAATAACGTGAGTTTGGACACTAACATGATACATAACACATACTAAAGCCCCAACCAAGCAACAGTGTTGCCAGTGATTCTCCTCCTCAACCTGGCCGTGGATTTGTTATATATAAGGTTTGTTATACAGTATTAATATATATTTATTGTCATTATAAGGTGTATGATTTATTTATATATTAATACACGTTGCCTGTATAATATACTGTATAGGTGGGAGGGTGTCCTTAAGAAGTGGCAGAAGTCATTTCGTGGTTTTTCACATTTCGTAGAGGGGGCTGGTCCCCATTAACCGCAAAATAAGGGGGATTACTGTATATTAAAAAAAAAAAAAAAAAAAAAAAAAAAAAACAGGACTTTGTAGATCTCTTTATTTATTTATTTCTTATTTGCCAAGCAGCTTACTCCTACTAGGACCAAGGGGAGGTCAGTGCATACACAAAGCCAACACTGAGCGAAGAGTGGGTACATCCTGAACACACACACACACACACACACACACACACACACACACACACACACAAACACAAACACACACACACACCTTGTGTGCACACAGTGAGATTTATAAAGACATGCCTTACCAAGGTTGGAGTGGTAGAATGTGAATTGCTTACACCGAGCATGGACCTCAACCGCATTCAACATGTTTGGGATGAACTGAAATGTCAGCCGCCCCAGGTGTCTACTGTCTGACATCAGTGACCTTAATGATGCTGAATGGGGATGAATGATCGCAAATCTCATAGCCTACACTCATAAATCCAAAGGACAGCCATCCCAGAAGATTCATTTATTATAGGTAAAGTCAGTTGGGCTTTTTGCACCCGAGCCAATTGTTTCCACGGTTTCCATAGCGTGAAACGACCAGGAGTTGAACTCCTCCTGGATGGGATGCTAGTCCATCACAGGTTACCTTCCCAGTATATTTTTACTGGTACCCATTTAAACTGCTGGGTGAACAGAGGCACACTTGTGGTTAAGACCTTGCCCAGGGGATCTTAGCACAGGGGGGGTCTAACTGGGATCATGAGCCTAGCACCCTAACCACTACACCAACGGCCCCATTCATTCGTTATGAAGATAATTTATTATAAAGAGAATCGAAACTTGGAGTACAAACGATCAAGAAACAGATGAGGGTTGTGGTCAGTCCGTACACTGTCTATCCACCCCCAGTGCCGCTATCTATCTACATCTACATCCAATCACGAGGAATGGATGCCAATCCCTGAAGCTCGTGTGATGCATATACAGGACAGGGATTGTCATGACTGTGATCTCAATGATCTACCATATGGTTCGCCAGGCCACATACGGATGCATTCACACCTACGGGGAATTTGGAACAGCCAATTAACCTACTGTGTATGTTTTTGGACTGTGGGAGGAAACTGGAGTACCCGGAAGAAACCCACACAAGCACGGGGAGAACAAACAAACTCCCCAGAGAAACGCCCAGGCCTGAAATCAAACCCAGGCCTTCTTGCTGTAAGGCGGATGTGCTAACTTCTACGCCATGGTGCCACCCCAGTGCAGCTAACTGGGTTATCAAAGGCCGGCCATGTCTCTGACTGTGTATGGTGTGAGGTTCATGTAAAAGAACCATTACTGACTTTCAACAAGTGGAGCTGCATAGCCGTCAGCGTGTTTCCGCCCTGGGATGGCCTGGCGAGCCATCCAGGGCATACTCTGCCCTCACCCAGAGTCGACTGAGATGGGCGCCAGACTCTCCATGACCCTAATTTGGATTAAGTGGTTACAGAAAATGAATGAATGGATGAGAGGAACGACTATCCAAATGATGATCCATGCTGTCTGCACTGCCACCAGAACCCAACACCATGGATCAAACGGTTTCGATCTTTCAAACGTTTCATGTAATATTTGATATTTTTAGGTTTGGGATTGGCATAAGTGATGTTTCGTCTTCCTAATAGTGTCTGTGAGCCGTGTTAGCTACGGAGATGTTTAATGTCTGTTTTATTGGTATAATGTTTATAACAATCTTCATACTTGGAGGCATCTGCCCGTCTTTACCAAGAGGCACTGACAGATCAAGCTTTACACACGAGACCCTTTCAGAACCTTTCAGTCATTTTCTTCTAGAAACTCCATCATTATTTCTCTTTTTCTGTAAACACGTGTTCTGGTGGACCAGTTGTTCTCACAAAGCCCCGTATCCCACTGACTATTTCAAATTGCCTCCCTTCTTTCCCCCCCTGAGGATTAATTTGTCTGATGCTACCTCAATTTTGAAATGGCTGTTCATTTATGAACGTAACCCTGCAATCCCCAAAACACAAAGCACACAGAATAACCCTGGCCTTTTCGTCCTTAAATGTGCCACGGAATGGGAGAATTGAGAGGGAGGATTATTCTTTAATATTTGTGTTGGTGAATTATAAAAATCCTTTCAATTCATCTGTTTGTAGGGAAAACATTTACTTATTTCCTTGTAGCAATCTCTCTCTCTCTCTCTCTGTCTCTCTGGCTCTCTGGCTCTCTCTCACTCTCTCTCTCTCTCTCTGTGTGTGTGTGTGTGTGTCTGTCTCTCTCTCTCTCTCTCTCTGTCTCACACTGTCTCTCTGTCGCTTTCTCTCCCCCCTTTCTTTCTCTCTCTCCGTCTCTCTCTGTCTCTCTGTGTGTGTGTCTTTCTCTGTCTCTGTCTCTCTCTCTCTCTCTGTGTCTGTTTCTGTGTGTCTTTCTCTGTCTCTCTGTCTGTCTCTGTCTCTCTCTCTCTCTATGTGTGTCTGTCTCTGTATCTCTATCTGTCTCTGTCCCTCTCTCTCTCTCTCTCTGCATCTCTCTCTCGCCCTGTGTCTCTCTTTGTCTCTGTCTGTGTGTCTTTCTCTGTCTGTCTAGCTGTCTCTCTCTCTCTCTCTCCCGTGCTCTCTCTCTCTCTCTCTTTCTCTCCCCCTTCTTTCTTTCTCTCTCTCCCTGTCCCTCTCTCTGTGTGTGTCTGTCTCTGTATCTCTATCTGTCTTTGTCCCTCTCTCTCTCTCTCTCTCTCTCTCTCTGTCTCTCTCTCTCTCTGCATCTCTCTCTCGCCCTGTGTCTCTCTTTGTCTCTGTCTGTGTGTCTTTCTCTGTCTGTCTAGCTGTCTCTCTCTCTCTCTCTTTCTCTCCCCTTCTTTCTTTCTCTCTCTCCCTGTCTCTCTGTGGGTGTCCTTCTCTGTGTCTCTATCTGTCTCTGTCTCTCTCTCCCTGTGTCTCTCTCTATGTGTGTCTGTCTGTGTGTGTGTCTTTCTCTGTATCTCTATCTGTCTCTGTCCCTCTCTCTCTCTCTCTGCATCTCTCTCTCGCCCTGTGTCTCTCTTTGTCTCTGTCTCTGTGTCTTTCTCTGTCTGTCTAGCTGTCTCTCTCTCTCTCATGCGCACGCTCTCTCTCTCTCTCCCTGTGTGTCTCTCTGTCACTGTGTGTGCGTGTGTATCTTTCTCTGTCTCTCTATCTGTCTATGTCTCTCTCTCCCTTTTCTCTCTCTCTCGCTCTCTCTCTCTCCAATCCTATGTATACTATATAGTCCTGTTTCCCTTCCTACCCTTTGCACATACTATATGTTTTTATGAGACACAGCCTGGAATACATGCCGATGTGCTTGCAAGTAAGCTATGAATCTACGAAGGCGTTCTTTCCTTCCCTTTGTATAATAAATACTGTGACGAACAATTTTGTTAGTCATCGTCAATGCTGATTTATTTCACATATTAAACCAACTGCCATTTTCCAGTGAGTCATTCGTCATTGTGAGAGAGACGCATCTTTCCTTTTATAACTTTATTAAGATTGAGATTTATCAAGATTAAATAGTTATCTCTTCTTCTTTTCTTTCTTTTCAGCCTTTCCCTTTTTCAGGAGTCGCCGCAGTGAATCATCTGATTCGCACATTTGATTTGGCACAGGTTTTTAGGTCGGGTGCCCTTCCTGTCACAACCCTTTTTGTTTGTTTGCTGTCGCAGAGGTAGAGTAGTTAGCACATCCTCCTCACATCAAGAAGATATTGGGTTCAAGATCTTTCCTCTGCATTACTGTATGAAGTTGTATGTTCTCCTCATGCTTATATTTTTGGCTTTTACCCCCTGAGTCGAGTGGCTCATTAGAGTTGATGCTTATCCCGGTTTCTGCCTCACGAAGATTTGGAGTTCACGTCCTCCTGGATGGGATGCTAGTTCATCACGCAGATTATGTCCCAGTGTTTTTGTTTACTGGTATCCATTTACACTGCTGGATGGAAAGAGGCACACTTGTGGTTGCGACCTTGCCCAAGGGTCTTAGCATGGTGGGGGTTCACTGGGATTTGATCCTACCCCTACAGCACCGACCGTGCTCTTAGGATAGGTGCCAATTCCAACTTGTTCGTAGATGTCAGTGTGAATGTCTGTGTCTGTGTTGACTCTGCAATGGATTGGATGTTGAGGGTGTCTCCTGTCTTCATCCAGGATTAGCTGAGACAGGTCTTCAATCAAGCCGTCATTGACCATAGATAGCATAGCGGATGTAGCACTGGGTTACTGATCAGAAGCTGGGTCATTTAAGCCCTAGTACAGTGGTACCTCACCTTACGATAGTCACAGCAAACGAAAAATCCAGGTTATGAAAAACATTTTCCAAAATTTTTTGTCTCTGTATACAAAACAAGTTCTCCTTACGAAATGAGCCAAACGCACCATTCAAACATTCAAAGAATTCATGAGCTATTTCCCATTGACTATCTTCCAACATCCCACCCCGCTGGCCTCCCATTGGCTAGGAGGGATGATGCAGCTCCCTCCCATTGGCTATCTCCCAACATCCCGCTCCACTGGCCTCCCATTGGCTAGGAGGGATAACACAGCTTCCTCTCATTGGCTGTTATGGAGCTGCATCTCACATAATGCTTTTCATGTAAAGTACAGAGTTACTGCGTTTTTTTGACTCAGGCTTTTAACCTTCCATAAACATTTGGAAGCTTATAACTCTGCTAAGAAGACATGGTCAACACACGTGCGCACACAAACGTGCGCGTGTGTGATTTCCGGTGCGAGTGAAAAGAGGAAGTGCGCTCGTGATATCGCAAAGGAATATGGCCAAACTCGTCTACCATCAGTATGATATTGAAGCAGAAGGTGTTCAAAGGTATGCTTTTATAATTTTTAAAGGATTTAGGGGTAGTATTGGGAGCCTTGGAACGAATCACGCGTTTTACACGAAAAATGCTGTTCAATTTACGAAAAATCCAGGTTAAGAAAAAAGGCTCTGGAACGGATTAATTTCGTACGGTGAGGTACCACTGTATCTCCAAGCTGCCACTGCTAGCCCCTTGAGTGAGGCCCTTAACCCTGAACTGCTCACGTGTTGCATAAATGCCATAAATGTGTATGTAATAGGATGAAGTGTTTCAGAAAATGAATGAATCAATGAAATTACAAGATATCTATTATAAGAAATGTATTCCTCATACATTATATTCAACCCCTGTAGCATTGTAAGTGTCAGTGGAAAGTCCACACGTCACTGTGTGTATGTGACTTTTTCATGGTGCAGCGAGTCTCTCTCTCTATCTCTCTCTCTCTCTCTCTCTCTCTCTCTCTCTCTGTTGTAGACAGCACAGACCGTCCTGCTTGTTGTCGCAGCATTTCTCTTCTGCTGGATGCCTCACCATATCATTGCCATGTGGGTGGAATTTGGAGATTTCCCTCTGAACGATGCCTCCTTTGCGTTCCGCATCATGTCGCACTGCTTAGCCTATGGAAACTCCTGCGTCAATCCCATCCTCTACGCCTTCCTCTCTGAGAACTTCCGGAAAGCCTGCCGGCAAGTCTTCACTTGCCATCTCTTCTACTCACCCCCTCCTGTGAAGAAAATAGCACGGATCAGGATGGAAAATTTCTCTACCACACACTCCACCACCAACTTTTAAGACAGACTTCAGAAAACACCTCTGTGAAGCTAAAACTGAGCCGCCATTTCACATTTCACAAAAAAAAAAAAAAAAAAAACTCTACGATTTGAATTTAACTGATATTTAAACCCACACTGCTGCTGAAAATAAATTTATAATGGTGACTATCGCACAAATGCAGGCTGTAAATTTATCAGTGCGGTTAGCGTTAGAAGAAGAGACAGCCTACAGTTACCTATTAACAGGAACCCTTGAAGGCTGAAAGGACATGCCCAGAGCTGCCAGTGGAAGGACGTTTCTCGTCCGTGTTAATGTGACAGTGAATAGTAACAGAAGCATTAAGGTTTTCCTTCCCCAGTGAAACTTCATTTCTCAATACTCGTCGATGATATTAGTGTGCCATAATTTGCTATCTGCCTTGTTTACATGGTTTTATGCAGGGATGTCCAATCTTATCCGCAAAAGGCCGGTGTGGGCGCATGGTCTCACTTTAACCAAGCAGGAGCCACACCTTTAACATGTGTTAAAAAATTTTTTTAAAAAAGGGTGAGATTGCACATTATTGTTTAAATTTTGAAGCTGGGTGGACGCCATCTTGGTGAGACCACTTTCTGCAAAAGGCCGGTGTGGGTGCATGGTCTGACTTTAACCAAGCAGTAGCCACACCTTTAACATGTGTTAAAAAATTTTTTTAAAGGGTGAGATTACACATTATCATTTAAATTTTGACATTGGGTGGACGCCATCTTGGTGAGACCACTTTACTGGTGAAAGTTATACTGAGATACCATAAATAGCTGAAGGGTAAATGGGAGTAGCAGAGCTTTTTTTTTTTTTAATAATTACAAATATCAGTGAGATTACTGTATTCGTAAATTTTGGCGGCACGGTGGCGTAGTGGTTAGCAAGTCCACCTCACAGCAAGAAGGCCTGGGTTTGATTCCCTGCCTGGGCGTTTCTGTGCAGAGTTTGCATGTTCTCCCCCGTGCTCATGTGGGTTTCCTCTGGGTTTCCTCTTCAGTTTCCTCCCACAGTCCAAAAACATGCCCGGTAAGCTAATTGGCCGTTCTAAATTACCCGTAGGTTCGCATCGTGCAGAAGGCAATGGCAAACCACTGCACTATCCTTGCCAAGAAAACCTCCATGAAGATGATAATCAAGGCATTATCCTTCATGGGAGGTCGCCAAGAGTCATCCTACGACTCGGAAGGTACCAGAGCATTCGTAAAGTTATAAGAATTTGGTGTATTATGACCATCAACCGTACAATCTTGAAGGTTAGCGAGCTGTGTTGGCTTTCAGTGGCTCAATTTTGAGATCTTAAAGCAAGGTGGTCTCACCAAGATGGCTGGCACCCGACTTCAACAGTGAAACACTGATGTACAATCTTTCTATATATTTTATTTGTTTATTTATTTATTTGAGATCAGCGATTGAAACAGGTGGAGGGTGTGGCTACTGTTTGGTTGAAGTGGAAAAACCTACACCCATACCAGTACTTTGCGGATAAGATTGGACATGTCTGGTTTAATGTGTTGTATAATGTACACTGTGCATCCATCATCACATTAAAGAAATTAATGAGATCACATTAATAATATTTCTCACATGTCAGGCCATGTCCTCACACTCAACATGTAAACAAATCCACTCTTTCTTTTTTTCTTTCTTTCTTTCAGATTGTAGATTGGATAAAAGGAAACAAGGATGATTGATTGGGTGTTTCTATGTGGAGTTTGCATGTTCTCCTTGTGCTTGTGTGGGTTTCCTCTGTGTACTCCGGTTCCCTCCCACGGTCCAAAACCATGCACAGTGGGATAATTGTTCTAAAGCATGAGTGTGAGTGGCTGTTTGAGTGCTGGCCCTGCGATGGCCTGGAAAGCTATCCCAGGGTTTACCTCGCTCTTACCCGGAGTCGGCTGAGATGGGCACCAGCCTCCCCCTGACCCTAATTAGGATTCCGTAGTTCAGAAAATGAATGGATGAAGGATATCATCCTCCGCTTAATTCGGAGTTGGGTCGCGGGAAAGCAGTCTAAGCAATGAGATCCAGACGTCCTTCTTCCAGCTCTTCTGGGGGGGGGGCCACTTAGGCATTCCCAGACCAGTCGAGAGACATAATCCCTGCAGCATGTTCTAGGTCGACTCCGGGGTCTCTTTCCAGTTGGACATGCCTGAAACGCCACATCAGCGATGCATTCGGGATGCATTCTAACCAGATGCCCAAGCCACCTCAACTGGCTCCTCCCAGGTGGTTGATTCTACACTGAGCTCCTCCCAGATGGCTGAGATTCTCACCTTATCTCAAAGGGAGAGCCCTGCCACTTGGTAAAGAAAGCTCATTTCAGCCGCTTGTATCTGCGATCTTGTTCTTTCAGTCACCACCCAAAACTCATGACCATAGGTGAGGGTTGGAAAACAGCTCAACTGGTAAATTGAGAACTTTACTTTGCAGCTCAGCTCTGTCTTCACCACGACGGACCGGTACGGGCTCCGCTTTACAGCAGAGGCTACAGCAATCCGCCTGTCAATCTCCCGCTCTATCCTTCCCTCACTCATGAACAAGATCCCGAGAAACTTGAATTCCCCCTTTGGGGCAGAACCTGATTCCAGACCCGAAGGGTGCATTCCACCCTTTTCCGACTGAGAACCATGGCCTTGTACTTGGAGGTACTGATTCTCATCCCGGCCATTTTGCACTCGATTATGAATCATTCCAATGTGAGCTGGAGGTTCTGGATTGATGAAGCCAAAAGGACAACATCATCCACAAAAAAACAGATGAGATCCGATGGCCACATCACATCAAGACATGGAAAACACAAAAACTACAAAAATTCACTTCAGTTATCTAAAAAAAAATACCATATATATATGTATGCAGGGAGGCTTGTGCCCATGTCAGTCGACTCTGGGCAAGAGCAGAGTACACTCTGGACAACTCGCCAGGCCATCGCAGGGCAGAAACATGCTGACAGCTATGTAGCTCCTCTTGACAAAAGGTCAGCAATGGTTCTTTTACGTGAACCTCTCACCACAGATGGAGACATGGCCAGCCTTTGATAACACAGTTAACTGCACTATATAATGTATATATTCTGTCACACACCAAACTTATGGAAGCCCTGGCCAACAAGGATCATGTCATTATTTTTAATTTAATTGTCTATTAATTCTAGCTTATTAACTCATTTAAAATATATATATAAATTATTAACCCATGATACAGTATGTCGTCTTTCAAAATGCTGTGAATTTAATTTCTTCCAAGAGTTATTTAAACACCTAATTCTGGTCAGTTGTGGCATTCAGCAGTCTGTGATATCTGTACAGTATAATAAACTGTTGCTGTGAATGACATCATTATCAGAAGCAGGAAAATCATTGTGTGATGACTGTGTTGTAATAAATTACCTTTTCCGAGGTAGTGTAAGCTACGATGTGCAAGTCAATAAAAGAAATTGCTAAATAAACCCAGACAGGGTGATGCAGGACCCTAATGCGGGGCAGAGTGGTTTATTTTGTGATAATAGCAGTTTTTTGTTTATTATGCCATTTATTACATGGCTACTTATTAAAGAAATCAATAACATGACAATATATTTTTGGAAAGATTCATTTAAAAGTTATTGCCATGCATTTGCTAATAATGTAGCAACAGTGTATAACAATGTCTGTTATACAGAAATAGCAGAATTCTCGCATTCCATAATTGACCAATAAGAATTCGGTGTTCTGAAGAAAATAAAAGCAATGTAAAATTAACCCCTTCAGCTTGAATTAACCCCTTCATCTTCTGCTTCAGTTTGGGCTTCTGATCACCTTATCAGGGTTTACTACACGATAATACCATGACTTGCGCATCCATTCATTCATTCATTCATTCATTTTCTGAACCACTCAGGCCTAATTAGGGTCGCGAGGAGGCTGGCACTCATCTCAGCCAATTCTGGGCTCAGTACACCCTGGACAGCTCTCCAGGACAGAAACACACTGACGGGTCTTTTACAGGCTCTCACCATAGACACTGAAAGACATGGACAGCCTTTGATAACCAGCTTAGTGGCACTGGGGGGGGACAGCAGTGACAACCAGTTAATAATAGGGCTTGAACACCAGCACATTACCACCAGGGCACCACTGCCCTGCTGCACATTATTCTTTAACTTAATATCTGTTTATGTTGACATTATTCACTACTACCTCCTTATTCTAGGATATTCCAAATTTTCATATTTCGGGGGCAGCAGTTGGGGGCAACCAGCTATGGATGGGTATTTCATGTTTTCTCCATGCACACAAGGGTTACTTCAGGGTGCTTTGGTTTCTTCCCACAGTCCAATGACAGGCACCTAGCTATCTATAGGCACATACATAGACATCAGCTGGGTACTTTAAATCACCCATATATGATTTTGAATTGTGATTTGAGTTTTTGTTAGCCCTGTAAGAGACTAGCAAACTTTTCAGAGTACATGTATTATTATTATTATTATGAAATATTTATTGTTTTTACATGTTTATCTTTAATATATTAGGGTCAAATATATATACGTGTTTGTGGCAGGTTATATGAGTTTGGGAGGGGGTTGAAACGGATTACCGTATTCGACGCAATAAGCGTCCTGCTCCAATAATTGCCCCCCCAGTGTTTTTTTTTTTTTGTTTTTTTTGTTTTTTTGGGGGGTTATCTACATCTAACAACCGCCCATGTGTACTGGGAACAAAATGGTAGCTCAAACTTACCAATTTTATTCAATCAGTCTCTGTAACTGTAAAATGAGGTGTTCACTGCCAGTAAAAGTGAGTTTCACAGTATTTCAAGACCCCCTGCGACTGGGGAATGTCTATAATGTTCATCAGTAACAACACATTTGATCGTTCCGCTGTGCTTTAAAAAAAACAGGAAAATATTTTGCTGTGTTCTCTTGGTAAATGTCCAACAAGATTATAAACTGCTACAGCAAAACTATGGGATGCTCTGAATGAATGGAGCAATCAGCCAGATATGGGCCTATCAGAAAGTGATGAGTATTTTTCACCCGATTCTCCTGCTCACTATCTTCATAAATTTAAAGACCATGTGCAGCTAAAGTTGACCTTTGTGTTGTTTGGTTCAACGCCATGTACTAAAGTTGACATTCATGTTGATTGGCTCGATTTTATATCACATATTTAAAGGAACAGCACCAGGAAGAAAAATTAAAGAGTTTTCTTTTTTTAAATTATGCTGTTTTATGTTTATTTTCAGCTTTCATGTAAGTAATTTAGTTGATACCATAAAATGAATCACACAAATACCAGTAAAACTCTTTTATTGTTCTGTAATTATTCATGTTTTCCACCTCGATGCTAATAAGCACTTACCGTTCCACTTGCGCCCTGAGCGTTTATCACGTCAATTACGGTAATTGTTTTTTCGTTATTCCTTATGGAAATAATTGTTTCATCTAACAAACTTTTCGGCTTATGAGCTTGACCTCGGAATGGATTAAATTTGCGAGCTGAGGTATCACTGTATATATGTATATACTGCATATATTTGCATAAACTTGCATCACAAGTCACATCACTCTCACATCATCATTTCACAATCTTTACTCATTCAAAAAGATATTCCAGACTTGTAAGGGTGTCAGAGGTCAAAGTTCAGTGGTGAGACTTTTCAAGTGAGACAAGAAGACTTGACATGTTATATTCAGCAGACCACTTCACCAAAGGCGCTACTACTCAGCCCCATGGATATTTCCTGCTTTGATGTGGAACAGATACAAAGCAGACCTGGCAGCAAAGAAATAGAAAATGGACAGCAGTGAGGCTACTCCCCCTGTCCACTTCTTTTTCCTGACTCTAAAAACAGAGAATGATGACATGGTAGTTCAATGATTATCAAAACAAATGTACAATATTCACTTATTGAACGTATAGGCTTGACTAGACTTTTATTTCGCTTTTTAATGACGCAGTTACATCCGCACCTAAATAGAAATAAGATCTGTGTTGGTTTAGGAGAAAGTTCATCAAAGTTTCTCGCTGGTTTTTTTTTTTTTGCTTCAGTTCAACATTCGTGAAAAGCTCTCTCACTACCATGTACCACCACTTTAAATGTGGACTTATACCATGGCAACCCTGCTGTTGTTTTGTGATAATAAACAGTGGGTGGCAGACTAAGCACTCATCCTACATTCATGCCTCTTCACTCCAGACCTCGTTCAAACCAGATATGTTTACATAGCCGAGAATCGCAGTACAATTTGCAGGCAACTATCCGAGAATGATGTTAAGACACTCGCCGAGAAGGAAGTGGTGAACAGGAACAGAGGCTGCTGGACTGATATCCTCACATGGGACCATTTCGAGATTACTTCATAGATTTTAATTTAACCAAACTGGTGGGGGGAGGGGTTTGATTATTAATAGGCGAATATTCCCTGGCAGGTTCGTTTCAGTGTCCAGGGATGGAAATCATTGGAGAGCGGATACAAAGTGCTCTAGAAGTAATAATACTATTTCCAATACAATATTGTTCTTGAGACACCTGCAAAAAAATATGTATAGAAATTATGTTTTAATTCATGATTACTGGTACTGGTCATCCTTACAGCATAATTTGTGCACAATGTAATACTTTTTAAAGTGATACAGGGCTTATTTTTACATAAATTACCATATAAAGTACAATCCTGGGGTATATAATTATATACCATGGGGCAGTGACAACCCAGTGGTAAGGATGCTGGATTACCGATCCCAAGGTTAGGGGTTCAAGCCCCAATGCAGCTACTTGGGTTATCAAAAGCCTCCCATGTCTCTCACTGTCTATGATGAGACTGAATTTCGTCAAAAGTAGTGTGCCAGAATGTTTCTGCCCTGCAATGGGCTGACGAGCTGTCTAGGGTGTACACTACCCTCGTCCAGAGTTGGCTGAGATGGGCACCGACCTCAACATGACCCTAATTAGGATTAAGTGGTTTAGAAAATGAATGAATGAATGGATATTCAGGGATCCATCACTTTCCGAGGTTAACGGGGACCGGGAGCCCTCTGCAACCGCCGATTTCTGCAAAGTTGGATCGACCCGCCCCCCGACTTACGTATACATACATGTATATGCGTATATAACATCAATAAATACATATTAAATGCTATAAATGCTTATAATAACAATTAAACATTCAAAAATAATGCATAAGATGTAAATAAAATATAAAAATACACACACACACACACTCAGATGCGCACCTCATATAAAAATGTAAGTCGTTTTGTTGGGGGGTTTTGGGTTGTTTTTTATTTGAGTTTTTTTTTGCATAATTGACCTTGTTTTGGGGTATTTTCCTTAACCCCAACACACACACTCTTCCTTAATTTCCTTATTTTTAAATTTTTTGATGAAGACTTTTTGAAAAACCTGCGATGCACTGAAGCCGCAGAAACTGAAGCACGAAGTAGCGAGGGATTACTGCACATCTGGATTACTAGCGAGGGGCTGAACCAATGCAGAACAACCATTTTTTCCTGGAAGTGACATGAACTCGTTGGGCTGGGTCATCCAATGCAGGTAAACAAGCAACGAGAACATCTCAGGTGAATCAACTCTCCACAAACTAAAGGCTTTTACTTTTATCTTGTTTCTTTAGGTGAGGTGATGCTCCTGTCCAATGACTTCCTTTAACTTTTTATGAAGGAATTCCATAAGAACAGCGCCCGGTTTTAGGTATAAAAACTTGGGTCTCGTGCCAAGTATTTCTGCCTAGAGGTCACTCCGATGGTAGGTCAGCTTCTAGAGGTCTTTGCAGACTACTGAATTGTGTCCTAAAGGAAACGTTTTCAGAGTACAGCTCTGGGCCGGTGTGATGTTATGTCTTCTGTGATTTCTGCACTTGTTGTCCATGCAGTCGTAAAACTTGGCGCTCCCCTATTTTCCTGGCAACTCCGCTCAGCACTGGCAGATAATGTATTATTTTACACTGGTGTCTGCTGCATGCAGCCCAGACAATAGGACAAAAGTGTGTGAATACTCTTCGTTACGAGGACTGGCACAGCCAATGACAAATGTCGTTGTACATGCCTAGTAATAATAGTAGTGTGGCAGCACTCAAGTGTACTTGCAAAGACTGATGTTGCCTGGTGGAACTGCTGATGTCATATATCACGTGGTGTCACGTGTACTGTGCTGCCTTTTTTTTGTTTTTTGTCACTAACTGACAGACATTCTATTGTCGAATTAAAATTTGTGCTGTAAGTCATTTTTACTTGCTTAATTCTACTAGAGTTGCAGGGAGGCTGGAGCCTATCTCAGCCAACACTGGGTGAAGAAGGCATCCATCCTGAAAAGCTTGTCAGACCGATTCTAGGCAACATACACACAACCATTCGCACTCATGTACAGACCTCAGGATAATTATCCAAACATGGATTGCAGGAGAAAACTGGACTGCCTGTCCAATTACAAATGCGTTTGGATTAACTTGATGTAGAAGTGAAAATATTTCCTTGTTTCTGATTGGTGGAAAGCCATCAAATAATTCCTGGTATTCTGCTACAAGCCAAATTACTTATCATCAGGTTGAATAAGTGAAAAAAATTTTTGAATGAATTATAAATTTTGACTTTGTATGATATGACCAATTACAGGGATCCCTCACTTTCCCGGTTAATGGGGACCAAGACACCCCCCACCCGCCACCCCCCCCCGCGGCCGCCGATTTACACGAGGTAGGATTAACCCCCCTGACTGACGTATACATACATGTATATGTGTGTATATCAATAAATACATACAGTATTCAATGATATAAATGCTTATAATAACAAAACATTCAAAAATAAAGCATTAGACGTAAATAAAATATAAATACAGAACATAAACACACAGATGCGCAGATACTCACATGAAAATGTAAGTAGTTTTGTTGGGGGGTTTTGGGTTGTTTTTTTCTGTTGTTGTTTTTCGTTTTAGTTTGTTTGGGGGTTCTTGCATAATTGGCCTTGTTTTGCGGCGTTTTCCTTAACTTTTCCCCTATTTTTCCTTATTTTTAATTTTTCAATGGATAGTTTTCAAAACCCACGATGC
>CM045748.1:26105359-26130359 GCA_024760905.1 Plotosus lineatus | reverse complement strand
TCAGCTCGGCAGGCCATCACAGGGCAGAAACACACCAACAGCTATGCAGTATACTCTTAGAATTAGGGTTGTGGGGAGGCTAGCGCCCATGTCAGCCAACTTTGGGCAAGGACAGAGTACACCCTGGACAGCTCACCAGGTCATCACAGACCAGAAACACGCTGGCGACGATGCAGCGACTTTTGTCGAAAGTCAGCAATGGTTCTTTTACATGAACCTCACACCAGACAGTGAACGACATGGCCGGCCTTTGATAACCCAGTTAGGTGCACTGGGGGGTGACAACCCGTTGATAGTGGGGCGTGAACCCCTAACCTTGGGATCAGTGATCCAGCACCTTTACCACCAGGCCACCACTGCCTAGAATCATTTATACAGATGAAAATTGGTTCACAGATGATAGCAGACATGAATTCGGTTCATACAACTAAATTTGCTCGGAGTTTACAACAGGATTTAAATAAATAATAAATAATAATAAATTTTTAAACTCAACAGGATTTCAAAAAGTTTAGGCTGCAATCCATTTCATTCTGCTTATTGCCAGGTATGAAAACTTTAAAGGCATGTCTGGCACAACACACACACACACACACACACACACACACACACACACACACAATGAAGGCCTGGAATACAATACAATATAAAAAGTAATACAATACGTTTGCACACCTTTAGCACAAAAGGAAAACGCAGGACTTTTATTTCTAGCCACGAGACATTGGCTGGGCGTCGTTTCATCAGCAATTAATGTAAATATCCTCATTATTATATTTATTATATACTCCCAACACAACTGAACAGATAGCACTGTGCACTGAGAGATGTGTATCCCAAACTTAAATAAATTATTTTTAGAAATTTTGCATTAATTATATTTTAGATTGTTGCCTGATTACAAAACACACCATTATTTAATTTATAACATCTTGGAATATATGCATATTTTATTCATTTATTCATTTTCTGTAACCGCTTAATCCTAATTAGGATCGCGGGGAGGCTGGCACCCATCCAAACCGACTCAGGGTGAGGGCACCCTGGACAGCTCGCCAGGCCATCACAGGGCAGAAATATACTGACGGCTATGCAGCTCCTCTTGTCGAAAGTCAGCAATGGTTCTTTTACATGAACCTCTCACTGGATACATGGCCGGCCTTTGATAACCCAGTTAGCTGCACTGGGGGGGGGGCAGTGACAACCCAGGGAGAGTGGGACTCGAAACCCCAACCTTCGGATCAGTGATCCAGCACCTTTACCACCAGGCCACCACGCCCGTAGATTAATTTATAGATTAATTTATTTTGAGAACCACTCGATATTACAACAGGTAGGATGGTGCCTATTTCAGCCGACCTTGGGTTCAGGTTCGCCAGGCTATCGCAGGAACGCGTGCACACACACACACACACACACACACACACCTAGGAACAATTTAGAACAGCCTAATTTGTATGTATTCGACTGAGGGAAGAACTACGAGTCCCATGAGCAGAGCATGCGAGCTCCACACAGAAACACCCAAACACAGGACCTTCTTCGTGTAAGATGGACATGCTCACCACAGCGCCACCATGCCAACCTTGATTAAATCATCCTTATATTTCACCATGATACAGCAATCATAGGAAATGGAAAAATCTGTATTCACCTATATATTAATTGCCCTAAATGTGGTCTATTGGTATGGGACACTGGATCGCTGATCCAAAGGTTGGGGGTTCTAGTCCCACTCTCCACAAGGTTGTCACTGTCCCCCCCAGTGCGGCTAACTGGGTTATCAAAGGCGGGCCATGTCTCTCACTGTCTATGGTGAGAGGTTCATGTAAAAGAACCATTGCTGACTTTGGTAAAGAGTAGCTGCAAAGTCGTCAGCGTCTTTCTGTCCCTTGCTAAAAGGGTTGTGACAGGAAGGGCATCCGACGTAAAAAAACCTCTGCCAAATCAAACGTGCGAATCAGATGATCCGCTGTGGCGACTCCCGAGTAAAAGGGAAAAAGCCGAAAGGAAGCCAGACATATTATACAGGCAAAACAAACATTGGCCCCATTCAAAATAAACACACGGTCTCTTAAAGGGGCGGCGTCATTGCTGTTTGAAAATACAGTGGTACCTCACTTTACGAAAGTCTCACCAAACGAAAAATTCAGGTTACGAAACGCATTTTCCTAAAAAAAAAAATTGTCTCTGGATACGAAACAAGTTCCTGTTACGAAAGCGCCATCTTAAAAATTCAAACGCGCCATTCAAACAATGCTCTCCCGACACCCCGCCCCGCTGAGCTCCCATTGGCTAGGAGGGAGCTGAATCTCCATAATACAATACTGTACCCATAATGCTTTTTGTGTGCCTTCGACCCATTGTTCGACACGCGTGAAGGAGAGTTGTACTGTTGGTTCGTGAGTTTTTTGAGTGTGCTCATTGCAGCGTTATTTTTCATTATTAATCATGAGCCCCAGGAAAGTGATTCCCGGTGAGATTGAAAAGAAGAAGCGGGCTCCGGTATCAATAAAAGTAAAACAGGAGATGATAAAAAAATATGAAAGTGGGATTCGGTTGAGTGAAATCGCAAAGGAGTATGGCAGAAACACCTCTACAATCCCGACGATATTGAAGCAGAAGGAGGCATTAAAAGCGGAGATACAGTGACAGAGGCGATTATTTCGGAAAAAGCAACCGCCATATTTAAGGACCTCGTGACGGAGGGTGGGGGTGAGGGCTCTTCGGACCAGCAACCCCTGGACTTTAAAGCGTCGCATGGGTGGTTCGAGAGATTTAAATAAATTAATTAATTAAAAAAAGGTAAATACTTTTACTTTTAACACATATTTCATACAAAATTGGTGTACTTTTATAAATTTTACCCTAAATATTACCAGTGGTGTCATCAAAGAATATATTTAATCATATATCATTTATTTAGATGAAAATTTGGTTGATAAATGAGAGCAGACATGAATCCGTACAACATAAACACACAGGTAGTGAGAATGAGTCTGTGATCATTCGCTCTGTTGCAATGTTTTAACTGGTCTCTGGATCTCCGTCCCCATTCCTGGCAAACACATTCTCCTCCTGGCTGCCGTCTCGATGCTCTGCACTAACTCCACGTCCCAAGGATGGGTGATGAAACTCAGGACGCGTCCTCCGCCCGATGCTCCTGCCCTGCCTACGCGGCCCACTCTGTGGATGTAGTCAACATGAGATTCTGGGAAGTCGTAATTAACCACCAACCCCACTCTTTGCGTGTCGAGTCCCCGGGAAGCGATATCGGTACTAAGCAAAACATCAACGTGGCCTTTTTGGAAGCTCTGAAAGATCCCTTCCCTCATCGAGGCAGGCATTTCTCCTTGAAGCCTTACATGACGCACACTCATTTCTTCCAGTGTGTAACCAAGCCAGTTGACAGTGGCGGCCGAATTGCAGAAAACCAAAACAACTTTCCGATCCGACGCCGCCTCCTTCAAGGCTTGGTTAAGCTCCAGCACCTTCTCAGAGCCTCTCACTTTCACAAAAGATTGCGTGACATGAGGCATCAGGTAATGCAACATGCGACTTTTAACCGTCACCAAGCTGCCCAGGTCAGTCACTTTACCCAGGAGCTCACCAACCCCTCCAGGGAAGGTGGCGCCCACTACCACCAGCTGTGCTTTGCAGGTCGGTCCGGTTATCTCGGAGAGATTTGCAGCAACCTGGGTTTGTCGGAGAATCTTCTCGAGCATATCTACAAAGCTGGGGTCAAACATCGTATCGGCTTCGTCTATGACAATGAAACGCAGTTCGTCCAGATCCACAAAGCGTCTCCGAAGCGCCTTCAGCAACGCACCAGGCGTAGCAACCAGAATGTGCGGCTGACCATATCGGAACGCTGCTTTGATGCTCCCGACTCCTTTTCCTCCGCCTACAACTTTAACCTGTAACCCGACCGGTTTGCTCATCGCCTTTGCAACTGATGTGACCTGCTCCGCCAGCTCTCTTGATGGCACAAGAACCACCACTTGGGTTTTCTTCTCTAAACCCAACTCCGTCTGTGGCATCTCTTTGTGCAATTTGTGAATAATAGGCAGAAGGTATGCCAGTGTTTTTCCACTGCCTGTCTCGGCGGCACACAGGACGTTGTGACCCCGGAGCAGTTTGGGGATGGTCTGCAGCTGGACAATCGTAGGATGAGTTATATTCTGACTCTGCAGCGTCTCGAGCAGCTCCGGCGATAGACGGAGGTCACTGAAAGTTCTTCTACGAACAGTTCCATCTTGTTTATTCTCCTCCGTACATTCGGGGAGGAACGGAGGAGCACTCTGGGTGCTGTTGATGGTGAAGTAGTCGCCAAATGACTTGTTATGCTTCCATCCTTTTGACGCCAGAACCGGTTCTTCGAACTTGCCCAGAGTGTAACTGACAGACTGGTTCAGGAGTGGGTTCTTGCTTTTGATCAACAGTCTTCCAGCCTTGACTGTCGCCACTTTATCGAGATCTTTCCGTTGCATCTGCTTCACATTGTCTATACGGTCTTGTATACGTCTTGGGACCCGGATTACCACCTGTTCACACGTCGAAGTCGAGTTTTTACGCCCCACGACACTAAAATATAAGTCTTGCACACTCAGTGCACCATGAACACAGCTGGGAATCAAATGACATTGGTTTAACAGTTGCCTGGAAACAAACAAGCCCAAACACCCATGCTTCACAATCTGCATTCTGGTAAGTCTGCTATATTAGAGGCAGTGAACTCGGCTAGTTATTGGTGTAAATACCTAACATTTCATATCACCAACAACGTATTACTTAATATTTCTTTAAGTGAACGTTATCTCTCGGACGGCACATATCAAGATAGATCCACGTTTCGTTTTAATCTCTACGAGAAAGAAAGAAGTTCTCACATGTTGTGCGGACAGAATTCCAAATTGCCTTCTAGCGCCCTAAACCCTGCCCTTATGCGCACTTATATTATATACAAAGTAGTGCACTTATATAGGAAAGAAGAAACATTTAGGATTTAACCGCTCTCCTTGTGTACCGTCGCTGGTTTATGACGTAACGCCCATTCAGGAAAGGAAGTCGCGCGCAGAAAATAATAAAAGACCCGGCTGTATGCAAGTTAATGGTTAAAAAGTGAATTTAATACAGTATAATACATATTTTATTTATTATGTAATTAATTTTATAAAATATAAAATAAAATATCCTTGAATAAAAAAAACAAATATTTTTATTTTACACTTCAATCAACAATATGAAGTTAATTATAAAACATTTGAAAGTAACGAAATGATTAATTTATTGAAGGTTATGTGTTTTTACATTCATTCTGCCTGAATTCATTATAGAAATATGTAAATATAGCAAATTCGAACTTGTGCACTGTATTGTTGCTTGGTGGTTCATCAGTTCATTTTCTGTAACCGCTTAATCCTAATTGTGGGGCCGGTGGTGTAGTGGTGAGAGTGCTGGGCTCATGATCTGGAGGTTATGAGTTCAAATCCCACTGAGACCCCCCACTGTGCTAAAACCCCTGGGCAAGGTCTCAACCACAAGTGTGCTGCTGTTCACCCAGCAGTATAAATGGGTACCAGTAAAAAATATACTGGGAAGGTAACCTGCGATGGACTAGTGTCCCATCTAGGAGGAGTTGAACTCCTGGTCACTTCACGGTACGGAAACCGGGGATAAGCACCGGCCTGATGAGCCACTAGGCTCGGGTGTAAAAACCCAACAGACTTACCTACCTTACCCTTAATCCTAATTAGGGTCACGGGGAGGCTGGCGCCCATCCCAGCCAACTCCAGGCGAGGGCAGAGTACACCTTGGACAGCTCACCAGGTCATTGCAGAAACACGATGGCGGCTTTGCAGCCTACTCTTGTCGAAAGTCAGCAATGGTTCTTTTACACGAACCTCTCACCATAGACAGTGAGAGACATGACCGGCCTTTGATAACCCAGTTAGCTGCACTGGGGGGGGGCAGTGACAACCTTGCGGAGAGTGGGACTCGAACCCCCAACCTTATGATCAGTGATCCAGTGCCCTATACCATCAGGCCACAACTGCCCTGTTGTGGTGGTGGTGGTGGTGGTTATTGTTGCTGCTGTTTCTGTTGATGTATATTGTGCATGTTAGGAAATTTAGTGTTGCTATTACATGATGTTAGTATGAAATGCGGTTGTGAACAGAAAAGTGAGGTCTAGTGCAGGAAACCGACACGTTTAATTGAAATTTGTCGGGGGGGAAAAAAAAATCATCATTAAAATCTTCAAATAAAAATTCTTCCATAGGTCGGACACAAGTGCCAGGTCAATGTGAACATTGTTATGGGAAATTTAACCAAACTTTTAGTGTGCGGCTTGTAAACGTTTAACTCGATGTTCAAATCGGTGAGCCTTGACGGGACCAACAGAAGCGACAATGCTGTGAAGATTACACACTGTACTCAAGGGAAAAGGCGGGGGCAGTGGTGGTCTAGTGGTATAGGGCGCTGGATCGCTGATCCAAAGGTTGGGGGTTCGAGTCCCACTCTCCACAAGGTTGCCACTGTCCCCCCCCAGTGCGGCTAACTGGGTTATCAAAGGCGGGCCATGTCTCTCACTGTCTATGGTGAGAGGTTCATGTAAAAGAACCATTGCTGACTTTCGTAAAGAGTAGCTGCAAAGTCGTCAGCGTCTTTCTGTCCCTTGCTAAAAGGGTTGTGACAGGAAGGGCATCCGATGTAAAAACCTCTGCCAAATCAAACGTGCGAATCAGATGATTCGCTGTGGCAACTCTCGAGTAAAAGGGAAAAAGCCGAAAGGAAGACAGACTCAAGGGAAAAGGCGGTCCAACAAAATGTTCGGCCAGGCCAGGAGTGTAACACACTCAGTGATCAGCCATGATGGTAAAACTAATGTTGTGTAGACACTTTTGTGTTCCCTCAACTCCTCTTTATCAGAAGTCATACAATGGGATAATATTTAATTGAACAATAGAAAAACAACTGCCGGTGCTTTGACTTAGTCTTTTCAACCTGAGCATCTCTGAGGGAGTATTTTTGTTCTTTTCTTTTATCTTGGATGCAGGACTTGGAGAGATCACATGTGAGCCCAGGCTAATCACCAGACCAGAGGGACTGTGGAGCTTTAAGACGAGGATCTTATGCTCTGTGCCCACCCATAGCACCCATTCTATTTACTGAATTAATGAAATAAAGGTAATGAGTTGTCTGGTGTTCTGCTCCTTATCTGTGATACCCAGCAATGTATATTAGCGCTGATGTGATTTATGTCTTCGTGGTGCCGGTAATTGTTATATTCCCCCTAAAATGTATCCGTTTTCTTTGAAGACACAGTAGGGATATGTAATCTTGAAAGATTGGCACTCTTGAATCTCCCATGGCCTTTTCATTCACTCATTCGTTTTCTGTAACCACTTAATCCTAATTTGGGTTGCAGGGAGGCTGGTGTCCATCCCAGCCAACTCCAGGTGAGGGCAGAGTACACCCTGGACAGCTCGCCAGGCCATCACAGGGCAGAAAAATGCTGATGGCTATGCAGCTCATCTTGTCAAAAGTCAGCAATTATTCTTTTACATGAACCTCACACCATAGACAGTGAGAGACATAGCCGGCCTTTGATAACTCAGTTCGCTGCTCTGGGAGACAGTGACAACCTGTTGAGGGTAGCGCTTGAACCCAGAACCTTAGGATCAGTGATCCAGCACCTTTACCACCAGGCCACCACTGCTTTCCAGTGCTGGCTTTATACATAGTATAACAGCAAACTTTTAATGAGATTACTTGTGTATGTTGTGGGACTGGTGGTGTTGTGGGACTGGTGATGTTGTGGGACTGGTGATGTTGTGGGACTGGTGGTGTTGTGGGACTGGTGGTGTTGTGGGACTGGTGGTGTTGTGGGACTGGTGATGTTGTGGGACTGGTGGTGTTGTGGGACTGGTGATGTTGTGGGACTGGTGGTGTTGTGGGACTGGTGATGTTGTGGGACTGGTGATGTTGTGGGATTGGTGATGTTGTGGGACTGGTGGTGTTGTGGGACTGGTGGTGTTGTGGGACTGGTGATGTTGTGACTCTGGTGATGTTGTGGGATTGGTGATGTTGTCGGATTCGTCATGTTCTTGGACTGGTGGTGTTCTGGGACTGGTGATGGTGATGTTGTGGGACTGGTGGTGTTGTGGGACTGGTGATGTTGTGGGACTGGTGGTGTTGTGGGACTGGTGATGTTGTGGGACTGGTGGTGTTGAGGGACCAGTGATGTGGTGGTTATGGTGCTAAACTTTTCATTGAGAGGTTGTGGATTCGAATCCCGATTAGACTCCCACCATGCAAGATCCTCCAGCCAGCAGCATAAATGGGCACCAGTAAAAGAACTAGCGCCTGGGAGGAACTGAACTCCTATTTGCTTCACGCCAAGGAAACTAAAAATAAGCTCCAACCCAATAGACTTGGGTGTAAAAGTCATACAGACTTTACCTACTTGTGTATGTTGCTTGAATAACCTCTTAAGCCAAGCTTACATGGAAACAATCGTGGCCAAATGTGCAAGCAAATTTTAGTTCGAGGGTAACGGAATATGTTTTCTGAGGTAGTTGGATGAGTTTGAAGAAAATGGTCTGTATTCGCAGTCTTGGAAAAAGTTTTGGTTCTGCTTTTAAAATTTTGATGAAATTCGAAGTGGCTCAAATTGTTTTTGAATGGCTCAAGCAGTTGATTTTTGCATGTCATGTGGATCCATAACTTTTAGCAAAGAAAAACACATGAGATGATGACGTGTCACACAGATCCCCCCCTTCTATAAAGACTCCTGATCACTTACATTATCATTTTCAAAATGTAAAAAAAATATCTGTATTATTTTCTACATACAGTGTGCTTCTTGCCATCACACACACGTATTATAAAAATATAATACCGATATTATTTATAAATATAAATGGCCGTTCCGGTGTCAGTGTACTTACAGCACAAGGTGCTTTTCACAACAGGCAAAGGAACCACATCTCAGATCTGTTCCGTTTTCTATCGGATCTGATTCTTCGGAATGTAATACAGGGGACATGTCGGAAATGTCTATCGGCTCCGCAAGTAATCCATGGTTATAGTTTTTTAATTACCTTTTCTTAAATAACTAGTTCAACTTAGATTTCCCACATAATCTCTCCTCTGACATAAAACAAGATTTTCCTTATCAGCGCAAGGTGGAAAGTTGATGTAGTCTGTTTTTTGCATCCAAAAGAAATAATAAATCCCTAGATTTAACGAATAAAACCTTCTAACGGGTAATTATGCCTGACATGACATTGAATGAATGAATCAGGGTGGAAGATATTTTGGTGCAGCTCCGCACTCCATTATCTCTCACACGCACATATACACATCCAAACAGTGCAGGCTGAAATAGCAGCATCCCATAAGCCAAAGCTGAGCAGCTCAATCTGAAACATACAACTAAATAAACCGGACCCATTGCACTCGAGAAAAGTAAATGGAGGTTACATGTAAAATATACAGAGAAAGGAGCATAAAAGTCATTAAGAAAAACACTTGGGTTTGCTTTGTTTACATTTTAAGCACAGGTTCAATGCAATACAGGGATCCCTCATGTTCCGTGGTTAATTGGGACCGAGATCCCCACGCGATCCACCGAATTCCACGAAGTAGGATCAACCCCCCCCCCCCCCCCCCCATGGTATGTATGTGTATATAATATCAATAAATACATATTCAATGCTATAAATGCTTAGAATGACAATTAAACAT
Organism: Plotosus lineatus; assembly: GCA_024760905.1. Lineage (NCBI taxonomy): Eukaryota > Metazoa > Chordata > Actinopteri > Siluriformes > Plotosidae > Plotosus > Plotosus lineatus. Next base: position 26,120,609 of record CM045748.1, on the reverse strand, counting down.
TAAAAAAGTAATGCATAAGATGTAAATAAAATATAAATACACACACATACAGACGCACACGCGCACGAACGCAGATGCGAATGCACGCATTCAGATGCGCTACTCACAACAATGTAACTAGTTTTCATGTGAGGTTTTGGGTTTTTTTTTTTGTTTTTTGTTTTTTGTTTAGGGTTTTTTTGCTTTTTGTTTTTGCATAATTGGCCTTGTTTTTGTGGCATTTTCCTTAACTTTTTCCCCTATTCTTCCTTAATTTCCTTATTTTTTAATTCGATGAATATTAAAAAAAAAAAAAAAAAAAAAAAAAAAAAACGGAATGCACTGAAGCCGCATGAATTGAAGCGTAAATTCGCAAGGGATCACTGTACATGATACACAACCAGCGCAGCATCACGGATCCTCATTGATAATCTATATTTCAGGTTTTTGATGAGACTGCACTTTTTTCAGCCAACCAAAATCAATTTCCTATCTCGTGGCTATAGCACCGACATGTGACGACACCCTGAGTTATGTAATAATCTTGGCTATTAAACGGAACAGTAACAGTAAGAAAAAAATTCCAGCTGTCATAAGTAGTAAAAATTATTTTTCAGACATATTAAAGGATTGCTTTGCTGGAAATTTTTAATATAATGAATCACTTAAAAATATAAATATATAAACCCATAGTCGGTTAGTACAGTTTTCTACATGCAGGTCCCTCACCGTGTAGATCAGAACTCTTTTATTCTGAACTTTAGAAAATTATTTATTTGCATGACAGGGGTTTGAAGTTAAATGGATGAACAATTTATTTTAAGTGTGATTCTCAACATAAGCCACGCTTGTAGGAAATTATAAGAAATTATCACCATATGAACCACTAATGGATAATTATCTTTTTCTGATTGCAGCCTTTTATTTTACAAACTATGGTCTCATTTTAACAGCATCTTACTCCATAAATATGGCTTTTATATATTGTATGTATTTAATTATTTTTTATTCCCTCCAAATTTCTCCCTAATTTATTCATATCCAATTCCCACCAATCAATTATTACCTGCCCTGTCACATGACCACCACCCACCAGGGAGGGGCGAAAGCATGCACACACCCCCTCCATGAAATGCAATGTTAGCTAGCCACCCACAGAGCAACAAGCCTGCGATGGCCTGGAGAGCTGTCCAGGGTGTACCATGCCCTCCCCCAGAGTCAACTGAGATGGGCGTCAGAAAATGAATGAATGAATGAATGATGAATAAAATTATGAAATAAAGATGGGGCAGTGGTGGCTCAGTGACAGGGTGTTGGTTTACTGATCCGAAAGTCAGAGGTTTAAGCCCCACTATCACCGGATTGTCATTGCTGTTCCCTCAATGTAGCTAACTGGGTTATCAAAGGCCGACCATGTCTCTCACGTTTTGTTGTAAGAGGTGACTTTTGTCAAGAGTAGACCATTGGGTTTCCGTTAGCATGTTTCTGCCCTGCGATGGCCTGGTGAGCTGTCCAGGGTGTACTCTGCCTTTTCACAGAGTCATCTGAGATGTGACCCTAATTAGGATTATGCTGTTCATAAAATTAACTATTGATGATATTACTAGCCAATGACAGTTACAAGCAGTCCTTGTGCCCTGAGTACTGCTCATGGTGTGTGTGCAGTTTGATTAGTATTGGACTGGAAGAACTAACTCAAATTATAGTGTGCAGAAAAGCACCTGAGAGAGAAAGAGTCATATAAATTTAAAACAAGGTTTTGTTTGGTTTTTAAGTGGTTCCCCAAGTTTTTCGCAAATCTTAAGTACATAAATGGCGGTGGCCTGGTGGTAGCGATAGGCTTACTGATCTAAAGGGCTGATCCACATTCCTCATTGGTCCTAAAGAGCTTGCTGTCCGATAATAATCACAGGCAATTTCCGCCAATGCAATGGATGTTAAGCCCGGTTCTGTTGGATCAATGCACATATCGGTTGGTCAAGCTAAGAAGGCTAATACGTTAAATGTAATCATTCCCATGAGAATTCTAAGACCTACTCTTGTGTACAGAAGCCACCAGGTAGGAGAGACAGGACAGGATTAATACTATAGAGGAGGATATACCCACAGCTTAGATTAGCCATTGACAGACACATTTTTGGGGGGAGAATTAATGGGTTCTAACAGGCTTTGTGAGCCAAAATAACATCAGATAAAAGATTTGCAGTTGATAGTGCAGATGAACAATTTCTTCTCACAGTTCAAAAGCACTTTAGTCTAACTGGCTGTTTCAATTTGCTTCTAGGGCAGTGTTTCTCAATTATTTTTTGTGATGCCCCCTATAGGAAGAAACCCCCCCCCCCCCCAGCGCACCCACACACGAATATAAATAGTGTTTACTGCACTTCATATCGTTTTCTCTGTGTTTTTTTCCCTGCACCATAGGGAACACAGTGAGAGCGCCACTGCCACCTTCTGTAGAGGATGCACAATTACACTTAATTCTAGTACAGTATGGCAAAAAAGCATGTTCCCCAGGGTAATTCGCGCACCACTATTTGAGAAGCACTGCCCTAGCGATAAGTGTGACTCGTTGAGTGTGTGAGTTGGCCATATGATGCACTGGTAAATAAGCCAAGGTGAACTATACCTTACCCAGAGTCAGCTGAGATAGGCTCCAGTACCTGTGACCCAAGAAGGATTAAGTTAATAAATTGTGGGGTCAAGTACAAAAGCATAATATTGTTTATCTATCTGTGTTACGCATATACTGTAGCTCTAACATATAGAAATGATCTTTTCAGGGTGTACCCCAGTATTCACCTGAACTCGGGTGTAAATGGCACCAACCCCCACCCCACCCCACTCCGACCCTGACGGATAAGCAGATGGATGTGAGTCTTGCAGTCATATAAATATATTTATTACAGGTTGTTCTGTTGTGAATGGCTTTTCGGGTTGTATCAGACTGAGAGGGGAACAGATGATAGATAATAGCTGAAGAGATGAGCAGGTCCCTTTTAGGTCCTTCAAAGTCGTGAGACAGCACTTTACCTCCAACATGGTGCAGGTGCTCGTTGAGGTAATTGTCCCCGATCTGGAACCACTCTGAATGTTTCCATCAAGGTTCCAGCCAGCAAAATGGTTCGGTCCCAGAAGTATGTTCAATATTGGTAATATTAGGTGGGGCTTATCTCATCAGCATGATAAATCAGCCAACACCATTAGTGTTTTGGAAATGTTCCTGAAAAGATCAAAAACAGAAAATTTCATCTCAGCATGACCTAGAAGTCAAGGAACCATTTTAATTTATAAACAATTTAAATATGTGTGTATATCCTCCAGTTCTTCCAACATAACTTACAATTCCAAAATCTAATTTATTATGCAGCCTACTCTTGTTGAAAGTCAGCAATGGTTCTTTTACATGAACCTCTCAACATAGACAGTGAGAGACATGGCTGGCGTTTGATGACCCAGTTAGCTGCACTGGGGGGGACAGTGACAACCTTGTGGAGAGTGGGACTCGAACCCCCAATCCTAGGATCAGTGATATAGCACCCTTTACTAACAGGCCACCATCGCCCGCAGTGAGTTTGGAACACAGTCGCCATGTTTATTAGATTAAACAATTCTCTATAGTCAGTCAATTGCTTCTTGTTGTTTGTTTGTTTCTTTCTTTCTTTTTTTATTTTCTATCAGGCAAAAGGTAAATCTGTGATGTTTATGGTCAGGATATTTTATGTCTGAAAGCAGGCTCGTGACTGTGTTACCTTCCACATGTTCCTATTAGTCATGTTGTCATAGCTACACCGGCCATAGTGACTCCTTGTACTAGGAACAACCTTTTAACCACAAGAGAACAAGAGGAAACCTAATAATGTACCTAATGCTCTCTCTCTCTCTCTCTCTCTCTCTCTCTCGGGTTATCCACACTGGAACCAATGAGCAATCATTCAAAGTCAATGAAAGGCAACGGAATGATCAATGAGTTAACATTTTTAAAGTGATTAGAAACGAGATCGGTGTCATGGTTCGCATGTCCGCCTCACAGCAAGAAGGTTCCTGGCTTCGATTCCCAGCCCGGATGTTTCTGTGTGGACTTTGCATGTTCTCCCCGTGCTTGTGTGGGTTTCCTCTGTGTACTCAGGTTTCCTCCCATCGTCAAAAAACATGCACAGTAGGTTAATTAGCTGTTTCAAATCTCCCCTATGTGAACGATTGTGTGCTGCAAGTGGCCTGGCGAGCTGTCCAGAGTGTACCCTGGAGTCAGCTGAGATGATCACTAGTCTCCCCTCGACCCTAATTAGGATTAAGCAGTTCAGAAAATGAACGATGAGAAACTGTATGGAGATCAACTGAGCTGAATGTTCATGACACAATTTGACCGACCAATCAGAGCTAAAAAGACAGCCTTGATTCTCAGAGAGAAACTATGAGCAAGAGAATCATGTACATTTGGAAGCTGGGAACATTCCAAAGGCGTTACTGAGGCAACCAAAGTAGGTTGTGCTGAGTGGCAATTTGCTGAATTGAAAAATTAGTAACTGCTTCGTGCTCTTCATTTCCTGTGTGAACGCCACTTCAGCTTAGACAAACATATGCTCTCTTCTTTTATGCTTTTTATTACTGTATAAAAGACTGACTGGCTGTTCCAACTCACCCCAAGGTGTGAGTTTGAGTGTGAATAGTTGTGTGCGTTGGACCTGCAACGGTCTGGCGAGCTGTTCTCGGCGTACCCTGCCTATGTCGAGTGTCAGCTGAGATACATATACCCTAATAGAATAATCCGTGGCTACCTGTACGGCACCGTACGGGATTTATTTGTTGCTATTCGTACGGCAATCCTTTTGCGCATATGCGTTGACGCGCCACCTACTGGAAACGAGGTTAATCATTGTGCCGTGTGTTTAGCAGATGATACCCATTTTACCCTAACCTCTAGCCGTAACCCCTCACCCCTAACCTCTAACCCTAACCCCTCATCCCTAACCCCTAACCCTGATGAAAATTTATCCCCAACATGGAACGCATGTTCTTCCATCGCCATTTTGACCACGTGACTGACGTCAGCTCGTGCATGTGCGAAGTTTCGTTTTCGAGATGCCGTACGAATAGCAAAACCTACCTCGTAGGAATACGGTGCCGTATAGGTGGTCACTTCAATAGAATAAAGTGGTTCGGAGAATGAGTGAGAGATAAATATGTGGCTATTTTGCAATTTAAGTCACTTTGATTCAGAACACAGAGGGCAGAACAGAGACAATTTCTGCGGAAAGACTTCCTGCATGTTAAAAAGGTTTTAAATATGCAAGTCACCTACACTATCCACCTCAGCACCAGCTCATGCCAGGCGACATGCAATCAAGCATATAGAGCGGTTGAACAGCTGAGAGGTAATGGCCGGGCTCTGGAGGCATTGATCAGTGGCCCCTCTGGCTGACTTAACGTCTCAATTCACAGCATTACGGATATGAGCACAATTTTATACGCTGATTACAGAAATCCTCATTTTCTCAGACAGTTGGGATAATAATCTTCTCGTGGTTGGTTATTATGCATGTTCATTAGCGAACCTGCTGACGTGTTTCATATTTAACGTTCTGCAGGAATTATCACAAGAAATCAAATAAATACGGAATATAAGTATTGCAGCCTGGCACTGAAGTGTCGTGATTAGCAAATGTCTTACAGCAAAAAATACGTGGGTTCGAGCCCCGTGCTCAAAAAGGGCGTTTCTGTGTGGAGTTTGCATGTTCTCGCCGTGCTTTCACAGGTTTCCTCTGGATAATCTCCTTCCAAGTCCAAACACATGTATTTGGCTGTTCCATAGTATCCCTAGATGTGTATCTGTGTGTATGGTTGTGTGTGTGTGTGTGTGTGTGTGTGTTGGCCCTGCAATGGACTGGGAGCTGTACAGGGTGTACTCCCCCCCCCCCCCCCCTCCCTCGTGCATAGCGTCAGCTAAGATGGATTCCGGCCTCTCTGCAACCCTAGAAACATTAAAAGTTTTGTCCAAAGAATGACTGATTGAATGAATATTAATACTGTATGTATAGTCGTTAGTGTAATTATAAATTAATTAATTTATTTTCTAAACCATTTAATCCTAGTTAGGGTTGAGGGAGGTTTGCGCCCATCTCAGCCAACTCCGATCGAAAGCTAGGTACACCCTCGGCAGCTCGCTAGGCAATTGCTGGGTCAACACGTTTAACCATACACACTTACTCTCACACCTAGGGGTGATTTTTGCGCTGTAGGAGGAAACCAGAGTGCCCGGAGGAAACCCACGTAAGCACAGGGAGAACATGTCAACTCCACACAGAAGTCCAGGAATCGAACCCAGGCCTTGTGTCTGCTCATTGCTACAACAGCCCAGAATAGACAAACCTCGAGTGACTGCCCGATGCATTTCACATTTTTACAAATGGCACCAGTACAAAATGTGGGGGGAGGGGCGAGAAAATGAAGCTAGAAGCTGTTGCTAAGCTAACGAGTATGAGAATTACTTTTGAAGAACAAGGATGGAGAAAGGAAGCACGGATATATGTATCCTGAAGTATGCTTGCTATGGGCGTCCGATAGCCACTTGGAGGAGGTAGGTTCACGGTTAAAGGAGGGGCATTCAGTTGGTTGAATCCTACAAAGGAATTTACAGTGAAACTTTTAGATGTAAGTGTCTGGTTGTTGAAAAAAATAGTGTGAAAAGAAAAAAAAAAAAATTCAACAATTTTATGTAACTGCTGCAACGTCTAAGACCTTGAAGGATACAAGCCAGAGAAGAGAATACTTATTTAAATTTCTCAGATCGTATTTATCAACAAAGACAGATTCCCTTTCTTTTTTGCTAACATTCTATCCATGTGCAATAGAGCCTGTCTGACTCGCCAAGATCAAACACACACACACACACACACACACACACACACACACACACACACACACACACCTTTACTGTATAAGAATAGATAGTTAAGGTGTTTGTGTGGGTTTCCTCCAAACATGCACTGATCCCTCACTTTTCACAGTGAATGGGGAACGAGACCACCAGCCCCCGCGACCGCTGAATTTCCGCGAAGTAGGATCGGCCCCCCTGACTGACGTATACGTACATGTATATGTGTATGTAATATTAATAAATACATATTCAACACTGAGAGAGATTTCCTTTCGTCTTTTTCCCTTTTTCAGAGGTCGCCACAGCGAATGATTCGCACATTTGATTTGGCGTAGGTTTTTACGTCGGATGCCCTTCCTGACACAACCCTTTTAGCAAGGGACAGAAACATGGTGACGGCTTTGCAGCTCCTCTTTACGAAAGTCAGCAATGGTTCTTTTACATCAACCTCTCACCATAGACAGTGAAAGACATGGCCTGCCTTTTATAACCCAGTTAACTGCACTGGGATGGAGGGGGTGGGCAGTGACAACCCTGTGGGGACTTGAACCCCCCAACCTTAGGATCAGCAATCCAGCGCCCTATACCACTAGCCCAGCACTGCCCCAATGCTTATAATAACGAACATTCAAAACTTATGCATAAGATGTAAATAAAATATAAATACACACATACGGATGCGAGCACGCACATACAGACGCATATGCTACACACACACACACACACACACACACACACACACACACACACACACACACACACACATACACACACACATACACACACACACACAGATGTGCACCTCACATAAAAATGGAAGTAGTTTTGTTGGGGGGTTTTGGGTTGTTTTTTTCTTTGTTTTTTTTTTTTTTTTTTTTTTTTTTTTTTTATGATCGGACTTGTTTTGCGGCATTTCCCTAATTTTTTATTTTTTGATTAACATTTTTGAAATACCCACGATGCACTGTAACTGCAGGAACTGAAGCCCGAAGTAGCGAGGGATCACTGTATATTAGGTTAATAGGCATTGCGTAATTGCCCCTAAGTGTAAGTGTGAATGATTGTGTGTGTTGGTCCTGTGATGCTCTGGCAAATGGTTCAGGGTGTACCCTGCCTTCTCTCAATGCCAGGTAAAACGGGCTATAGCCTTATTGCAATTATTAGTCGAATGAACAATTTGAAAAATAAATGAATGAATGAATGAATATAACCATTGCATGTTTTGCCCAGTACTGGCTGAAATAGGCTTCAGCCACCCCATGACCCGTGAAGGAATAAGCAATTTAGAAAATATAAATTGTATATAATTTTGTTCTGTATGAATAAGCAACGAGATTAATTGATTAATTAAAAAATATTATTACTCATTATTTCATACTATTGCAGAAAAATCTGTAGCAGACTGAGAATATATTATGCACGGCCTCCATTGATGAACTTTATTTGGGAAAAAACCTTTTTACACATTATGCAGTGCAGTATTTTTGTGCGTCCATGTGAAAGTGTCCGTTTATGACCTTGATGAACATCAACAGTTATTATGTGTCTCCTTTTGACTTTATAGCAATCACTCTATAGCAGATGTGCTAACTTGTGCAGCTTTGATTTGAGAGCTTTTCTAACACCGGATACAGTTCATACATATTCATCATCTAATTTCTGAATAGGATTTCATGGTTTTCAGAGTCCTGTTTAAACGCCGGTGTAGATGAGGTCTGGGTTTTATGGGTATACGCAAAGGTCTCCTTTTTATTCTCCCTTCCTTTAGTTGCTTTTCCTTTCTTCTTTCTGAATTCCATTGGTTTTAATTGGCATGCAGGCGTAGAATAAATCCATTCCAGTAATGAAGTCAGACAGGACGTGCAACAACTAAAACAAATCGTACATGAAAAAAAAAAAAAGTTGTCATTATTATCTCTGTAATTTCTTCAAGAAAACAATAACATCAAGATGAACAAGAAGGGGTGGTGTCTGCTTGTGTACCCCATCTCTCCTAAAAGAAAAGATCTTTTGAGTTTCAGTAAAATAATCTCAAGGAAATCAAAGCAATCTCAAATGGTGCAACAGAAAAATTTATGTCTTGTTGTCCAGAGATCACAGGTTTGATTCATGATGGTGCCTGTCAACCATGAGAGCCTATTTTAACCTTCAGCCTCTTCAGTTTCCAGCTGGTAAACAAAGCAATTCTGATCCAATTGTGAAGTAACAAGAAGGAGACACCAAAAGGTTGACTACATGTACACTATACTGATTTATATTGAGGAGAAGAATCAACTGCAGTCAAGAGACAGAGAAGGGAAAAACTGCCACGCCCCCTCAAAGCAATAACCCGTTGCCCATCTCTCCCTCCCCATTCATTTGCATATGCTGACACATCGCAACCAGAAAGGTATGCACTGTAAACAAATACAATATGTACATCTTCTTCTTCTTCTTCTTCCTTTTCTTTCAGCTGTTCCCTTCAGGGCTCGCCACAGCAAATGATCCGCCTCCATCTCTCCCTATCCTCTGCATCTTCTACTCTTACTCCAACGACCTTCATGTCCGCCCTCACCACATCCATAAATCGTCTCTTTGGTCTTCCTCTGGGCCGTCTGCCTGGTAGTTCCAACCTCAGCATCCTACTACCAATATACTCACTATCCCTCCTCTGTACATGTCCAAACCATCTCAATCTAGCCTCTCTGACTTTGTCTCCAAAACATCTAACATGTGCTGTCCCCCTGATGTACTCATTCCTGATCTTATCCATCCTCGTTACTCCCAAAGAGAACCTCAACATTTTCATCTCTGCTACCTCCAACTCTGACTGATGTACTACTATTATGTTTTACTCTTTTGTACATTAATGTAAGTATTGTTTATTAATGTTTCATGAATGCACCTTGTTTTCAAATTACATACAACTGGATTGACCGAGGTAGACATTCATCTGAACGCATTAATCAAAACTCTTCAAACAAATCACTAATCAACCTTATCTTTGGAACAAATTGTGTTCGACCACTGAGGTTCCTCCGTGTGTGTGTGTGTGTGTGTGTGTGTGTGTGTGTGTGTGTGTGTGTGTGTGTGTGTGTGTGTGTGTATATATATATATATATATATATATATATATATATATATATATATATATATATATATATATATATATATATATATATATATATATATAAACAGACTTCCAAATGTCAGGAGAAGTGAATACATTTCCTCCAATCTCATTCTAAATACTGGTACACCACATGGGGTGTGTTCTTATCCCCCTCCTCTTTTCCCTCTTCACACTACTGTGTGTGTGTGTGTGTGTGTGTGTGTGTGTGTGTGTGTGTGTGTGTGTGTGTGTAGATAGATAGATAGATAGATAGATAGATAGATAGATAGATAGATAGATAGATAATATTAAATTAAATTTTATATTCCAATGTGTAAGATATAAAAATATTTCTTTGCCCTAAATGTAACTAAAATGTCACTCAAACTTCCAATATTGTCTGACACTGAAATCTCTTCTGGGATATTTGATGAATCTTCTTTCTCTTCTCAAGCAGACTTCAAAGATGTCTATGAGGTTGCTCATGGATGGACTCCATATCTCCCATATGTGACAACCCCCCCAATCTTTTATACAGGTCTGGTGAAAACACCTTTTAATGCATTTTCTCCTTTTAGCTTTTGCTGGCAAAATACTATGCTCCATTACGTGAGTATAGTATGTATTTTTTCCATTAGATTCAGTGCCCTAATACATTAAATTTGACATGAAATGCTGGCTATGCAGTACAACATGTCAGCTCTTTTTTTATGTAGCCCTTGACACTTAATAAATATGAAATCCTTACAAGTGATAGAATAAAATTTACCAATGTGAATTAAAGCACCAAATACAAGACTGAACAGAAATAGCATCTTGGTATTATCTCTGGGATGATTAATTCTGATAATAGACAGTAAATAGCTAGAGCAGGGCTTCTCAAATAGTGGGGCGCGCTCCTCTTAGGGGGCACGGTATGATCGTGGGGGGGGGGGGCATATGACCCTGGGAAACATGCTTTTCTGAAATTCATCATTTTCTGTAACCGCTTCATCCTAATGAGGGTCACGGGGAGGCTGGTGCCCATCCCAGCCAACTCAGGGCGAGGGCAGAGTACACCCTGGACAGCTCGCCAGGCCATCGCAGGACGGAAACACGCTGACGGCTTTGCAGCCTACTCTCGTCGAAAGTCAGCAATGGTTCTTTTACATGCCTCACACCATAGACAGTGAGAGACATGGCCGGCCTTTGATAACCCAGTTAGCTGCACTGGGAGGACAGTGACAACCTTGTGGAGAGTGGGACTCGAACCCCCAACCTTTGGATCAGCAATCCGTCGCTTTATACCACTAGACCACCACTGCCTGTGCTTTTCTGGAATTGTGTATGAGAATTAAGTTTAATTGCACCTCCACTCCAGTAGTTGGTAATGGCGCTCTCATTGTTGCGCTATGGTGTAGCAGTTTTTCACATGAGCAAACGATATGAAGTGCAGTAAACAACCTGTCAAGAAACAACACGGAAAAAGTTCTAACAGGCATGAAAAGAAAAGTGGAAATAGAGACGAAGATATTAAGACATAAGTAAGTTTGAATGAGTTTAAATAAGGATGTATTTGTTTTTATTTCAGGCACATTGGTGCACTTTAAATCTTTTCTGTTACAGATTAAAAAACAATGATGAGGTTTTTCTTTATTGTAAGTTGAACTATATTTCTTTTATTTTTAATGTTAATAAAGATACAATGTTATGCAGTGGTGTACTAATAACAATTTATAGACAAATAATACTACTTATAGTCGCTCGCGTAGTGGTGGGAGGGCGTGAAATGTTTTTTTCTTCCTAGAGGGGGCGCCACAGAAAATAATTGAGACGCACTGAGCTCGAGGCATGTGGAAATTGTTGATTTATGAACATATTTAAACAATTGAACATTATACCCACTTTCACACAGTGCCCAGAAATCAAGGTTATATACTTGGGGTAAAAACGCATGGGAAAAACTTTATTAACCATTTATTTAATATCAAAGTCAATAGATGCGATATTTTCATGTGGAGAAAGTAAGTCCACCATTGTCCTTTGAAGCGAGTATTGATTCTTGAAGACTTACTGAAATATTTAACCACTCTTTTGAGAAATGAACAAGGATGCTCTTTTATGCGCTGCCCTTTTCCAACACTGTTTCCTCTTTTATTTTTTCACGATTGCCTTCCATTCAGTTTCAGTTCAGTTTCAAATTTTACTGTCGTATAACGGTAACAATGGAACATCACTACCCGCAATGAAATTCTTGGGCTCAGACCCCGCCACAATATTGCACATAGGAAATAAATATCTCATGTTAACTAACATTTAAATGATATACAGTACAAAGTAAAAAATAAAAACTAGTCGGGCAGTGGTGGTCTGGTGGTAAAGGTGCTGGATCACTGATCCCCAGGTTGGGGGGGGGTTCAAGCCCTGCTCTCAATGGGTTGTCACTGCCCCTCCCAGTGCAGGTAACTGATAGTGGGGCTTGAACCCCCACCACTGATTCCCAATGACATAAATTTTGCACCTTATGGAACTTTGAGGCAAACATTGGGAGGAAAGACCATTATAAATATTATAATTTTGTTGTTGTTGTTGTTGTTGTTGTTGTTGTTGTTGTTTTCTATGCCTTCAAGCATAAAACCCGAGGTTAAAAGTTCTGTGAACATTTGTTGGCTTCACAGCGAAGTGATCTGAAGGTAAAGGGAGGCAGTGCTAAGAGCTAAAATGATGCCATGGACACCTTGAACCCATGCTGTCTCTTTTTAAGCCTTTGAGCCCGATTATGATTCAGTAGGTCTTTACGGTATAATTTAATGTCAGGAGTAACCATTTGATGGAAACTACACACTGAATACCTATGTAGGCGATGATGCTTTTAGAGTTTTCATTTCTGCTGTGGGTTCAGAGTCTGGGTTTCACTTTAGAAATATAATGTCTGTGTGTGGATTATTACATAAAAGCTTAAAAGCTTCATTTCAAAGGCTGGGAAGAATATATATATATATATATATATATATATATATATATATATATATATAGAGAGAGAGAGAGAGAGAGAGAGAGAGAGAGAGTACATCAGAGGGACAGCACATGTAAGAAGGTTTGGAGACAAAGTCAGAGAGCCTATATTGAGATGGTTTGGACATGTACAGAGGAGGGATAGTGAATATTTTGGTAGTAGGATGCTGAGGTTGGAACTACCAGGCAGAAGGCTCAGAGGAAGATCAAAGAGAAGATTTATTGATGTGGTGAAGGAGGACATGAAGGTAGTTGGTGTAAGAGAAGAAAATGCAGAGGATAGAGTGAGATGGAGGCAGATGATTCGCTGTGGCGACCCCTGAAGGGAACAGCCGAAAGGAAAAGAAGAAAATATATATATCAGAGAAACACTTATAAAACTTTTACTTTTCTCACTAAACCTATCATGTTGTTATGTATTCAACCGAGGAGAACTGTTTATTTCTTTGCATTTTGTGGGTTATCCATCAGTTAGAAGGTGATAACTAATTGGGAACCACCTTGGGCAACAGAAGTTGTGTGAATTCAGAAATGCCATAATGAGTTTTTCCATCAGCATGTTGTGCACCTTTATATGCTACTTAATGCATCTGACAGCGAGTCCTCACACAAAGTTTGCCTGTCTGTCAGGGTCACCCAGATGCACAAACACACACACACACACACACATGCACACACAAACACACACACACACACACATGCACACACACACACACACACACACACACACACACACACACACACACACACACACACACTGGTCAATCTCTGCCTCTCGGGGTGATACACTAATGAGGGTTCATGCATTATTTCAAGGTTGTTATAGTAGAAGTGATTTTTGAACGGCACTCATTAATCCAAAAACTCCAAAAAATGGTTCCAATTTGTTCTGCTCTTGCTCCAACACGGTCACATGGCAGACAAGTGTTCTTGGGGCTAACGCAGTGGTTCACAAATAGTGGGACCCTGGGGTGGCGCGGGGTGATTCGGGGGGGCGTGGCGTGGCGTGGCGTGTGACCCCAGGGAACATGCTTTTTTTTTTGCCATATTAGAATAAAGTGCCATTGTACATCCACTACAGCAGGTGGCAGTGGCTTCCTTACTGTCAGAGTGTGCCCAGGGCTAAAATAAGAAATGAAGTTAATAAACCCAACCATGTAAATTTTTAACAGGGATGGAAAGAGAGGTGGAGAGAGACGGAGACAGTGATAGAAACGAAAGTCTCCCGGAAGTTAAGTCGAGGAGGTATGATGAAGCGGATGTAGCATTCGGCTTCACTGTGCTGCAGTGAGAAACGAGGAAAGAGCGTTGTGTTTATTGTGTCTGAAAACATTGGCAGCGGACAGTATGAACCCAAATAAATTAAGGTGTCACTTAAAGACATCACACCCCGATCACGTGATGAGCAGCGTGAGTTTTTTCAGTGAAAACGTGCCAAGTATTGCCAACAACCATCCCGCATTGTGAATGCTACCAAACCAGCGAGCTCTGTTACCATCCGATAAGGTGGAGTACCAAACTGCTCAGCGCAGGAAAACCCCACAGCAGAGCAGAGGAACTGATCCTACCTGCAGCACACGCGGTCTCCGTCATGCTGGATGATGTCACTGCTGTGAAAATAAGTCCAGGTCCCAGTTCAGCATTGAGCAGGAGCTGAGAGTTCAGTATCGTGCTTTAAACCCGGCTTCGAAAAGCTGTGCACTGCGAAATGTGCTCATTATAGCCATTAATCTGGACTTAACCATTCTGACAAAATAAATAAATAAATAAATAAATAATAATAATAATAATAATACAAATTGTTTTATTCATTTTTGCTTTATATATCGTGCTCCTAGACCACGCTGGAGGGATTATGTCTCTCGGCTTGTCTGGGGCCGCCTCGGTGTCCCCCCAGGAGAGTTGGAGGAAGTGGCTCGGGAGAGGGACGTCTGGACCTCTTTGCTAAGGTTGCTGCCCCCGCGACCCGACCCTGGACTAAGCGGAAGAAGATGATGATGATGATGATGATGTTGATGATGATGGTGATGATGATGATATCGTGCTCCTGAGTTAATGTTGCTGATTGATTTGAATTTATTATTATTTATTGATTTTATTTCATTTTACTTTTCAGTATCAAATGGTTCAAATTTGATACAGGGCAGTGGTGGCCAAGTGGTAAAGGGCACTGGATCGCTGATCCGAAGGTTGGGGGTTTGAGTCCCACTCTCCACAAGGTTGTCACTGTCATGCCAGTGCAGATAACTGGGTCATCAAAGGCGTGCCATGTCTCTCACTGTCTATGGTGAGAGGTTCATGTAAAAGAA
>CM045748.1:26082859-26100359 GCA_024760905.1 Plotosus lineatus | reverse complement strand
CCTAGTTTGTTTGTGCAGCTCTAGAGACTGTATTAATGTGTGACTTTTGCAAGGAATTAGCTGCAGGACCACCAACTGAAAAGACATCCTTAGACAATGATAATAATTACCAACATCCCTGGATACAGATAATAATTACCAATGTTGTTTCTTTTCTTAATTAAGGAAATACAACTTCATTTATATTTAAACGTTCGTTGCAGGAAGATGAATAAAAAGTTAACTTCTCATTTATAATTAACTAACATCGCTCAACTTCTCAAGTGTTTCCTCAGAAAACAGGCCCCTGTTCCCTATGGGAGTATTCCAGCCCAAGTGTGCTTGTACCCAACTGAGACACACATACCGACAAGCATGTGTCCAACCAGTCCACAACTTGGATGTCTTTTGCATGAACCTGTTTCCTGTAACTGATTGCGGACAGTTTGGGCACTGGTTCTTTCTGGTGATGACCTCTTGAATCAATTGCGAAATTGTTGCAGATTAATATAGTAATCCTTTTGTTAGGTGGCCATCCAGGGTGTACTCTGCCCTCGCGCAGAGTCGGCTGAAATAGCCGCCAGCTTCCTTTACCACCAGGCTACCACTACCCTGAAAAAGGAATTATCACTTTAATTTATATTACTATAATTTATTTATTTATTCTTTATAATAGCTGTCCAGGGTGTACTCTGCCCTCGCCCAGAGTTGGCTGGGATGGGCGCCAGCCTCCTCGCGATCCTAATTAGGATTAAGCAGTTACAGAAAATGAATGAATGAATGTATTTTTTACAATTTGTAGATACACTTTTTTTTTTAAATCTCTTTTTTTTCCCATGAAGGCGAATAAGTTCATTGCTCTGCTACTCCATTAACACCAGCCAGCTCTGCCTCTTCTCACACCATTTTTAATAATAAAAAAATGCATTAAAATATTTTTGGGATTTGTTTGATTAGTACATTAAATGAACTGATAGATGTCATGACCGATGTTGAATTTTCTCCCCTCATTTTATTCTGCCGAAGGACAAAAGGTAATGACTACAGGCCGTCTTGTTTTGATGAATTTAAATGCATTTAATTGGCCTGAATCTTGTAAGTGGGTTTTTAATGAATAACAGCCCCCTTTTTCATGATTCCTGTCATTTTGTTGCCATTATCAGCAGTGTGCAGTGATTCTATATTATATTAATGTGTACATACCTATAAGCGAGTCACACTTTATGTACTAAATAAAGTACTATTTCAGTGCCATTTCACTTTTCCTTAGGAGAGCTTGTTTTGTAAAGTGTTATTTATTTGCTTAATATGAGAAGCCAGGGCAGCCAACAGATGAACCAGCCTATTATTTCCTGTCTTTTTTATCTCAAAAGGCTACTGATGGGTTATAAATCAAATTTACTCCCTTTTTGTCTATGGGTCAACCATGAAATATGTATTTGTAATTCTTGGTCTTCATCTTAGTTATTATCATTATTAACCCTCAAGCGACCAAGCTATTTCAGCGACTAGACTAATATGACCGAATGGGGTCATGTGTGACTCTATTGACTTTATATATATATATATATATATATATATATATATATATATATATATATATATATATATATATATATATATATATATATATATATATATATATACACATATATACAGTCGGCCCCCTACCAACGAAATTAATCCGTTCCAGCGCCTTTTTCGTAATACAGGGATTTTGTCAGTAAGGGTCGCATTTTACATGTCAAACACCTGATTCATTCCAAGGCTCCAGTCTTTGGACTGGATAAACTGCATAAACCCTTTAAAAATGATTAAAGAACACCAATTTTTGATGAAATATGTGTTAAAAGTAAAATCAAATTATTCATTTAAACATTTTATTAACATATTTCTTAATTAAACCATTATTAAACATTTTTTATTAACACACCCACAGAGACACACACACACACACATACACACACACACACACACACACAGACACATTACAATGTAAACAATACACATGTTTATTCTCGCGTTGTGGGCCACGCCCATAAGAAGTGGATTTCAAAGGGCATTCCCTGCTTGACAAAGGAGGTCCAAACTCAACTTTAACTTGATTCCTTGAGGGAACGGAATTCCAGATGAGCTCAAATGCGCCCACATTTATTAAACATTTACTGAATTAAACAAATAAAAAAACTAAACTAAAAACTGAAGACTTAAGCTTTTCTCTCTCACACACACACACACACACACATACACACACACACACACACACACACACACACACACACACACACACACACACACACACACACATGGAAGGATGTTTTATTTAAAGCTGAATTATAGTACCTTTTGAAAGTTCAGAGGTCCTCACTGTATTTTCGCTTTAACGTCTCCTTCTGGTTCTGCGTCATCGCTCCTAGCCAATGGGAGGCCAGCGGGGCAAGATGTTGAGAGACAGCCAATGAGAGAGCAACTCATGCATTCGTTTCCCGGGGACGTAAACTTAGGAAACTGTTCTTCCTAACCCGGGCATTTCGTACCCAGGGGGCTTCGTAAGTAGGAGGCCGACTATATATATATATATATTTATATATATATATATATATATATATATATATATATATATATATATATATATATATATATATATATGATTGTTTTAGGGTTCTTCATATTTATTTCACTCTCTAATATATTTGTCCATCATCTTATGTAATAAGGTATGGAATTTGATATCAGTTCAGCAGTTTATTTTTATTACATTTTATTATTTTATTATATACAGCACCTAAGCCTATCCGCTTAATCTTAATTAGGGTCACGGGGATGCTGGTGCCCATCCCAGCCAACTCCAGGCGAGGGCAGAGTACACCCTGGACATCTCGCCAGGCCATCACAGGGCAAAAACACGATGACTGCTTTGCAGCCTACTCTTGTCGAAAGTCAGCAACGGTGTTTTTACATGAACCTCCCACCATAGACAATGAGAGACATGGCCAGCCTCTGATAACCCGGTTAGCTGCACTGGGGGGAACGGTGACAACCTTAAAAAAGCAAAAGCAAAAACACACAATGATACAACAATATTACATTTATTTAGACAACCCTTGTGTGTTAAATCTTGTAATATGCATGTTCCATTTTATTTCTTTGCATTTTTTTTCTTTGCATCAGAAATGAAAACAAATCATAAAAAGTAAAGTAACTTTGCATAAAGTTATGTATTACGATGTGGAAGGATAATTTAAATATGGTATTAGAAATAATATTTATATTGCTGAACTATCTGAGACATGTAACTGTCAAAATGAAGCAACATCAACACCATCTGAAGATATAATATCAAAAATCTCATAGATCCTCCTGGGGTCATAAGTGACCTGCACAAGTTTGCATTATGCTCGCCACACGGATTGGCCGATCCTTACAAAATTCTATTAACAAATGTAGGACAAATAGATTGACAAACTCTTGGTAGGAAACTTTTTTCCGATTAAAATTAGAAAAATGGCGCCCGAATATATATGCCCGGGTTCATATATGACCCCAACTCGGTCAGTTGAAGGTTAACAGGTGGCATAGTGGTTAGCACGTCCGCCTCACAGCAAGAAGCTCCTGAGTTCAATTCCCAGCTCAGCCGTTTCTATGTGGAGTTTGTTTGTTCGCCCCATGTTTGCGTGGGTTTCCTCCATGTACTACGGTTTCCTCCCGTAGTCCAAAAACATGCATAGTAGGTTAGTTGGCCGTTCCAAATCGCCCCAAGGTGAATGGTTGTGTGAATGTTGGCCCTGTGATGACCTGGCAAGCTGTCCAGAGTGTATCCCACCCTCACCCAGTGTTGGCTGAGATGGGCGCCAGACTACCTGCAACCACAATTAGGATTAAGCGGTTCAAAAAATGACTAAATCATTATTAACAGCTTGAAGATTCGTTAGTGAACCAAGCTGTACAAGCCATAAAAAATAAAAAGCGAGTTTGAATTTCAGTAATGAGCGCCTTTTGCTCTCAGAACCGTAAGAAAAAAACCTGCTCTCCTGCTCTCTGCACTTCAGGACTGCAGTGGTAATGACTATGCCCTATTTCCTTTATCCATGATAATTGTATTCACCTAAAGACAGTTATTTACCAAAGGTGCAATTGATGTCCATATAAATATCCAAATCAAGAAGATATTACATATTTTTTCCTCTGTACTTTTGTTGATAAATACTATTCACTCACAAATTATGTAGTCTTTTATTAAAATTATTTAAAACTACAATTGAGGCACTGAGATCAAAAACCCCGTAAGTCATGTTTCATGATCAGTTTTTTTGATCACAGTACCTCATTTATCCTTGATCACAGCACAGGGGTGTGTTCTTAGCCCCCTTTTTTTCTCCTTCTTCAAACATGACTGTTCCCCCACTCACACCAGCAACACTTCCTGTTACACTATAGTGAGGTTTCTGCTACATGGTTCACGTTTTTATCTTTTTCTACCCAAATGAGGATTGGTTTCCCTTTTGAGTTTCGTTCCTCTTCAGGTTTCTTCCTCTTTGTCGCCGTGGGTTTGCTGATTGTGAATGTGCAGGGTTTATAGTGAAATGTTTACATTCTTTTACCAAATTTGTTCTTACTGAATTGACTGAAATGAGTTGAACTGAATGAAGTACACTCTGGGTGTACTGTAATAAATTCATTACTATAATGGTATTACATTTTATAGAACTCACACCTTTGCCCTGCCCACAGCCTTAGTTTACCACAACTCTGTGTCTCTGCTTGGTTCATAGCTCTTGGTTTCATTCTTTATTCTATCTTTGTCCTGTTATTGATTCAATTAATAGTTGTTTTCAGACTGTGACTTTCTCCTGGACTTCCCAGAATTAATTTAACAGCTGTTTACCTTTCTTATGTGGAGCCGGTGGTGTAGGGGTTAGAGTGTTGCACTCATGATTGGGAGTTTGTGTGTTCAAATCCCAGTTAGACTCTCACTGTGCTAAAAGGTCTCAACCACAAGTGTGCCTCTGTTCACTCAGGATTATAAATAAATGGGTCCCAGTAGAAATATACTGGGAAGGTAACCTGTGATGGACTAGCGTTCCATCCAGGAGGAGTTGAACTCCTTATCGCTTCACGCTACGGAAACCAGGAAGAAGCACCGGCCTGATGAGTCGCTATGGCTCGGGTGTAAAAAGCCCAACAGACTTTACCTTTTTTCCTTTCTTATATACTCAAGCATGAATTTTAGAAAGCATCTTTTTATTTATTTATTTATTTATTTATTTATTTGGCTGTTATACAATATATATTCCAGTTATACAATGTACATATTTGAATACGGGCTTTTTCTGACTTGTTGGATTATGCCTTCTGATCTGAAACATGCATAATGAGTTTTAGTAAATCCGCAATCAGAACAGATAATCGTACTGAAAATATTTTAGGCTCATTTTTTGTTGGAAATATATGTAGAACTGAGGCTTATTGAAATTCTTCTCTCCTTGTTAGGGTTTTCCTTCTGCGTCTTAGTAATACCATTTCTAATCATAATTGGTGCGGCTCCTAAGCACAATCCTAATTAGATCAAAGCTTTACTTTCAACAATTTATATTACATTATGATTACATTCTGCCATAAGTGTATTAAGATATACTCCAGCTGCAAATATTAATATACTAGTTTTAATACTGATGTGTGTGTAGATATACAAAATATTATTACTGATAACATGATGTCAGCGAATTTGCTGTAAGTTGTCAGCAAAATTAAAAGGTAAAATAAAAGATCTTGGTCAATCTGGTGCCACAGAAGTAATGACTGGGTTATAAAACTTGAAGGAAAATACAAACCGGTTCCAAAAAACTTGGGACACTATACAAATTGTGAATAAAAACCAAATGCAAATATGTGGAAGTGCCAAATGTCAATATTTTATTCCGACAAGAACAGTATTTCTCAATTGTTTTCTATGGCGCCCCCTCTAGGAAGAAAAAAACAGTTTACGCCCTCCCACCGCCCCGTGAGCGACTATAAATAGTATTATTTGTCTGTAAAATTGTTATTAGTACACCTCTGCAGTAACGTTGTATCTTTATCAACATTGAAAACAAAAAAGAAATATAGTACAACTTACAATAAAGAAAAATTTTATTAACATTTTTTTTTAAATCTGTAATAGAAAAGATTTAAAGTGCATCAGTGTGCCTGAAATGAAAAAAAAACACATCCTTATTTAAACCCATTTAACTTACTTGTGTCTTAATATCTCCATCTCTCTCCACCTTTCTCTTCGTTCCTGTTTTGCTCAGGCGAAAAACTGCTACACCATAGCGCGTCAATGAGAGTACCACTTCCAACCACTGGAGTGGAGGTGCAATTACACTTAATTTTCATACACTATTCCAGAAAAGCATTATTGAGTAAGACTGTCTATAGAATGTGTTTAAGAAGCATATTTTTGCACATGTAATAGATACATAGTATTTTACTTCCGGTTGATCATTCGCGCATGTAATATGATACATGGGGTTTTACTTCCGGGTACAGAACTCGCAGATTATCTTCATTCGTGAGAGGGGGCCAGAACCAAACCCCTCCCTCGAATAACAAGGGCCTACTGTATAGCCGTCAGCATGTTCCTACCCTGAGATGGCCTGGCGAGCTGTCCAGGGTGTACTCTGCCCTCGCCCAGAGTCAGCTTAGAGCAGTGGTTCTTAACCTGTGGGGAATTCCCCACTGGTGGGGAATGGCGGAGTTGCTAAGTGGGGAATGACCGGTCGGACAAAAGAACCACTGCTTCAAAATTTGTTGACTTACTATACGTGTAGATTCCACAGACCTATATATCATAGTTAGCCTCTATTTTGCAACCTTTCATTTAAGCCTAATGGTTGTGGAGATTTTTGGGGGAGCCCTTGTTAATATTAGTTTAATATTCAGCAACAGATGCCGCTGTGACTAAGCTGTATCAAAGGAGAACCATTTGTTCATTGGTACAGCAAGTTAAAGAACCACATCTTTATTGGACAGTCCCAGGCTATATAACGTCAGAGGTGCTGGAAAACGATCAATTTCTCGATTGAGATCCTCCGAGTGCGGAGCTTGCAGAATTTTTTTTTCCTTATCCCACAGATACATACCGCAAAGATCGAGATGAAGAAAAGAAAGTACGACGACAATTACCTGGACTACAGCTTCACGTTTTTGGCGGTGCTCACACTACTGGTTGCATTTCCCTCCACGTACCTGTGCGAGTCAGCGTTTTCGAGTATGGTTGAGATCAAAACCAAATCGCGAAACCGTCTGATTGACCTTGAATCCGATTTGCGCTGCGCCATTTAAAAAGTGGAACCGAACACTGAGGCACTCGTCAAGGCAAAACAAATGCAAAAGTCTCATTTACCTGTATGCGTCTAGTGTTGCATTTTTTTGTATGTTTTAAATTGAGAAAAAACATAACGAATCTTTTCATATGTATTTTTTTCCATGTGATAACTGTTAGTAAAAAATATAATATATGCGAACAAAAATGAAGGGCCGTAAAATGGCACAAAAAAGCAAAGCGTATATTTACGTACTAAGCACTGCATGGGGTAAAATCGAATTCGTCAAAGAGCGATGCTGTGGTGGGAAATGGAGAGTTGGCTCACTAAAAAGTGGGGAATTGGAGAAAAAAAGGTTAAGAACCTCTGGCTTAGATGGACGCCAGCCTTACCACGACCCTAATTAGCATTAAGCGGTTCCGAAAATGAATGAATGACTGTTGAGGGCCAACTTTCCACATCTTCAGTGTGACTGTAGTATAGTGTAGACACTGGGCAGAATTGTATGAGTTCAAGGGGCATCCTTTAATGTAAGCAGAATCAGTGTTGATGATGAGAGACACTGTATAAAGAAGCATGGTGGGTTTTTGTGTTTGTTTCTTTGTTTTTTTTTGTTTTTTTTTCAAAAAGTGCCACATGACTACAACTACTGTAAAGTTTGCAGTGATGGCGCTATAATAGCTAACACTATGTGAAGGCAGAATGCACTCTGAAAAGCTCACCAGACCATTGCAGGACCGACCAGTTTCACTCAAATGAATCCGTAGTCCCTGGCGAGAACTTACACAGGCACAGGGAAAGCAGGTAAACCACACACAGCCCGGGAATCAAATCCAGAACCTTCTAGCTGTAAGGTGGCTACACTAACAACTATGTCACTGTTCCATAGACCAGAACTGCACTGGTTAATAATATTAATCATTATTTTACTGTTAATGGATTGCACTACCTCATCGCTCTGATAAAACCTGAGAATGATTAAAGTATTTTGAATATTAACTCATCTTTCTGGTTTATCCTTCAGAGAAATCAATGGTGATTGTAGAGGAGAAAGAGTTCGAGCTCCTTCACAGACGAGGTAAATTTAGTTAGGCTGAAAGGTCTAGATATAGAATGATATTGAGCACAGGAAAGAGACTGGCAATGAACATTGAGGATGATTCTCAACGGTTTCCAAAACAAGCCAGACATTTCAAAGGCACCAATCAAAGATGGCCAAAAGGTTAAATAAATAAACCAATAATGGCAAAAATGGGGAAAGAATTTCAAGACGTATACCAATTTATCGAATCTGCTTATGTGTGTTCATTTATTTAAATTAGTCTGCGGGAATAGGGGTCATTTTTTGTTACTGAAGTGTAAGCTAATGACTGTGGATGTGGTTTGAAACTGGGCAGCATGTGAATATTTATAGGTGATGAAGGAGAATGATAGGATTGCTGGAGTATGAATCAGGAAGCAGTAATCTCATGGCTCATTAACAGCAGAAAATGACATTGAGGAGACCTGGTGTTACTCTGGGAATTCTGGGACATTCACATTTATAGCATTTAGCAGACGCTATCCTGAGCGACTTGCAGAAGTGTTTTAAAGGCAATATCAGTGAATATATTCTTATACTGAGTTGTTGGAACACATAGTAAGTATCCCGTCGGCCAAACTCAGTGTGTGTGTGTGTGTGTGTGTGTGTGTGTGTGTGTGTGTGTGTGTGTGTGTGTGAAAATTGCAGCAGTTATAGAAAAACCCAAGCCTATCCCTCTGATACAATCAATCCCATATATCACTTTTTTTTTTACCCATTATGATGGTTAATGCGAATCATTCATCCATTTTCTGTTACTGCTTTATCCTACTTAGGGTCGCGGGGAGGCTGGTGCCCATCCCAGCCGACTCCGGGCGAGGGCAGAGTACACCCTGGATAGCTCACCAGGCCATCGCAGGGCAGAAACATGCTGACAGCTATGCGGCTACTCTTATTGAAAGTCAGCAATGGTTCTTTTACATGAACATGTCACCATAGATAATGAGAGACACAGCAGGCCTTCGATAACCCAGTTAGTGCACTGCGGGGGGGGGGGGGGGGTGTGTGCAGTGACAACCTGTTGAGAGTGGCGTTTGAACCCCCAACGTTAGGATCAATGATCCAGCACCTATACCAGCAGGCTACCACTGCCCGGTTGATGCAAATCCTCTTTTACTTTTGGCTGTTCCCTTTTTCTCAGGGGTCGCCACAGCGAATCATCGTATGTCATCAGATGCCCTTCCTAACACAACCCTTATCAAGTGGCAGAAACACGCTGATGGCTATGTAGCTACTCTTTACGAAAGTCAGCAATGGTTCTTTTACATGAACCTCTCACCATAGACAGTGAGAGACATGGCCCGCCTTTGATAACCTAGTTCGCTGCACTGGGGGGGGTGACAACCTGTTGAGAGTGGGACTTGAACCCCCCCAACTTTAGAATCAGTGATCCACCGCCCTTTACCACCAGGCCACCACCGCCCTCGCCCGGTTGATGCAAATATTACCTGAAATAAAAACACTGGCTCATATCTGTGTGAAGTTGCTGTGCTCTTATCTGATCAGTCAGTATATACCATATAAAGATAAGATTAGATCACAGCTCTTTATCGTAAACTGTTGCATGAACAATGAAAATCAGTTCAGTAGCTCTGTGTTAAGTAGCAATTATAAAAGTGCACAAAAAACAGCTAAAGTAAACACACTACCCCATATGTGGGTGTATACATACATACATACATACATACATACATACATACATACATACATGTGTACCCACGTGCCTATGTATGCAAACACATATATATTCATACATGTACAGATTTATACAGTATATTTTTCCGCATATACACTCATGTAGTAGAAGGGGTGCATGATAATGATAATGCATATGAATCTACAGGGTAAGAGGTAGAGCTTTGTAGTCATAAGATGCACAGAGGCGGGGTTGAAGAATCCTGTAGTTCCATAAAGTACTTATTAAACAAGCTCGATGTCTTGTACGGGGAAATCTCAGGGTCTTAAGTTCTCTTTGTCTCCTAAGAAATCAAGGTTAATAATTAGATTGTTATATTGCTTTTAATATATCAGCCTTTTTAAATTCACTTTAGGTGCTGTTATTGTTCACATTCTGGCTGCAGTGCAATATTCCAACCACCCAGTTTTGAACAAGGCATTTTCATCCATGTCTGTGAGGGCTTTGCTCGCTTGTTTGTTGACTTGTATCAATTCCTGTGACGAATAAGAGCTTTTCGGCGAACAGTGAGCGCTTCATGAGTCTCATAAACTCCTGATCCTTTACAATATTTCTTGTGTAGCTTTAATCTTCAAGAAAACACTGAATGCTTGTCTGGAAGATGCTAAAAATCACAGCTCTCAGTGTTGCTAGCTAATGTCTATGTTAGCGGTTATATACGGGATTTATTGCTCATCCAATCAGATTTTGTGTACTGTCATCGTCATAAAGTGATGACTCATAATAAAGTGCTGAGAGGTGATGCAATAATTTTTTAATTAATAAGTACAGAATTTTGTAACAATAAGCTCCACTATACAGCGGTACCTGACCTTACAAAATTAATCCGCTCCAGAGCCTTTTTCTTAATCTGGATTTTTCGTAAATTGAACCGCATTTTACATGTGAAACCTGTGATTCGTTCAAGGGCCCCCAATACTACCCCCTAAATCCTTTAAAAATTATAAAAGCATACCTTTTAAGACCTTCTTCTGCTTCAATATCATACCGATAGATGGGTTTGGCCATATTCCTTTGTGATATCACTCAACCGCATGCCAAGAGCCCGCTTCTTCTTTTCACTTGCACCGGAAATCACACGTGTGTGTGTGTGTGTGTGTGTGTGTGTGTGTGTGTGTGTGTGTGTGTGTATTGACCATGTCTTCTTAGCAGAGTTATAATCTTACAAATGTTTATGGAAGCTTAAATGCAATGAGCACACTCAAAAATCTCATGAAATAACAGTAACTCTGTCCTTTACACAAAAAGCATTATGGGAGATGCAGCTCCATAATAGCCAATGGAAGGGAGCTGCGTCATCCCTTCTCGCCAGTGGGAAGCCAGCGGGGTGGGATGTTGGGAGATAGCCAATGGGAGAGAGCAGCGGCATCCCTCCTAGCCAATGGGAAGTCAGCGGGGTGGGATGTTGGGAGATAGTTATGGGAGAGCAGCTCATGCATTGTTTGAATGTTTGAATGGCGCATTTGGCGCGTTTCGTGAGAAGAACTTGTTTCGTATATAGAGACAAAAAATTTTGGAAAATGTTTTTCATAACCTGGATTTTTCGTTTGCTGGGACTATCGTAAGGTGAGGTACCACTGTAAAACTTTTTACACTTGTTGAACTTCTACAAGGAGCCATTGTTAGGATCCATGAATCTAGCTACTTAATGCTCAACAACTCACCAATAACTGGGACAGTTGTAATCCTCTAAATAAATTTTTTAAAAATAACTAAAAGCAGACAATTAATAATTTACAAATACAGTGGTACCTTGTCTATCGAGTGTCCCTTATAATGATTTTTCCATGATCCGAGCTTCGATCCCACCAAAAATCTGCTCTATCCAAAGAGCAAAAATTCAGTTTACGAACTCTACTGGAAATGTTTTTTCTGAGCTAATTAGCCTCGTATTTTTCCACATGAATTCCTTTGTGTTCCAAGAATGCCTTGTGACAGTGCTTCTCAAGTATTTTCTGGGACGCCTCATCTAGGTAGAAAAAAACCACCACCCCAGCGCCCCACGTGTGACTATAGTGTTTACTGCACTTCATATCATTGGCTCAGTGCTTTTTCCCTACATTATAGCGAGAATGAGAGCGCCACTGCCAATTACTGTAATGGATGCACAATTACACTAAATTCTAGTACAGTATGGCAAAAAAAGCATGTTGAGAAGCACTGGCTTTGTGGGAGCTCAACACGAGCCTTTCCTCACTGGAATTAGTAGCGTGCACATGCACAAAATTCTCCTTTTACTCTTCCTCCCCCTCTGTTACACATCACCTCCTCTCTTCCCATGTGACATCTTCATAAGGGTTTGCTTACTTATTGTTTAGTCTTGTTTTATTA
Source organism: Plotosus lineatus (assembly GCA_024760905.1). NCBI lineage: Eukaryota > Metazoa > Chordata > Actinopteri > Siluriformes > Plotosidae > Plotosus > Plotosus lineatus. Next base: position 26,087,968 of record CM045748.1, on the reverse strand, counting down.
TTATTTATTATTAATTATTCTTAATGTTAATGTACATGTATTATCATTATGAAATATATATTGTTTTTACGTGTTTATCTTTAATATATTAGGTCCAATATACGTGTTTGTGGCAGGTTATATGAGTTTGGGAGGGGTTGGAACAGATTAATTGGTTTTCTGTTGTTTTTTATGGGAATAATTGTTTTAGCGAACAAACTTTTCAACTTACGAGCTCGCCCTCGGACCAGTTTAGATTCATTAGCTGAGGTACCACTCTACCTTAAAATGCTCTTGATTTACAGAAGTTTTATTGAGTTTCAATCATTTCATTTTCTGAACCACTTTAACCATTATTAGGGTTATGAGGAGATTGGAGCCAAACCCAGCCAACTCCAGGTGAAAGCAGGGTGTACCTTATACAGTTCACACTCTAACTGGATCACCACACACACAACCACTCACACTCACAACCAGTCACACCTCGAAGCAATCAGGAATATCCAATTAACCTAATATGCATGTCTTTGGAACTTCCATTGGGAAGAAACCTGAGTTCCCGGAGGAAACCCTTACAAAAACACCTTTGCCGGGCAGAGGGATTATGAAGGATTCAATGAATAATGGTGTGTGCGGTATGCATAAAACAGTTTGCATCACTATTTGGTCTGAAACAGCCAGTGAAGAAGGCGACATGTTGCTCCGCATGCCTAGTACTAGTAGTAGTAGTAGTAGTAGTAGTAGTGTGGCAGTATTCACCTGTACCTGACAAGAAGCAGTGCCTGATGGAACCGCTGATGTTACACGGAATCATATTAAAACGCTATTTCAGTACAGGTACGCTTAATGTTCTAAAACAGTAAATTCTTTCCTGAACTTTAGAATATTATGATTTTTACACTCTGTTTTTTATTAAAAAAAATTATAGACACACCAAAATGTTTGTATAGCATATGTGACTTGGCTTCAACATTCAGCTCCACGCCAAACAGATAATTAAATAATGAACGATTACAGCACTAGAATAGATTAGTATTGATCTAGCCAGGAAAGATGAAAATGACTTGATGGCTGATCTTCATATCTTAATGAGGAAATAGAATTTAAAAATAGAATTACTTTCCGTGGTTAATTGGGACCGAGATCCCCCTGCAACCGTTAAATTCTGCGAAGTAGGATCGACCCCCCTGACTGACGTATACGTACTGTATATATGTATATAATATCAATAAGTACATATTCAATGCAGGGGCAGTGGTGGTCTAGTGGTATAGGGTGCTGGTCCCCCCAGTGGAGCTAAATGGGTTATCAAAGGCCGGCCATGTCTTTCACTGTCTATGGTGTGAGGCATGTAAAAGAACCATTGCTGACTTTGACAAGAGTAGGCTGCAAAGCTGTCAGCGGGTTTCCGCCCTGCGATGGCCTGGCGAGCTGTCCAGGGTGTACTCTGCCCTCGCCCAAAGTTGGCTGGGATGGGCTCCAGCCTCCCCGCGACCCTAATTAGGATTAAGCGGGTACAGAAAATGATGATGATGATGACATATTCAATGCTGTAAATGCTTATAATAACAATTAAATGTTCAAAAATAACGCATAAGATGTAAATAAAATATAAATACACACAGTTACAGATGGTGGACGCACACAGATGCGCACCTCACATAAAAATGTAAGTACTGTAGTTGTTTTGTTTTTGTTTGGAGTTTTTTTTTTTTTTTTTTTTGCATAATTGGCTATGCTTTGTGGCATTTTTCCCCCCCATTCTTCCATAATTTCCTTATTTTTTAATTCGATAAATATTTTTAAAAAAACTGCGATGCACTGAAGCCATATGAATTGAAGAGCGAAGTAGCGAGGGATCCCTGTATTTCATAATTTAAGAGTTCTGAGTGAAGAATTCTTTTCTTATTTGTGCAGTTGTGCTATTTTTTATGGATCGAGACTGAGGTCTTGGTGTAAAATTCTCCCTGCAGTTTCCTGGGAAATCATGACAGCTAAGGCATGCTTCCGCACAGTATCCTCAGGCATACGTGCTCTCCTAGGCCAGCCAGGTGATTTTCTTTTCAAGAAAATCTTTTGCTCTTGTTCCTGTGATATTTTCAACCCACTGAGAGATGGTTTTCCTTCCAGAACAGTCCAGTGGATGATTCAATCAATCGGGGTGCCGTGCCAGAATTCTGGCGTAGGCGGCAGCCATAACAGCCTTCTCTTTGCGGTTCTTTAGACCCTGAGTGAGCACAACCAGTTGCATTTTCTAACCCTGCCCAGTACATAGTTCGTTGTCTTCCCCTCAATCTTCTTCCTTCTACAAGGCCAGTCAGCACAACCTCATATGCTCTTCAAACCGAATCTGCCTGTTCACGATCAACTGTAATAAACATCTACCAGTCCCTGCCCTACGCAGAATGTCCACATTGGTGATCTTGTCTGTCCATGATATCGTCAATATTCTCCTTAGAAACCACATTTCCACTGCTCGAAGCCTGTCTTCAAGACTTTTATTAATATCCAAGTCTCACAACCATATAGTAGACTCCACCACATGTAGCATTTAAGTAGCCTAATTCTGCTTTCGATCGACACACTACTTGACCGTAGAACCTTCTCCAACTTATTGAAGGTTGCTTTGCAATTCCTTTACTTCCACCTCTGATCTAGTGTCTGCTGAAACCATTCTACCCAGATAAAGAAATTGTTCAACTTTCTCCAGCTCTTGGCCCTTAACCAGGATCTTACGTCTCGTCCCCTTCTTCTTTGAAAATTCCATTACAAATGACTTCTTTCTGTTTATCTCCAAATCTTTCCTCTCACTTTCTTCTACCACTGTATCCACAATGTTCTGCTTTTCTTCACTATCTGCTATCAACGCTGTGTCATCTGCATATCTGATGTTGTTAACATTTGTTCCACCACTGGATATTCCTTTCATGTCCTTAACGTTTCGCGTGATCATTTCCGTGTAAAGTGAAAATAGGTGGGGAGATAGTATACAAGTTGAAATTTTAAATTTCCAAATTCAAGAAATATTAGCAGAGAAAGCAGTTAGTATGCAAAGAGATGTGGATGATTGAATCATCTTTAAAAGGCCCTCGTGCTACGATTACATGTCACTCACCACAACGCTAATGGACCTTAGCGCTGCTTCTCCTGCCTCATTGTTTGATGTTTGCAAACAATGATAAATAAAAACTGTATTGAATGAAGTTTCATGACTATAAATAATAATTTCATCATTTCTGACCATTTTTTTATCTACTATCGAAATGTGGGAAGGGTTTTGGGGTCACATATACAAACAGGCCCTGCTTTACGTTCATTCGTTTTACGTATTTTTTTATTTTATGGGTTGTTGTTTTTTTTTTAAATTATGTCAAATTTTGAGTTTAGCGTGCTCTCTGTAGTACAAGACATACCTACGTAGTACGCTGATGTAATACACTACCTACGCATTATGCTGCGTCCATTGTTTACAAACGACAGACTGAACGTGCCCCTCCTTCCCAGTTCACTGGGTTACCCTTGTGTTAAGACGTCGTCTCTGTGATCTTTGTGTTTACATTGTTTCGTGTACTTTTGTAACCCTAAGCAAATATGGTTGGTCAGAAGCATAAGCCTACTAGTGATCGTGATAATCAGAAAAAGCGGCAAGCCATCTCGTTAGAAACAAAGATGGCTATTATCAAGAAAATTGATGCTGGTGAAAAATATGTGAATGTTGCACGTTTCTTCCAAATGGCTCCGTCGACCATCGGAACTATTTACAAGCAGAAAGATCGCATCACAGAGCATGTTAAAGGTTATATTTGATACTGTATTTGATATTTGATTAGTGGATTTGATTAAAATTTATCTATTTGATAATTTCATATGCATCGTAATATTATTCATTTACATTTATAGTAGACATTCTGATCCAGAGAAACTGATTGCCTTGAGGGTGACCCTTAACCTTACAATAATCAGTTAAAAGAAAGACTGGGTTACTGATCCTGAGGCCTGGTGGTACTGGAGCCTGAATCCCAGACCTCAGGATCAGTAACCCAGAGCCGGTTCCCGAATGCGCGTCAACAAGGTGTGTGACTATTAACACGGAGATTGCAAGTTAAATACCATAGCCATCTGTAGCCAGGAGTCCTTGGGATCTAATTACGCGAACTCTCACAGAAGAGCGAGAGAGGGCTGGCACACGCCCACTTCTCTGTCACTCACAGCAATCACCAACCAATTATGGGTGTCTGTGAACTCATTCCTACGAGGATTGTGCTTTCCCTCCAAATGTGTTAGACTGTCTCCAAATATGAATGGTAGCTATGGAGAGGGTGTGCAAATTAGGGAGAAAATGGGGGGAGGGGGGTAAACCAGAACCTTAACCACTGACCCACCACTGCCCATTCAGTGTTCTACATTCAGTAAATAGGGCATTTTTATGCATCCCAGGGTCACATGGAGCCGCTATGTCTTCATCCCCTTCATTTTCTACCCAGAACTGAGTCTGTCTCTGTCCACTACACCTATATATAAACTCATACAGTATGTGGCATATTATTGTATTGAAGAAAGGCTGAGATAATTGACTGGCCTGAATTGACTTGATTTCCAACATCTTGTTATTCAGTGCAAACTGCATGTTGTTATTCACTTCTTTAGTGAAATGTGCCTGGGCTTCACGTGGACACGAAAAGAGTCCCAAAACCTTTTCTGCATGTTTCTTAGCTCTTGCCTGCCCTCTGTTGGACAAGATTGTCTTCACATTGGGGAACATCGTTCAATCTCAAATTATGTGTAGACATTAAGTATCATACGATATTATACAACAAGGAATGGAGCTTATGGACTGTCTCCTACATTCAGGAAATTATCCTGAGACACAATTATGGTAATTTACCCGAGCTTACTTTTAGCATGGTGGGGGTCAAACAGGGATACAAACCCACGATCTCTGGAACCCGAACCACTACACCACAGATTCCACTTCTAGTGATAAATAAATCATAACAATTCATCCATCCATCCATTTTCTTCCTTTTATCCAACGTCAGGTCGCAGAGGCAACAGGTCTAGGAAAGAAACCCAGGCATCCCTCTTCCTGGCAACACTTTCTAGCTGATCCCGGGTATCCTGAAGCGTTCA
>CM045748.1:26050359-26077859 GCA_024760905.1 Plotosus lineatus | reverse complement strand
GTTTAGGCAAATCGCTTTGATTGTCTTATATAAGATTGAACAGCTTTGAATACAAACTGATTTTCAATAACAGATAAACATTCATTGTTTTCCGTTTAATAATAATTCTAAATCTATAGATATTTTATTTGTAATTTCGCGCACATTTCTAATTAATGTTCATCTTTGTTCTTTAAATAATGGACATTGAATAAAATAATTTCGATATTCTGGTGGAATACTATTCCATAACCTCGTGGTCGATGGAATAAAAGATGATGTCGAAGATTTCAGACTTGAAGATGGAAGCGTTACGTCTTGACAGTGTTTAAATCTTAAATTGTATGTTACAGTTGAGCCAACAGTTGGGGGTCGTATATCTTTTAGATACCCCGGAACCAAATCATGTTTCATTTTATAATATAAACTGAGTTTTCTCATTTTTCTCCTTTCAGATAAGGTTTTTCCACCCTGTTTCAAGATACAAATATTCATGTTGAGTATATTTAGGAAGGCCAGTAACAATACGGGCTGCATCAAGCTGTAATTGTTCTAATGCATTTGATTGCTCTAAGTTACATCCATCCCATAATTCACAGGCGTATTCAAAGTGTGGCCTGATGAACACCCGATATATTTTGTTCAAAGTATTTCTATTCAGCAGAAACTTTAATTTCCTCATAGTACATTACATCTTTGCAAATGTATTAGCTAATTTTTCAACATGACAAGACCATTTACCGTTTGCAGAAAAAGTAACACCAAAATGTTTATGCGTTTCTACATTTTTAATTTCACATCCATCAAAATATAAATTATATCTTCGACATCTTTTTTAAATGAAAATATTACGGCTTTTGTTTTGTCTGGATTATATTTAATGAGCCATGTTTTTGCCCACAAATTAAGCTTATATAAATTAGAATTTCAAGTTGTTTTGATTAGTTTGCTTTCTGATGATGAGTAGCCAAGAGATTTATCATCGGCAAAGAGTCTAGTTATGCAATCTAGTTAATCTGCTACATCATTCATATAAACAATGAATAGAAATGGGCCGAGGACTGACCCCTGAGGGACACCAGCTGTGAGATTTCTGGGCTTGGAGAAAGCTCCATTGATAAAGACTGATTGACTACGATTGCTTATGTAACTGGACAACCATTTCAAAATATTTCTATTGATACCATACTTTTGTAATTTGTACAATACATCTTTATGCCAGACTCGATAAAATGCTTTGAATACAAGACAATATTGCTCACGATTATCTAAAGATAAACAAATCTGGTTATATAGTTCAATTAGTTGATGGACAGTTGAGTGACCTTTTTGAAAGCCTGCTTGATATTTGTACAGTAAGTCATTACTATAGAAATAATTATATACGTGCTTATACACTACTCTCTCAGATATTTTACCAACACAGCTTATTAGTGCTATAGTTGATAATTCGGTGCATTTGAGTGATCACCTTTCTTTAAAAAATGGCATAACATGCACTCGTTTCCACTCTGCTGGATATGTGCATGTCTTAAGTGAATAGTTGAATATTATACATACATAAAACATCACTAATAGAAGTAACTTTATCACAGGCATCATGGGTCAAGTCTTTGATACATCACATGCACAGATTACAAGTAAGTTTAACCACTACCGCCACTACAACCACATGGTAAGCATGACAAATGCAACAAAAGACTTGAATTTTAATATTTACAAATGGGCGGGGGTTGCTTGTTTTTGTGTGATTTACTGAAATAGAAAATCCCTACAACTGAGAGCGGGGATTTCTTGTATTTGTAATAAAATTACTACATTATAAACATCATGTATGTAAATAGTTAGGTTGTAGCCTAGTGCGTTCAGTATACAGGTATACCTCGGGTAAGGTCGTGTCGAGTTAAGTCGTGCTTGATTATACTTGAGTTTTCAAAAAATATATGGAAAATTAAAAAAAAAATAAAAATAAAGTTTACTATATAAAGTTTAATGGTATCCGATGTAAAAACCTATGCTAAATCAAACATGCAAATCAGATGATTCACTGTAGCAACCCCTGAAAAAGGGAAAACCCTGAAAGGGAAAGAATAAGACTAAATAAAGTTTAATAAAATAGATTTTTATTAACCATATATTATTGAAAATTGCATTCATGAATAAAGTACGTACAGGACTAGGAATGGTTATTTTCGGTTTAGCCTAGACAAGTAAATTTGGCGTAGGCCAGCCTGGAGACAAGCTAATTCGATTTAAGTCGTTTTTCAACTTAAGTCGTCTCTCATGAAACCAATTAATGACATTGGGTGAGGTATACCTGTATATATTTTCATTTTGAAACTAAATTAAACACAGTTATGGCAGTGGTGGCCTAGTGGTAAAGGGCGCTGGATCGCTGATTCTAAGGTTGGGGGTTTGAGTCCCACTCTCAACAAAGTTGTCACTGTCCCCCCAGTGCAGTTAACTGGGTTATCAAAAGCTGGCCATGTCTCTCACTGTCTATAGTGAGAAGTTCATGTAAAAGAACCATTGCTGACTTTCGACAAGATCAGCCGTCAGCATGTTTCCGCCCTGCGATGTCCTGGTGAGCTGTCCAGGGAGTACTCTGCCCTCGCCCTGAGTCAGCTGGGGAGGGCGCCAGCCTCCCCGCGACCCTAATTAGGATTAAGTGGTTACAGAAAATGAATTGAATTGAATTAAACACAGTTAATTTAACTTTATACCTATTTTATGCCACAAATGTTTTTTTTTTTAATCCAGAGAGTTTATTATTTACAAAATGTTTTGTGTTATATATTTACACATTGAACAGGAAATTTAAGAATATTCTTGTCACAATATTAATATATTTTTTTTAAATTCATCTACTGTACTTAAATATGAGAACAAAGTAGGTCAGCAATAAAACACAGTATGTCAAGCTGTTATAGGAAAGCATTAACACCACTCCTTATAAACAAACTACACATCATTATTCATATCTATTTATATTTACATTTCACTTTGTAAAGAAGTTAAATCCTGTTATTAATCATGTTATAGCAAATGTAAACAGCAGTTGCGTCATCAGCTTCTCTTCTTAAAGTAACCTATCTTGTCTCAAAGGGAAACTTCCCTATGCAACAAAACTTATTATAAATAAGGCCTGACACTGGAGACTCCTTCCATAACTGTTAGATTACGTATAGAAAACCAAAACACATGATACTAATAATTGTATGCTTAATTTGTGAATAGAATTGCATTTTTTATTAAGTATTAAAGCAGTTTAATAAGTTTATGTCCATTATATAGCTTTGTAAAGGAACTGCGATGATGGCGAAGATAATAATAATCAGAGCATGTGCAATATTATATACTGTACTGTAATATATAAAATATAGCCTATATTATATAATAGCTAATCTGTATAAGCAGACTTCTAAATTGACAGATGGACTTTTAAAGGAAAATAATGTATTAAAATCAATAATACTGGGGTATACAATAATAATAATAACAATAATAATAATAATAATAATAATAATAATCATCATCATCATCATCATCATCATCATCATCATAATAATAATAATAAAAATAATAATAATAGTTCCACATCACCCATTGGTGTGAGTATGAATGGTTGTGTGAGTGTTGGCCTTGTGATGGCCTGGTGAGCTGTCCAGGGTGTACCCCTCCCTCACTCGGCTGAGATGGGTGCCAGCCTTCCCTCAACCCTAATCAGGATTGGGCAGTTCAGAAAATGAATGAATAATAATAATAATAATAATAATAATAATAATAATAAATACTTATTATTATGTAATCCTGCATACTGTATACCTATGAAATAACTATGATAATTTTTATTTCTATTATTTATTTATTTATTTAGTAGTAGTAGTAGTAGTAGTAGTAGTAGTAGTGGTAGTAGTAGTAGTAGTATTTGATTAATGCAAAATTCCTTCCGTGAATATGACCTGTAGCCTGACAAGTTAAGTAAAGTGTATTATTATACCTCATGAGATCAGTTAGTGTATTATATATTTATTCTTCAGGTTGAATTCATCATGCAAGAACATCTTATGGATAAATGAAGTATCTGTGTGATATTAATGTGGCTTTTGCACAGTGTGCAAACTAAGTGAGGTCTGTATAACTGCATCAGTGTTCAGCACTCCACGCTGGCCTAACCAGCACTCCTCCAGATTCGTGTAGGTGTGAGATAATTTTTTTTCTAAGAACTTGAAGAGTACACCACGTTCACATCAGACCTTCAGCTATAAATACCTGTAATTGAGTTAGGATCCTTATTCTTTACTAGTAGAGAGTGCTACTATTTATGACTGCGGTGCAGTCATTAACTCATTAAACTCCCAGGACTCGTCAGCAGGTCATATCACTTTCAAAATTAAAGTAATAAATGTGATAAAGGTTAATGATTAGCTTTGCAGTTAAAGTCTTATTGCTAGAATATCATATGGATCTTAATTCTGTTACATTTATGTAGTTGATGCTCTGGTTAACCCTTTGCTAACCAAGCTCCTTTCTAATTGTGTTAAAATTATTTCCTGAGACAATATTGATGTGGGGACAGTATTTAAAAGAAAAAAAAATGTAAAAAATAAAAATAAATAAATAAATTAAATAAAATAAAATCAAATAAAGATTACCTTTTGACTTCATGTGGTAGACATGTTACCACGATAAATAGAGGGTTAAATCCTGTGCTATATAAGTTATGAGAACTGTGGTGTCTCTCATGCCTATACCAGACATTAAATTTGTGACTTAAGAGTCTCTGGAAATTTGAAAGAGAGTAAATTCTTTAGGGAAAACTGTTGCTTGAAAATAATCCTGCGGTTGTTGTCGCAAGGAAACAATTGAAAAAGTTTAAGGTGCTTCTGAAAAATACTGAATTTACATTTACAACATTAGGCAGACACTCTCACCCTGATTTTTATATATACACTATATTTATATATTTGTGTGTGTGTGTGTGTGTGTGTGTGTGTGTGTGTGTGTGTGTGTGTGTGTGTGTGTGTGTAATTGAGCAATTGAGGGTTAAGGGCCTTGCTCAAGAGCCCAACAGTGGTTACTGTTGGGGCTTGAACTGCTGACTTTCAGATTAACAACCCATTGCCTTGTCCACTAAGAGACCACTAAATTGAATCATTTAGTCCACATACTGTATATTTGTCAAGTTATTTGTTATTAAAATATGTATGGTGGGCATTAGAAGGTCATTGTACATCAAGTTTGTCAAACAAAAATAACAGAACACTGGGGGCAGTGGTTGCAGGGTGGTAAGGTGCTGGATCACTGATCCTAAGGTTGGGGGCTCAAGCCCCACTCTCAATGGGTTGTCACTGTCCCCCTAGTGCAACTAACTGGGTTATCAAATGCCGACCATGTCTCTCACTGTCTATGGTGAGAGGTTCATGTAAAAGAACCATTGCTGACTTTCGACAAGAGTGGCTGGATAGCTGTCAGCATGTTACTGCCCGACGATGGCCTGGCGAGCTGTCCAGGGGGTACTCTGCCCTCGCCTGGAGTTGGCTGGGATGGGCACCAGCCTCCCCGCAACCTTAATTATGATTAAGCGGCTACAGAAGATGAATGAAATAGCATATATACACATTGTCAAGGATCAGGTTACAAAGGTATTTCATTACAGTTGGATTTGAAACACCTTTTGTAACATTCTATAAATGTGCATGTTTATGTTTTTATATATATATATATATATATATATATATATATATGTATGTATACATACATACATACATACATACATATACATACATACATATATATATATATATATATATATATATATATATATATATATATATATATATATATATATATATATATATATATATATATATATATATATATATATATATATGGCAGTGGTGACCGAGTGGTATAGGGCACTGGATCGCTGATCCTAATATTGGGGGTTCGAGTCCCATTCTCCAGAAGGTTGTCACTGTCCCCCCAGTGCAACTAACTGGGTTATCAAAGGCCAGCCATGTCTTTCACTGTCTATGGTGTGAGGTTCATGTAAAAGAACCATTGCTGACTTTCAACAAGAGTAGCTGCACAACCATCAGCGTGTTTCCGCCCTGCGATGGCCTGGCGAGTAGTCCAGGGTGTACTCTGCCCTCGCCCAGAGTCGGCTGAGATAGGCACCAGCCTCTCTGCAACCCTAATTAGGATTAAGCAGTTCCAGAAAATGAATGATAATGAATATATATATATATATATATAAGGTAAGTCTGTTGGGTTTTTACACCCGAGCCTAGTAGCTTAGCCTCGTGGCTCATCAGGCCGGTACTTATCCCCGGTTTCCGTAGCATGAAGCGACCAGGAGTTCAACTCCCCCTGGATGGGATGCTAGTCCATTGCAGGTTACCTTCCCAGTATATTTTTACTGGTACCCATTTATACTGTTGGGTGAACAGAGGCACTCTTGTGGTTGAGACCTTGCCCAGGGGTCTTAGCACAGTGAGGGTCTCAGTGGGATTCGAACTCACAACCTCCCGATCATGAACGCAGCACCCTAACCACTATGCCACCGGCCCCGCGAATGAATATATATATATATATATATATACTGTATTAATGTTTTGAGTAATGTTATGTGTGTTAAACTATTTTTAAAGTTTAAAGTTTGAAGTTTGAAGTTTAAACTAAACATTCCAAAAAGAAAAAAAAAAATCCTGCTTCATAGCACACTAACAATGACAGGTAAAGGTAAAGTTCGGTACCTGTATTTCTCAGTGTGTATTTTTCCACAGAACTGTAAATTCTATAAAATATGGAGCGATGCTGGGAACTGACTTATTTCTCAATCAATGATTAATTTTAAAGGTTTGAAGCTTTTTATATTAAAATAATCTAATCTGAAGCATATGTTTAACGCTTCTAATATCTGATCTCACAGTGATGCCGTTACTAAAGTTTATTAGTTTATTAAGTGTGTTTATCAGCGGAGAGCATAGTACATGTAGGCCGTCCCGTATATTTCTTCAAACAAAAACATGTCGCAATAGCCTCCTGAAAACTAGATTACATTTTTGAAGACAAGCTGAGGGGTGTTTTATGATTATTTGTATTATTATGATTATTATTTTACATAATTAATAGAAACTTGTGCTAGAGGTATAAAGTCGAGCGATGCTGTCTCACAACTTTAGGATAATGTGATAATAATATTTATGATGCAATTTTAGGATATTGTTCAATTCTGAGATCTGGTTAAGGTCTGCATAGAAATCTTTGGGTTCTTTTGTGTTCTCTGGTTTCCTCCCCTCACTGAAGACCATACTGTACATGACCTGATTTCACCAGAGTGTGGATGTGTTTGCTCAGGGTGCCCTGTGATGATAGGGCATCACTTCAGGGAAAGTTCAGGTAGGTAAGTCTGCTGGGCTTGTTACACCTGAGCCTAGTTTCTCATCAGGCTGGTTTTTCATTCCCGGTTTCCGTAGCATGAAGCGACCAGGAGTTCAGCTCCTCCTGGATGAGACGCTAGTCCATCGCAGGTTACCTTCCCAGTATATTTTACTGGTACCCATTTATACTGCTGGATGAACAGAGGCACACTTGTGGTTGAGACCTTGTCCAGGGGGAGGCACAGTGGGGGTCTAACTGGGATTTGAACACACAACCTCCCGATCATAAGCCCAGCACCGTAACCACTATAATGTCAGGGAAAATTACCACCTTATACTTAATGTCAGGCGAGTTTTCCACCCACTGTACCTGTGATCACTCACCTACTCATTTGACAAACTGATTGATCCTACTAGGGTCACAGGGAGTCTGGAGCCTATCTCAACTGACTATGGATGAAGCCAGGATACACTCGTAACAGTGCACTTCAGACCTTTACAGAACAATCCCCCTCACACACACACACACACACACACACACACACACACACACACACACACACACACACACCAAGGGGTAACGTGGAACAGTCAATTAGTCAAATATAAATAATATACGTTTACATTTACAGCATTTGTCAGATGCTTTTATCCAGAGCGACTTACAATTAGTATACCACTGAGCAATTGTGGCTTAAGGGGCCTTGCTCAAGGGCCCAACAGTGATGATAGTTGGGATTGAGCCACTGACTTTCAGATCAGTAACTCATCGCCCTAAGCCACATGCCTGTCTTTCGACTGTGGGAGGAAACCTGAGTACCCAAAGGAGACCCATGGTCAGTACATGTGAATTCCATACGGAAACACCAAAGCCTCAGAATTAGACCCAGGGCCTTCTTGCTTCGAGGAAGACATGCTAATATCTGTGTCACCGTGCCACCCAACCATGATCACACGCTGTAGCCTACTGTTCAGTCCTCAAAGTGAACTCAGAGTGCTTAGTCAGTAATTTCTTTTCCATATTTGCATACAAACCAAATTTTCCACTGAAAATCACTTGGCTTGGCAGTTGTTCCAAGCGAAAGCTACCCATAATCCAAAGCAAAAAAAAAAAAAAAAAAAAAAAAAAAGGTCAGACAGCTCGGAAGTCTGTGAACAGAGAGTGGACTGAGGGGTCATCAGAGCGGAAGTGGATGTGACTTGAATCCTCGCAATCAATGCAACAAAAACAAAAAATGCACTTTTATATTAATCCGTATTTTAGTCCAGTTTATGAGAAATATGTTTCATTTGTTTTAAAAATGAATATATAAGAAAACACTCTAAAAAAATAAAACAATAAATAAATGTGCATCATGTAAACACTCACTTTCTGTGTATCTGCATGAAAAATAATACCGAAATAAAAGAAATAACTCGTAGGGCTGTACGGTTGCACAATTGTTAGCATGCTCGCCTCACAGCAAAAAAGTTCCAGGTTCCATTCCCAGGCTCATGTCATGTCTGTGCCGAGTGTGCATGCTCTCCCAGTGGTTGCGTCGTTCTCCTTGAAGTACAGTACTCCGGTTTCCTCCAACAGTCCGAAATACATGCACAGTAAGCTGATTCCAAATCGCCTCGAGGTGTGAGAGAAAGTGTGAATAGTTGTGTATGTGTTTGCCCTGCAATGGCCTGGCAATCTGTTCAGCGTGTGCACTGCCTTCACCAAGAGTCGGCTGAGATGGGCGTCAGCCTCGAAAATGAAAGAATAGATGAATAACTAATTAATTTGCCAAACTGCAAAATCCAATTATGGTTCCAACGAGGCTGGAGCCTATCTCAGCCAACTCTGGGCAAAGCCCACCGAGCAGTTTGTCTGTCTGTCCCATAAGGCCGACGTACCCACAACCGTCCACACCGCCATTTAGCCTAATGTCCATCATGCCTTTGGATTATTGGAGGAAGCCAGATGCAGAGCCACCATCACCAAGCCTGGGACTTGAACCCATAACCTTCTTACTGGGGAAGCAACTGTGCATAATCACAACACTCAAAACAAACGAATTAATGGAAGGATGTTGAGTTTAAAAAGCTGTTCATGTGCATTTCTCTCTTGGTTTCTCGGGTCATCTGAATTCGCTGCTGTTGTTTGTCCATTTGTTTACGTAATAATTTATTTACTTATTTAATTGTTTATTTTCCTGCATCACGACTACAATACGGCGACTGTCAGGGAGAAGTGAACTTCAGTACCCATGAGTCCCGAGCGCGAGCACTGCTTGTGCGCGTGCACGGCATTGTCAGCGCGTGCGCGCGCTCTGGCTCCTCACAGAGTGCCTGCCGACTTTGCTTACGTCATCGCTGGAACTGCCCTGTCACGCGCAGTTTGTAAAAGTTGGGAGAGAGCGCGAGAGCGAGAGCGAGAGAAAGCGAGAGAGAGAGAGAGAGATTTGCAGACAAAGATAGAGGTACGGGTTTTATGGGCAGGGGAGAGACGGAGAGAGGGAGAGAGAGAGAGAGAGAGAGATTACAAGGCGAGTGGTTGTGTTGATAGAAAAGCGGTTGAAAATACTCGGCGTGATAAAGTTACTCAGAGAATCAGCTGAAGTCGGCACGAGCGCCCACTGTTTGAGTGAGCGCGCGAGCGAGAGAGAGAGAGAGAGAGACTGACTGACTGGTGGAGAGAGAGAGAGAGAGAGAGAGAGAGAGACTGACTGACTGGTGGAGAGAGAGAGAGAGAGAGAGAGAGAGAGAGACTGACTGACTGGTGGAGAGAGAGAGAGAGAGAGACTGACTGACTGACTGGTGGAGAGAGAGAGAGAGAGAGAGAGACTGACTGACTGGTGGAGAGAGAGAGAGAGAGAGAGAGAGAGAGAGAGACTGACTGACTGGTGGAGAGAGAGAGAGAGAGAGAGAGAGACTGACTGACTGACGGGTGGAGAGAGAGAGAGAGAGAGAGAGCCCGAGCCCGAATTCACGAAGTTTCACTGCTTTTATTGTTTACTTCATTAAATGTTGTGACAGGAACAGGACAGATCCGGTGCCACTTAGAGAGAGAGAGAGAAGAGAGAGAGAGAGAGAGAGAGAGCCAAGCCGATGAGTAGTGCACACTGCAGCGGGAATGAGGAGCTGGACTTCAGGCTGATCTTCGGTGAGGACGGCCAGCAGCAGCCGCCAGGCCCCGCAGGTCAGTGCTGCTACTCTCCTCTTCCTCCTCCCTGCGCTCTCACACCTGCTGCCTTCATCCCCTCATTGCCTCCTTTTATATTGTAAAAGCCATCGGTGCACCTTTCCCCAAAAACTCTGCACTCAGCACTCAACATGCATGCTGTACTGTACGTGTGTGTGTGTGTGTGTGTTAAATGATGCCAGGTTTCAAGGTTTGTAGTGAGATTTAAAAAGCTAATTTTAAACTGTAAATCAGGGATCACCAACGTGGTGCCCGTGGGCACCAGGTAGCCCGCAAGGACACTATAAGTTGCCCGCGGACCTGTTCACTGCTAGTTTTAGGACAGGCCCACAGCTCCATAGCGCCACTCTCCATTGAGCTGCATCTAATTTTTTTGAATATATTTTAAATCAAATCAATATCTTCACATAGATAAATATCATTAATTATTAATGATAACATATAATTAAAGGTAAATTGAGCAAATTTGTAATTTCAGAGGTGTGTTTTGACCTGGTAGCCCTTCGCATTAATTGGTACCCAAGAAGTAGCTCTCGGTTTCAAAAAGGTCGGTGACCCCTGCTGTAAATGGTCTTTGATGGGAACACAGTGATAAGTTGTGATTCATTGTGTGTGTGTGTGTGTGTGTGTGTGTGTGTGTGTGGTATAGTATGTGTGCTGCCTGGCTTGCATTACTCCATAAACCACACACTCATATACTGTATGTCCTATTTGCACTTGTTTTATATTTACACACCTTCTGCTTTTACTCTTCTGCCATGTGACCTGGACAAAAGTAAACACATTTAAATGTTTTTGTTGTTGTGCCTGTTAGCTATCAATCTAATAATTAATGCTATAAAGTTTAGTGACAGATGAGTGATTTTTGTCGGCACATGAAACACACACACCCACACACACGTACCTATACATAAACACACACATACCTATACATAAACACACACACACACACACACACACACACACACAGAGTAATAAATTAATCCGGTTCAACTAGTCTCAGTTTATTTGGTGACACACAGGACTCTGCACTGCATTCTTGTTTGTTTGTTTGTTTGCTCATTTGTGTATTTGCTTATTTATCTATCCAGTAAACACTTTTTAAATATTGAGTACTGATGTGAGAATGATGCAGCAATACATCCTTCCTTCCTCTTATTTATATTTTTATTGTAATGTTTATTAACACAGGGAATTTTGCCTTGCATATTTGAATATTATTAATACTTAAACTTGCTGAGCAACTTTAGATGAGATCCTCGAACACGATGCCCGCGAGGTGGTGAATTCCTTTTCCTCCACAATTACTCTCAATAAATAAACAAATAAATATCCATTTGGAGTTATAGTTAATATTGCGAAAGGTCTGACGAACAGGTCATCACTTAAATTACAGTCATTATCTCTCAACCTATTCTTCTCTTTTTTTAAAGATGAAAATTCTTCACAAAATGTATTTATGTTATATTATTTAGGACATGAAATTGATTTACTTAAAGTTTTTGTGATGATGTTTCAGAAGAAATGAAATGTACAGCACTGCAAATATTAATTTATTAAAGAATATCACACACACACACACACGTGTATATGTATGTGTGTGTGTATATATATATATATATATATATATATATATATATATATATATATATATATGTGTGTGTGTGTGTGTGTGTGTGTGTGTGTGTGTATAAAACATTATTGTTGTGATTTTATTATTATGATTTACATTCTTTGATCGAACAGTAAAATAGTTTACATTCTGTGTAAGGAAATATTGTGAGATTTTATTTTAAAACATTTTAAAAAGATCTAAATAAGTTACAAAACAAGAGGATAAAGAATACGACAAAATATTATTTTAATTAGTATTTAGGACCAGCCAAGGGCTTAATACTAAAGGGTAAAGGAAGTTCTGCAGGACGTTCACCTCTTTGAGTTTAATTGCTTTTTGACATATTCAGTACATATGCAAAATCTGATTAGATGAATGAAGATAAAACAGTAAACAAAAATACATTACACTTTGAGGGCGGTACATTTTTCTTCAGAAGTTACACCTGTTAATTGAGTAAAAAAAGAGAAAATTTATAGCAGATCATGTTTTGTTTTGAATGTGAGGGTGTGTATGTATCAGTGTTTTGGCTTTTTTTTTTAGCTTGATATAATTTACAGGCTCCTTTTTTATTCAATTGTGAAGACAGAAAACAAATGTGATGCACAAATCCGTCTGCTGTCTGTCAGTCTGCTCGATTGTGTCGAGAAGGAAACAGATTTGTACACAGTCAGCCCGCCATGCTCTGACTGTGTGTCTGTGTGGGTGGACATGTATGAATGTGTTTTGTATTTTTATTGTACGAGAAAAGCCTGAGAACAAACGCCCCATCTTGTATGCAAAGCAACGTTCAGAGATCGGCCGACGTGCTCCAGCATGATGCGGCTTATTAGCTGGCGATCTGTCTGGCTCGTGGGTAACTGCTAAAACTTTGCCACTTGCTCCAGGTGAAGTCATTTAGATGCTAAAATCAGTGTATTTAAACCAGAGACGTTCACTTTTGTTTCTGAAGTTATTGCATCACTTATTAATGGTGTTAATTACATATGGGAGAAAATACTAATATTTACCTGTAAAAAAAAACAATAAGAATTAATTCTGGATTACGTGGTGCACAGTTCAGTTCATCAGTTCATTTATTTTCTGTAATCGCTTAATCCTAATTAGAGTCACAGGGAGGCTGGTGCCCATCCCAGCCGACTCTGGGTGAGGGCAGAATACACCCTGGACAGCTCACCAGGCCATCACAGGGTGGAAACACGCTGACGCCTTTGCAGCCTACTCTTGTCGAAAGTCAGCAATGGTTCTTTTACATGCCTCACACCATAGACAGTGAGAGACATGGCCGGCCTTTGATAACCCAGTTAGCTGCACTGGGGGGACAGTGACAACCTTGTGGAGAGTGGGACTCGAACCCCCAACCTTGGGATCAGCGATCCAGCGCCTTATACCACTAGATACGTGGTGCACATTTTAACATAATTGACTCAGTCCGATTATTTGGGATGTAAAATAAAATTCAATTTGGGTGGTGGCCTGGTGGTAAAGGTGCTGGATCACTGATCCCAAGGTTGGTGGTTCAAGCCTCACTTTCAATAGGTTATCACTGTCCTCCCAGTGCAGATAATTGGGTTCTCAAAGGCCAGCAATGTCTCTCACTGTGTGTGGTGATTGGTTCATGTAAAAGAACCATTGCTGACTTTCATCAAGACGAGCTGCATAGCCATCAGTGTGTTTCTGCCCTGCGATGGCCTGGTGAGCTGCCCAGGGTGTGCTGTGCCCTCGCCCAGAGTCAGCTGAGATTGGCACCAGCTTTCCCGCGACCCTAATTAGGATTAAGTGGTTCAGAAAATGAATGAAGGATAAATGAAAAAATGCAAGTTCTTACTTCCTCCTTGATCATCTCTATATATACGTTCCTCCTTCGTTATTTTTATTTATTATTTTTAGCTTTGTTTTTTTGGGGGCGTGTGTTTCTGTGAAAGTGTTATAAAAAAAAAACTCGACAGCTCTTCCCGTGGGCAGCGCAATGGCAGAGTGGTCATCAGGTCCATCTCACAGGAAGACGGTACAAGTCTCGGTTTCGGGCGTTTTTATGCAGAGTCTGCATGTTTCTCCCTGTGCTTATATGAGTTTCCTTCTGGTACTCCGGTTTCCTTCCACAGTCGAAAGACTGTGAATGGCTGTGTATATATGATGTGATGTTCGTGCTAGTAAGTGAGCGAGATACTGATCGTGGGAGTGAGTGAATGAGTGAGCGCAAGAGTGATGGAGGGAGTGAGGGAGTGAGTGCTTGAGAGTGTGGGAATGAGTGAGGATGGGAGGGAGGGGGTGAGGGAATGAGTGAGGATCGGAGGGAGGGAGGGAACGAGGGAATGAGTGAGGATGGGAGTGAGCGAGGGAGGGAATGAGTGAGGATGGGCGGGAGGGAGGGAGTGAGGGAGTGTGGGAATGAGAGGATGGGAGGGAGGGAGGGAGGGAGGGAGGGAGTCAGTGAGTGAGGGAATGAGTGAGGATGGGAGGGAGGGAGGGAGGGAATGAGTGAGGATGGGAGGGAGGGAGGGAATGAGTGAGGATGGGAATGAGTGAGGATGGGAGGGAGGGAGGGAATGAGTGAGGATGGGAGGGAGGGAGGGAATGAGTGAGGATGGGAGGGAGGGAGGAGGGAATGAGTGAGGATGGGAGGGAGGGAGGGAATGAGTGAGGATGGGAGGGAAGGTGTGAGGATGGGAGGGAAGGAGTGAGGATGGGAGGGAAGGAGGGAGTGAGGGAATGTGTGAGGATGGGAGGGAGGGAGTGTGGGATGGAGGGAGGGAATGAGTGAGGATGGGAGGGAATGAGTGAGGATGGGAGGGAGGGAGGGAGGGAGGAAAGGAGGGAGTGAGTGAGTGAGGGAATGTGTGAGGATGGGAGGGAGGGAGTGAGGGAATGAGTGAGGGATTGAGTGAGGATGGGAGTGAGGGAATGAGGATGGGAGGGAGGGAGTGAGGGAATGAGTGAGGATGGGAGGGAGGGAGGGAGGGAATGAGTGAGGATGGGCGGAGGGAGGGAATGAGTGAGGATGGGAGGGAGGGAGGGAGGGAATGAGTGAGGATGGGAGGGATGGAGGGAGGGAATGAGTGAGGATGGGAGGGAGGGAGGGAGGGAATGAGTGAGGATGGGAGGGAGGGAGGGAGGGAATGAGTGAGGATGGGAGGGAGGGAATGAGTGAGGATGGGAGGGAGGGAGGGAGGGAGGGAGGGAATGAGTGAGGATGGGAGGGAGGGAGTGAGGATGGGAGGGAGGGAGTGAGGGAATGAGTGAGGATGGGAGGGAGGGAGTGAGGGAATGAGTGAGGATGGGAGGGAGGGAGTGAGTGCTTCCCTAAAGTAACTGGCTACTTCTATTACTGTTGATCGGAATCATCTCCAAAATCTAATGGAGTGTGACTTGTACCGTAATCCTCCCCTTAAAAAATAGTTGCTTTCAGATAAACGGACAGAACATAACCTTGTCGGCGGATGTAGCAAACACTCGAATATGATGTAAAGGTAAAACACAGCCTCACTGACAGCAGTAATAACAGCTCCGAGTCAGAGAAGCTTTTGATTTAAACAGGAATTTGATGGAAACTAAAACATCTGCTGTTCCTTTTTCATCTCTTCACACTGCAGAGATTCTGTAGTGATAAACACATACAGTACTGTAGCGCTGAAGGACTGAAGGACGTGACTGCGCTGAATGAACATGCGTCAGGCCTGGGAAGTGTATCGCAGCCTTTTTTTCAAAGTCGTTTCAGCGCTGGTTTTACGCTTCTGATTTTTTTTCATGGGCGTGAAAGTTGTTCCATGTTTATGTAATTCATCTGAAATACCTAAAATATGTACAGCATATCTTTTTTTTTTTTCATATAGTGGATAATTACATGCTGCGGGTTTCTTATCACATTAAGCTTGGCATTTATTGATTGCAGAAGAGATTAAGCGCTTCTGTCTCAACCACTACAGAGGTGTTGAAAGGTCAATACGAACATACAAGCAAACACGCAAGATCTACTGGCCATGAAAGATATCATGCAGTATATTTATACAGATTTGTTTCAAAAAGCAGTTGGATACCTTGCCAGTAATTTGTGTAATTAAACATTTCACCAGGTCAAGTTAAATCATCACTTGAAATCAGATACAGTAAAACCTCCGCTGACGAACGCTTAGGCTCACGAACTTTTCGCCTCAAGAACATTAAATTTGCGAGCATATTGTCTCTGCTGACGAACTAGTTTTCGGCGGAGGAATCAAACCACGCGGTCGAACAGCGCCACGGTGGCGGCCACGAGAAGCTGACGCACGCTCACGGCGTCACAGTTAAATCACCCCTTTCTTTGAGTGCGGACGTGGTTTGTGTTTGATAGACATTTTGGACCATATTGAGTGTACTTTTGCTATTATGGGACCGAAAAAGACCCCACTACAGGCGGAGATCATTGAAAAACACGAACGAGGTGTGCGTTTGTGTGACTCAGCGTCCCAGTACCAGTACGCTAAGTCTACCATTGCTCCCATCCTTAAGAACAAGGAAGCTATTAAGGGTGCGTGTGTGGCTAAGGGTGTTTCCAAACAGTAGGCGTTTCCAAACACTCCTTCCAAACAGTAAGTCCCTCCCTCCCCCCTCCTCCCACTCCATTCCATCAAGCCATCAACTACCATCACAAAGGTAAATAAAACCACTTTATTATACAGTACAGTTTATTTCTTTAATTACAATACAATAGCACATTTATTATACATAAAATAAGGTATATTTTTGTGTAGTTTTAAGGCTTATTTAGTAGAAAATTATGTTTTATGGGGACCTGGGAACGGATTATTCTCATTTTAATGGTTTCTTATGGGAAATAAATGTTCGGAAGACGAACTTTTCGCCTCACACACACTTTCTGGGAACCAATTATGTTCGTGAGCTGAGGTATCACTGTACCTGTATTTGTCTTTATTATCGTTTGGTTTTGTTTTTTTAACAATTTACAGCATATTGCATGAGGGCACGATTACAAAACAGTGTTCCAAAAACATACTGCACTGTAAGTAGCAGACCTAAAGATAAAAAAAACCCACCAACATGTTGTGGTACCTTTTGTGGCTTGGGGCTCAATCACAGACAAATTATCTGCAACTTACAGATGTCCAGTGTTAATTAAGGCTTATATTGGCCGTGTGATGGATCTGAAGGTTAAATAGCTGGAGGCAAAAGGAAGAAATGATAGCATGAAGGTTGACATTACTGAAAAAAATCTTGTGGAGTCGTGGCCGCAGTTGCCTTTACAGCAGACGCATTTGTATGATGTGTCCACTTGCTGTTTTATTCCATTACATCCACATGTGGGTGATGTTTTGTTCTGCTGGAGCCCTGGTGTCCAACCCTGTTCACAGGAGATCTACCTTCCTGCAGGTACAAATCAAACACGCCTCTCTGACCTGTTCAAGAACTTCTTCAAGGCAATAAACAGATACTCGGGTGTATATGATTAAGGTTGGAGCCCAAGTATTCAGGAAGGCAGATGTTCAGGAACAGGGTAGGACATCCCTGATCTATTTAATGATGTAAGATGGGCAAAATTTCACACACTGTCAGAAAAGTATTGCAGGCTATCTTTAGTCATGAGAGCATGATAACGGCTATCGCTTACAGTCTGATTTGGACCACTGACAAAGCCACAACAAAAGAACTCAGCATGAATGTTTCGTGTTGGTTATGTTTAGTCTGGGAAATCACAAAATAGTACATTGTGCACAAACCTCTGTAAGGCCCAGCAATGACACCCCCCCCCCCCCCCCCCCAGCTTGTGAACAAACGTGTCAGAAATCCTCTTACGAAATGTTAAATAATTTGTTTAAAAATTCCTCGATCAGGTATTCAATCTAGATCATCTCCAAAAATCTGATGGCGTCTTCCTTGTTCAAATCCCCATTACTGGTAGAAATTGAATGAACAATGAACATCCACCTTGTGTAATTCTGCTAACACATACAAACTATGGATAATATAATAATCTCCTTGGTGGAAGTAATATGGAGAATAAATGTTCAGTTCAGTTAATTTTCTGTAACCGCTTCATCCTAATTAGGGTCGTGGGGAGGCTGGTGCCCATCCCAGCCAACTCAGGGCGAGGGCAGAGTACACCCTGGTCAGCTCGCCAGGCCATCGCAGGGCGGAAACACGCTGACGGCTTTGATAACCCAGTTTGCTGTACTGGGGGGGACAGTGACGACCTTGTGGAGAGTGGGACTCGAACCCCCAACCTTTGGATCAGCGATCCAGTGCCTTATACCACTAGACCACCACTGCCCCGGAGAATAAATGGGCTTTTAATATTGTGTGTGTTTAATCAATGTGTGTAAAATTGTGTGTTTAATCAATGTGACTGTAACGATTCGCTAAATGATAGCTCGTTATTATACTTTTCGTTTGGCATTCAAGGTGAACAACTGGAAATTTCTACTTGGGACAATCTTCTCAAGTCTCATTCCATCCCAGTTTATAGAGATTTATAGTAGTATTGGGTTCACACCAAGTAATACTCCAACATCTACTTTAAGTTAAATCGTTCATTCATTCATTCATTTATTTTCTGAACCACTTAATCCTAATTAGGGTCATGGGGAGGATGGCGCCCATCTCAGCCGACTCTGGGCGAGGACGAGTACACCCTGGACGGCTCGCCAGGCCATCGCAGGGCAGAAACACGCTGACGGCTATGCAGCTGCTCTTGTCGAAAGCCAGCAATGGTTCTTTTACAGGAACCTCTCACCACAGACAGTGAGACATGGCCGGTGTTTGATAATCCAGTTAGCTGCACTGGGAGGACAGCAGTAACAACCCATTAATAGTGGCGCTTGAAACCCCAACCTTAGGATCGGTAATCCAGAACCTTACCATCGGGCCACCACTGCCTAAGTTAAATCAATAAGTAATAAATAATATCAGATTAAAACCGTAGCACCACCAAGCTGATAAAATTGAGCAGGAACCCTCACTGCTCCAGGGACTCTGTGATGGCGGACTCTGTGATTTGAATCCAGGTTCCTAACATGAAAACAGTTTCACTGTGCAGTGAAAAATTCGTTCTCTACAAATTGCTCTTTTGATCATCAGTGATGAAGTTATTACTAACGGTAACTGGTTAGCGTTACTTGTTGTAGTGGTACTTGTTCTACCGGTACTTGCTCTTGGGTGCTGATTTTGCTGCACTGTAATTCCAGGCCAGATTGTTGCATGGATGTCTAAAGTTCACTGTAGTTGAACAGAAGCAATAGCCACTCAGGGCTATAACTGTAAAAGTAAGGTTACTGCAGGTATTTGTAACATTTATGTGCTTTAACAAAGCAAACAAAAAGAATTTTACTGAGTGTGTTTTTTATTTTTATATATAAATAAATATATATATATATATATATATATATATATATATATATATATATATATATATATATATATATATAATTTTTTTTTTTTTTTTTTTTTTTTGAATATAATTTTTTTTAAACAGCATGTTCTAAACATCACAGTTTGGGAAGTTATTATTACACCACATAAAACACCGCTTACAAAACATCGCAAATGTAGCACAAGCTCTGATTAAAGTTAAATTCACTGCCCAGTACGCAGCATGTACCCTGAAGCAAAGTAAAGATGCAGCTAGCTTGTAACTGTAGCTAATCTGGTGAACTGTACCTGAGATCACAACATTTAAAATGTTTTCTTTTGAATTGATTTGTGTTTATTGATATATATATATATATATAAAATCTTTTTTTTTTTTTTTTTTTAATCTATTCTGAGTAATTTTGCTGTCCGGCCTGTTAAAATGTAGGCATGCGTAAGTATGCTAACTATGCTAATGTATTAGTATACTAATGATCGTAGTGTTGATATGCAATCTGTCCTACCCCAGAGGATTAAAAATAGTTTGTGAGCAATAGTGTCGAATCACTTGCCTCTGCACAGTATAACCATGTATGAAATACAGGAACATCACAACTGTCTTTCATTCATTCTGTGTTTCTTGAGGATAAATACAGCTGTAAGTAATCATTCACTTATTTAAGCTCCCCAGAAAGCTGCTTCTACACCGTGACTTGTGCCAGAAAAACTTGTACCCGGAAGAAGTTGTCCCAGCAGAACTAAATAGTAGAAGTCATTAATCCACAGAGCAAAGTCACTATAAGTGCTATTGGTCTTAGGTAGATAATACAGTAAGGAATACAGTATAACGTCAGATAGGTCCCTGTCACATGTTAACGATTTGCAGAACTTGTGCCGATTTATCACAGATTTCTATAAAATGCTGGCGTACATTGAACTATCGATGTTATTCCAATTTTGAATGTACAGTAGTTCCCCGTTTTTCGTGGGGGTTCAGTTCCGGCCCTACCTGCGGATCAAGAGATTCCGCGAGTTCTTTACCCGGAAGTAAAACCTTTATGTATCATATTACATGCGCGAATTATTAACGTGGAAGTAAAATCCTATGTATGATATTACATGTGCTAAAATATGCTTGTTAAACACATTCTATAGACAGTCTTATTCATTAATACAGTAATAATGCAGTGAAATGTAGTAATGATTAAGTAAAAGCATTTTAATTTTGGACTGTGATAATATTTATTGATAATAAACTATATAATCCGTATACAGTGTGTATGTGTGTGTACGTATATGTGTGTGTATATATATATATATATATATATATATATATATATATATATATATACACACGCATACGGGGATCCCTCGCTACTTTGTGCTTTAATTCATGCAATTAAGGAAAATGCCGCAAAAACAAGGCCAATTATGCAAAAAAAAAAAAAAAAAACCTTCTAAAAAAACACAAAACAACCCAGAACCTCACCATCAAAACTACTTACATTTTTGTGAGGTGTGCATCTGCGTGCGGGTGTGCGCGAGTCTGTATGTGTGTGTATTTATATTTTATTTACATCTTTATGAATTATTTTTGAATGTTCAATGGTGATAAGCATTTATAGCATTGAATATGTATTTATTGATATTATATGCACATATACATGTATGTATACATCATTCGGGGGGGTTGGGCGTGATCATACTTCGTGGAATTCCGTGGTCGTGGGGATATCTTGGTCCCAATTAACCATGGAAAGTGAGGGATCCCTGTACAGTATACAATAACACTCAAACCAGGAGCCGGTTAGACCACCTTAAGACTCCATAGGGAGCAGATGTCCATTTCATTTGAAAGATGGCGGCTTCATTGCAGGTTACCTTCCCAGTATATTTTTACTGGTACCCATTTATACTGCTGGCTGAACAGAGGCACACTTGTGGTTAAGACCTTGCCCAGGGGTCTTAGCACAGGTGGGGTCTAACTCGGGTTTGAACTCACAACCTCCTACTCATGAGCCCAGCATCCTATCCACTATGCCACCGGCCCCACTATTTCTGATTGTAATAAACAAATAAATAAATAAATCCCAACTCTGTGACTGCACTTTAGTTTCAGAATTAATTGATCATTTAATGTAGTGATTGTGAACGATGTTACCCAAGTTACTGGCAAAACATTTCCGTGGATTTCTTGGATTTCTGGTGTTAAAGTTTTGGTCTTTTGGTGTTACAACAGTAGCATTCCCTTGAATTCAGCAGCTTGACTTTCATGTCTGGAGGTGGCCTGAGTAGGGGCCCTGTGAACTTTTAGATATGGTGTTTGTCTGGCTGTGTGCCCAGGCATGCCATGTGGTCCTCAGATGGCAGTGGAATTTTAGGGGAGGGACAGACAAACCACCGTTTCTCTCCCACTGAGACAGGAACAGGAAAGGTAGTCAATCTCTCCCTAACTTCCTCCATCCACAGACCCCTTTTTATCCTCTCTCTCTCTCTCACACACACACACACACACATACACACACTCTCACACTCTCCTCACCTCCCGCAGCCCTTGTCTGGCAGTTCAGCTTCTGTCATTACATCGTCACGCTGTACTTTAGCCCTTTTGCATTCAGGATGTGACATGTCCACTTGGTGACTTGAACGACCAACAAAGTTATGCAGAAGTTTTTTGCACTTAACGGAGTGTGATGCATACATAATACATGTCGATGATTACCATAAAGAATGGTGGCCATTGCAAAAATTTCTCCTTTTCTCACACTCTTACTTATCAAAGCTGATAAGTCACTCATTACCTCAAAACGTGGCTACTGGTAGGTTTACACACATGTCTCAGGTCGTAACAAGTCATAGTTTAACAGCAGCCAGGACGCGCAGGGGCACAGAGCGACCAATGTAGAAGTGGTGTAAGCGGGGGAGCGCACGACTGTTGAACACTAAGACTGTTTGGAGCGCTCGTGTCTGGCCTGCAGTTTCAGTCGTGGGAAAGACTGAAATTACATCGCTCTCAGGGCCGGTTATTTTCAGCCGTGCCTGAAAGCGACAGAGGGCACACACTCGACTCCTGTAGCTCCTCCGAAGCAGGACTCCCCTGTGAGCTCGCCGTGCCCACAGATCTGAGAGAGAATGCTGTGTGCCACATCCCCAGGTGAGTTTGCAAGGATGTCTGCATGGAAAGTGAGTGGCAGGCCATCATGTGCTCATCTTAGTCGGCTTTTATAAGGGAACATTGGACGAAAGACATGAAGGGGCAGTTCAGAGATTTCTTTTTTATATA
Organism: Plotosus lineatus; assembly: GCA_024760905.1. NCBI lineage: Eukaryota > Metazoa > Chordata > Actinopteri > Siluriformes > Plotosidae > Plotosus > Plotosus lineatus. The sequence continues at coordinate 26,055,087 of CM045748.1, read as the reverse complement.
CATATGAAAATAAGCTGTCATGTTTATGGTGTAAGTATAGGAATAAATTGGGGGCTGTGTGTTCAAGAGACAACAGTATCATTAGACGCCAGCATCGCGGATAATGAAGCCTGCTCCTCAGCTGTTAGTGACTCAGGCATTGTTTAGGCAGCACTAAACAGAAACAGGGACATGCTGACTCACCTAAGACCCCGATTTGACTCTGTTAACGTTCAACCCAAATGTGTGAACCAGCATCTTGATATACTGGACACAGAACATATGGAGGAAACATGACCAGTGATTCAGTCCCAGAAACTCGGTGAACCTTCACGTTTGTATTGTATGCATGCATGTCTGTGTGTGTGTGTGTGTGTGTGTGTGTGTGTGTGTGTGTGTGTGTGTATACGTGTGGATGCATATCTGGAGGTCTGTTTGTGATACAAGATGTACTACATTAGGCAGATAACAGATTTGCCAACATTACAAGTCCATTAAGAAACTTGAGCACTCACCGGGGTGGGGTACAACAAGGCCTTGACAGCGGTATATTTTGCATACCTGTGCTTTTGGCTCGCACCGCCCCAGGAACAGCATGTGTAAAAGATGGAATGAGAATTTCTGTACCCGTGGCTGGAACATTGTGAGTGTGAGCGGGAGTCGTTTGTTTCCCGGGGCGAGGCACGAGCTGATATGTGTGGCATTTATCTCGTTTAAATTTAGTGTAACTGAAGCCTGTGCAGGCTTCTCTGCATCAGTTTGCCTGTGCTGTTACCAGCATTAAACTCTCACATTTAAAACTTGCTGAGCGGGAGCGTCACAGTATGTGAGGACTGTCAGAAAAACTGGTCCGGCTTAATCATACAGTCAGAGACTGGGATATTTGTTTTTGGTGAAGCACAAAAAGGAAGAAATTAATTTATTATATTTAGGGCTGGCTGATATAAACCACCAATTAGATCCCTTTTTTTTGTATCTATGTCTGATTATTTCCTATTCGTGAACATCTTAAAAATAATTAATTATAGTTTTAAGGAATAAAGCATGACAGCAGCTTGAATGGTAGTGAAAAAATACTCGGAATGGTATGAAGAAGTGATGCTGGGTCTGATTTCTTTCTAGCCCAGACTGTAGAATCAGTAGCACCTGTTCAAATGACACAAATGGACAGAATGCACAACTGTAAGTTGAATGTTTTTTTTTTTAGTTTGAATGAATGGGTTACAGATTTCTGTTTACCTTGTTTGATATTCTGAGGAAACGCGAGCATGAACCATGAACACAGTTGAGAATTACTTTACCCTTTCTTTCATAAGTCAAAATTGTTTATGATGATTTAAGAGTCATTTTACATAATATTTGATTGATTTGTATTCTGTTAAAAAATTTGCTATCCTGTTAATCATATTTGTGTCCTATGAGCACGGTCCTTCTCAAAAAAATAGCATATTGTGCTAAAGTTCATTATTTTCTGTAATGTACTGATAAAAATTAAACTTTCATATATTTTAGATTCATTGCACAACAACTGAAATATTTCAGGTCTTTTATTGTTTTAATACTGATGATTTTGGCATCCAGCTCATGAAACCCCAAAATTCCTATCTCAAATAATTAGCATATCATGTTCAGGTAGTCTAAACGAGGTATTAACCTAATCATCTGAATCAACCAATTCACTCTAAACACCTGCAAAAGATTCCTGAGGCTTTTAAAAATCCCAGCCTGGTTCATTACTCAAAACCGCAATCATGGGTAAGACTGCCGACCTGACTGCTGTCCAGAAGGCCATCATTGACACCCTCAAGCAAGAGGGTAAGATACAGAAAGAAATCTCTGAGCGAATAGGCTGTTCCCAGAGTGCTGTATCAAGCCACTTCAGTGGGACGTCTGTGGGAAGGAAAAAGTGTGGCAGAAAACGCTGCACAACCAGAAGAGGTGACCGGACCCTGAGGAAGATTGTGGAGAAGGGCCGATTCCAGACCTTGGGGGACCTGTGGAAGCAGTGGACTGGGGTACAGATGCCGCATTCCCCAGGTCAAGCCACTTTTGAACCAGAAACAGCGGCAGAAGCGGCTGACCTGGGCTACAGAGAAGCAGCACTGGACTGTTGCTCAGTGGTCCAAAGTACTTTTTTCGGATGAAAGCAAATTTTGCATGTCATTCGGAAATCAAGGTGCCAGAGTCTGGAGGAAGACTGGGGAGAAGGAAATGCCAAAATGCCTGAAGTCCAGTGTCAAGTACCCACAGTCAGTGATGGTCTGGGGTGCCATGTCAGCTGCTGGTGTTGGTCCACTGTGATTTATCAAGGGCAGGGACAATGCAGCTAGCTATCAGGAGATTTTGGAGCACTTCATGCTTCCATCTGCTGAAAAGCTTTATGGAGATGAAGATTTCATTTTTCAGCACGACCTGGCACCTGCTCACAGTGCCAAAACCACTGATAAATGGTTTACTGACCATGCTATTACTGTGCTCAATTGGCCTGCCAACTCTCCTGACCTGAAGCCCATAGAGAATCTGTGGGATATTGTGAAGAGAAAGTTGAGAGACACCAGACCCAACACTGTGGATGAGCTTAAGGCCGCTATCGAAGCATCCTGGGCCTCCGTAACACCTCAGCAGTGCCACAGGCTGATTGCCTCCATGCCACGCCGCATTGAAGCAGTCATTTCTGCAAAAGGATTCCCGACCAAGTATTGAGTGCAGAACTGAACATAATTATTTGAAGGTTGACTTTTTTGTATTAAAAACACTTTTTTTTTTTTTTTTTTTTGGTCGGATGAAATATGCTAATTTTTTGAGATAGGGATTTTTGTTTTTGTCTTCACTTTTTTTTTGCCAAAATTATCAATATTAAAACAATAAAAGGCTTACTCATGCTGCACATGAGTAATGTTCACATGTGGAAAGTGAGTGTAATATTTAGTTTTTAGATATTTTCAACAATTCTTCCATTTCTTGCAACAAATCCTCATTAATTCAACAGTCAGTTTTGTCGTCCTGCTCTCTTGCTCTCTCTTCCTCCCTCTCTCCCTCCCTCTCTATCTCCTTAAAAATCTGTCATTAATGCATGAACAGCCAAAGCTCACATCCAGATCTTATTACAATTTCCTTGCTGTTGTATACTCATAGCTAAAACTCTGTCCGTAATAATATACGATACGTTGATAGAAGCGATTTCATGTTTATTCCTCTCTCCGCTTTAAACATTTCATTTTCTCACTGTGATTTTTCAGTACTTATTCAGACTGATTGTATCACCCTGTTAATGTCAATTTGAGTTTCTCAGACATGCATATGTAAACACTTGTAAAAAAAAAAAAAAGTTTGCCTACTTGGCTCACATAGGACCCTCAAAGCAAAAAAAAAAAAATCCCCCATTAAAATTCCCCTCCTGCACAGTAAGGTGATTCATTGATTAGCTCATTGTAGTGAATTAGTTCAAATTCATTTGTAGCCTTAATTATAATTTGAAATTGCTTGTTGTGTAAGTGATGCACGGAAAAGTCCTGCCTCTCTTTCAGGGAATATATTTCTCATAGCCAGCAGGGAGACAGCCGTTCATTTCTGAACTGTAGGTTTGGCCTAAAAGTGGTGAGCAGCACCCAATTCTATTTGGATTTGGATTACAGTCATCCCTCACTACTTCAGTTTCTGCAACTTCAATGCATCGCGGGTTTTTCAAAAATATTTATCGAAAAATAAAAAAAAAGGAAATTAAGGAAAAATGGGTGAAAAGTTAAGGAAAATGCCACAAAACAAGGCCAATTATACAAAAAAACCCAAACAAACAAAAACAAAAAACAACCCAAAACCCCCCAAAAAATCTACTTATATCTTCAATGTGAGGTGCGGATCTTTGTCTGTATGTGTGTGTATTTATTGAATGTTTAATTGTTATTATCAGCATTTATAGCATTGAATATGTATTTATTGATATTATATACACATATACATGTACATATACGTCAGTCGGGGGGGGTCAATCCTTCTTCGCGGAAATCGCCGTTCGTGGAGGGTCTCGGTCCCCATTTAACCAAGAAAAGTGAGGGATCCCTGTAAAGGTCCTGGACATTTACGTTGTCGTTGTTGTTGTTGTTACTCAAAAATAAACAGGAGGAAAAGATGGAAGGCATTACAAAACACTGCAGATGGATTTATACAGTAGATTACCTCTGCTTCAGATTATTCTAGTATTTAAAAGCCAATGATATTTACAGTACTTGTGTTTTTTCTATTAGATTTTCTTTTGCTTATTTACTGATGGTGGGCTAAAACTGGAGCAGAGTTGTGTGCCAAAGAAAAGGAAATCAGTCTTTAATTCAGCTTGTAGGAGTCCTGGCATCGTTAGAGCATTTCAAGCTGTGTATAAAGCCCATATCTGTAAAATGAATGAGAACCTAACATTTCAATTTAAATCTTTTTAGTTAAAACATGGTGTGTTTCTATCATTCGTTCAAGAAATTTAACCTGGGCAACAATCGCTGCCCTGGTAGTTACGTCTTGTCCCACTCAGCACTGGGCCGCCACCACCACGTTTCCTTCCCTTTCTTACAAAATTTTCCTTGTCCCCATTTCTTACAAAATGTACTTTTTGAACCATTGTGTAATTATAAGTGTGTAACTCATAGCCACTTGGTCACGGAAGGGGTGACTGTTTAAGAGGTGTGTGTGAGTGGTCCCCTTTTTACACCCATGACTTTATTTAATTTTTTTTTATGAGTCACACTGACGGTAGTACATAAT
>CM045748.1:25887859-26045359 GCA_024760905.1 Plotosus lineatus | reverse complement strand
CACACACACACACACACACACACACACACACACACACACACACACACACAATATCATTGCAGCAACATGGAACAGGAACTTGTTGAACGGATAATTATACTTAAAAAAATGATCTTCTTCTTTTACTTTCGGCTGCTCCCTTCAGGGGTCGCCACAGCAAATCATCCGCCTCCACCTCACCCTGTCCTCCGCATCTTCTTTTCTGACTCCAACGACCTTCATGTCTTCCTTCACCACATCCAAAAATCTCTTCTTTGGTCTTCCTCGAGGCCTTCTGCCTGGTAGTTCCAACCTCAGCATCCTACTGCCAATATACTCACTATCCCTCCTCTGTACATGTCCAAACCATCTCAATCTAGCCTCTCTGACTTTGTCTCCAAAACATCTTACATGGGCTGTCCCTCTGATATACTCATTTCTGATCCTATCCATCCTCGTTACTCCCAGAGAGAACCTCAACATTTTCATCTACTTAAAAAAATGATGACGATGAAAATACAAATAAATGTGAAAATCTGCTAGTGAGGATGGTCAACAGAAGACTCTGTTTACCCTGACTTCTTGCACCAGATGAAATCTAGCATGACCGTCCCTTTGCAAACACAGTAAACGCTAATGAAGACATGCCCTTCCAATGTTGCAATAGTAGAATGCAAGTCACTTGCACAGACCACTGACCTCAACCCCACTGAATATACTTGGGAGGGATGAGAAAGCCAACTGCCCCTAGTGTCCCTGCCTGATCTTAAAAATGCTATTGTAGAGCAAATCCCCACATTCAGACTCCAAAATCTAGTGGACAGTCTTCCCAGAAGAGGGAAATTCATTACAACATCAATGAGGAACCAAACCTGGAGTCTAGCCTTCAAGAAACACACTTTTGGCAAGTTTGTACAGAAAATCTGTGGTTGGCCAGTTTCATTCCAAAAGCCTCTATGGCCGGGTTTGGTGGTGAATTTAAACTCATCCGTGGTGTATCAAACTCACCAGTAAATGCTAAAGGTTTGCCATGCAACCCTACACTTGCTCTGGTGTGGCCTTCATTTGCTTAATGTGGCTTCATATTACTTATTGTAGCCTTTACTGCTTTTTCACCAGAAGGTGTGGCATGGCTCAGCCCCGCCAATTACTCTCTGCCCCTTTTTCCACTGCTAACTCTGCACAGGTACTCTGAGATTAGTCAAGACTAATAGATTCAAAAGTAGTGCAAAGCTGAAATTAGTGCAGAAGATAATTGTATAGAATCATGTAGTGGCTCGAGTAACTACACTATATCAGTCAGTCAGTCAGGATTTTTAATAGCCATTTGTGTTTTTTACACACACAGGAATTCTTGTGCGGTTGTTCAAGGAGTCAAGTTACAAACAGAAAAGGATGATGATGATGATGATGATGAGAAGAAGAAGAAGAGTACAATAAGTAAATCAGTACATAACCGCAATAATGAAATTGCACTAAATTGTTATATTATTATATTATATTTATATTTATATTGCACTAAGCCCATTGTTTTGTTGGGAAAAAAATGAACAGTTCTCTGGGTAAACAAAATGGCCGCAACTTCAAAGTTCGATGTTCTCCATTCTCAGAGCAAGGATTAGAGATAATCTACGGTCAGTCAGTACACCAGGTTTATTTAATGAGAATCCGCCGTTCTTCCGCCACGGTTCTTGTTGCTAGCTGCTGCGCTCCGATCCTCTCTGAAGGCCGTGTAGTCGCCTCGTCGGGTGTACTCTCCTCGAGCCATGCTTCACAGAAACACAGCATGGCGCAGTCCTGTACTTCTGCGTTGCAAATCCGAGCATGAAGCTGGTCCATCTTGTTTCGCAGAGACTGAACATTTTCAAGCAGTATAACCGGAAGTGCTAACCTTCCACTGCTAACCAAGCGCCAGAGTAGTTGTTCAGCCTCTCCACGCCTGCCGCGTCTCCGCCTGGGTTTATTGTTATCCGGGGTGCGGCCAGCATTGAGCTGCGGTAGCATATTAGCTCAGGATAGGAGATGAGCGTGCTCAGTTCTAAATGTCCAAGGACTGTGCTCTCATAGCTGTAGTAGGGTGGCAACGGTCATAGACAAGCATAGTGCAAAAAAGCAAACGAACAAAAACAACATTTACAACAAACAAAGAAACAGTTTGACTCCGAGAACTCCGTGACGTCGCCCTCTAGGAAGCGCCATCTTGACCATTCACTGTTAAATGGCCATCGTCCGTGTTGTTGATGTAGATTTGTCCACCGAAAACGTTCCGCCCATGATCCTGGAAACTTCAACAATCATGCTGCTAAATTTTCAGTTAAAGTTTGCAATTTTTCTATTGGAAAAACCTTTTAGAAGCAGGACTCCCAGCTGGGGAGCTCCGCCGTTAGGACACAGTTTCCCTATACAGTAGGCCCTCGTTATTTGCAGGGGTTTGGTTCCAGCCCCTCCCACAAATGAAGATAAAAAGAGAGTTCTGTACCCGAAAGTAAAACCGCATGTATCATATTACATGCGCGAAAGATCAACCAGAAGTAAAATACTATGTACCTATTACATGCGCTAAAATATGCTTCTTAAACACATTCTATGGACAGTCCTACTCATTAATACAGTATTCATGTAGTAATGATTAAGAGAAACTTATTTTTTACTGTGATATTTATTGATAATAAATTATAAACATTATACAGCATATATGTAAAAGAACACCTTTAAATGTGTTTTCCCTGAAACATACAGCACTGTAATTTTAAAAAATGCCCGCCTCAGCCGGAACGGGTAGAAAACAGTTCTAGAGTGAGAGAGTTAGAGAGCGTTACAAACCAAAGAAACAGTGACATGATGCGAGTTAATCCTCTGGCGCAGAGGTGAGCATGCTTTTGTTTATTGTGAGTTGATGAGAATAGTGAATTCAGGTGTGAGCCACCGAGCAGCTCAGCCACGCCCCTTCGCCGAAGTGGAGAGAAAACAGTTAGTTAGAGTCACAGCGCCAAAATCCCCCAAAAGTTTCCCAAAAATACAGACCATAACAAAACGGACATAAAAGAACAAGAAATATAGTCCATCACAGGTTACCTTCCCAGGTTTTTTTTTTTTTTTTTTTTTTTGCTGGTACCCATTTATACTGCTGGATGAACAGAGACACACTTGTGGTTCCCCAGGGGTCTTAGCACAGTGGAGGTCTAACTGGGATTGGAACACACAACCTCCTGATTATGAGCCCAGCACCCTAACCACTACGCCACCGGCCCCACCACACTCGCACCTAGGGTGATACCAATTTGGAACAGCCAGTTAGCCTGATGTACATGCCTTTGACTGTGGGAGGAAGCCAGAATACCCATAAGAAACCCACTCAAGTACAGGAAGAATATGCAAAGGCCACATAGAAAACTCAGAGCCCAGAATAAAAGCCCAGGACTTTCTTGCTGTGAGCTGGAGGCGCTACACACAGTGCTACCTTGCCACCCTGTTGACTGACTAATCACAATTGTGCTGTATTTTCTTATTTCACGCCCCATTATTTATTTTTTATTTTTTTTTAGTCCTGACCGTCCTCCTCTCCTTTTCTGCTTGAAATTATAAATAGATCCTGTTCTGGGAAGACTCTCCATCAGATTTTAAAATGTGACCATAAGGATTTCTGTTTTTTCAGGCATGAGAACGTGAATGAGCTCAGACACTGATATTGGGCCAGGAAGCCTTGTGTGCAGTCAGTCTTCCAGTTTATCCCAAAGGTGTTTGTGCTTGAGGTCAGGGCTCTGTGCAGGACATTCTAGCTTTCCACACCTACATTGGCAAACCATATCTTTATAGATCTCACTTTCTGTGCAGAGACATTGTGAACATGTTTGAGTCTCTTATTTCCAGTGACAGAAATTCTTGATTCTACAATACTGTGACCTACTAGGCAATTGTACACTTCAGGCTTTGTGGAAGTGGGTTAAAGAAGACATACATATGGTCATGAAGGTCGTGTGGTTGTCTGTATGTATGTATGTACTTTTGAAAATGATGTGTACCCACCAAGTTCTACCATGTAAATTTTTAGGAGGAACAAAAAAAAAACCACCACTACAATTTAATGACAATCAACCTTTGATTCCTCAGAGTAGTTTTATTGATACCGTGGAGCTTTCTGCCTATTGTTAAACTTGCTTTCTTCAATGTACCCCCTCTTTTATTCGTCAACCAATTTCCTTTCTTCGGAATTTGGTTAATCACTGTGACCCTAACTATGTGGTATTGTTTCCCTTGGTGTGTCCCAGACTTGCCTGATGCAGTCTTGGTTATCTTCATAACGTTCATTACCCTCTTTCTGAAACCACAGAGTTTACATTGTGACCCCTGAATATATTGTTGTGGTTCTGTTGGTGTGCATGGTACCTGTTTATTGCATTCATTCATTCACTGAACAGTTTAATCCTAATTAGGGTCACGAAGAGGCTGGCGCCCATCTCAGCCGACTCTGGGAAAGGACGGAGTATACCCTTGACAGCTTCTCAGGCCTTTTGCAGCTGTTTATTGCAGTCATTGCTTAATCAGTGTGACCGCTGACGTTTTGTTGGTCTCGCCCACTGTTTTTTCCTTCACATCTCCAGGGCAGGTGGTCGTATCCTGGCCCGGGCAGGTGGTTGTATCCTGGCCCAGACAAGGTGCTTTCCCACTTGGCTTCAAGACGATACTCTAAGCAGATATCAGGTAGCTGTTACTGACCTCATTGCCATGTTTATGTGAGTGTGTTTGGGCTGGGTGTTGAGGATGGAGACTGGGAGAAAGGTTACTAGGCAGAGCGTAAAGTTTCAAAGACAGACTGGTGGGAGCACAAAACCAGACAACTTGGAGCTGAGTCACAGCAATGAACTTTGAATTCTAAATGGACTTCACACTGATAGAGAATCGCAACCACCAGAAACTATTCATCATCAGATCTGTAGATTGTCTTTAGATTCTTCACGATTGCTAAATAACACTGATGTTGCAATGGTAAGGTATCCTCATTTTGTGGTAGTTAAAGTATTTCAAGACTTAATTTCACCTTAATAAAGCAACATCCGCACAGAAAGGATGAGCAACAAGCAATTCGAGCAACATATGAATCTGACTTATTGCCAGATCTGGTGGCCTAGGTAACCTTTTCACATATTTCCTGCTTAGTGGACTTTAATTTTAGAAATATCACCTCTGTTGCCCGTTCGTGGATCAAAGTAAGTGACAAAAGTAAAACTTTGCCATCAGACCTGATAAGTATTTTGATAATCTCTGTGAAAAATGACTCAAAATGTTTTTAGAAAGCTCGGAATGTAAATTTAATTCATATACAGTATATATACATGACATATTGCAGAGAAAATTTGGCATATTGTGCAAGTTCTTGGTATGTTGAAGGTGTTTTGATCAGCAAGTCATGTTCAATTTTCTTTTCTTTCTTTTGTTGCAAACTTCAATCTGATTCAGCATCTCACTTCCAGTCCTGAGTGAACCCGTCCGTCTCTTCTGTCTGCTCAGCTCTCTGAGTGTTTCCATTCATTTTATCATTTATCTGCATATTTGTGTTAACAAAAAAGGAAAAGAGGTGACACTGGGAGTTGATGCTAAATGAAGAAATGAAGTGTGAATGTGTGGAGAAAGAGGGTCAGTATTATGTGAGTTCGGTAAACTTGTAAATCAGATTATAGGATTGTTGTTCTTCAGGAGGCCAAACCACAATAATGTTTGCCATCTTTACTGAAGTTGTAAGTGAACGTGAAAGTTATTGGTGCAGGTCTGAGAGAGAGAGAGAGAGAGAGAGAGAGAGAGAGAGAGAGAGCGAGAGAGAGATTCTGTAGTTTGTGGTTCTTTTGTTAGCTCATTGTTTATTTACCATTTTATGGGTTAATAAGTCACAGATGCAGAAAATAATCGCTTTGTCTTATTTTTAAAAAATCATGAATAAGTGGTTTAATGTACAACAAAGCTTCGTAAATTTATTATTTATTTTCTTGACTGTCTTTTCACCGCAGTAAAATTCAAACCATATTTACCTTATTTTAAATCCATTTATCTGTGGCTTGAAAACTTAAATTGGATTATATTTTTGGTTTTCTTTTGTCGTTTCCCACTCCTCATAGGCTCAGACATCATTGCTATTAAAAAAAAAATTAAAAAAAAAAAACAGAATCAAGGTACATACGGGAGCCAGTATGACTGCAGTCCAGACAGCAAACCAGATATGGTCGATTTTAATGTGCAGAAAGGACCACGTCTATTACTCCGATCTATCAATTAATTCACCATATATGTCTATAAATACATCAGATCTATCTCAATCAGATCTATATATAAATAAATCATGCATGTGATTAAATCAGGTCTGTCTGTTTATAAATCAGAAGTGTCTCCAAGTACATCAGATCTGTCTGTAAAAATATTCATATCGATCTATTTGTCTTTCATGACATTCAGATTTTTTTTTTCTAGATGTATATTAGCTATGTCTATAAATAAACATAAATCAATAACAATTTATAAATGAATAAAATAAATGACATGTTCTATAAATAAATCAGATCAGTCTATAAATAAGCCACATGTTTCTGTCTTCAAATCGGTATGTAAATAAATAAGCTCCATCTGCCTGTCAGATCTATTTATAAATCGGATATGACCAGTCATGTGAACAGTCGTTTTGAGACCTTTTGTATGCACCAAGTGTTCTTCCTGGGTCAAAGTGCACATTCGGGTGCGACTTTCTGGCCTGGTGTCCCTTCTGTCCACTAAGCTCTGTTGTCAGGGATACGGATGTCTTGTGACATGCAGGTCATGTGGGGCTGCTATAAATAAATCCATTACAACAGAGCAGGAGAGAGAAAGAAAGAGAGCGAGACACTGTTCCATATTTATGAGACTTCTCAGAGTATGAGTGCCAGACATAAGGATAAATGTGAATCGCCTGTGTTTTTTTTTTGTTTTTTTTTAAGTTTGAATAAACAATGTTGAAGTTTATGAATTGCATCTTAGCGATTCTGAAAAGTGAGGGAACATTGGAAAAGTGCTGGATGACTGTTACCAAGGTCAGGGGTTCAAGCCCCACTGTCAGTGGGTTGTCAATGTCGTGTGTCTCTTCCCCCCCCCCCCCCCCCCCCCAAGTGCAACTAACTGAGTTATTTATCAAACACCGGCCATTGCTGACCACCTTCAAAAGGAGGTGAATAGCTATGAGCATGTTTCTGCCCTACGATGGCCTGGTGAGCCGTCCAGGGTGCACTCTGCCCTCGCCCAGAGTCGGTTAAAATGGGTGCCAGCCTCCCAAATTAGGATTAAGCATTTCAGAAAATGAATGAATGAAAGATTTTGAGAAGTAATAGTAAGTAGGAATAATTAAAGATATCAATGAATGTAAAAGAATATCGATAGACATATCGAGGTGTGCGAGTATGGGTTCGTCCATTTCACTGAAAGATCACCAGTGAAGTCTATGGGTGTGAGACCTGTTGCTTTCTTCAATTCCTTTTATTATATTTTCATTTTATTTTATCCTATTTTATTTATTCGTTTATTTGCTGGAATTTTTGTTTTTGCTGAAACAGGTCAAATGTCACAAAGCTTAAGGTGAAGGCCCAGCATTAATTGGCTACATAGATAAGTACAGTATGCCAATGAAATATTCCAACAAGGACAGTCAGGTGTGTGTGTGTGTGTGTGTGTGTGCGCGCGCGCGCTGCAGTGCTTTTTAACTGATGTTATTAATAGTCGGTTACCATATACTGGTGACGGACTGAATCATATGCCTGTGTCTGAATGTATTTCCCAATTTAATGTTCAGGGAGTGGTGTGAGTGTGTATGCAATACTTGAGTAAGTGGGTTTGCTTCCTGATTTTAGACATGCGGATGTTCTGCCTCTAAATGTGAACTGATCTGTAGCAGATTTACCCCAATGATCTCCTAGTTTCCTGTGCTCTTTACACTGTTTGGTGGACCCTTTTCTCTCACCGCCATAAAGCAATGATCCTTGCTTGTATACCGCATGTTTCTTCTTTGTTGACATGGGGCAAGAGCTGCGGTCTGGACTGTTCCCTTGTGGCTTGTTTGTAGACAACTGAACGCCTCTCAGAACAAGGACAACGTAAAAGCACTCCAATAAAGGAGAAAGGGAGAAGGGGGCGACCTGCTTAGTTGTTTACTTTAATCGGTCTTATCGGTCTCTTGGGACTCCGGCCTTGAAAGATAGGGGCATTCGGGATATTAGCCACACTAACACCAAAGAGAACAGTATCTTGATTTGTTGCCTGGATCAGCAGCAAACTTCCCAAGGAAACCAAAGATTCTCCATGTATGGCCATGTACAGTACTGACCATATCCAACACAGCACTTTTAATGGTGAAACCTAAATTGTAGGTAAAATAGCTTTCAGATAAATAATTATTCTGCAACTGGAGTACAGTACCTGGGAAATTAACTTCCCAAGCAAGGCTTTGATCAGCCATGTGCTTTCTTATCTGTTGCTGACGTGTCACTGTGGTTCTCAGCGACATCGTGACAGCTGACAGTCTGGGTTAAAAAAATAAGGCCACAGTTGGTTCACTGCTTTCAGGATTTCCCAGCATAATGATTTGTTTGTAATGCACTCATTCATTCATTTTCTGTAACCGCTTAATCATAATTAGGGTCACGGGGAGAGGGGCGCCCATCTCAGCCGACTCCGGTGAGGGCAGAGTACGCCCTGGGCAGCACTCCAGACTATTGCAGGGCAGAGACATACTGATGGCTATGCAGCTACTCTTGTAAAAAGTCAGCAATGGTTCTTTTACATTAACCTCTCACTAGAGACATGGCCGGCCTTTGATAACCCAGTTCGCTGCACTGGGGGGGACAGTGACAACCCATTGAGAGTGGGGATTGAAGCCCCAACTTTAGGATTAGTGATCCAGCAGTTTTTACCAACAGGCCACTACTGCCCTGTTTGTAATACAGTTGCATCAAAACATTTACATCTTCTTCTCCTTTCGGCTTTTTCCCTTTCTCGAGAGTCGCCACAGCGAATCATCTGATTCGCACATTTGAGTTGGCAGAGGTTTTTACATCGGACGCCCTTCCTGTCACAACCCTTTAGCAAGGGACAGAAACACGCTGACGGCTTTACAGCCTACTCTTTTACGAAAGTCAGCAATGGATCTTTTACATGAACCTCTCACCATAGACAGTGAGAGACATGGCCCCCCTTCGATAACCCAGTTAGCTGCACTGGGGGGACAGTGACAACCCTGTGGGGACTCGAACCCCCAACCTTAGGATCAGCAATCCTGCGCCCTATCCACTAGACCACCACTGCCCCCATCAAAACATTTACATGTGTTGATATTTTAATGATCTTGAGGAGCCATTGCCTTCGGTCATATCAGCATCATGATGTGTGATGATTTTACTAGTTTTGTTCCAAACAATGAGTAATAATGTAAGCTGTGTGTTTTAATGAATATATTGTCACTCAATTTATAACACCTAAGTATAAGCCTTGTCCCAGGGTGATGGACATTGGAGTTATGAGGCAGCAGCCCCTACCTGCTGCACTACTATCCCACTTTTCTTCATTCTTTCGTTACTTGATTGGTTGATTGGATGGTTCAGTGTTGTTGCTGTTTTATTGATCGAATAATTGATTTGGGGGGGGGGGGCAGTGGTGGCCTGGTAGTAAGGTGCCGGATCACTGATCACAAGGTTGGGGGTTCAAGCCCCACTCTTAACGGGTTGTCACTGTCCCCCCAGTGCAGCTAAGGTGAGAGGCTCATGTAAAAGAACCATTGCTGACTTTCGACAAGAGGAGCTGCATAGCCGTCAGCATGTCTCTCTCCTGCGGTGGCCTGCCGAGATTTCCAGGGTGTACCCTGCCCTCGCCCGGAGACCGCCGAGATTGGTGCCAACCTCCCTGCAACCCTAAATCGGATTAAGCGACTCAGAAAATAAATGAATGAATGAAAAATTGGTGGGTTAGTTGATTTTTTTTTCTTAATGTTGACTGGTAGGTTCCTTAATTTTCTGGTGGTTGATTACTGGGTTGTGTGTTTGGTGGTTCTTTGGCTGTTTTTGTGCAAAATTGGCCGGTTTGTTGGTTGCTTCTTTGCTTGATTGGTTGATCAATTAGGAGTTTGGTAAGTTCTGTGGTTGGATGGTTCTTTGTTTAGTTGGGCTGTTGGTTGAGTAGTTGTGTCTTTTATTTTGTGTGGGCTGGTTTATTGGTTTATTCTTGATTGGCTGATTGATTGGCGCTTTGGTTGATTCTGTGGTTAGATGTTTCTTTGTTCACTTGGCTAGTTTGTTGATTGATTTAGTTGTGCCTTTGCCTCGAGCAGAGGAGTTCAAGTACCGCAGTATCTTGTCCATGGGTGATGGTAGAATGTAGAGGGCAATGTCACACAAATCTGTGCTGCATCAGCAGTACTAAGGGTGCCGCAATGGTCCGTTTGGTGAAGATGGAGCTGAGCCTTAGGGTAAAACTTTCAATTTACTGGTCCATTTACGTTTCAACCCTCAACTGTGGTCATGAAATTTGGCTAGGGACCATGTATAATAAGTTACATACAAAGGAGCTAAGACAGCATACACATAATTGTATAATTGTGTTTGAGTGACAGAATCATTTTAATAGTTTTATGAAGATGATCATCCAATCAATTTAGCTTTGTTCTAACTCACTGGCCTCTTTTTCAGATCTGGAGCCAGATGACACTACATCGTTCTACATCCTGAACGTGGGTCAGCCTCCAACTGTGGCAAACCAAACTCTAGGTGTTCAGAGGCATGGGGTCCAGCTTCACTCACAGCCCATCTCAACTTCTCCGACATTACAGCCGCTCCACAAGCCCTTTTATGAACCCAGTTATGAGTCCCTGGACTCCAGATACTCTCCTAGTGGAGGAGGAGGAGGTGCGAGTAGGCCTCCCAAGGCCTTTGAATGCCCTAGCATCCAGATCACCTCTATCTCTCCAAGCTGCCAGCAAGAGCTAGATGAGAATGAGTCTGACCTCAGCTCCAAAGGTGTAGATGGGGATTTCCACGAGCGACCTCTGTCTCGGGACCACCTGTATTTGCCACTGGATCACTCGTACCGCGATTCATCTCTGAGCCCAAGCCCCTGCAGCAGCTTGTCATCACGCAGCTGGTTTTCAGATGCTTCATCCTGCGAGTCCATTTCACATGTGTATGATGATGTAGACTCAGAGTTAAACGAAGCAGCAGCACGTTTCACACTTGGTTCTCCACAGGGTGCCCCAATGGAGGAGCCATGGCAACAACAGCACCAGCAGCACCACCATCCGCGTTATGCCCAATCACTCTCGCACCAGCACACCCACTCTCTCTCTCCTCGTCAATCGCCATGCCACTCCCCACGCACCAGTGTCACTGATGAAAACTGGCTTAGCCCAAGGCCACCTTCCCGGTCATCCTCGCGTCCCACATCGCCTTGTGGTAAAAGGCGCCACTCTAGTGCCGATATCTGCTACTCTGGTTCACCTCATCACTCCCCAACACCAACCCCAGGCCCCTCGCCCAGGGGCAGCATCACAGAGGACACCTGGATTGGCAGCCCTGTAGGCATGGCACCCTTCCAGTGCTGCACCCCAGATCCTGACATCCCTTCGAAAACCAGGAAGACATCACAGGACTGTACGGCTACATTACAATCTGGGAAAAACGATCTCAGCGTGGATGATTCAGGAAACGTCTCCCCGCTTCGTGATTCTCCAGCTGACGAATCCATGCACGGACTGAAAAAAGATGGTCCTGGAGAGAAATTCCTTTCTGTGCCCTCACATTTCTCCTGGAACAAACCGAAACCAGGACACACACCTATTTTCAGGTAAAGGAAACCATGCAGACATTGGGCACAGACTATGGACAACACACTACAGTCTGTTACATTTGCATAACCTGAGTAACTGATTTTCACTGACTGAAAAATATAGTGATCCCTCGCTACTTCGTGCTTCAGTTCCTGCTGCTTCAGTGCATCAAGGGTTTTTCAGAAATATTAATAAAAAAAAAATAAGGAAATTAAAGAAAAATAGGGGAAAAGTTAAGAAAAATACCACCAAACAAGGCCAATTATGCAAAAAAAAAAAAAAACAAACAAATAGAAACAAAAAATAACCCACAACCCCCCAACAAAACGACTTACATTTTTGTGTGAGGTGTGCATCTGAGTGTGCGCACGAGCACATCATAGTGTGTGCGCACATGCGTCTGTATGTGTGCGTGCATCTGGGTGCGCGTTTGTGTGTGTTTGTGTGCGCGCACATCTGTATGTGTGTGTATTTAAATTTCATTTACATCTTATGCATTATTTTTGAATGTTTAATTGTTATTATAAGCATTTATAGCATTGAATATGTATTTATTGATATTATATACACATACATGTACATATACATCAGTCGGTGGGGTTGATCCTACTTCGCGGAAATTCGGAGTTCACGGAGGGTCTCGGTCCCCATTAACCTCGGTCTCCATTAACGGTGAAAAGTGAGGGTTCACCGTACAGCAAAGTCAAGTAAGGAAAAATGCTGACATGAAGCTTCTGTGCACGAGCCAAAAAAAATTAATTACTTCTCTAACAGCTTCTGTAATATAATGTGAGTTAGGTTTATATATAATATTTGTTCTTCAGTGTAAATCAATACAGAAAAATAGTAGAGCGTGGGGGCTTGTGCTAGAGAGGGGTGTGTTAAGCAAAATCAGTAAAATGGAAAGGAAAGTTTTATTCACTTTTTCTCATTCCTTTAGATGACTAACTCTCTTGGAGTTGGAGAGTAGTATATTAGTGCAGGAGAGAAGAAAGAAAGGAGAATGAAAGACAAAATATATAAAGAGAAAAACAAATAAGAAAGAAATGACAAACTACAAGAAAGAAGAAAAAACAAGAAAGACTAAACTATGAGGAAGGAAGAAAGACCAAATTACAAGAAAAAAAAGAAAGGGAGGCAGAGAGACCAAACAGAAAAGAATTTTCAACTTTAGTTTATTTAGTTTGAAGGAGCTTAGTGCTAAGCAAACAGCTGACCTTGTTAAAGGTCAAAGGTGAAGGTGATATTTGAGGAATTAAAGAGCAGGTTAAAGGTCAGAATAGCATGAAATACAGTAGGCCCCCGTTATTCGCAGGGGTTGCGTTCCACCCCTACCTGCAGATCCTGAAACCATGAATAATTGATGCGGTTTTAAAATCCTATGTATGATATTACATGGGCTAGAATATGCTTGTTAAACCCATTCTATAGACCGTCTTACTCATTAATACAGTAATACTGCAGTATAATGTAGTAATGATGAAGTAAAAACTTTTTAATTTTGTACTGTGATAATATTTATTAATGAGTAAAGCACTTAGGCTCATTACCAAAAGCTAGAGAAGATGCGGGGCGTTTGAGTGACATCATAGTGCTTAAATAATCATTAAAAACGCACTAAAAAAACATGAATTTACAATTCAAGCAGTCATGTTGATGATGTGTATGCGATGGAGAAAAAAAGAGGTGTACACGTCATCTGCAACCAATCAGCTGGAGGGAGAAACAAAAGCTCTCAGCCACTGGCTAAATTTGAATCACGTGCCAGTAATTTGCCAGGGCTGCCGCTAATCCGCGAGTATGTGGGGCCGTGACCGGTGAACCGCGAATGGACAACGGCCTACTGTATTGGTGAGAGGGTACTACTCTAAAACTGTGATCCCATGCTGAAAAAAATACATTAGATTTGTAATAGGGGGGTGTGTGTGTGTGTGTGTGTGTGTGTGTGTGTGTGTGTGTGTGTGTGCATGCGCAGATGCATAATTTGAAAAATTAATAATTGCTAAATATCTGTTTGTGTGTTGGCGGCACGGTGGCGTAGTGGTTAGCACGTCCGCCTCACAGCAAGAAGGCCCGGGTTCGATTCCCGGCCTGGGCGTTTCTGTGTGGAGTTTGCATGTTCTCCCCGTGCTTGTGCGGGTTTCCTCCGGGTGCTCCGGTTTCCCCCGCAATCCAAAGACGTGCACTGTAGGTTAATTGGCCGTTCTAAATTGACCGTAGTTTCTCTCCTGCAGCGGCACCGGAACCCAGTCGTATCGGCACTTGCCTTTCCATTGGATCCTTCCGGTGGCGCAGAGACAGGGGGGGACTTGCTGCTTGGGTAACAGCCTGTCCCTCATTACTCCCTACCCAGGCTCTGTGCACTGGGGGTATCACCAGTCGGGATACTGGCCAGAGCGCAACCATAGTCCTTCGGGACTGACGGAGGCCTACGTTGTAGAAAGCAGGGCAGTTCGAAGGTGATGTGTGTGTGTGTGTGTGTGTGTGTGTGTGTGTGTGTGTGTGTTTACACTGGTATCTATAACCATAAATCCGTGACGAGCCCTTAAAGATCCTGGCCTCACTCATACCATCATCCCCTTTCTCTCACTCTCTCTTGCTCTCTCATTCACACACACATATGCACACAATTTTTTTTTTTTTTTACACTTGCTGTCAGCTCCGAGTCTGCGCTCCATGTCTGTTCAACCTAATCCCATCACAGCTATGTTCGCATACAACCCTGACATGATACATGATCTTGCCATCTGATCCTGCAGACCCAGCAACCAGACCTGCTCCTGCTGAGTGCATGTGCACGCTTGCCCGTCCGTGTGTGTGTGTGTGTGTGTGTGTGTGTGTGTGTGTGTGTGTGTGTGTGTGTGTGTGTGTGTGTGTGTGTGTGTGTGTGTGTGTGTGTGTGTGTACGTGTTGGAGCGAGAGAGAGAGTAAAAGAGTACTCTGAAAGCCTGGCTTTCAGAGCAGATGGTCTGTGTGGTACTGTTGGCAGTGAGGCGAGCTTCTCTGTGGTGTGGAGACATCTGAGATATCTGGGAATACGTGGCTTCGCAGAACACGCCTTCCCAAAAGCGCACACCATCTTTCTCATCACACATCCATGCTACTTTACTCTTGTCATAAGAAAATATAGATGCATGAGAGATGGTTGTTGGTTATATATGTGTGAACAGTGAATGGATTGGGTAAAGCAAAGCCTGGCAGAGGAAGTTCATGTTCAGGACAACTGGACAAACATGCACACTGTTATTAGCGCAAGGATTTCCCTGACGTTCAAACCAGCTACGGTTACCATGACAGACTTCCTCCCATGGGCCTTCCTATGGAGGGAGGGAGTGTCAGTCTATGAAATGAACTGAAGGGGGGGGGCAGAGCTTGATGCATTAAGTCATTAGTGTGAAATGTAGCTTGAATTATTTATCAATCAGCCGTAGAATTAAAATCATCTAATTATGACCCCCCATATTTTGAAATAAATAACATTGATTATGTCATGAGCATCATGGTGGGACAGTGATTAGCACGTCCACCTCACAGCATGAAGACCTGTGTTGGATTCCCAGGGCTCGGGCATTTCTATGTAGAGTTTGCATGCTTTTCTTGTTATTATGTGGGGGTCCTCCGGGTACTCCTGTTTCCTCCCACAGTCATACACATTAGGCTAATTGGCTAATTACAAATTGCCCCTAGGCGTGTGTGTGTGTGTGTGTGTGTGTGTGTGTGTGTGTGTGTGTGTGTGTGTTGGCCCTGTAATGGTCTGGCGAGCTGTCGAGAGTGTACTCCGCTCTCGCCCAGAGTCATCTGAAAAGTCCGCCAGCCTCCCCACAACCCGAATTCGGATTAAATGGCTTAGAAAATGAAAAAAAAAAGAATGTTTATCTCATTAGAGTGGCACCTCTATGTATTTTTCAGAAAGCGAACCATCAGTTCTCGAATTTGATATGTTTGAATCAGGAGAAATAAGCGAATGTAAGAACTTTGACAAGGGTTACGTAGTGATGGCTAAACCACGGAGTCTATTCATGTCCTAAATGGCAGGTATTGTGGGGTGTTCGTGCTATATAGTAGTAAATACCTACCAAAGATGGCCAATCAGGGAACTAGCAAGAAGGTCTGCATGTCCAAACCTCCTCGGTGCACCGTACGAGTGAAGGCTAGTACGTCGGCCAATCCCGCTGAAGAGCGAGAGTTGAACAAATTGCTTAAGCTGTAAACACTCGATCTGATTGAAATACATGAAAATAACCATGCTTACTATTTAGCAAGAAATAAGCAAGGGAGTGTGAATGTAAGTATTGGAAGTATACTACAAGCACCTGAGTGCCATGATACAATCAAACAGCTGCTTGGAAAGGAATGGATAAGGATGGGGCATTCTGATGATTACAGTCCTTCAGAGTGAACTTTTAATGGTTCTGTGAATGAGATTCGATGTGACTGTAATTATTTTTAAAAAGTTTAACTAATGGATATATATGTCTAAGTGTGTGTCTGTGTGTCTGTGTGTCTGTGTGTGTGTACGCTTTTGTTTGCTTGCCGGACACCAGTTTTAGGATTTTGAAAGTCATCACACACTCATTTGCCAAGCCGCTTAATCGTACCAAGGCCGCTGGGAGGCTGGTGCCTGTTTCAGTTGACACTGGGCAAAGGTGGGGTAAACTCTGAAAGGCTTACCAGACCTTTGCAGGTCCAGCATACAAACACACACACACAAACGCACGCATGCACGCACGCACATACGCATATCAAAAGACAACTTTGGAAGAGCCAATTAGCCCTGTGTGCATGTTTTCGGACTGTGGAAGGAAATCGGAACACCCAGTGGAAAACCTAAGCAAGCAAGGGGAAAGCATGCAAACCCCATACAGAAACTCCCGGGCCCGGGACTCAAACCCAGAAGGTTCTTGCTGGGAGGTAGCCACTACAGCACTGTGCTGCTTCATAGAAAATCAGTAAAGAGTATTTTTGGTGATTGTATCCGGCTATATATTTGTATAGCATAGACTTAAAGGCAGAGATCCAGTCCACGTCTTTTTCAGCGCATGTGCAATAGTTTTTGATACAAATCATCAAAATTACCAACATCACACCGTTCGGCTTGTGTTGAAGCCGTGAAAAGATGTCAGCAAACTTGCTGAATTTCCAAAGCCACAACAGTAAAAATTCAGTTAAACATTCAGTAAAAATTGTCTGCGAGCCGCCCATTGTTTGCTGTAAACGTGTTCACAGTCTTTGCGAATCTTGACCGTCATCACATTGAAAACATAGTCAATTTCTCTCTACTTCATTTCTGTTCCCTCAAGACCTCGTAAATTATCTTTATTGACTCTCGTCCCCAAGTTAAACTGTTTATCACCGCTTATAACAGTGTGTATTCCTGTGTTGTATTTCTTCGCTCTTTTGCTGTCAGTACCAGGGCTGCAGTGACATCCTGAACTGGTGTAAGGTCGTCGTGTGTTCTTTTTATTGATCAAGATGTCAGAACCACGTGCCTGTTTTTCCATTTGCTTTTCTTCCCCATATAAATGTCATCCCTTGTGCATTTTTCATCATTACATTTCCCCTGGACCTCGATGTGTTTCGCACCAGTGCTCCAACTAAGACGTGCTGATTTTGCCCAAAAGGATTTTAAAGTACAGGGATCCCTCGCTACTTCGTGCTTCAATTCATGCGGTTTCAGTGCATCGCAGTTTTAAAAAAAAAATAAATAAATATTCATTGAATTAAAAAAAGGAAATTAAGGAAGAATAGGGGAAAGTTAAGGAAAATGCCACAAAAACTAGGCCAATTATGCAAAGAAAAAACCCTAAAACAAAAAAACAACCCAAAATCTCCCATCAAAACTACTTACATGGTTGCAACTATGTGTGCACGCACATCTGCACGCGTATGTATGTCTGTCGTCGTCTCCTCATGTAATACCATCTGTATGTGTGTGTATTTATATTTTATTTACATATTATCTTTTTTTTAATGTTTAATTGTTATTATAAGCATTTATAGCATTGAATATGTGTTTATTGATATTATATACACAGAAACATGTACGTATACGTCAGTCGGGGGGGTCGGGGAGTTATCCTACTTCACGGATTTCATTGGTCGCGTGTGGATCTTGGTCCCAATTAACCGCGGAAACTGAGTGATCCCTGTACTTCAGAAGTTGTTCAGGGTAACATGTGTGACTGTACTTGTTCTTATGTGTGTGTGTGTGTGTGTGTGTGTGTGTGTGTGTGTGTGTGTGTGTGTGTGTGTGTGTGTGTGTGTGTGTGTGTTTCTCTAAACTGTACCATAAAGCAATGTCTTAGGAGAGGTTGACTTGGAGGAAATCGGCGGTAAAATTTGCTTGCCAACGAATCAGGAGTCTCACACACTCCCACTATTACAGAGTGTCAGAAGAAAGCAAAACACACACTGAAGCCAAGACATACATCTTTTCATCCCTCAAACACTCATTACACACTCCTGGATTTAACCGTTTTAGCCTCAGAGGATTCCTGGTTCTGGAACAGATGAGATCTGTGTTGAATGGCGGCACTGTTTGAATTCCCAAACTCGTTACTATTTATTCAGTTTCTGAACCGCTTAATCTAATTAAGGTCCTGGGGAGGCTGGCGCCCATCTCCGTTGACTCCGGATGAGGGCAGTCTACACCCCGGATGGCTCGCCACGCCATCGCAGGGCCAGCATGCACACTACCATTCATACTCACTCTCACACCTCAGGTGATTTTTAACAGCCAGTTAACTTACTGTGCATGCTTTTGGACTGTGGGAGGAAACCGGAGTACCCGGAGGAAACCCATGTAAGCACAGAGAGAGCATACAAACTCCACACAGAAATGCCCGAGCTGGGAATCGAACCCTGGTTTGTGAGATGGACATGCTAACCTAGTTACTATTCACTTTAGTGAAATTGTTTGCCGGTATCGAAGCAAGACTCACTCACACACATGCACACACAGAAATTTGGCCTACTTACTTATCGCTTTAAATCGAAAGTCCTAAAGTTATGCAGACAGAATTGCTTTGCAGTGCAACACTAACGCTTCCATCTTTACATGCTGGACATGTGCAAGTTCTTTTTTTTTTTTGGAGCAGCTTCTGACACATTTTATCCTTCAACTGATATTTCAGTACTCGTGGTCTTTTTATGATGTCGCTGCTGGTCTCAGTGACTCAACCAGGCTGTGACTGAATGCTGTGCATGCTCATTTTTACCCATCTATTACTGTCATTTAGAAGTTGGTGTTTTACCAAAGTGCCTGGCATTTAGTTTATACACAGGACTTTATTTAATTTCTTGGAATACAACAGTGTCATACAAGCAACTTGAGCTAATGTATTTGAGTCACGGACAAAACCCCCTTCTGAGATTTTTAGCAGCATTTTTTCATTCAGCACATTAGAGCCTGTAACCACCGAGCCACCGTTGTGACATATGGGTGGGTAATGTAGAGCATTTACAGAATTCTTAGTGCAAAGCATACATCCATATGTACTGCAATGCTACCTTCGTGATACGAGAATTACATTTTATTTGAGCCTTTTTAAATCAATTTTGAGTTCTGATGGGGAAAATGTTCAAAGGTTAAAGGTCAGGCAGACGGTCAGGTCGGTTATACAGTCATTTCATCTGGATTTACCTTGCATTGCTGTCAGGACGTAAAGATACTTCTCAAGTAAATGAGAATTATTATCCAAAGATATTCTGGCATAATTATATTTTGTGTGTGTGTGCGTGCATGTGTTTGTGTGTAGGACGTCGTCCCTGCCCCCATTGGACTGGCCCTTGCCAAGTCAGTACAGTCAGTATGAACTGAAGATCGAGGTGCATCCTAAAGCCCACCACCGGGCACACTACGAGACCGAGGGAAGCCGAGGAGCTGTGAAAGCAGCCTCCGGTGGCCACCCTGTTGTCAAGGTGAGTCACTATGGTAACCGGCCACCTGCCGGCAGTGATGCAAGCACGCCGAGTGTCTCCTTACCTGTTCAATGAGGACGAGTTTGTTTTACAAAGCCTTGCTTTCATGTTGGTTTTAAATGGACGGGAGGCTGTGTGCTCAAATTAGCTTCCCTAATGCCTCCCTATATTTTATAACAGGTATAACCAGGTATAGCTTGTACCTTTTTATGGTGTCGTCTGTGCTTTGTGTTGTCTCCCGAGTGCCCAGATGAGTCCTTTGGTACAGAATCTGTGCCATTTTGAAATCGTGAAATGATTGAACACAGCTACTGTAGAGGAGAACACACAAAGTAGGCAATTCTATGCAAAGCAGTACAAGTGATTTGAGTAGATTTGTTTGCGTGGATCACGTGTTGTTTTCACTGTCTCATTGGGAATAGAGCACAGAGTCTCTGCAGGATTATCACTGAACAATATCAAGACAGAATATCCTCATAGAAGGCAACTTAAAACTATAATTTAATATTTATTTAGTGTTTAAAATCGTAATTAAAATGTTTAAAAACATGACAGCTTTACCAAAAAAACTTAAACAAAAAAAAGATAAAAAAAATCACAATAACGTCTGTTATTTTCCTCCGGGTACTCCGGTTTCCTCTCACAGTCCAAAAACATCCACAGTATGATAATTGGCTGTTAGGTATGAATGTTGGCCCTGTGATGGCCTGGCGAGCTGTCCAAGGTGTACCGTGCCCTTGTCCGGAGTTGGCTGAGATGGGTGCCAGCCTCCCTGTAACCCTAATTAGGATTAATTGTAATAATTTAATAATGAATGTTTCTCAGGCTTATTATCCTTCTTGCATATCATGGGTCCTTTGGGGCCTTCATAAGCATCAAGGAGCATTCTGTGAGATGCTGCAGTGTCTGTGTTTATGTCTATAATCAGGTACAGATAGGCGCATCCACTGTTTGATTCACAAGACTATTTATACCTCTTTTGTCTGCCACATAACCTGTAATATCCAATTCCCACCCATCAGGTATTGCCTTCCCTTTTACACGACCACCACCAACCAGGGAGGGAGGGGCGAAAGTATGCCCTTTGTGAGATGAAATGCTAGCCACCCATCTCTTTCTGAACTGATGTGCCATGTGTATTTGGGGGTGTTCTAACACACTCAGAGGGAGAGTGCTATCTGCTGCCTCGTATGAATGAGCTCACAAATGCCCATGATTGGCTGACAATTGTTGTGAGTCACAGGAAAGTGAGTGTATGCCGTCTTTCCCCCCCCTTGAGAGCTCAGCCAGTTAGCTCCCATGGACTCTCTGTGACGGACGGCTGTGGCATTAAACCAGATTCGAACTTGTGATCTCCGGGTTCACAGATCGTTTTGTCAGTGTCTCACACGCCCCACTCTTGTTTTGCCCGATTCTGTTCTACTACTTGTACAGTGGTGTCTTGTAATCCGGTAACTATGCGGCCATTGCGCATTTAACCTGCTCTATACTCTATTCATCCATTCTGTCCATATTAATACTCCACATTCTCTTCATAAGAAGGTTCTGGGTTTAAGTACCCGGCTCTGGCGTTTCTGTGTTGGGTTTGCAGGTTCTCCTCGTGCTTACTTCTGTTTCCCCCTACAGTCCAAAGACATGCACATTGGCTAATTGGATGTTTCAAATTGCCCTTAGGAGTGCTTGTGAATGGCTGTGTGTGTGTGTTGTCCCGGTAATGATCAAACTGTTCAGGGTGTATCCTGCCTTTGCATGACCATAGTAGGATTAAGCAGTTTAGGAAGTGAGAGAGTGGAGTGTTAAGATCATGACAAATGTGATGGAAACTATAAGATAGTTGCTGATCTTAGATTAGTATGAGAGGCTTTTTTTTTTTTTTTTGCATAGTGGTAGAACAAAGGCTAAGAACAGTAGGTATTATTGTTGTTGTTGATCTCCATATACAGTTACAGATGATGTACAGATAATCTGATCACTCTTCTTGTCCGTTATCTAGTGAATTTCAGTTTCTTCTGTGCTACTTTTAAGCGATGCCCCTACTCCCCACATTAGACACGTGCTATGCTGCCTGTGGAGAACTGTATTAGGTTTATGCTCACTTTGTATTCCACGTGTGTGTTTGTGTTCCACTGTGCGCTTTTTGAGTACTTTGAAGAGGTAGTATGTAATTACATAAATGCTTTACCAACTTCCTTTTCCACCATGATTGAGGATGTGTAATTCCAGTTTAGCGCTACAGTTGCGAGCTTTGTACCTCTTTAGCACTAATCCATACACCGCCTGCTCTCAGCCCATTGTTGGGTTCAAGGAGTTTCTTTTAAAGATCCGTCGAGCATTATTCAGAGCGTAGAGTAAAATTAAAAATGATTAGTATGTCGGAATGGGCAGCAGGGTGGCGTAGTGAGCGTCCACCTCATTGCAAGGCCTGAATTCGGTTCCCAGGTTGGGTGTTTCTGTGTGGAGTCTGCATGTTCTTGCATGGGTTTCCTCCGGGTACCCTGGTTTCCTCTGAAAACATGAATTGCCTGTTCCAAATCACCCTTAGGTGTGAGTGACCAGTTGTATGAGTGTTGGCTGTGCGATAGCCTGGCTATCTGTCCAAGGTGTGCCCAGCCTTCACTCAGATTCGGCTGAGATGGTGCCAGCCTTCCCATGGCCCTATTTAGGTTTCAGTGGACGAGAGAATGTACGAATAAATGAATAGTAATTTGGGATTAAACAAATATTCACCCTGACGAGCCTATAACAGTAATTCATGCTCAATGTTGAATCTTTGGTGATGGATGGAAGTGGCGGCAGTGGTGGCATGGTGGTAAGGTGCTGGATTACCGATCATAAGGTTGGGGGTTCAAGCCACACTGTCAACGGTTTTCATTGCTGTCCCCCCAGTGCAGCTAACTGGGTTATCAAAGGCCGACCGTGGCTCTAGCTGCATAGTCGTCAGCGTGCTTCTGCCCTTCTTCTCCAGGGTGTACTCTGCTCTTGCCCAGACTTGGCTGAGACAGGCACCAGCCTCCTTGTGACCCCAATTCGGATTAAGCCAGTGCTTCTCAATTATTAAACAGGCACCAGCCCCCTCCCGCGTGAGCGACTATAAATAGTATTATTTATCTATAAAATTGTTATTAGTACACAGCTGCAGAATACTGTATCTTTATTAACATTAAAAACAAAAAAAGAAAGAAATACAGTTCAACTTACAACAAAGAAAAACTTCATTAACATTTTTAATCTGCAACTGAAAAGATTTAAAGTGCACCAATGTGCCTGAAATAAAAAAATACATCCTTATTTAACTAATTTTAGTTATTTATGTCTTAATATATCCGTCTCTCTCCACCTTTCTCTTTGTTCCTGTTAGAAATTCTTCTGTTGTTTCTTGAGGGGTTGTTTACTGCACTTCATATCATTTGCTCGTGCGAAAAAACGCTACACCATAGTGCGACAATGAGAACGCCACCGCCAACTAGTGGAGTGGAGGTGCAATTACACTCAATTCTCGTACACTATTCCAGAAAAGCATGCTCCCCAGGGTCATACGCACTCCCCCCGGTGTCATATTGCGCTCCCCATTATTTGAGAAGCACTGGATTAAGCGGTTCAGAAAATGAATGGAAGTGACATGAATTCATGTGCATGTACATCACACACCATGCATGCCACAACTTCCGTCCATTTAAACTGATTGATATTTTATTGAGCTCACAAGTGTGGCTCCTGCTTGGCTGGATTGAAAATCTGCACTTGCAGTGGACTATGCAGGTAAGTTTGTACGCCCCTGTTGCACACCTATCGTCTATACGTTATATGTCAGCTCAAAAACAGTCCAATTCGACTGCTAACTTCTTACCAGTGCCAGAATTAGCCATGATTTAGGGTTTAGCATTAATAAGACTATTTAGGGGGCAGTGGTGGTCTAGTGGTATAGGGCACTGGATCGCTGATCCAAAGGTTGGGGGTTCGAGTCCCAACGGGCCATGTCTCTCACTGTCCATGGTGAGAGGCATGTAAAAGAACCATTGCTGACATTCGTAAAGAGTAGCTGCAAAGTCGTCAGCGTGTTTCTGTCCCTTGCTAAAAATGGTTGTGACAGGAAGGGCATCCGACATAAAAACCTCTGCCAAATCAAAACGTGCGAATCAGATGATTCGCTGTGGCGACTCCCGAGTAAAAGGGAAAAAGCCGAAAGGAAGACAGACAGACATTAATAAGACTATTTATTTCCATTGATGCTGTTCCTGAGTCATGTTTGATTTGTAGGAGTAAGTATTACTTAAAGGAAGATGGAAAGACTGTGTTGTTGTCATGCAAGTGTTTCAAGTTTTTATGCTTTAGCATCACCACAAATTAAATATGGTGACTGTAGCAGAGTGTATGGAACAAATTGTGTGTGTGTGTCTCAGTGTTCTGAGTGTAGAATAACAGAGATTTTAAACAAAAACATGATTATAAAAAGTTAACTCCGGATATGTATATTTTTTTAAATCGAGAAATGAGGTGACTGTTGAAACCCAAAAGCTTTTGGAGGTAAATGTAAGTAAAGTACCTGGAACTATACTGTTCCCCCTGTGCATATGCAGTACATTTAACATGTTTTAAGCTCTGAAATTCTGAACATCTGTCTATAGAACAGCTGCCTTGCAATAAGGCAATAACCTGATCTCCCAATCACAATTACTGCATCGAACACGGGATCATGTGATGCATTGCTTCTGCCTTGTCGGAGGTGTTTTATGAGGGTTTGTGAAAAGTTTTTCCGGGGTGAAAAATAACAAAATTGATTTGGCACCAAGTTCCCAGTTTGGGCGCTGATGAGACACCTGAATTTTTTTTTTTCTTCAGCCTAAAGGAAATTGATCATCAAGTTCAAAAGATTATTGGTTTCATGCCAAGAAAGAGCACCACAGATGCAGTGTTTGCCTTGAGGATGTTAATGGAGAAGTACAGAGAAGGTCAGAGGGAGCTGCATTGTGCCTTTGTGGATCTGGAAAAAGCATATGACAGGGTGCCGAGAGAAGAACTGTGGTATTGCATGAGGAAGTCTGGAGTGGCAGAGAAGTATGTTAGAGTGGTGCAGGACATGTATGAGAGATGTAAGACAGTGGTGAGGTGTGCTGTCGGTGTGACACAAGAGTTCAAGGTGGAGGTGGGACTGCATCAAGGGTCAGCTCTCAGCCCCTTCTTGTTTGCTATGGTGATGGATAGGCTGACAGACGAGGTTAGACAAGATTCCCCATGGACTATGATGTTTGCAGATGACCTTGTGATCTGTAGTGAGAGCAGAGAACAAGTGCAGGAAAATCTAGAGAGGTGGAGGTATGCCCTGGAAAGGAGGGGAATGAAGATTCGCCTCAGTAAGACAGAATACATGTGCATGAATGACAAGGACCCAAGAGGAACGGTGAGATTACAGGGAGCAGAGATAAGAAAGGTGGAGGATTTTAAGTACTTAGGCTCAACAATCCAGAGCAATGGAGAGTGTGGAAAAGAGGTCAAGAAGCGTGTGCAGGCAGGTTGGAATGGTTGGGGAAAAGTGTCCGGTGTGATGTGTGATAGGAGGGTATCGGCAAGAATGAAAGGAAAAGTGTACAAGACGGTGATGAGGCCAACGATGTTGTATGGGTTAGAAACAGTGGCCCTGGGGAAAAGACAGGAGGCAGAGTTGGAGGTAGCAGAGATGAAAATGTTGAGGTTCTCTTTGGGAGTAACGAGGATGGATAGGATTAGGAATTAGCACATCAGAGGGACAGCACATGTAGGACATTTTGGAGACAAAGTCAGAGAGGCTAGATTGAGATGGTTTGGACATGTACAGAGGAGGGATAGTGAGTATATTGGTAGTAGGATGCTGAGGCTGGAACTACCAGGCAAAAGGCCTAGAGGAAGACCAAAGAGATGATTCATGGATGTGGTGAAGGAGGACATGAAGGTTGTTGGTGTAAGAGAAGAAGATGCAAAGGATAGGGTGAGATGGAGGCAGATGATTCGCTGTGGCGACCCCTGAAGGGAAAAGCCGAAAGGAAAAGAAGAAGAAGAAGTTCAAAAGATTATTGATGGTTCACTTCATAAATTGAATGAAAAGGGAAAAAGCTTTAGATACCTTAATGCATCTAAATCATTGTCTGTCTTCCTTTCGGCTTTTTCCCTTTTTTTTTTTTTTTTAACTCGGGAGTCGCCACAGCGAATCATCTTGATTCACACGTTTGATTTGGCAGAGGTTTTTATATCGGATGCCCTTCCTGTCACAACCCTTTTTAGCAAGGGACAGAAACACGCTGACGGCTTTGCAGCTACTCTTTACGAAAGTCAGCAATGGTTCTTTTACATGCCTCTCGCCATAGACAGTGAGAGACATGGCCCGCCTTTGATAACCCAGTTAGCTGCACTGGGGGGGGGGACAGTGACAACCTTGTGGAGAGTGGGACTCGAACCCCCAAACTTTGGATCAGCGATCCAGCGCCCTATACCACTAGACCACCACTGCCCACGTCGACCACCACTGCCCACGCATCACTATATCTCAAATCACTATAACTCATTAATTATTTTTGCCGACTACTATAGTCGCAGTCTCTTGGGCGATGGCGGAATACACCCTGAACAGCTCACCAGACCATCGGAGGGCTAACACAAACACTGACAGTCATATGCACACACACACACACACACACACACACACACACACACACAACACTCTCACTTACACCCAGGGCCAATTTGGGACAGCCAGTTTGCCTTATGTTCATGTGTTTAGACTGTGGGTGGGAGGGCCTCGGAGGACGTTTAGGAAACATACGTAAGCACGGGACTCATACCGAGGACATTTTTCCTGTGAGGTGGTCGTGTTAACCACTACACCACTGTGCTGTTCTTTAAAAAAAAAAAAGGTTTTTAAAGCATTAGAAGTACAGTAAATTTGTTTCCCCACAGGGTTGTCACTGTTCCCCCAGTGCAGCGAACTGGGTTATCAAAGGCGGGCCATGTCTCTCACTGTCTATGGTGAGAGGCATGTAAAAGAACCATTGATGACTTTCGTAAAGAGTAGGCTGCAAAGCCGTCAGCATGTTTCTGTCCCTTGATAAAAGGTTGTGACAGGAAGGGCATCCGACGTAAAAACCTCTGCCAAGTCAAATTCGCTGTGGCGACTTCCGAGAAAAGGAAAAAGCCGAAAGGAAGAAAGAAAAGTACAGTAAATTTATCTACACAGACATGCCTGAGTACAGGACTCGAACCCAGGACCAAAAATCAAAATAAAGTCTACCTTTCTGGAGATATTAAACCATCTCTTGACTTCATTCCTTGTAATTTGGGTGTGAGAAATCATTTACAGGTGTTAGCTTATTTGCTGCTGTGTACGTGTGTGTGTGTGTGTGTGTGTGTGTGTGTGTGTGTATGTGTGTGTGTGTGTATGTGTGTATGTGTGTGTGTGTGTGTGTGTGTGTGTGTCTACTAAACACACCTTTCCGAATAGATCAACTCGATCTGTTCTTCAGGCTGGAGAGCCAATTCAGTGTTATTATAAAAACACCAATACATCGAATGCATCCAGGATGAACACGGCCTCGCGGCAGGAAGTGCTGTTAGTCAGTCGATGGTGTTGCTGTGACCTGATGATGGAATTGAACTGGAATTGAACATCGAGGTGGTTTTCATGATGAGTTCAAGCAGTGTTAGTGTTTAGATTTGTGAGCTCATCCCATAATATTACCTCCATTTTGCCTCAGAATGTGTTTTTTTTCTTTCTTCTTGACTGTACAGATAAACAGACAGAATGACATCCACACAGATATATGCGATAATAATTTCATATTAATAACTCGAATCAATGATATAACCTTAAAACACGAGTTCAAGCAGCAAAGAATAGTTAGTTGCGGCATTAATTAATTAATTTATTTGCTGAATTGATCGGTCCTGTTAGGTGACAGGTCTATGCTGTCTCTGCGCTAAAGCAGGGTACACCCTGAACAGCTTGCTGGTTCATTGCAGGGCTACGCACACCAAACAATTTAGAGCCCTTTAACACCTGAAAGTAATTTAGAACAGCTGGTTCACCTAATGTTCATGTCTTTGAGAGAGGAAACCAGAGTACCCAGAGGAAAACCCATGCAATCACATGAAGAACGTGCAAACCCAAAACAGGAGCACCCTTGCTGAGCCCAGGACTCGAACCCTGGACCTTTTTGCTGTAAGGTGGGCGTGTTAACTGCTGCGACACTGTGACACCATAAAAAAGGCTTTTTGTAAATATTAGAAATGCTGTACATTTTTAGTAGTGTTCTTTACATGACCGTTTTTTAGAATATGCTTGTTGTTCCTTATCCTGATGTCTTTATCATCACATAAGAAGAAGAAGATTCTTGTTTCTCTGCTCATCACTCCGGAGCTCTGGCCTGTCTCATTCGTATTAGAACATGGCAAGGATTTTGCCCTCAAAAGGCTGTTTTGTGTGTGTGTGTGTGTGTGTGTGTGTGTGTGTGTGTGTGTGTGTGTGTGTGTGTGTGTGTGTGTGTGTGTGTTTGATACATTTGTCTCCTTCGCCCCTTTTGTCTGCCTGCATTCCACTATTCCATGTTGTGACATGCTCTCAATTGCAGTCATAAACTTCCAATTTTGCTGCCCTGTTCAGCTCTGTGGGGCGGGGATGGGGGAGGAGGATCTGCCCCAGTTGGCACAAATCTGTGTGTGGGAAAGCTTATGTATGCATGTGCTCGTTCCCTCCAGGGAACACACCTTCATGCACATCCCGTGTCCACACATTTTAAGTTAATGAATGCATGTCTATACTGTGCTCATGTGTAAACAGAGTAGTTACGTAGCTTTGGAATATTAGCATCTGAAAAGTGATTCGATGACTGATACACCGGGGTCACATGGTTACTGTTTGAGAGCATCATCCAAATTTGCATTTAATAAGCATATAAATGGCTTAAAGTTTCAATTTAGCACACATACACCCATGTGCACGCACTCACGCACACACACACACACACACACCCAAACACACACTCTTCTCATTAGAGTACACTAGTTAATGATTAAGGAGCAAGAGTAGGCAGTATCAAGAGTTTCGTCAACTTGAGTTCTAATTACTGGTTTAACTTCTACGTAACCTTCCAGGTAACTCTTCTTTGCAGTCACTTTTAAGGAGCTCTGACTGATTAAATGATTTATTTAACTGGTTATAAATTATGTTGTTACTTAAAACAGAGCTCTCAGTTGATTTCTCTTACTTGACAAGTTTGTGGATGGAGCTCTCAAACCCCATACACTACATTAGAAACTGTACAGTTTGAGAATATTTCAATTACACAAGAATATTATTCATTTTTTGTAACTGCTTAATCTTAATCAGGGTCGTGGGGAGGCTGGCGCCCATCCCAGCCGACTGACGGCTATGCAGCTCCTCTTGTTGAAAGTCAGCAATGGTTCTTTTACATGAACCTCTCACCACAGGCAGTGAGACACATGGGCGGCCTTTGATAACCCAGTTAGAGCACTGGGGGGGGACAGCAGTGCAAACCGTTGACAGCGGGGCTTGAACCCCCATCCTTTGGATCAGCAATCCAGCACCTTTACCACCAGACCACCACTGCCCACAAGATTATCATTAGTCGTTTATTTATTTTACGTCATTTCTGATGATGACACATCACGCTGGATTTAGTTTCTTGACGTTCCAAAAGCGAGTCAATGGTTAGATGATTTTCCTTATTAGTGGCGCTCCACTATAAAATTTAATTTTATCTGTTTGGGTTTTTTAAATAAATACATAATTTAAGAAATATTGAAACAAAGAAAAAAATTGTAATAACAATTTATCGCATCATGTGTTCTGCTACCAGCCAGTTTAAAATCAAATTTCTTTGGAGGAAGAAAAATAATAAACCCTGTGCTTTACTAGTTTATTGGTTTACTAAATAAATCTAAACCTGATAAAATGTCTTGAACATACTTGAAATTATCATTTAATATATTAAACTATATTCAAGATGGATCCCAGGTTTGAGTCCCAGGTTGTTTATCTCAAGAATACACGACTGTACACATCAGGGGAAAAAAATGAATTGTAAATTGTCTCTGCAAGAAAATTCTAATTGTGAAAATGCGTTAATAGTGTTGGGCGATGTCTTTGCAATGCTGTTGAATAGTGAATTAGACACATTGTGATGACTGATTGTATGTGTGCCATCTTGGCTCTGGTCACTCAGTAGAATGTGACGTACTCTTGTCAGCTATTGAACACGAGGGTTCTAAAAGGTTTCAGCATGTTGTTGATGTGTTTAGCTGAAAACCAGAGAATGTACACCTGTGGTGCTTTGATTGTTTCATGTAGAGCGATAAAATTAAGACCTGACTGTATTACTGATGATTGTTGTACAGTTGCTGGGACTTCGTCTTTTGTGTTGCCGCTGTTCTGTACTTGAAAGCATCTTGACCAATTCTGTGTGGAGTTTTCGTGTTCTCTCAGTGCTTGCGTTTACGTTTCTTATGGATGTGATTTCCTCACAAAGTCCAAAAACATGCAACATCGGGCTAACTGGCTGTTTCAAATTGCCCCAAACACGTGTGAGTATGAAAGGTTGCCTGTGTGTGTTGCCTTGCAGTGGTCTGGCGAGCTGTTCAAGGTGTACTCCACCTTCGCCCAGCGCTGGCAGCCTTCACACAACCCGAGTCAATAAAGTGAGTGAGTAAGTGAGAATTTTATAGACATTTTTAATCATTTAATTCGGGAAAGTTTCTTCTGTTGGCAATGTATGAAAAATGAATATAGTAAGTCTGGCCTGTACTTGGAAAAAAAAAATGTAATTTTCAAAAATTAAAAAAAAGAACTTTTTTGGAGAAACTATCCTAATTGGACCTCTAGAAATTATTTGATTCTAAAATGTCAGCTGTAGACGAAGAAGTATATATATAGTGTATAGAGGAGTACCTTTGAAGGTAAACCCAACCCCCTCCCCTCAGTGACAAGCCCACTACGTATACAGTAGTCCCTTGATATTCGCAGAGGTTTGGTTCCGGCCCCTCCTGCCAATGAAGATAATCCACGAGTTCTGTACCCGGAAGTAAAACCCCATGTATCATATTACATGCGCGGATGATCAACCAGAAGTAAAATACTATGTATCTATTACATGTGCTAAAATATGCTTCTTAAACACTTACTTCTTATATATTTTATTAATAAATATCACAGTACAAAATTAAAAGGTTTTTCTTAATCATTACTATATTTTACTACATGAATACTGTATTAAATGAGTAAGACTGTCTATAAATACTGTATTAAATGAGTAAGACTCTCTATAGAATTATAGACAGTCTTACTCATTTAATACAGTATTCATGTAGTAAAATATAGTAATGATTAAGAAAAACCTTTTAATTTTGTACTGTGATATTTATTAATAAAATATATAAACATTATAAAGCATACTTTATATCTTTCTATCTATATATGTATATGTATAAATATCAGGATCAGGATTCAGGGTGACTTCACTCATGGCTGAGGAACCTCTCCCTGGATCTCTTTTGTGGATCGTGAGTGCAGCACGCACCAATCTGTGGTCACTGCCCGTGTTGAATCTATTTAGTACGGAGACATCCATGACAGTGCGGTGTTTGTCCGTTAGGATGTAGTCGATCTCATTCTTGGTCTCTTTGTTTGGTGAGATCCAAGTCCATCGTCTGCCTGTTTTCTTATGGAAGAAGGTGTTCATGATCTTTAGCTGATGTCTTTCGCTGAAGTTGACTAAGGTATCGCCTCGGTCATTCCTACATCCATAACCGAATTTACCCACACAAGTCTCTCCCAGCTTGTCATTGCTTACTTTGGCATTGAAGTCACCCATGATGATGTTATAGTGGGTCTTTGTGGCTGTGTAGCGGCGTTCTATGGTTTCGTAAACCTCTTCGCACTCCTCGTCGCTATGGCTGGTCTTTGGGAGGTAGACGACAGTTAGGCTCATGTGGTGTTTCCGATTGATCTTGATGGTGATCTGTGCCACCCTGTCAGAAACGCCGATGAAGTTCTTTACATTGCCAGCGATGTTCTTATGTACAATAAAGCCGACTCCGCGTTGTTGACAGTTTCCGCTCTTGTAGTACATGCTGTGTCTACTCTGGTTTAGACTCAGGCATCCCTCTCCCTTCCATCTAGTTTCGCATAGGCGAAGTTTATGTTGGCCAGTTTTCTTTCAAGATCGATGACATCCGAATCCTTAGAGAGAGTTTGCGGATTGTCTGTGCCGATGTTTAGTTTCCAATGGCAGCCTGTCCGAACCCAGTGATTCTTAGCACCTTCTGCTCCTTCGTCCGACCCCTCGCTACCGTAGGTGGTGACTTCAGAGCTGCTGGGGACTGAGGGCCTTTGATCATGCGTGCTAGTCATGGTCCAGGGGTTTTTGCCATACCTGCCACGCTTGGCTGGTGCGGGTTGGCGAGGGATTTGAAATCAGAGTTACCTTCTCTTAGCCTTTGCCCAAAGAGGGCACAACCTACAAGGTACACAGTATGTATATGTTTTCATTTTGTATGTATAATATATTATCCAGTTAAGTTCTATGATGCCACTCAAATGCCGGCTAAGCACTGCCTCTTCTAAAGAAATAAGACTCTCCTGAAGAAATGACAGTTTTTTTCTGAAGTGCCTGAACTTGAATTAAGGAATCTCATTTACTCCCTATAAACACAAACCACATGCTCACCTCAATTAAAGCGCGCTTCTTAAGTCCTTCCCCTTTGAATGTGAGGCGTTTGTTGCAGGTGACACACGGAGAAAAGATCAGAAGTCCGGATTGAGAGTAGATGAGAATGAAATTCAGGTGTGAGCCACGGAGCGGCTCAGTCATGGCCCTCAGCCGGAGTGGACAGTTAGAGTTGGAGAACACAGCCATCAAAATCAAAGTGTGTCGTCATGCCCCCCACCCCAAAAAACATAGACCATAAAAACATGAAATGTAATAAATTAGATAAACAAAACAAAACGATAAACATGCAACACCATAGTACATAAAATCACACTCACAAACATTCTAAACATTAACTTAGGTACTGTACTGGAATAATAATTGAAAAAGACTTTAATACTAGAGTGCTTTCAGATGATTATTTCTCTTCAGGCACTTCAGAGGAAACTGTCGTTTCTTCAGGAGAAAGTCTTATTTCTTCAGAAGAGACATCCAACGTAATTACCTTTTCTAGTGCTTATAGCCAGAGAAGACGCACTGAGTATTGAGTGGCATCATACAGCTTAACTGGTCATTAAAACACACTAAAAAAAGAGGCTGATTGAAAACTTGTGTGCGAACAAGGAAAAAGGGGCGTCACATCATCTCAACCAATCAGCAGGAAGGAGGACAGCCATTGGCTGAATTTGAGTGACGTGTCAGTTGCTTGGCAGTCCGCGAATACGCAAACCGTGAGTCGTGAGTACAAAACCGCAAATAGTCAAGGGCCTACTGTTTACCCAAAAAATTTATTGGATACTTTGAGCGATTATAACAGACATCAACAGTCGATTTCTCAGCAACATCTTTGTCTCTCGTTGGTTCATTGGGTATTTAGATGAATATGACTGTACCAGAATGCAGTAGGGAATTATTGAAGAGTTTGTGACCGATCAAAATAGAGAATTCAACAATGTTGTGATAAAATAAATGCATGGCGTATAAAATATGTGCTTTCAGCATGAGATTTAAATTTAAAGGAAGCCACAACTCATTCAAAACCCTTTTCCTATTATAGTGCGTACTACAAGTGGCAGTAAATGGTTCCACATGTTCTTTTGTGGACGAGCTCTTGCGATTGTGAGTTTCTATTCAAACAGAAATGGACAGAATTTGAGAAAATGAAAAGCAGACATAAAAGAGTGCTCATAAAATTAAATCATAAATGCTGGAAAAATGTGGTATATGTGTAGCGTTGAAAGCCATATGTAAAGCTGCCATAACAGCAGCTCCAGGAGTGTTTCATACAGTAGCCAGACAAACACGGGTGAAATGAAGTGACACTGTTTACTCTGAGTGTTTGGACTGGTCTGATTCACAGAACAGATCTAGGAGAAATGCACCA
This sequence comes from Plotosus lineatus, assembly GCA_024760905.1. Lineage (NCBI taxonomy): Eukaryota > Metazoa > Chordata > Actinopteri > Siluriformes > Plotosidae > Plotosus > Plotosus lineatus. The sequence continues at coordinate 26,011,566 of CM045748.1, read as the reverse complement.
TATTGACCTACAATCTCAATCTCTCTCTCTCTCTCTCTCTCTCTCTCTCTCTCTCTCTCTCTCTCTTTCTCTCTTTTTCTTTTTGCCTCTCCACTTGCTCTCTGTTCAAGAGCTAATGTTACAGGGGGCAAACCATAAGCAGCAAACCTGTTGCTAAGAGACATGTAAGTCCCTAACCCATCTGGCTTCGGCATCCCTGTGTGTGCACACACATAATTAAGCTAGTTAAAAACACGCAGACCCTCATAGGCAACCAGCATCAACGCACAAGCTGCACACTCTCCGCACATATTATCCACACTAGTCTTTGTGATTTCCCTTTCACCCATTTACCATAATAATTAGCTACATAAACAGTACATGATATTTATGTTGGCAAAAAGGATACCATACCATAACGTTTGGGCAGGGTTTAAATGTTATTGCAAAGTTGTTTAAGTGTTAAACTTAATCCCTCCAGCATGTTCTAGGTCGACCCCAGGGTCTCTTCCCGGTTGGACATGCCCAAAGCACCACACCAGGGAGGTGTTCTAACCAGATGCCGAGCCACCTCAACTGGCTCCTCTCAATGCGGAGGGGCAGTGGTTCTACTCCAAGTCTGAGCTTCTCTTCCTAGCTGTAACGGAGAGCCCTGCCACCTGGCAAAGGAAGCTCATTTCGGCTGCTTGTGTCCACGACCTTGTTCTTTTGGTCACTACCCAAAGCTCGTGACCATAGGTGATGGTTGGAACATGGGTTGACTGGTAAATTGAGAGCTTTACCTTGCAGCTCAGCTCCCACTTCACCAAGATGGACCGGTACAGGCTCCGATTTAGAGCAGATTTTTTTTGACGTATAGGTTAGTGTTGCTACGGCCTCTTTCAGACATTTTGACGAATCACTAGATCGGACGCTTTTGGCCGCATTGCTCAATGAAGGTTTAAAAATATTAAAGGTGTGCAAAATCTGTGATGGAACGCTGAATAAGCATTTGTGGGTGTGGTGTTTGGGTGTTCACGGATGTTTGACCACAGTGGGTAGTGTTGACTCCAAATAGCTGAATGGTCCCATGTTTGATCCTGGGTTTCTAGGTGGACTGACTTCACTAACTTGCTGCGAGGTGTGAACGTGTTGGTGTATGCTGGCCTGCGAATGTTAAGGTCGAAGCAGTCATGTATGCCCCCCTTACATCTACTGTTATTGAGATTCACCATGACCCTGACCTGTATAAATGAGTTTCTTATGATAGAGTAGTGGGGACGGTGCTGTAATACTTTGGGGGCAAAAGACCCCTAACATAGTAAGACATCTTGGCATGGTGTCAATCACATGTGTGCCTCTGTCCACCCAGCAGTATAAATGGGATCGCAGTAAAAATACTGGATAGGTAACCTGTGGTCTCCTGTAATTGACTAGCGATCAATAGCTCCTAGTCCCTTCATGCTACAGAAAACTGGGTTAATGATCTGTAGGTCAGCAGTTCAACTTTGATCAAGGCATTTAACCATCAATTTCTCAGTTGTATAAAAATGATGGTTGTAGGTCGCTCTGGATAAGAGCGTCTGCCAAATGCTGTAAATGTAAAACGGGATAAGTGCCGGCTATAAAAAGTGCAGCAGGCTGTACCTTTACCTTTATGACAAATTAATGAATTAATTAATTTTGAATGAATGAATATTCATCATCTTCCACTTGATACAGGGTTGGGTTGCGGTGGCTGCTGCTTAAGCAGTGAGGTCCAGACGTCCCTCTCCCAAACCACTCTATCTCACTTTTCTGGGGCGACTCTAAGGCATTCGAAGACCAGCTGATAGACATAGTCATTCGATTGTGTTCTGGGTCGACCCTGGGCTCTCTTCCTGGATGAACATGCCTAAAACATGGGAGGCGTTTGGGAGGGATTCTAATCAGATGCCCAAGCCACCTTAACTGACTCTTCTCAACATGGAGGAGCAGCGGTTCCACTCCTAGATCCTCCCAGGTGACCGAGCTTCTCACCATATTTCTGTGGACAATCCCTTCGAAGGAAACTCATTTTAGCCATATTGTATATGTTTATAAAACTAAGCCATTTCTCACTAGTCATAGTTTCACAATGGGATATTAAGGTAATAGGAGAGAAGAACAAAGGGCGTGTTCGTGTTTTTATTGCGGCTGGAATTCACATGCAAGTTTCATATCGACCTAATCTGACATCCTACAGATTATCTTCTTTCTTCTTTTCTTTTCAGCTTTTTTCTGTTCTCGAAAGTCACCACAGCGAATCATCTGATTCGCACGTTTCATTTGGCATAGGTTTTTACGTCGGATGCCTTTCCTGTCACAACCGTTTAGCAAGGGACAGAAACACGCTGACGGCTTTGCAGCTACTCTTTACGAAAGTCAGCAATGGTTCTTTTACATGAACCTCTCACCATAGACAGTGACAGACATGGCCCACCTGTGATAACCCAGTTAGCCGCACTGGGGGAACAGTGACAACCCTGTGGGGACTCGAACCCCCAACCTTAGGATCAGCGATCCTGCGCCCTATCCACTAGACCATCACTGCCTCCCGACCTCCTACAGACTATATTTGATATGAATGGTGCACCGCGTTGTCAATGAAAACATGTGATTACAAAAAAGAACTGTCTACTGCTGGAGTTCAATAAAAATAGATTGAGATGTTTTGCTTTGAAGAGCAATCACATAGAATACAGACAATTCAACAGTACAATTAATAGAATTTTGTCTCTTCCTAAAATGGTGATCACATGTCCAATACAATCTGAAACACAAACATGAACCAACATCTTATGTTCTTGAATTTCTTGACATCTCTCTATGAAAAGTTTGAGAGCATATTTTACTTGGAGAAAATGGGAAGAACAAAAAAGAAGGTCAGAGCATCAGTTATGCATGGCATATCCTCTGCGTGTTTGTAGCACAGCCCGGTGTTGGATAACAGCAGCGTGAAATCCAAGATGGCCGACACTGTCCAGAATGGTGTTGAGTTACGGCTGTAGAACGAGTTCGACATTGTCGTCGGGCTTGCGGAAGAGACATCACATGCATGTGCAACAGGTCAACAGTGACTTTGTGTGTAATTTACTAATTGTGCTGCCTTTTAATCGGTTGCAACATTAGTTTTATTTTATTCGAATTCATAAAACCAGAACTTCCCCAGAAATATTGTGCTTACAGTAATGAACATAGAATCTCAAGTCTACATTTTATCATTTATCTGATTTTTGTTTTTGTAAAATTTCTGAGATCGTTACAATTTAGATTTGTAAGGGAAGCTAAATTATATAACTAGGATAATAAAGTCTGAAAGGAATATTAGCATTTTTATTTATTTATTTATTAATTTTTTGTTTCTTTGTTTTGTAGTAAGAATTGCACAAACGCTACTGAACCGATTTTCATAAATGTGGACAAAAGGAAGGACACATTACATTTTTTGGCAGATCTCAGTGACACAATCACAAATATATTCTCATTTTTGCAATAATAGTATGAAATATGGAATGTGCCATAGGTCTTACAATCCTCTATTACCCTGAGAGGTCACTGCATTGCTCATTTAGACAACGTAACATTGGACTAAGTGGGGTGATCACACGAAAGGTGCGATAGAAAAGTCCTTCATTTATTCATTTTCTGAACCGATTAATCCTAATTCAGGTCACAGGGAGGCTGGAGCCCATCTTAGCTGATTCTGGGTGAGGGTGGGGGTGGGGTACACCCTGAACAGCTCACCAGACCACCGTTGGGCCAACAATCACACAACCATTCACAATTAGGGGCGATTTCGAACAGACAATTAACCTACTGTGCATGTTTTTGGATGGTGGGATGAAACCAGAGTACCCGGAGGAAACCCACGCAAGCACGGGGAGAACATACAAACTTCACGCAGAAACGCCTGAGATGGGATTCAAACCCAGGACCTTCTTGCTGTGAGGCGGACATGCTAATCACTTTTTGTCACTTTCACCTTGTAATAAAATAAAAAAAACGACTGAGGCAAATCGATTTTTTTTTTTTGCTAATTTTAAAATTTGTCTCACAATGTTTTCCCTACATGTAAACGATTATTCTGTGGCTTAAAAATATATTTTGTGATAAAGTTGCGTGACTGAGTGAATTATGTCGATATTGCGGACGTTTGGCGAGACAAAGCAAATGTGTTATAAATTAGTCCTATTTTGTTCACTTTTTGTTTTCAAACTATTCACCTTTTTATTAATTATTGGTGGAACAAAATGCAAATAAAATACAGTAAGAACAAAAAACATGGAATATGGTGGATGCCAGCAAGTCTCGATCTTTCCCCGTGGAAATGGTCTCCAACTTGTCGCTGTTCCTTGCGAATGAAAAATGAATAATTTGCTAGCGAAGCAACTTTGTGACTTTCTCCCAACACATGCGGCCTGTTTGAGATCACTTCACATCAGAACTTTGTTTTACGACAATGTTGAAAATATGCCTGAATTTTTTTTGCAAGTGTTCGCAGATGAGGCGACCGAAATGCGATGGCGTGAATGTTGCCGGACAAATTTGTGAAAACTTTGAGAATGAAAAGCGACAGCCTTGAAATGTCATTTGCTTCAGTCGCTTTTCTATCACACCGAAACAGGGCCACACACATGTTTCGAATCTAGTAGGTACAAATCAAGCGAGCTTACTGAGATTTGTATGTATTTTGTATTTGTGTCTATATGTAAATATAGATTTAACAAGCAACCGGGTTTATGTTTTTTATTTGATGTTGAAGCGAGCAGCCATGCTGACTTGGCATCACAAGTAGGATTTTCATTATCATTTGTTTGTTTTCCAGCCTGAAGCTATAAATTTAGAGTTACATGTTTTAATTAGGGCAGCACGGCGTGAGTGTGTGTAAATGCTTGTGTGCATGTGTTGCCCCAGCTGTGGACAGGAGAGCTGTTCAGGATGAACCCTGCCTTTGTCCGGAGTTGGACTCCAGCCTTCCCTTGAACCTAACAGGGATTACGCGGTTCAGCAAATGAAGAAATCAACAAAAGTTTTATCTGACTGCAACATTCTTTGAACTTGAACAAATGAAAATTTGCCTCTTCACATGTCGAGGTTGCTTTATATTGTAGTTCTGATTAACGCTTTCCCTCCTGTACCGTGTTTTTCTAACTGGCTGCTGTACTCATAAAATGTGTTTTCACGATCACGTTATTCTGGGCAATCTCGGGAGAATTATTATATACTCGAGGTACTTTTAGAAATTACTGCCCTAATTAAAATATAATAGATTTCATTGGTTTATGCTAGAAATTATGAAATCGAGGGGAAATCCCAAGGTTGGCAGAGTTTGTCGTCTGTGACTCCGCTTCCATGATGGCGGAGGGCCATATCGAAAGTGCTGACTTGGTTGAGCGAAGGGCCATGAACAGGCAACTCTTGTCAGGCTCCTTGTCGATGAGGGAAAAGGTTTTTTTGTTTGTTTGTTTCTGATATCAAAGATAAACAGGTAAAGAGGTCAATTTAGTTGTTGCCCACACTGTCACTTCGATGCATCATGGTCCCTTCATACAGCAACCTGACAGCAAACAGAACCACAGATACAATTTTACACACACACACACACACACACACACACACACACACACACACACACACACACACACACACACACACACACGCATTTTACTAGGCCAGAGGGCTGCTATACTATATTTAGCTTGGTGTATTGATTTTTAGTGTGTTTGGTATAATTACTCATTCAACGATTCAAACTTTTGAGAGCTATTTTCCTTTTTTTGTTTGTTTTGTTGTTGAATAGATTCATTTTCACTTAACATTTGATGTGATCCGTGTTTTCAGTGCCCATTCTGTTACCCAGCTATGTAGTGTGTGTGTGTGTGTGTGTGTGTGTGTGTGTGTGTGTGTGTGTGTGTTAGCACTTGTTTCCCGCCTGAGGGTGTGTTTTAATGTGAACTTGATGCAGGAAAAGGTTGAGTTAACAAGAGGACATGCTGCTGATGAGGACCAGGGAAGAAGGCCTTATACAGCACACTGTAATAAATGCCAGTGTGTGTGTGTGTGTGTGTGTGTGTGTGTGTGTTTATGTGAGTTTTGATCTGCACTCTTTCTTTCTGTCTGTCTTTATCCATCACTTTTACATGTATGTGCACACACACGAACTCACACACATACACTTTCTGTCTATCTTTATCAATCACTCTTACATGTATGCTTATCCACACACACACACACACACACACATATGTACATATACATGGTGCCGAAGAACTCTGGTGCTGGATGTACCCTTTTCACTGTCCAGCACAGAGTGTTAAACTCAAGCACAATGCCACGGAAAGGGGACACAGCTTTTTGTGTGGTGTGTGTGTGTGTGTGCGCGCGCATACATTCACATGTGCCTGTGTGTGTATGACCTTGAGTGTGTAACTGCCCCTCCCCCTTGGACAAATTCAAGCTTACACATGCACACGTACTGGTTGGCCTTCACCATAGTAACCACAGAGCAACACAGAGAAACAATCAGCACAGGGAAGAGGGAGAGGGAGAGGAGGAGGCGATGAATGGAGTAGCTCAGGTGTAAGGAATGTACGTACATACTGTATGTGAGATGCTTAACTGCTGGCATGATGAGGCATAAATTTTTTAATCATAGTGCCGAGGAGGTATTCATATTATCCAACCCACATCCCCACACCCTCATTCGGGAGCCGTGTCTCCTCGGTGCTGTCCCTCATTCCATCTGAGCTGCTCATTCTCACTCACTATTAGTGGAGCTGAGCAGCAAATGCAGTGCGTGCCAGACGCCTTTATTTAGCCTTCAGAATGTAATGCTAGCCAGAGGTGCTATTTTTGCCTCGGTTTACTTGTCCAACAGCGAGACATGTGACGGCTTTAATGTCACCAGATTTAACACAACCCGGGACGGGGTGAGGAGGAAAAGGAGTTTGGGAAGAAGCTCAGAAGTTACATCCATAGAAACTCCAGCACTGCATGCACGCGCACGTCTGAATGTCAGAATTGTATCCAGATCTGCTTCTCAGTTATTTCATCCCCTTCAATGTTAAATGAGTGGCATCTACATACCTTATCCAGAGCTCTTACCGAAGTGCTTCACCCCTATCATAAATATATCATAATTATAGCTGGCTCAACTGGGCAAGGACTAAAAATACCAAATCAGTGTTGGAGAGGTGTGTCTCGTTTTGGGGGGGGTTTGTTTAAAAAAAGGGCAGCGCAGCTGTTTGAATTGTTTTTATTTCTCATTTGACTACTTGATCCTGATTGGTCAACAACAGTATTTGTTGGTCTGTTAGCAGTTTGTTCATTCTATCAGACTTTTCTATTAAGCATATCATTTGTAGAATGACTGAAATTATGTTTTAAAACAATATTTTATAAATAGCTGGGATTATGTACTTCACGATTATGCTTGCTTACTTCCCTCTGCTTTGAACACCTCACCTTCGAACACATCTTACAAGGATCTTTATGTGCTTTCTAATAGTTTATTTCAAGAGTTTGAAGAGCATATGCAACAAAAACGTTAGTCATTTAAACTTAATACAGGGATCCCTCACTTTCCGCGGTTAGTGGGGCCCGAGACCCCTCCGCGACTGCTGATTTCCGCAAAGTAGGGGTCCGTGTCGTCTCTCCCCCCACCCCCCACCCCCACACACACACACACACACACTGATGTACAAATATGTGTATGTCTGTCTGTCTTCCTTTCGGCTTTTTCCCTTTCTCGGGAGTCGCCACAGCGAATCATCTGATTCGCACGTTTGATTTGGCTGAGGTTTTTTTTACCCCGGATGCCCTTCCTGTCACAACCCTTTTAGCAAGGGACAGAAACACGCTGACGACTTTGCAGCTACTCTTTACGAAAGTCAGCAATGGTTCTTTTACATGCCTCTCACCATAGACAGTGAGAGACGTGGCCCGCCTTTGTACAAATATGTGTATGTAATATCAATAAATACATATTCAATGCTATAAATGCTTATAATAACAATTAAACATTCAAAAACAATGCATAAGATGTAAATAAAATATAAATACACACACTCGTACAGATGCGTGCATGCGCACGCACTCGGATGCGCTCCTCACATGAGCTACTCTTGCCGAAAGTCAGCAATGGTTCATTTACATGCCTCGCACCATAGACAGTGAGAGACATGTCCGGCCTTTGATAACCCAGTTAGCTGCACTGGGGGAACAGTGACAACCTTGTGGAGAGTGGGACTCGAACCCCCAACCTTAGGATTAGCGATCCAGCGCCCTATACCACTAGACCACCAGCCGCAGAAACTGAAGCACGGAGTAGCGAGGGATCACTGTAGTTTTGTAAGTTTACACAAAAACCGTCACCTCTGTAGCTGAATTTGACGACAACTTGAATTGTCCATTATAGCCAATGTTGCCATATATAATCAATGCATCTTTTCTATCAATTTCTTACTGTTCTGTCCATTTAGATTGGAATTGGTCTCGTGGCAAGTGATTGTATTACAGCCTCTTTTTTTTCTACTTTATATGAGGGAATTTGTTGTTGGTGTTGGTTTTAGTTCACTGGGTGAACTGTGCTCTACTGTCAGCATGCCCTGCTTTTGCATACATCAGAAAAAAGTTCAAGTAGCTCCCCCAAGTCGGTGAAGATTTCTTAATGAATTTCGAGCGATTCGCTTCGGAAAACACTGCACGCCATTAAACAGCGCGGTTGATTTTATTTATTTGGGCTCTTTGAAGTGGTGAAAATGGGACACGGCTGGCACATAATCGAGTCTGTGCGTCAGAGTTCCCTGTGAGCTGCACACAATCTGACTTCTCTTTGGTCTGTCACTCCCTATTTCAGTCTGGCAGCCAGCTTCGCACACCACAAGCTTGTTTATTATTATAATTCTCTCTCTCTCTCTCTCTCTCTCTCTCTCACTCAAACACACACATACAGACATAGAAGGTCCAGATGAAGATTAATTGGTTCGAAGAGTTGTAAGCATTCAGCGCTGTCCCGTAAGTGAAATAAAATCACACTGCTCCCGTAAGCACACTCTGAGGATCTGTGTTTCGATGCTGGAGGTCAAAGTAATGTGTGTTCCATCCCCAAATATACACACACTCACATGCTCAAGGCCTCACTGTTGTGCGAGTAAACAGTCTCAACAAAATGGTGTGTGTTTGCAGTTTCCTCAAACAAGCCTCACACCTCAGTGGCTTTTTACACCGGGTCAATTTGTTTTCCTTCATTGCCAGTGTTTTCTGGCCTCATTTTCATCCTGTGTGTGTGTGTGTGTGTGTGTGTGTGTGTGTGTGAGAGAGAGAGAGAGAGTAAGATGAATGACTGTGACATCAGTAACTGCCGGTTTGGTGAATAGCTTCCATAATGCTGCTTTGAGAAGTTTTAGAATTTTCGTCTCTCCGCTGTCTCATCTCAATGCGTCCATAAAGGCCGGGTTTTAAAACGGTGTCGTTTCGGTTTGATCTGTCTCTCAGGTGCACGTTTCCACGGCAAATTGCAGTGTATATCTTATTGGCAATTTGGAAAACTGTTTCCACCTGTCCTTCGCTTACATCCCGCTTCCTCTATCGTCGTTCAGTCTCTCTCTCGTCTCGTCGTTGTTTATTTCTCTGTCTCTCTCTCTTTTTGCTTTCAGGTGCAGGCTACAAATGTATGTGACGTGAAATAAAATTGATGATCATGCACTGCTGTCGGTTAGTTGTGAGTCGAGCCCGTCTCATGCATTCCCTTTCTTTCTGTCTGTTTCTTTCTTGCGTTCTCGCTATCTGACTCGTCCCCCTTTCTTGTGTTCATTTTCATCCCCTCTCTCTCTCTCTCTCTGTCTCTCTCTGTTTCTGTTTCTTTCTCCCTTTTTTGTTCATCTCTCTCTCGCTCTCTCTCTTTCTGTGTGTATCGCTGTGTTTCTGTCTCTTTCTCCCTTTTTTGTTCATCCCTCTCTCTCTCTCTCTCTCTCAAACACACACTCTTTTTCTGTCTCTGTTCCTTGTTTTAGTCTGTCTCTCTCTCTCTCTGTCACAGTTTCTCTCTTTCTCCCTTTTTGTTCATTTCTCTCTCTCTCTCTCTCTCTCTCTCTCTCTCTGTTCCTGTGTTTCTCTGTTTCTGTCTCCCTTTTTGTTCATCTCTCTATCTTTCTTTCTGTGTGTATCACTGTTTCTGTCTCTTTCTCTCTCTCTCTCTCTCTCTCTCTCTCTCTCTCTCTCTGCCTCTCAGACCATCATTCTTCCTTGTTTTGTGTCTCTCTGTCTCTGCTATTTCTCTCCTTCTCTCCTGTGTTCATCTCACTGTCACTTCTCTGTCTCTCTTCCACTTTTTCTTTCTCTTCTCATTTTTCCTTTTATTTTTTCCTCACACACAAGATTATATTCTTAATCTGTAAATACAAAGTTTTATAAAGTAAATATTATTCAAGCAAAGGAGGGAGTGCACAGAGAGGTGTGTGTGTGTGTGTGTGTGTGTGTGTGTGTGTGTGTGTGTGTGTGTGTGTGTGTGTGTGAATTGGTATTTGGCCCAGGTAAACCTTCACACACACACCCCACCCCCACTCCCGTTCGATGTTGTGGCACTCACCTACCTGGAAGACATGTTGCGAGGTCAAGTACTCACATACTTTCCTGGCAGCCTGGATGGCATTTAGAGACATTTACACTGGCGGGGAATTGTAGCGCACCTCCACCGCTCCAGAATAATGACGAGTAAAATCAGAAACACTGATCGTTCTTCTCATTTAGAATCCACTTCTTATTTATGATTCCTTTCTTTTTTTTAATGTCTCTGAGCAATACCATATTTGGGAAGGAACAATGGAACACCGGAGTTTGGTTTTATTTGTAGTGCTTGGATTGGTCGGCTCAAAATGCACGCCATCAGTCATCACTTGACTCACAGAGCACCACCACCACCATCATCATCACCACACTTGATATAGTGGCAGTTCTGGTTTTGTTTCTGCCTGCTAGTCAGCATCAGTGTTACTGAAGCACAAACTTTAAAAAAAAAAAATGTAGCCTTTTTCACTGGATTATGCCGGCATGTACGGAAGATGGAGGAATGCATGATATGACATGGTCGCCTGTTTAACTGTGACAAAAGCAAATTGTTTGATTTTAATATCCACCAGCAAATTCATATTTCTATATATAATAGTAGTCTTAGGCTTCTTTTTATGAATTGTACAGATAATGGAGGTGACCAACAATTTATGCTACATTATTTTTATGGTTTATGGAACTTGTAGGAAAATACTATCCACCCCTTCATATGGATAAGCCCACAGATGGCCATAATCCCATTTGATGGAAGACATCTCTCCTTGAAACCTCGGCCAATTGGCTCACAGCAATTGGTCTCACCTGGCATTCAAACCTGTCATAGGGTGAATGTTTTTCAGTTGCACCTCTTATGAGTCCTATATGTTCAGTTCATTTTCTGTAACCACTTAATCCTAATTAGGGTCGCGGGGAGGCTGGCACCCATCCCAGCCAACTCCGTGCAAGGGCAGAGTACACCCTGGACAGCTTGCCAGGCCATTGCAGGGCAGACACACGCTGATGGTTTTGCAGCTACTCTTGTCGAAAGTCAGCAATGGTTCTTTTACATGAACCTCACACCATAGACAGTGAGAGACATGACCGGCCTTTGATAACCCAGTTAGCTGCACTGGGGGGGCTGCCCACGAGTCCTATATGTTTGTGTTATAATTGAGACTCACCAGTCCAGCAGTTGGGTAGAAATGTAGTTGCTTTGTAATCATCAATCCTTTATTTTCTATCATTTGCGTTCTTGCGACCCATCTTATCGAGGAGCATTCAAGTTCTGTCTTCTTGATGCCTACAATATGCTTTGGAAATTTAAAGGGAAGGATCCATCAGGAAACAGCTTAGATATGTTTATATGATGCATTAGGATATTTGTGAGCCGCTCCAGAATAACATGAAAAGTCCCAAAGGAGTGTTTTGAACATCAAGAGCTAAATCCTCCAGACACACACCGGGATCTGCCGGTAATCAGATAGTATTGTGGATAAGAATGTAGGAAACGTTAACCACAACCGAGAGATCAATTTCAGTATCAATTTCCACTCCACTAACAATGGAGCTGTTAATTTTAATCTTTAATATTGAAGCCATTCATGGTGAGATTTTTAACTAATGGTTCAGATTAAGGTTGGTGAATTCCCGAGTTCGAAAGTTAGCTGAGAAGGGGAGAAAGCTTTTCTTTCGACTGCTTACGGCATATATCTGTCCAAAAGCAGAGCTCCCAATAGATATCTCGAGATTGGTGTGCAAACCCGGGTTTGCTTTTCAGCACCTTCATGAGACCGTTTCTGCTTTCATTAGTATCACCGGCCTCGCTACTTTAATTATCCTTTTAAGTTCATGTTTTGTCAAGCGTCTGCTTTCTGCATTTCCTCCATCAGCATTTGTTTACCTGCAGGTCATTTTGCCGGCCTGAGATAGATTATGTGTTTGTTTTTTAATCTGTTTGACTTGGTGGTGTATAAGTTTCTGCGTTTTTTAAATTTTGTTATTAACAATAAATTACTTTTATTATTATTATTATTATTATTATTATTATTATTATTATTATCATTATCATCATCTTCTTCCGCTTAGTCCAGGGTCGGGTCGCGGGGGCAGCAACCTCAGCAAAGAGGTCCAGACGTCCCTCTCCCGAGCCACTTCCTCCAACTCTCCCTGGGGGACACCGAGGCGGTCCCAGACAAGCCGAGAGACATAGTCCCTCCAGCGTGTTCTAGGTCGACCCCGGGGTCTCTTCCCGGTTGGACATGCCCGAAACACCACACCAGGGAGGCGTCCGGGGGGGCATTCTGACCAGATGCCCGAGCCACCTCAACTGGCCCCTCTCAATGCGGAGGAGCAGCGGATCTACTCCGAGCTCTCCCCGGATGGTGGAGCTTCTCACCTTATCTCTAAGGGAGAACCCTGCCACCCGGCGAAGGAAGCTCATTTCAGCCGCTTGTATCCGTGATCTTGTTCTTTCGGTCATTACCCAAAGCTCGTGACCATAGGTGAGGGTTGGAACGTAGATCGACTGGTAAATTGAGAGCTTTGCCTTGCGGCTCAGCTCCTTCTTCACCACGACGGACCGGTACAGGCACCGCTTAACAGCAGAGGCTGCAGCGATCCATCTGTCGATCTCTCGCTCCATCCTTCCCTCACTCGTGAACAAGACCCCACGATACTTAAACTCCTCAACTTGGGGCAGGACCTCATTCCCGATCCGGAGGGTGCATTCCACCATTGTCCGACTGAGAACCATGGCCTCGGACTTGGAGGTACTGATCTTCATCCCGGCTGCTTCGCACTCAGCTGCGAATCGCTCCAATGAGAGCTGGAGGGCCCGACTTGATTATTATTATTATTATTATTATTATTATTTGCTGCCCATCATCGTCAACTCAGCAATGAGGCAGGCTTAATCGTTTTTTCTGTGGTGGGCCTGTGTGGACACTGGAGTGGACATCTAAGGCAAATTCCACAACTGTGAGGCCACACCCAGAAGTCCGCTAAAGCTTTTTCAAAACAGTTTCTGTATTCTAAAATTGTTCAGAACAATTTAATCTAAAACAAACAAACAAAAACAGAATTAGGAGCATTTGACTATATTATACAGCTGTTCAGTAAATTATTTATAATCACTGTATGTGGTGTCATTGGGTTGCCATTAACATGTTTCTGCCCTGTGATGGCTCGGCACACCGTCCAGGATGTACTGTACTCCCCGCAACCCTAATTAAGATTAAATGGTTCAGAAAATGAAAGAATGAATGAATAACTGTATCTGGTGTCATCAGTAATGTAACATTAAATGGCATGTTCCTGTTTTTGTAAAGATATTTTAAAGAGCACAAAGCAGAAACCATGTGACGTATGACTCTGGTTTCCCTTGATGATTGTTTCACCGATCGGGAAACTAAGTATGATTTGCCTTAGGATTGTGTTTCTTACCCGAACATTCTATATGCTTTCTGAGGAAAATGGGATGTTTCCAATATGATGTGTGGTAAAAATGCAATATGTTATTCATTTGTTTACTTGTTTCCCATGTGCCCTGTTTCCCACTCAGCTCATCGGCTACAGTGAGAAGCCTGTAAATCTGCAGATGTTCATCGGGACGGCAGACGACCGCTATTTAAGACCGCACGCTTTCTACCAGGTTCACCGCATCACAGGGAAAACGGTGGCCACGGCGAGTCAGGAAATCATGATCGCTAGCACCAAAGTTCTGGAGATTCCACTCCTTCCTGAGAACAATATGTCTGCCAGGTACAGTGACGGTGACACCACACAAACTGTCACACTATAATACAGAAACTACTGTTACAACCAACCGTCATGTCTTCCATTGTGGTGAATTTTTAATTGGAACCAAAAGCAAGTTTCAGTCCAAGGAAACTGTGTGGGCTTCTGACGAAGTTAATAATAATAAAAAAGAAATCTTGTTTTTCCATGGTTTCACCACTGAGGTCATCAACCGTAAACCAACCATCAAGTTTTAAAAATATATATATTTTTTGGCCTTTTTGTGTAATGAAAATTTATAGTATTATAATAATAATAATATTAGAGTAAATATGAGCAGCGAGTGGTCACTACTGCCAATGATGCAATGCCTCATGGGCTTCAAAACAAGGCCGTGAAATAACCAGCGGAAGGCTTTGCCTTTTTATAATCATATTGCAACTTCTTTTCTATTTTTTCTCATTACATTGCAAAAATAGTACAATTAACTACTTTATTAAAATTGCTAATAAAGTCCTGGGGGGCACAGTGGTGTAATGGTTTAATCTTTCATCTCACAGTAAGTCCTGGGTTCGTGCCCCGATATTGTCTAGAGCGTTTGAAGAGTGCATGTTTTCCCCATGTGTGTGTGTGTGTGTGTGTGGGTGTGTGTGTGGGTGGATGTGGGTGGATGTATTGTTCAGCAATGGTCTGGTAATCCATTGAGGATATATCCTGCTTCTGCCCAGATTCGGCTGGGGTTGGCTCCAGCCTCCGCTATGACCCTAATGAAGGATAGAGCGTTTCAGAAGATGGCACGACACAGATTCCCATCCCCTCTTGGGATGTACAGTACATAATTTGTAGAAAATGATTGTGTTTCCTGCTCTTGCTGTGTTTTGTAGTATTGACTGTGCCGGGATTCTAAAATTGAGAAACTCCGATATTGAGCTGAGAAAAGGAGAGACAGACATCGGGCGGAAAAATACCCGAGTGCGTGTGGTGTTTCGGGTTCATATCCCACAACCCAACGGAAAAGTTTTGTCTTTACAAGCTGCGTCTATCCCTGTAGAGTGCTGTAAGTCTCACACATGTACCATATTACACACAGTGCTTTACGGCGCCTTATATTCACCATTTTCTTCTGTTTTTGTGTGTGTGTGTGTGTGTGTGTGTGTGTGTGTGTGTGTGTGTGTGTGTGTGTGTGTGTGCGTGCGTGTGCACGTGTGTACGTGTGTGTGCATGTAGCCCAGCGCTCAGCGCAGGAGTTACCTCAAGTGGAGAAGTTCAGTTTAAGCAGTTGTTCAGTAGGCGGTGGAGAGGAAATGGTCATCACAGGAGCAAACTTCTTCCCTGAGTCAAAAGTTATCTTCCTGGAGAAAGGACCTGGTAAGATCAGTTGAAAAGTTTGGAGAAGTGCATTATGGGTGCTTTGCGTCCCGTAGACTACAGGAGTATCCATTTTTGAATTTTTATGGTTTACATACATATGAATGTTTGGGCAGTGGTGGTCTAGTGGTATAGGGTGCTGGATTGCTGATCCAAAGGTTGGGGGTTCGAGTCCCACTCTCCACAAGGTTGCCACTGTCCTCCCCAGTGCGGCTAACTGGGTTATCAAAGGCGGGCCATGTCTCTCACTGTCTATGGTGAAAGGCATGTAAAAGAACCATTGCTGACTTTCGTAAAGAGGAGCTGCAAAGTCGTCAGCGTGTTTCTGTCCCTTGATAAAAAGGGTTGTGACAGGAAGGGCATCCGACGTAAAAACCTCTGCCAAATCAAACGTGCGAATCAGATGATTCGCTGTGGCGACTCCCGAGTAAAAGGGAAAAAGCCGAAAGGAAGACAGACATACATATGAATGTTTGTATTGTAGAGATGTGTAGGTAGTGTAATCTTCATTAGGCGAATTGACAACTCCACCTTGCCCATCGGTGTGAGTGTGAATGATTGTGTGCATGAGAGTGTTGGTGAGCTGTTCAGGTTGTACCCTGCATTCACCCAAAGTTGGCCGAGACCATAATAAAATGAATGAATGATACATTTGCATACACGTGTACACAATACCTGCTCATTTCTTCACCAGTGTCATGTTCTTCTGTCTAATTGTGGAATGTCCGATGCAAAGGGCAGAAATGGACATGAACATGTCGTCAGTGTTCCATGCTCTACACACTCGGTGACATCATTACTTGCCGACTGACCTATACACTCAGTGAAGTTGTCCTGAATTGTGATGCTGCCACCATGGGACGTCATACCCGCAGAACTTGACATGCTGCTTCTAGTTAATTAAATAAAACATATAAAAGTCTCATGTCACCAAGAAGCCGCAGAACTCCCTCACAAGCTTCAATCCTACATCATCTCCCATAAATCTACGCCATGTCAACACTTATACACAGTTTATAACTGATTTATTACTATAAAAACAAAACCATATTAGAACGATTGCATTAATATAAATCTAGGAGGTGGAGCTGATGTCAGAGAAAATTAATACTAAATGAATACCTTCCAATCAATCAGAACCAAGCATGCATGGGATATTTTGATATATTCCATTTTATACGTAGGGGAGACCGGGAAGCCTTGGGCCGGGGTCATTTTTTTGGAAATTACATTAGCAAATGAGATTAAAGTTTAGATTATACTGTATGTTTGGCTTGAAGTAGATCAATAAGGGATGTTTTTGTGTGTGGAAACGACCTTTCTGCCTCTTTCATCAAGGTAACTGCATTTTTTAATTAAATCCCTCCCAGACTTGAATTTTCATTTTTCAATGCACTTCCATCCTGACACTCATTGTTGTCATCTAGATCGAATGTTGTTATGGTAACAAGTAGACTGAAGTCTTTTGTATGTGCCTATTTTTTGCAGCCCCCAATTTTTCCAATGTTACAATTTTTTCTAAACATTTCCTCATGAGGAAACTATAAATGTAATCCACTGATTTCTGCAAATGTTTTGGTTTAAAGTTTAGCATTTGGAACTGTGGAGTGAGTTTTGCCAGATACAGTTCATAATATTTTCTCTTCTTATACTGCTACGCCTTCACACTTAGGCCTGCAGTTAGGCTAATTATTAATTAGTTATTTTGATATATAGCCACATTACATTACAAGAATTTATGCAAGTAAACAATACTCAAATGATGATATTACTAGTTGTATGGCAAATTTTGCATAAATGTTGGCCTACATTTATATTACACCCAAAGTGAGCTTTGTTGTATGAGTAAAAAAATCTTGATGCGATGTTGTTTTTAGTTATTTGTGGTTTACATGTAGAATAACAAAGTTGTTTTTCAAGTTTAAAAAATGTGTATTGAAAACAAGCTATTAAATTTTGTAAGATAATACAGTAGTACCTCGTTAGAAGATTTATGGATGTGGTGAAGGAGGACAAGAAGGTAGTTGGTGTAATAGAAGAAGATGCAGAGGATAGGGTGAGACTGCGGTGATTCGCTGTGGCAGCCTCTGAAGGGAACAGCCGAAAGGAAAAGAAGAAGAATACAGTGGGACCTCATCTAATGAGTGTCCTTTATAACGATTTTTTCCATGATACGAGCTTCGAACCCACCAAAAATCTGCTCCATCTAACGAGTAAAAATTCACTTTACAGGCCCTCCTCGAGATGGCTTTTTTGGTCCGATTAGCTTCATATTCTTTCGCGTGTATTTCTCTGCACTCTGAGAACTCCTTGTGCAGTGCTTCTCAATTATTTTCTGTGATGCCCCTTCTAGGAAGAAAAAAAACAAAACATTTCACGCCCCTGAGCGCCCCGCGCGCCACTATAAATAGTGTTTACTGCACATATCGTTTGCTCGGTGCTTTTCCCCTACACCACAGTGTGACAATGAGAGCACCACTGCCAACTACTGTAGTGGATGCGCAATTACACGTAGTTGACTTATTGTTTATTCTTGTTTTATTATTATTTATTATTAATATTAATGTACATGTATTATTATTATTAAATATTTATTGTTTTTACATGTTTATCTTTAATATATTAGGTGAAATATACGTGTTTGTTGCAGGTTATATGAGTTTTGGAGCAGGTTGGAACAGATTAATTGGTTTCCGGTTATTTCTTATGAGAATAATTGATAATTGTTTTATCCAACGAACTTTTTGATGTACGAGCTCACCCTCGGAATGAATTAAATTCATTAGCTAAGCTATCATTGTAAATGGTTGTCCCAAGTAACCCTTTGCCAGTGTCCCACAGCACCCTGGTTAGTCCAATCTCTCCCCTGAAAGTTAACAGTTTTTAACCACATGTATTGGGTCGCTCTTCTAATACCTTAAAACAACATATTGTTATTAAATCATTCCTTTATAGTAGTTTATGCACGAAAGTTTTTTTGTCAACACTTTTCCATACAGGGACATTTTTCTAATATGTGTGCCAAGTCTCTCTGGTCTCCCCAATTAAAAGCAAATAAAGATTTGCCTTCGTGGCGATTGTATAGTTTTTTTGTTTGTTTTGTTTTTTAAGAGTTGGACTTTTCCGAGATTGAGCTGCGTAAATACAGTAGCTACTTCGCAGCTTGACAAGTGTGTGGCTTTGTTTCAAATAATTTCTAAATCATAATGAAAATAAGTAATAAAGCTGCATTGTTACCTAAAATGAGGAGCCCTGAAACTAGCATGGACTTTAAATATAATGTAGATATTTCTGTATACAGTATACTGAATGCTTTTTTATTATTATTATTATTATTATTCTTATCATTAATAGATTATTTTACTATCAGTATCCACCCACATGGTGAAAATGTTCTAAGAAAGGGGACCGATACATTTTTGAAGGCTATTTATGGAGAATTAAGAACTATTTGTAGGGTTCTAGATTATGAGACCTGATGAATGACGTGAGTTTTTTTAGACATTAGAGGACGTGGCACTCTCGTGTCTGTAAGAGCCATACAGATTATCAGTGGTGCATCAGCAGCGTGGCCTCCCACAGTTTCCCTTTTCCTCTAGGGAGGGAGGGCGCGTGCGTGCGTGTGCGTGCGTGCGTGTGTGTGTGTGTGTGTGTGTGTGTGTGTGTGTGTGTGTGTGTGTGTGAGTGAACACGAGGACACCAACTGAAACTTGTGCATCGACACGCATTCACAAATAAACATTTTTTAAATTTTCTTTTCTAGATTTTCGCTCTCCCTTACCCAGTTATCTTCTTTCTCAAGGGCATGTATGTACACATCATTTCATCATTTCATTTATGACATGCAATAATGCGCTGGCCCTTTAAACGTTTACCTGCAGCTGTAGTGACTCATTGGTTAGTCACACTGTTGAAGTTGTCATGTGCCAAACAGATTTTCTCTTCTAAAATATGTTTTATCTAAAAAGGTTGTGTGATTTTTTTTTTTTTTTTTTTTCTTCCCTTTTTGCAAGTGCTGCATACATCCCTGTAGTTAAACCCAAGCAAAGAAGAGAGCAAAACCTGACGGGTCCACGCCTGCCTTCAGAATGTGTACTGAAAAGAAGAGCTTCATGATTGACAGGGAATTTTAGTGGATACCCACAGGACAAGGTTTTTTTTTTGTTTTTTTTTAAACAGCAGTGATGAGCTTTAAGCCCTATGTGTAGCATGTATCCCATGGATATCAGGCTGCTTGTATTCTAACCACCACAGGGCACATCTGGCCTCTCATCAGCTGCTATAAGAACGCCTGCAGTCAGATTAGTGTGCAGTCTTTAGTGAGTGTTACCTTGTGTAAATGGAAGGGCGAAAGAGAGGTGTGGTGTAAATTTGACTGATTTTCCGCTTTGGAACGATCACGTGACTCAGAGCTGAAACTCTTCTCCTTGTCTAAAACTCTGTTTCATGCCACAGTTGACAACCGTAAAGCAAATATAACTGAAAAGCAGACAGAACATACTCATTTACTGAATCGTTTAAATCTTGCTTGGGTCTTGCATACATTGAATGACACTGGGGTACACCCTGATCAGCTTGCCAGACCATTGTGGAGCCAATATGCACCCAACCACACACACACACACACACACACACACACACACACATATCCACACCTCAAGGCAATTGGGAACAGACAGTTAATCTTATCTGCGTGTATATAGATTATTGGAGGAAACTGGAGTACCCAGAGAAAACCCACACAAGCACAGGGAGAACATGCAAACTCCACACAGAAAGGCCCGAATTCTGGAGTCGAACTCGGGACTTTCTTGCTGTGGGGCGGACGTGTTAACCACTATGCCGTCGTACCTTTAGGACATAACTGTCAATGTGATAACTGTAAAGCAAAGGTAACCACGGGTGATTACTGTAAGGCAGATATAACCGTCGGTGTTATCTATGAAGCCAACATATTTAACCGTTGTGATTAGTCACACTGCACAAAGCCTGTGCAAAAATCTTTCAGTTCAGGCATGACGTATATTCTGTGGCATGGTTTTTATTTCCGTATATACTGTACACACTCATCTGTGCTAGCCCATGTTCTGACTGCTTAATTGGCAGATTTATTACGGTTGTGCATCTGACGTGGTGCGGTATGCATTCTGGTGCATTTCCAACAATGTGACTCTTCAGGTACACCTGAAGTAGCTATTAATTCGATTCAGCATGATTCACCAGAGGCAGAGGTCGCCTGGTGGTAAAGGGCTGATTCACTGATCGCAGGGTTGGGGGTTCAAGCCCCACTCTCATTGGGGTGTCACTGCCCCCCCCCAATGGAGTTAACTGGGTTATCAAAGGCCGGCCATGTCTTTCACTGTCTATGGTGTGAGGTTCATGTAAAAAAAAAAAACATTCCTGACTTTCAACAAGAGATGCTGCATAGCCGTCAGCGTGTTTCTTCCCAGCGATGGCCTGGCGAGCCGTCCAGGGTGTATTCTGCCCTTGCCCAGAGTAGGCTGAGATGGGCACCAGCCTCCCTGTGACCCTAATTAGGATTAAGTGGTTCAGGAAATGGATGGATGGTTCACCCCTACTGTGATGTGATTTGAAAAAGAATATGATATTCAATTCTATATGGTACACATTTGATGGCCTGGTGGGCTGTCCAGGGTGTACAACGCCCTCACCTGAAGTTGGCCGAGATGACCGCCTGCCTCGCCATGGCTCTAATTCGGAATAAGTGGTTCAGAAAATGAATGAAAGAATATTTGATTTCAAATCTTTGGTGGTTAGCATAACATTGTTAAAAAGAAATCAAGTATTGTGGGCTCAAGTGTGGTGAAGCACAAACACAGCACTGTAACTAATTATGGTCATGTGGAGGATGCTTAAGATTTAAATATAAAATAATTGGTTGTAATTCTCAGTAAAATAGAAATAAATCAGATTTTATCATTGCAAAGAAGTTGGAAAGACGCATCCTGATTTTCACTTTTAAAATGGATTTTGACGCAACATTTCCAATCACAGGACTTGCATTGGTTGTATATTATTATTGAAGTTTTATCAGAATAAAATGGTTGTAATGATGTTGAACTGATTACGAATCGTTATACTGAATTCAGTAGTGCATCTGTTGCAGCTGTGCAGTGTAACAGCCGTGCATATACTGTAAACAGTAACATGCTTGATTGGCTCAGAGCTGAAGCCGGCAAATCAAAACTAATCTGAACCGATCTGATAACGCAGAGTCCACTGACTCACTCTGTGAACGGAATGTCATTGATGTTGACTGTTTGACTAAAGGAAATAAAAACGTAGGAGTCAAGTGAAGTCAAGTGGGTTTTATTGAAATACATATACTGTATCTGAAATACATGGAAATAAAGTGGTGTTTGTTTTGGGATTTGTGTTTAGTTTTTGTTTTTTTTGTTAGAACTGTGGGGCAATGCAGTAGTGTAATGTAGAGGAGTTGCATCAATTGCAAACGCACAACCATGTAGGATAGATAATAAATACAGTATGTAATAAATACAGTGTACAGTCAACATAGCGCAGAACAGCATCAGATAAAAACCAATGCAAAGAATTATCTGTGAACTGTAGGATTTACTCAGGAAAAAAAGATGGTATTGTTACCTCCCCCTGCAGAGAATATTAATCGTATTGACTATTGATCGTACTAATGTTAGTATCCCACTGTCTCGTATCTTTCCCAGTATTTTTAAAAAGTGGGCTATTTTTTAAGAAGTCTTGAAGTGGTCCAAACGCCAAGAAATAAGGCATGGCTGTTGCATAACTGCAGTGTTCATAGGTGGGGATAAAAACAGAGGAGGGGGGGGCACACTGCGGTCATTGTCATTAGTTCTAGAGCAGTCAACACTTTTACACCTCAAGTCACAGAAAAATATGTTTTCTATGGCGAGCAGCTACCTGCCAGCACAGGTTTCAGGAACGATGAGTCAGGAAGAAGCGTTCGCCATGGTCCGCCTCAAAGCACATGGCCAAAAACACACCTGCTCTATGATGTAGTGCCTTAGAGCAATGCACCTAAACCCAACTGCTCTCACAACACTTGTGGTGTGTGTGGCAGCCTACTGGTGTGTGTGTGTGTGTGTGTGTGTGTGTGTGTGTGTGTGTGTGTGTGTGTGTGTGTGCGTGCTCACTGTTTGTGTATGCGTGTGTTTATATATGATGGGTTAAATACAGAATAATGTGCCTTGCATGATTAATACAGTAGAGCAAAAATCAAATACCATGGCCCAGCATGTCACCAAAGCTGTCAATCAATTAATTCCCAAAAGTATCCTAATTTCTAGACGTAATTTTAAATAAATGTTCAGATATCAGCAAAGGAAAACTGTGTTTAAAGCCTGGAAAGCAAAAGGCAGTTTAGAATTGAACAGTAACATGTACTGTAAAATGGCAGTGAAACAAGTTATACTGCAACCAGCCAGCAGAGGCGCTAAAGCTCTGAGATGTAACACTGTGGGTTTTACAGTTATTGCTTTGTTCATTCATTCATTTTCTTAACCACGTAATCCTAATTAGAGTCGCGGTGAGGCTGGCATCTATATCAGCTGACTGGCTGAGGGCAGAGTACAACCTGGACAGCTCGCCAGGCTATGCAGCTACTGGACAGCTGAAGGTTATGCAGCTAGTCTTGACGAAAGTCAGCAATGGTCCTTTTATATGAACCTCCCGGCACAGACAGTGAGAGACATTTAATTACCCAATTAGCTTCACTTGGAGACAGTGACAACCTGTTGAGAGCGGGGCTTAAACCCCCAACCTTAGGATCAGTGATCCAGCAGCTTATCATCAGGCCACCACTGCCCTGAAAAACCGAATCAGACTAATTTAAACATTGATTCAGTGAACAGACAGTTCAGTAGAAGCGGTTTAGTAAGTAGACTCTCTGGAACGTTGAAAAAAAAACAAAGAGCAAACACAAGCACTGACAATCTGTAAATACAACTTTTGATCTTGGGATCGACTTTGTGCTGAAAGAAAATAAGTGCAAAATGGAGGAGGATTTAGTATTTTTTCGTCCCCCTAAGTTAGTCTTTGCCAACTGCTACCCATCATGAATTGTCCCCCCCATCACAAATGACCACCACCAACAGGGGAGGGGAGTAGGCATGTGCATGTACCCTCCTTGGCAGGTTATACTGCCACTCACATCTTTATGAACTACTGAGTGTGCGCATTCGGGTGTGGTCTAACACACCTGGAGGGAGAGTGCTATCTGCTCCATTTTATTCAAATGAGCTCACAGACAACCATGATTGGCTGTTGGCCACTGTAAGCAACAGGAGGGTTTTATTTTTAGGTCCTAATCGTGGCTGACAGTTTGACTGAACTGAAATCAAAAACTTGTTGAATCTGGTCATTGAATGTACTAACTGTGTCGGTTATTTTTGTACTTTGTATTTCCTACTCAAGGTGTTGCTGTATGTAAACAACACTTCATCAGAAATTTTACTGTACATGAAGATCCAGCCTTCTGAATTCGATGCAGTTAAAACGATTCACTAGCAGGACGTTCTGTACTGTGATTATTTATTTCAATTAAAGTTCACTCGGTGCCCGTGTTCCTGGAGGGAAGGGTTGTGATGGTGTATATGTCGCAGAAGCTCTGTATTTTGGTTCATGCTCGTGCTTGCCTCCCTCCAGTGCCTGTGGGGCCCACTCGGCTGTGTTGAATGTCAACATGCGCGGCAGGAATATGTTTCCCAGTATCAAAGGCATCCAAGGTCATTTTGAGGGATTAGTAAAAAGCTTCCTGACAGAGTGCCATGACTAGGCCTTACTGAAACTTTCACTGTATTCTCATAGGGGTTGGGATTAATCGAATTGTTCCTTTGAGTATGTTTAGCGCTAGTAATGATAGTAAGGAAACAGTAAACAGGAATTAAAGGCTTATGGTTATTTCAGACTGATCAGGAAAGCTACCGGGTATATAAAAATGAAGCTGGAATAGGCCGTGTGAGTGTTTCCAGGTTTCTAGGAATCTCTCTCTCTCTCCCACACACACACACACACACACACACACACACACACACACACACACACCAAAACAGGTGCACATTATTATCAAATGCAATATGCACCTGTTACACTCGCTTGCATCACTTCAAGCAATATATAAAGAGGAAGATAAAGTTTACTAATTTTGCTCATTGAATGCTCAACTCTTTTCAGAGCGCAGTGACGTTCCTGCCCAGCCTCCTAAACTATCCAAACTCCACCCTGATTGGCTTTCAGACCTATCCAGCTCATTATTTGAGTGAGCAGTAGGAAAGAAAGCAACATGACTGCATGTTTCCAAGTCCCTCTGGAGTCCTAGCTGTGTGCACATTTGAATCATTTTAATACAAACCACATTGTTCCACTTTGCCACTTCATAAGGACATCAAGGAAAGAGAACCAGCGGGATACTTTTAGACACTGATTACTTTTTAATATCTGTAGAAAGGTTCACCACAGGCACTGGATTGGGGGGGGGGGGGCTGTATAAATCACATCGTTAGCCATTTATGGTCCCAGGAATAAATGAAAAAGTCCTGTGCTTTCACTGAGCATTTGTGGTTCCCCGAAGTTTTCCCTGTGGATCTTAACAAAGTGAGGCTGATCTTTCTATTAAGTGATGAGGCTCTGGAGAGGTCCAGAGGAAATCACTTTCATAATGTCATTTGGGCCTTTGAACTGAGCCTCCATTCATGGAAGTAATTGATATGACGTTTGTTTTTGCAGTCGGCGCTCTCGTGTTTGAACAGCGCACAACTGAAATGCTGAACAATTCAAGTGATTTAGCTCCATCTGTTCACTTAACAAAATGGACTGGTGGTTTGAACAAAAACGTAATTTTTAATTTCACGACACTTTATGTGGAGAATACTTTATACTGAGGATGATTCAATGTTTTGATGGTTAAAACATCTGTAAAACTATAAAGCAATGAAGCACAACGCATAGAATATCTGCATGAACAGTTTGAAAAGTTAATATAAAAGATATATATTTTAAAAAGTTATGTCTAACTCTGTTGGGTTTTTTTTTTTCCTTTTTACTTTTCAGATGGACGACCACAGTGGGAGGTGGAAGCCAAAATCATGCGTGAGAAGAGTCAAGGAGTGAGTGGAAATAATTCTTGTTTAATTATATAACATAAAAAGCTATAATAATAATAATAATTATTATTATTATTATTTATTTATTTATTTATTTATTTATCATTATTATTTTTTTTAATTATTATTATTTTCTTTTCGGCTTTTTCCCATTCTCGAGAGTCACCACAGTGAATCATCTGATTCGCACATTTGATTTGGCATGGGTTTTTATGTCGGATGCCCTTCCTATCACAGGGACAGAAACACGCTGACGGCTTTGCAGCTACTCTTTACGAAAGTCAGCAATGGTTCTTTTACATGCCTCTCACCATAGACAGCGAGAAACATGGCTGGCCTTTGATAACCCAGTTAGCTGCACTGGGGGGACAGTGACAACCTTGTGGGGACTCGAACCCCCAACCTTAGGATCAGCGATCCTGTGCTCTATCCACTAGACCACCACTGCCCCCTATTATTTTTAATTATTATTATTATTATGATTATGATTGTGATTATTATGATTAGTCGGGCAGTGGTGGCCCAGTGCTAAGGTGCTGGGTTACTGATCCTAAGGTTGGGGGTTCAGGCCCCACTGTTAATGGATGTCAGTGCTGTCCCCCCCAGTGCAGCTAACTGGGTTATCAAAGGCCAGCCATGTCCCTCACTCGCTATGGTGTGATGTTCATGTATAAAGAACCATCGCTGACTTTCGACAAGAGGGGCTGCATGGCCGTTAGAGTGTTTCTGCCCTGCGATGGCCTGGCAAGCTGTGCAGGGTGTACTCTGCCCTCGCCTAGAGTCAGCTGGGATGGACACCAGCCTCCCCACGACCCTAATTAGGATTAAGCAGTTCAGAAAATGAATGATAATAATTAGTAGGGTAAATCAGTACTGGCTGAAATATCAACAAAGTTGAAAATGTGGTTGGCAGCAAGCAGAACAGTGGTTACCCAAAGATGACAACGATTATTTGTCAACAAACAATGTATGATTAGGAATTTTAATGTGCACTTCAAAATAATAAAGATACTAACTGATATTCATGATCACTGTAACACAGTCTTTACACCATTATTAAAGCGCTGTCAGAATTTTGTTCTTCTCTAATCAACAATTTTTTGTGAGTTGGATGTCACATTTTTCAATTCAGGAACATCCACCAAACTGGAGTGTTTTATTATGCACTGCACAGGAACGTGAAAAGCAAACTAACACAAGAATTCCATAGTTTATTTTTATATATTTTAAATATTGAAGGGCAGGTCAGGTGAGGTTAATGTTGTGTAGCTAGCACCATCTTTTTATACTAATTTATAGTTTTAGTTTATACTGTACAGAGACATAAGAAAAACAAGCCAAAACAAGATTTTATTTAAGTTAATTTATTTATTATGAATACATTATTATAGAATATATTATAGATAGAATTATATTATTTTCAAAATTATGTTCCTGTAACCTTTGACTGGCAGTTCTCTTACAGCAGGGGTCCCCAACCACCGGACTGCGGACCGGTACCGGTCTGTGGCTCAATTGGTATCGGCCGGCAGAAGAAATAATTCATTATTTCCGTTTTATTTATTATCTGAGTCTGAATGATCTTTGTTTTTTAAAAATCTTTTATGTTCAAGAATGACCGGATTCTCTCGGTTACGTGTCGGTCATTTTAGCGCTAAATGTAACCCACAAGGGGACGGTACATGAACAGAGGCGAGTTGGACATGTTTCAAACAATAGCAGAGATTTTATGTGAGACTCAACCTGAGCCTTCATTCTCCCAGCTGGTGCACCATCACTTGTGGGCTGGTTTTTTTTGTTTGTTTTTTTTTGAAAAGTTCAAGCTCTGCGTCCCAACCAACTTTATTTCTGCTGCTGAAAAATAACATTCATGGAGTGCTTATTATTATTATTATTAATAATAATAATAATAATAATTTATATAAATAAATTATATTTACAATATAACAATCTATGGACCCACCCCGCCCACCCCGTTAAATTGTCAAGTGTTGACCAGTCCGCAGTGATAAAAAGGTTGGGGACCCCTGCCTTAAAGCATATATTAATATGAATTATAATAATTATTAATTTTCTTCACTGAAATTACCCACAAAACACTCAGATGTAAAGAGTTTTTGGGATCTGTTTTTATAGGACTTCTTGTTTAAATCATTGATATATTGTTGTTGGATGTGTGTTTCAGTCAAGCATTGTAATAGAAGTTCCACCATACCACAGTAAGAGCATCACCTCCGCAGCACAAGTGCAGTTCTACGTGTGTAATGGGAAACGGAAAAGAAGCCAGTCACAGCGATTCACCTACCTGTCAGGTACATCACACACACACACACACACACACACACACACAGAATCTACCTGCTGGTTATTATTGTAGCCACCTTAATCCATGCATTTTTTGACCCATTCATTTATTTTCCGAACTGCTTAATCATAATTAGGGTCACGGGGCGGCTGGTGCCTATCTCACCCGACTGGGGAAGAGCGGGGTACACCCTGGACAGCTTGCCAGGCCATCAAAATTCCAACATTCACACAACCATTCATACTCTCACACCTAGGGATGAGTTGGAACAGTCACTTAGCCTACTGGGCATGTTTTTGGACTGTAGGAGGAAACCAGAGTACTTACAGGAAACCCACACAAGCCCGGGGAGAACATACAAACTCCACACAAAAATGCATGAGCTGGGAATCGAACTCAGGACCTTCTTGCTGTGAGACAGACATGCTAACCACTACACCACTATGCCGCCTCATTTTCTGGACCACTTAATCCTAATTAGGGTCGCACGGAGGCTGGTGTCCATCTCAGCCGACTCTGCGCAAGGGCAGGGTACACCCTGGACAGCTTGCCAGACCATCATAGGGCAGAAACACGCTGACGGCTATGTAGCTAATCTTGATGAAAGTCAACAATGGTTTTTTTACATGAACTTACCTCAGTGATGGACACTGATGACGGTGATGGACATGACCGGCCTTTGATAATCCAGTTAGCTGCACTGGGAGGACAGCAGTGACAACCCATTGGTAGTGGGGCTTGAAATCTCAACCTTGAGATCAGTAATCAACAACATTACCATTGGGCCAACACTGCCCCAGCTACGTTTATATGGAGCCAAATAATTTGTTAATAATTTAATTCAAGAGTTATGTTTTGTCATGTGAACACCTCCAGCAGAAAGATTCAAATTTTAAACAGCTGAAATGAGGCACAGCAATAATATTTAGTTGGAAAATATTAGTCATGTAAAACCAAATAGCATTCTGCCCTCAGGGTTGACTTTTTTTTTTTTTTTTTTTTTTTTTTTTAGAAGTCCTGTGGGTCACTGCATTCCTGTGAGATTTCTGGTGGACATTGTCCAGTCATTATGAGAATGATATCAGCATGGTGGCATAGTGGCTAGCACGTCTCTCTCAGAACAAGAAGGTCCTGGGTTTAGGTTACAAACTCTGGCTTTTCTGTGTGTAGTCAGCATGTTCTACTCTTGGTGGTATGAGTTTCCTTCAGGTACTCCGGTTTCCTCCCACCATCCAAAGACATGCATTAATTATGCTAGCAACATGCGTAGGTTATTTCACTGATCCAGATTGCCTCTAGTTATTTGTGTATGTGTGTGTGCGTGTGTGCGTGTGTGCGTGTGTGCATGTGTGTGTGTTGGCATTGTGGTGGTCTGGCGAGCTGTTCTTATGACCCTTGTAGGATTAAGCGGCTTGGAAAATGAAAAACTCATGTGAAGGGGATGGGGCAGGCAGAAAAAGTCAATCTGTAATAACTAATGGGTGGCTTTTCTGTATTGATATGGCGTTCTATGCTTGTTTCTGCCCTATGGATGGCCTGGCGAGCTGTTCCGGGTGTACTCTGCCCTTGCCCAGAGTTGGCTGAGATGGGTGCCAGCCCCCCAACCCTAATTAGAATTAAGTGGTTCAGAAAATGAATGAATAAATATGGAGTTCTAATAGAAATTACAAAAACCACACAAACAAACAAACCAAAAATAGAAATATGATGGAACAATCTTTTTTTTTTTTTCACGTTCATGGGATTTGTGCACAACGTAAGTATTTTTGTGGGTCTGTGAGAAAAATCCAGTTGCCTGCCATCCTTGAATGTTTGGTCTGCCCTTGAACTGCACACATCAACTGAGCTGCCCAGGGTGTACCCCGCCCTCACCCGGAGTCGGCTGAGATGGGTGCCAGCCTCCCCACGAGCCAAATTAGGATTAAGCTGTTCCGAAAATAACGTTCTGAATTCTGGATTGACTACAACCTACAATAATTGTTCTAAAACAGCTCAAAATATGTTTTCTTTAAAATTAAAGGACCCATGGCCTAGCAATGTTCTTCTGGCTGTTGTTGCGAGTGTCTCCCCTTTGCATCTTGCTGTGTGGTTTGTTGGATGGTTTCTCCACTTAACCGTCATGCACCTGTTATACACTCAACATTCAAAATTTGGAACCGTCTCATAGAGTGTCAGTATGTTTACATTTTCAAATGAATATTACTTTCTAAAATTGATAGTTAGGTCTTTCTGAACCATATTGAAACATCCTCCATCTAGAGCTCTTTGGCAGGCACATAATAATAATCATAATAATAATAATAATAATACACAAAAATCCATTTGCCAAGTAGCTTAATTCTGAAGGTTGAAGGCAGGGTACACCATGAGCATCTCACCAGTCCATTGCAGTTTCCACACACACACAAATAATTTCCACTGGCACTCACTGATAAGGGACAATTTGGAACAGCCAATTAGCCTAATATGAATGTTTTTGGACTGTGGGAGGAAGACAGAGTACCCAGAAGAAACTCATACAAGCATGTGAGACCACGAGGAGACCATGACATCCACTTGGAAACTAATCTTGGGACTTGAACTAAGAACCTATTTGCTGCTAGCTGCTGTACCACCGTGCCACCCAATCCAAAAACATATTAAGTTCAAAAAATAAAATAAATATAAAGGAAACCGGCTGATGCTGCTGATTTGTGCTGCTTTTCCATCCCAATTCTCTGAGTAACAATGGTCAGACAGGGTTGTGATCTGCAACAGATTTCAGGTTGTCAGGATTTACTGTTGAAGAATCTCTAGATGTCATAATAGAGATATATTTTATTATTTTGCTCGTTTTTTTTTTTTTTATCTTGGGGAATGAGAATATTCGAAGATTAAAGTGTTAATAGTCTTTTGTCTGTGTGCGAGTATATTCCGGCAATATATCGGCTTATTATTTTCCCAAACTGACTCAAACCGAAAAACAGCGTTGGCGTAATTTAATCACACGTGAGCTTTTTTGTTCTCCCTTGTTGCACACTATTCTAACCTAACCATGCACCACAGGAGATAGAGAGAGAGAGAGAGAGAGAGAGAGAGAGACCTGGCCTACCCCCCACCCCACCCCCCCTACACACACACACACAGACACACACAAACCGCCCACTCGAAAGCAGACTTCCTGTTTTCCACACTAACCCGCCTAGCCCCAGCCAATCAGGTGTCAGCTTTGGGCAGTAAAAGCCCAGGGTTAGTGGTGGCAGCGTGTTGGGAGGTTAGGTCTATGTAGGTAAATAGACTTTAAGGAGGGATGTTCAAGAAAGGGCCTGGTACACACAGACACACATTTGCACACGCATGTTCAAATTATCACAATAAATTTTTGTACCAGTGATCCCGTGTTCTTGCCTTCCACCATAAACTGGATTTGCACTCCTTTTTAGAGCATTGCTATCGGGCGCAGACCCCAATGCCTCTTTCGAGCCTGACACTTCTCTATGTGGCACTCAAAACAGGCACCATATGCTGTCTCAGAGCGGGCCCTGGGTAAAAATATCCCCCCACGTGAGGATGAAGAAAACGCCAGATTGGAAAATGGGTTACTGATCACTATGTGGCATCTGTTTTTTGGGACGCCTTGTCTGCATATGTACCAGTGTTGGACTTGATGACTAAGGCGACCTACCAGGCGTTTGAGCTCGTTCTGTTCTTAAAATTGCATGAGCAGAAGTATACAAAGTGCATCTATTTACTATAAATGGAAGAGGTTTTAAACTAAACATTCAATTTTGAACTGAAGGTTTAGTCATCAGTGCTGTTTAACTGTTTTTACCCCTCTCTCGCTCTCTCTCTTTCTCTCTCTCTCTCTCTCTCTTTCACTTTCCCTCTCTCTCATTTACTTTCTTTCTCTCTCAAACTCTCTGTTTTTCCAGTCTTGGTTAAACAGGAGCATCGAGACGATTTGGACCCCCCTGCTGTTTCGCCGATGCCCATGCATGGGGCACATGCTGCTGGCCTGGTACGATCCCCGGTTCTTCCGTCCCCAGACCATTCACATTCACAGGATGGACTTCTCCCAGGCTCCACGCATGGTCTAGCTCCCGCCCTGCACCCTCTCCAAACACCTTGTGCTCCGCTTCACTCACCTCCCTTCCCTCACTTGCCTCACCTCCAGGCCCGTGGGCTTCATCCTCATTCCGAATGCCAGGTGCCCTTTCATCCAGGAAGTGTGCCTCCCTCCAGACCTACGTACCACCCTCTCCAGCACAACTTACCCTTCAATGGCCAAGCTGGTCTTTCCAGATCCAGCTCTCAGGCCTACGAGCGCTTGCCCTTCCAACCTGATCCAGCAGGGTGCCACCCTTTGGGTATGGGCATGGTGTACGGATCACCAGTTTCAGCTCCTTCTTCCGCAACCAGCCCATCAAGCCCTAGCCACTCCTCTCCTCAACTTCAGTCCCTGGGTTATCACTGTGCAACTCCAACCCAGGTGACATCGCCCACCCATTCTCTCGGTCAATCTGGAATGCAGCTCCAGCACTCACTCAGCTACCATCCAGTCGGGCAACGTTCTGCGTCATGCCCAACACCATCCAACGTCCCTGCCCGGATGGTACCCTTGCCCCACTCGGGTCCATCCTCTCCTCAGCTGCAGTCACTACCCTACCAGTCACCCACCTCGTCTTCTCCCACCAGCAGTCCTCTGGGTGCTCAGCTCTCACCTCAGGCCAGCAGCCCCGTTATGACAGGGATTCCTACTGCAGGACCCATGGTACATCCATTGGCTCCACAGCAAGGTCCTTTTACCAGTGAGGGAGAAAGATTGAACATCAAGCAGGAACCTGAGGACCGAGAGCTTACGTTCCGCTCTATAGGCTTGCAAGATATTACACTGGATGATGGTGAGTACTGGTGCTTTAATACACTTTAGTTTTTTAATCTCTTTTCTTTAGCACAAGGGTGTCAATCATGTGCGATTATATGGGAATGTGTTTAGCATCTGTGTGAAATATAATTGACTAAAAAGTCTTGGTGGAACATAAAGTGTCCTTTTCTGCATTTAGAATGTATTGTGCTTGTTGACCCCCAGTGCAGCTAACTGGGTTATCAAAGGCCGGCCATGTGTCTCACTGTCTATGGTGTGAGTTTCATGTAAAAGAACCATTGCTGACTTTCGACAAAAGTAGACTGCAAAGCCGTTAGCATGTTTCCACCCTGCGATGGCCTGGCGAAGTGTCCAGGGTGTACTCTGCCCTCACCCGGAGTTGGCTGGGATGGGCGCCAGCCTCCACGCGATCCTAATTAGGATTAAGCGGTCACAGAAAATGAACTGAACTGTACTTGTTGATGATTTGTTATTGGTTACACTTGAACTAAGTGTCATGCAGCTTATCACTCTGGGAAGCCTCTGCGACTTGTGTTGAAATGAGACCTTCGGTGGTGGGAGTGCTATCCCGCAATCAGGACTACTTTTGTCTGGGGCAGGGATTTTCGGCACTCCCTTGGCTGTTTCCTCCCCTTCCTCAGCTATTTCTGGTGGTTTTGGCTGCATGACCTCTGTACCTCTGTGATACCCCTCCTTTCTTTTTTTTTTTTTTTTTTTTTAGGCATTTGTGTTTTTGGACTTGTCAAAGCAGGATCAGAACTACTCCCATGCAGGGAGATTGTATTTCCCTTCAGTGTAAATATGATTAACTGATAATTTGCTGTAATGTAAATTTGCTTCATTCTGTCAGTAGCCCCACATCATTGCTGATGGGTGTTAATTAATCTTGCCAGAGCACAGAAGGAAATAGCAGAGGCTAATTCCTTGCTCGTTCATAAACTGGACATTGATGGGAACTGAAATATGATTGACAGTCTCGGTAATGAAATCTCTGTGCATGTGCACGACTGCTCGTGCTCGTATGTTTTCTATGAATCCCGAAGGCTGTAGTAGACCAGCTGGTCAGTAAATTCTTAATGCAATAAACAATCTCAATAACAAGCGCTATCATACATAGCTAATCCTCATTAGATTTATTATGAGGTTTATTAGAGGCACCATTTAGCTTCAAAACACAAGAAAAGGAAAATCACACAGTGTCCGAGTTTGTTGTAGCATCTGAGCTGTTTGCCTCGTCTGAGGTGCTTGTTTGTTGATGGTGCAGTCAGCATTGCATAATGTTTTGCATTAATGTTAAAAGGGCCATGTGAGCATTTGCTCATAGTGTGGTCAAGGTCCAAAGTATAATTTTATTAATGTGAAGATTGAGAACTATTATGAACGTCGATTAACCATTTCAATACTGGACACATTATGCAAATAGACAGATCACCCACTTGATTAGGAATGCGTGCACGCTATCTCACTGTTGCAGTTATCGACTCAACCAATCATGCAGCAGAAGCACAGAGCATGAAATCATACAGATGCAAGTCAATAGCTTCCGTTCATGTTTACACCAGACATTAGAACTGGGGAAAAACCTTGATCTCTGTGATTGTGACAGCCATGTGACTGTGACAAGGCTGTTGGTGACAGATGCACTGGTTGAAGTGTTACAGAAAGTGCTGGGATTTTCACCTTCATCTCTCGAGTTTAAACACAGCGGTGCAACAAAAAAATAATGTGAGCAGAGGTTCTGAATGCTGGAATATCTGATCTTGTTTGATCAGACGCATGTGAATTTAAAAGGATAGAGCATCTTGAATAGCCAATCTGTATAGTTATTGTGAACAGAAAAGTGTCCCAGAATGCACAACACATCAAACCTTTAAATCTTATTTAAAACATCATTGAACTGCTGAACTGCATGGGGGGGGGGGGGGGGGGGGAAGGTTAGATCTCATCCACATTGCAGTTTGTATGTTCTCGCTGTGTTTATGTGGGTTTCCTTCCACATTCCAGAGACATGCACATGAATTCGACTGGATAGTCTGGATTGCCAATTCGTGTGAATGTGACTTGTGGACGGTTGTTTGTGTTTGTGTTGGCCCTGCAGTGGGCTGATGAACCGTTCAGGATGTACTCCACCTCTCACCTAGGATTAACTCTATCTTATGCTACAACCTTGGTGGCTGTATTGTGTAGTTAATGGACATGTTGATGAACTCCATGAATGCGAAGTTGTTCGTATTAAAAGAAATCGGTCTCCTTAAACTTGCATGAGTGCGAAACACATCAATCTACGTGTCACTCGAATGCACCTTGCACTTACCAGAGAAAAGTACTGACGTGAACTTCCCTACAATCCACAGAAATCACTTATTGCACACATGAGGCAACATACTTTGAACCCCCGAGATCAGACCATCTTCCATATAGGGTTATGGGTTTATATGCATATTTTGATATTCCTTATATGGACATATCACAAATATGTGGATGTGCTAAGGCACCCAAACATTAGAAAAACAGTCAGGTTTTATATATATATGTATATGTGTGTGTGTGTGTGTGTGTGTGTGTGTGTGTGTGTGTGTGTGTATATATATATATATATATATATATATATATATATATATATATATATATATATATATATATATGTGTGTGTGTGTGTGTGTGTATATATATATATATATATATAAAAATGTGTGTGTATGTGTATATATATATATATATATATATATATATATATATATATATATAATTTTTTTTTTTTTTTTTTTTTGGCACCATTTGCAAATTTAAAAAATGTATTTTCCAAGCACAGGATGCCAGTCGCATTACTTTAAATGCATATAGTTATAGCTACATTATCTTTAATGTAAGTGGTCAGTTAGCCTTCTAACACAAAGAACTAATAGATGTAGCACTTGTGCTGCCATTGAAAATAATTGTAAACTTCCAACCTGTTGGTCACAAAGAGTGCTTTGAGAAGCCAGATTAAGTTTTGAGTGGTTCCCCTCCTCCCGAGTGCACACATAAACACAGGGACCGCTCGCTATAAATAGCATTGTGTAGATTTCGGTCCATGTAATGCTTTTTACTCCAGCTGTCCTGTGATCTGTTTCGACTTTAAGGAGGTCAGAGCGGCTCTGGAAATAGACCACAGCTCCAATCAGTGGGACGAATTCACCGTATCAGTCTCTCTTTCTCTCAGTCTGTTTGTGTCTTTCACTCTCACATGTATGTCTCCTTTTCTTTTTTTTTTTCTTTCTTTCATTTCCCCAGCCACCTGGTATCTCATGGTCTCTCTTGCGTTGCTATTCTCTCTCTCTCTCTCTCTCTCTCTCTCTCTCTCTCTCTCTCTCTCTCTCTCTCTCTCTCTCAGGTCATGAATCACTGTTTTACGGTTGCTATAACTGACGCATTTGTGACTTTCGTTAGGTTAACACAAAGACTTTTTGAATTATTCAGATAGACTCGATCGGTTGTGTTTTTAATCATAGTTTTCCCCTGTTTCAATGATCTTTGCCACTTCCATTTTATTCATCACATTTTACTAGAATAGCGCCGCTCAAAACAGCTTTTTTTTTTTTTTTTTTGGCCTTATTGGATGGTCCACACTTTAACTTCGTCATAATGCAACTAAAACACACCACCAAAAAACACTGCATGCCTGCCGTTGGTATATTTTTCAGCAGGATGAGAGCAAAAAATAAATGCATGAGGGGCCCAAGCATCAAACTGGGAAACGGTGTACCATCGATTTATTTCGGGTCTAACAGAAAGAAGAAATTTAATTACTTGGTTCATTTTTAAAAATGATACATTTTAGAGAACACATGTTGGTTAGTAATGTGCAAAAGACATTATTTAATTCCCTTGTGTGTTTTGGATAAATAGTCCATTGTACATGACTAATAAAAAAAAATCAGCTCACTGACAGTTTATGTATACAAACATGAGATTTAGAGTAAACTAACTTTGTTGAACTAATGAGCTCCCTGAATATGATTTTTCTCGAACATTACATCTCAAAGCATCTTATTTCTCCACTTATGGGTCAGCAGGAAGCAAGTTAATTCCTGTCATCATATATTTTCTAGCAAGAGTATAGAACAGAACAAGAGTGAATGCTCTTCCCGAAACAAACAGTCCATCGCAGGTTACCTTCCCAGTATATTTTTACTGGTACCCATTTGTACTGCTTTGTGAACAGAGGAACACTTGTGGTTGAGACCTTGCCCTGGGGGCTTAGCACAGTGGAGTCTAACTGGGATTTGAACACACAACTGCCTGATCATGAGCCCAGCATCCTGACCATTACACCACCGGCCCCACTCATATTAATATCGTACACCACAGTAACTTGTTTTTACCCATGAAGACCAGTATCTCATACATGTCTAGCTGATGGAGCGATAGGGACTCCTGGTGGGGATTCCCCTATCCATGATTCAGGTGCAGCCCTCTTCCAAAAGGCCGCGCCCATGACAAGTAGCGTTGAATATTTAGCGGTACAATAGTGAAGGTATCAGTCAACCACAAGAAAGTTACCGGATTCATTGCTCTAAGGAAGAAAGTAAAAACACAGTAGAATGTATAGCAGTAGTTTTTGCTGAGAATCAAATTGATTACATTGTTGATGGGTTGTTATTTGTGAATTCCGTTGTTAGAGGAGTTGTTACTTTGTTGTTATTTACTCTCATAATTTAAATATTTTGCATTCGAAACAATAAAACAGTTTTGATGAAGAAAAACTTTGAAGGTTAGATCTCAGTGTGATGACTGTCTGAGTTCCTATACACTGTTTTTGTTCTGGATAAATATGTTTATATGAACACGGAAAGGATGTTCTTCTGAATGTTTGCAAATAATTTCCATGCGTTTCAAAATAGGAACTGATGCACTTGGTTTATTTTCTCATAGCTTTCATAATTATACTGAGAGTAAGTAAGTTCTGTTGAGTTATAATCACAGTGCGTTGTTTGTCCAGAAAGCTTCAAAGTTAAATTTTGTATGTGGCTAAAGGTCAAAATTTGGCGTCGCTGGAACATCAGGTGATTAGTCTAGTTTAAAAGTCATGTTTAAAAGACATTTCT
Organism: Plotosus lineatus; assembly: GCA_024760905.1. Lineage (NCBI taxonomy): Eukaryota > Metazoa > Chordata > Actinopteri > Siluriformes > Plotosidae > Plotosus > Plotosus lineatus. Next base: position 25,973,562 of record CM045748.1, on the reverse strand, counting down.
GGTTTCTGAAGAAATTATCTTATCTTTACGGAATGCTCCGCATTGGATGTAGTGTTTGTTAGCAATAAAGACCCAGTGGGTCATATGTCACATATTCCATTACTTAAACCAGAAGTAAATTGGTAAAGTGTTCCAAATGTCATCTTTTTGTGTTCCTGTAATGCATTTTGATTATTTCAGATAGTACATACATTCTTTGATAATATGTTGGGTTCTCAAGGGTTAAAAAAAATAAATAAACATTGAGACTCTCACTGTGCTAAGACCCCTGGGCAATGTCTCAACCACAAGTGTGCCTCTGTTCACCCAGCAGTATAAATGGGGACCAGTAAAAATATACTGGGAAGGTAAACTGCGATGGACTAGCGTCCCATCCAGGAGAAGTTGTACTCCTGGCTGCTTCACGCTACAGAAACTGGGGATAAGCACCGGCCTAATGAGCCATTAAAAACCCAACAGACTTTACCTTATATATATATATATATATGTATGTGTGTGTGTGTGTGTGTGTGTATATATATATATATATATATATGTATATATATATATATATGTATATATATGTATATATATGTATATATATATATATATGTGTGTATATATATATATGTGTATATATATATATATATATATATGTATATATATATATATATATATATATATATATATATATATATATATATATATATATATATATATATATATATATATATATATATATATATATGTGTGTGTGTGTGTGTGTGTGTATATATATATATATATATATATATATATATATATATATATATATATATATAGAGAGAGAGAGAGAGAGAGAGAGAGGATGAGAGGATTTTCTGAGTAGATCCTTCTGTAGGAGAGTGCTCAATACTTTTTGGTAGAGCAAATAACAAAAACTTTCTATTGAAACTCCATTTATCACTAAATTTATCATGATAAATGGAGTTTCAATAGAAAGTCTTTGTCCTGTCCTTTTATTTTTGTTATATATATATATATATATATATATATACACACACACACACACACACACACACACATATATATATATATATATATATATATATATATATATATATATATATATATATATATATATATATATATATACATATATATATATATATATATATACATACATACATATGTGTGTGTGTGTGTGTGTGTGGATGGATGGATGAATGGAAGGATGGATGGATGGATGGATGGCTCCATTGCGACTCCAGCCTTACCGTGACCCTAATAGAGGATTATTTAGTTAGTCCTGCGAATGAGAGATTGAGACAGTGTGTGTGTACACCTTGATATACACAATTATTTTTTAAGTTACTGAGAAACTAGAAGGCTTCCCATTCCCTGAAAAGTTACGTTACCTCTGACTGCTTTGAAAGCTTTGATGCTAAAAATAAATAAATTTTAATGACTACGCATTTTAGATTAAGTGGCATATCCACTGTTCAGCTCCCTGTAAAAGCTTCACTATAAATGATTGTGTCAGTATATACAGCATGGGAATGGCATGATCTGATTGGCTTGCTTTTGAGACATTTGAAAAGATTGTACTAATTGGATAGTGCCTGAGTTGGAAAGGCGGGCTGTACGTTACGGTGACTTAGAGAAGGAGGTATCATTATCATTCTCCAGAATTTAGTAATGAACTATTTATTTTAAAGTATAAAGTTTTGTTGTTTTTTTTCTCATGTTTTAGTTTACCAAATATGATGTATACAGCATTGATGTCTCAGGGGCTATTCAGTTTTCATTGAAAATTTGTTTAGAATTGAGGATCAGCATGTGGAATCACTGTCAAACTGTTTTATAGGAAATTTATCACCATCTGACCAATCAGATTCAAGCATTTAACAGCATAATGATAGAAGTATATTAGTAATTGTAGTTATAACTATATTTTGACATATTTTGTGGATTTTTTTTTTATTGTATATAATTTAAGATAGCTTTGTGAAATATTAATGAGATTTGTATGTTAAATCCAGTGTTTTTTTGGGTTTTTTTACTCCAAGCGTGAAGTGTAGCGCAGGTGTAAGTGCTAGGTGTATCGGTTCTCTAGTAGCGTGTTGGGGGAACATGTGGCGATAATCTTTTCCCTGTAGCATGATGGCATCAGCAAGTGCCAGCTCACACTGTTGTGGGAGTCTGTACTGGCTCATTTTCAGTAGGACGGAGACGGTTCTGGGCATGGCCGTGTATGGGGGTGTGGGTGTGAGTGCACATGTCTGCTTTTACACATTTAGTGCATGCTTGGGTATCTGTTAGTCTTGGCATATATCTACACTGGAAAATGAGAGATAAATCTTATTTTAAAATAAACTTAAATATGGTTGAAATGACATAGAGCTTCCTTTTAGAATTTTTTTTTATTATTATTTTGACATGTTGTATTAATCCCATAAAGGAAATTATTGCCTCTGTATTTAACCCATCCAAAGTGAACACACACGCACATGCACACACGCACCCACCCACACACACACTCTGAGCAGTGGCACTGCTGGAGAGCAGTCGGGGGTTAGGTGCCTTGCTCAAGGGCACTTCAGGTATGAAGATGGGGAAAGGAAGGGTGCAGCTCACCTCCCTCCACTACCATACATTTTTCCTGCTGATTTGGGAATCAAACCCACAACCTTTTGTCTAAATATTAGGCAACGTCTGCCCCCATTATATGAAAAGACCTTGAAGATATTTGTCGATGTTTCGATTAATTTTAAGCTTCAGGCAACTTTGTTCTATTGGTTGGTATAATTTGCAGCTTTTACATCATTTATTTTTAGAAATAAACAAAATAAATTTCCCACATAATTGGGACATCTATAATTTCAAGATATTAAAAAACAATTAGGAATGTCATAAGAGCTAATCATAGGTAGTAGCAGGAATTGTGCAGTCATATTGATCTCACAGGTTGTCGTGGCCTTTCGAGCAAGCAACTTCATTTTCGTCCTTTAAAAATGGAAAAATAAACCATAAAAATCTTGTTTTAGTTACTTCTTGTATATATATAATATCTAAACACTCCTTTACTGAGAGCGTTTTCTTCTCAGTCTATGCAATATTTACTAAGTTCTAAATGACGAGGCTCTGTTAGCTCCACAGTTTAGCTTGATTAATTGCACAACTTACCCGACTCACTCCGTCACAGTTAACTACAGAAAAATAAACCTGCACGTCTAATTTTAGTTTGCTTTTGTTTGTTTCTGTACAGTGTATATACTACCAAAACCATATAAAGGCTTTAAAGAGAAAGCATTACACAGCTCTTAGTGGTTGTACTTGCTCACAGCTTTACTTGAAGCTCACCTGCATCAATCGTGATTTAAAAGATTGAAAAATAAACCATAAAAATATTATTTTATTGCACTTTTCTGCTTAGGTTCTTGTGTACTCCATACTTTAACAATTATGCACCACAGGCTCAATGGATGTTGTTGAGTTTGAACAGTTTTTCATTATTATTAAATGAATGTCTGACCCAGTCCAGGATAATACAGGTTAAGTCACAAGGTTTGAGTAAGAGCTAAAGTAGGTTGAAAATGGTGAACATGGATGAAAATGGCAAAAATACATCCTTTAAAGCGTCACCTTCGACATGACTAAGTTTAAATATCCATAAATACAGTCTATCTATGATAAAATACTTCTTTAACCCTTTAACGACCAAATTATTTTTGCGGTTAATAAAACATAACTAGTTTTTCCTGATCAAAAAGGCCTACGGAAACAACCCGAACACATTTCTTTCAACAAAATCATAATAACACTAATAATTATAATAACACTAATATAATAACATAATAATAACATAATAATAACATTCTCACAAATTCATAAAAAAAAAAAAAAAAAAACACAATCGTGCGCACTCAAGGTCGTCTCACAGCTGACTGAGGCATGTGGGACCAAGCTGTTTTGCATCAGGCAACATTACAAGAACTCTAGAACACGTTCTGAACGGAAGCAGCACACGTCTAGTAGTTATTAGCATTTTTTTTTTTTTGAAAGAGGACTGTATGGTCCTGCTGGACGTTAAAGGGTTCTGTATCCAAGTTGTACAACATTAGAAACATCCACTTATTTTGCCAATTTTTAAACTCCTTTTGTTGTTGCTCAGGGTGTTTCCTTATTATCTATATTCACTACCAGAATATTCTCCATATTTACTGAATCCCAGAAGGATTCCCCTGATCTTATAACAGTAAACCCCGATGAGAAACCCTGGTGTAAATAGAACTCAACTGTTGCTAGGGAAACGCTACTACGATCGCACAATAATTTAAAGATAAATTTGCTTATTTTATTAATGCAAGCAAGTTTTCTCAGCATTAGCATGTCCAAATTAGTGCCATACAACGTGATGTAACTCGGTAGATTTTCATGCTAAAATCATGTATTGTACCTCATTTTGAAGCCAGCTAAATCGTTCAGCGTTTCATTTTCTGTAACCGCTTAATTCTAATTAGGGTCATGGGGAGGCTGGCGCCCATCACGACTCCGGGCGAGGACAGAGTACACCCTGGACGGCTCGCCAGGCCATTGCAGGGCAGAAACACGCTGACGGCTGGTCTTTGATAACCCAGTTAGCTGCACTGGGGGGGACAGTAACCTCAACCTTGGGATCATTGATCCAGCACCTTTACCACCAGGTCACCACTGCACGCCTGTTAAATTCTCTTTCCAAATATATCATTATCTCACAATGTCAAATTTCTTACTTAATCCATATTATGCTGAAGTGGGTCACAGAAAATAATCGGATAGTCATAAAATATATTTTCACTTGCCACAATATCGTTATTGCAGAAAATATATTATCAGTTGCCCTGTTAAACTGTAACACTGTTTATTTTTGTCTTAATTTTAAAGTATTTTAGAAAAAACTTCACTGAAAAATAATCTATTTTATAAAGTTTCACAGAACACCTTGCTATCTGCTTTTCCTTCGTGTGATTGTTTTTATATCAAAGTGAGCACAGACTGCAGCACGATCGATCAAGGCATCTGATGGCTTTGACCCTGTTGGGGACAAAAAGTTCCTTTCACCCTGTTGGAGTAAAAGCAAAAAGTTTTGGCAGCAAAAGGTGGGGTTTTTTCCCCCCCGATTGCTGAGATTAAGCTCAGGTGTGTTTATTAATATAGGAAGGTCCTTACAATGACAGACAAGGAAAGATGTGTGTAAGATAGAGGGGTTCAGGCTTTATAACAGGGTCTTCTTGCATAAGGTAAGGAGTAAGGAGGGTGGAGTTTACAGTGATGGACAGATGGGCAAACAGTAGGGAAGTATAGACAAGCACTCGCACACTTAACCATCTACAGAAGCAGACTGTGTGTGTGTGTGTGTGTGTGTGTGTGTGTGTGTGTGTGTGTGTGTGTGCACGTGCGTGAGCGCGTGCGCGTGCGTGTGCATGGATTACATGGACATAAGGCAGGACTGAAAACTGCCTTTTTGACTCTCATGGAGTTGGATGATGCTGTGAACAGAAGGAGCACCGTATGCTAGGTCTTCTCTTGTCTTCTCTTCTCTTCTCTTCTCTTCTCTTTGACTCTCTTCTGTTCTCTCCTCTTCTCACATTTGTCTTGTCATTTTAGGATTAATTATAATCTTCACCTAACCTGGGTAGATAATTGGAGCATGTTCTCAATCACAGCTCATGGTCTACATGTTCACATGTGAGAAAATTCTTGTGAGAAAAACGAACTGTGTGTGTGTGTGAGAGAGAGAGGGAGAGAGAGAGAGAGAGAGAGAGAGAGAGCTCAGGAAGAAAAGTGAGTGGGTGTGTATGTACGGCTTTATTTGCACTTAGTTGGTGTAAAGTGCAGCTGCCACCTCAGCATGAGCTGGTCTGGGTTAATAATAGCCAAAGCCTTCTGGGCTTCTTCTTTTTTCTCTTTCTTTTTTTTAGTCATACATTACTACTGTTTATTTTAAATGCACTCTTACATACGCACACACAGAGAGTGATAAAGACTACAGCAAACTCTTATTTTTTGCACTATAGAGATTCTGTGCTGTGTATTTCGTGTTATCGGGTTATTAATCGATGCATCATGGATTTGATGCTGAATAAAGTGAATTATGTTGCTGAAAAAAGGATGAAATCACAGTGCCATCCTCTTCCTTATCTTTCTCATGATCGTTATCTTCAGAAAGTAAGTAATGACTCACGAGAAGTGCTTGTACGAGGGTTTCGTTAAAGGATGGTCACTTCCAGCTCTGTCATGAGCTACACATGAATAAATCTTTAAGTTTTGCCTGATGAATTTCCTATCCAAAGTGTCCTATCCAGGAGGAGTTGAACTCTTAGTCGCTTCATTTTACAGAAACCGGGGATAAGCGCCGGCTCTGATGAGCCATTAGGGCTCGGTGTAAAAAGCTCAACAGATTTACTTTATGGAATTCTGTGTGTGTGTGTGTGTGTGTGTGTGTGTGTGTGTGTGTGTGTGTGTGTGTGTGTGTGTGTGTGTGTGTGTCTTTTTCTAATTACTAGTTTACTTAATTTGGGTGAGGCCAGGTGGCTTCACAATCTGTATTTTGCTTTCATATGCAGCAGCATAACAGTGCGTCATCAGCCATTTGTAATATTGAAGGTGACGGAAATTCTCCCAACATTCCTGCAGGTTTAACCAAAATACAGACTTGTAACAGAAAATGCAATTTTCAAAAATCTGTGACGACTCATTTCCCAGGCTTTTTATTATTCATCATGATATACTGCAGTCATCTCGAGGGCCAATACTCTGTCTTAGTGGTTAACCGCCTCGCAGAAAGAAGGTCCCGGGCCCCAGCTCGGGCATTTCTGTTTGGAGCCTGCATGCTTTCCCTGTGCTTGCATTGGTTTTCTCGAGATACTGTACTCCAGTTTCCTCGTAGGTCTGTACATTAGGTTAACTCTGTGCTTCTCGATTATTTTCTGTCGCGACCCCCCAGGAAGAGGAACCCCCCCACACACACACACACACACACACACACACACAATATAAATAGTGTTATTTGTCTAAAAATTGTTATAAGTAATCCTCTGCATAACACTGTATCTTTATTATCATTATGGAATACAAAAAAAAATGAAGAAATATAGATCAACTTCAAACAAAGAATAACTTTATTAACAATTTTTAATCTTTAAACAAAAAGATTTAAAGTGCATCAATTTGCCTGAAATTAAAAAAGTATCCTTATTTAAACTGTAAACATTTTTGACCAACAATTTGATACTGATAAATAAAATCAATAAATAATAATAAATTCAAATTGATCAGCAATATTAACTCAAGAGCACAATATATCAAACACTTTAACTTTCTTCTTCTTTTCCTTTTGGCTGTTCCCTTCAGGGGTTGCCACAGCAAATCATCTGCTTCCATCTCACCCTGTCATCTGCATCTTTTTCTCTTACACCAACGACTTCCATGTCCCCCTTCACCACATCTATAAATCTCTTTTTTGGTCTTCCTCTAGTCCTTCTGCCTGGTAGTGAAAACCTCAGCATCCTACTACCAATATATTCACTATCCCTTCTTTGTATATGTCCAAACCATCTCAATCTAGCCTCTCTGACTTTGGCTCCAAAACATCTCACATGTGCTCTCTCTGATGTACTCATTCCTGATCCTATCCATCTTCATTACTCCCAAAAAGAACCTTAATATTTTCATCTCTGCTACCTCCTAAGTCTGTTATAAAACACTGTAACCTACAAAACTAAAATGAATAAAACAATTTGTATTATTATATATTTTTTTTTCGTCAAGATGATGAAGTCCAGATTAATGGTACAATGAGCCCGTTTCGCAGTGCACAGATTTTTGAAGCCGGGTTTAAAGCATGATACTGAACTCTCAGCTCCTGCTCAATGCTGAACTGGGACCTGGGCTTAATGCTCTCCGCTGCTAATGTTTACAGACACAGTAAACACAGCGTTCTTTCCTCGTTTCTCACAACAGCACAGTGAAGCCGAGTGCTACATCCGCTTCATCATGCCTCCTCAACTTAGCTTTCGGGAGACTTTTGTTTCTCTTACTGTCTCCATCTCTCTCCGCCTCTCTTTCCTTCCCTGTTTAAAAATTCCATGGTGGGTTTATTAATTCACTACCTATTTTACCTCTGAGCACACTTTTGACAGTGAGGAAGCCACTGCCACCTGCTGTCGTGGATGTACAATTACACTTTTTTCTAATACGGCAAAAAAAAGCATGCTCCCCCGTGTCCCCCACTATTTGAGAACCACTGGGCTAACTGGATGTGAGTGGTAGTGTGTGTGTGCGTGTGTGTGTGCACACGTTGGTCCTGTGATGGTCTGGAGAGTTCTTTAAAGTGTACCAAGCCCTCACTGCGTATCGGCTGAAAAAGGCTTTAACCTCCGTCTAACCCCAGTAGGACTAAGAAGCAGATGAGTGAGAACAATAGAATATATTAAGGTGTATCTGTAAACAATTTAAAATGTATGACCTGGTTATGATTTATGAATGAAGTTATTAGTTTATTATGAGAAATCTATTGCGGTGAGAGCAGTTCCACTGTAAATGACGTGTCATTTGTACAAAGGATAATACAAAACACACCTTTTATTTCAAACAGAATTTAATTTAAAAATATTTACATTTTAAAGACTTCAGTTCAATTCCGGTTTATTTGTATAGTGCTTTTTGTGATTGGCATTGTAGCAAAGAATCTGAAATAAGAGTTGACCATCGAAACAAATACTTATAAATATGAAAATTGGGCATTCTAGAAATTACACCAAAATTTCAAGTGATGTGTCGTTAAATATCGTGTACCACTAAATTACAAAATATAAATCCATAGTTTTATGAACTGCATGGGAGCAAACAATGAACTGATAAGTTATTAACTGGTCCAATAAAGTACAAACTTCATGTGTTACAGGGATCACTCACTTTCCGCGATTAATGGGGTCCGAGACCCTCCCGCAACCGCCGATTTCCAAGAAGTAGGATCAACCCCCCCTCTGACGGACATATACATATACGAACATGTATATGTGTATATAATATCAATAAATACATATTCAACGCTATAAATGCTTATAATAACAATTATACATTAAAAATCAATGCATAAGATGCAAATAAAATATAAATACACACATACAGACACGTGCGCGCACACACTCAGGCACCTCACATAAAAGTGTAAGTAGTTTTGTTTGGGGATTTGGGGTTGTTTTTGTTTGTTTGGATTTTTTGCATAATTGGCCTTGTTTTGGTGCATTTTCCTTAACTTTCCCCCTATTTTTCCTTCATTTTTAATTTTTTTTTTATTTTTCGATGAACGTTTTTGAAAAACCCGAGATGCACCGAAGCAGCGGGGGATCACTGTATTACTATGAAAGGAATAATTAATAAGCGTAACTGACGTGGCAACTGGTTGGTTTTATAACAGTATACAGATGAAGTTTTGAAACTCCAAGATGGCTGTATCATGTTACACATGTCCATCGAAAATATCTTGTGATTTTTAAAACAAATAATTCTACAGAAATTCTAAAAAAATATTTTTTTCTATCACCAGTGTACATTTCTATGGAATTGCACATAATTTATATTACAGTGTAGATTTACGACTTTAAGCTATACATTCAAAAAAAAAAAATACGGCAGAAAAATTCTTACATTGTTAGCATTTCTGTTCATCATGTTGAGTGCCATGAAAACTTCAGTGTCTTATAATTTACTTGAAATCTATACTTGTGGCCAAAAACTGCAGCCGACAGGGAAATCACCTTCCCACTCACTGTATTGTTTACAAGAACATTTTTCAGTTAGAATCTTTTAGTCAGCTGTCATTGTTTCGTGTTTTGTTTCTCAGCTTGCGTTGAAGTCTCTATTTCTTTTATAAACTTTACAAATCAATTTAGCTGAGAACTGCGACTATGGAGATTTTCTTTAACATAAAAGCCACTTTGAAATATTATATCGCAGGTCATGGCTGTAGCTACTTGCTAACAGTATTCGGGTTTTAAACCTGTGCATTGTGTACGCACGATGCGTCAAAGCATCTCATCATTGCGCTGCGGTGCCTCGTCAACCCATTTTAATCTTGACTATGACTCAGGGACTGGAGAGTGTGTGTGGAGTTTCAAAAAAAATTAAAAGAAAAGAAAAATACACTACAACACATTTATGTTCATGCAGTGATTACACAGCACTAAAAAATTCCATGTGTTTCATAATTGTTTAATATTTTTTAATATATATTTATTTACTCCTTTATTTATCTTATCGTTTATCTGATTGATTCTGGCTGTTATGTATCATTATCTTTTACATGTTTTTGTTGGTTGGCTGTTTTAATGACTGTAAGATGAATGGTGTGTGTGATGAATGCCTGTCTGTTTTTACGCGTGAATATGAATAATGGTTCGTTTACTGTGAATCAGATCTGCCTGGGTATTAAAAATAACGAAGCTCAAAGTTGAGGTTGGGGCCTAACTCCGATTATTAAGAACCTATTCAGAAATAATGTTAGTTTTTTCAATTATATATTCTTCCGGAGATTATATATATATATATATATATATATATATTTTTTTTTTTTTTTCCCCCCATCTTTCTCTACGTCAATTTTCACAGAGTATTGATGATGCTTTGGTAAATTAAACAAGAGAATAAATTGATATCAGATGATACTGATAATACTGTAGATATACTTATTTATGTCACTAAGGTTTTGGTAAACAAGTATGACATAATTAAATCTAATTCCAGTCATTTACAATTTTAAGATAATATTTTCTTTGTGCTATTTTCAGATAATTTTCCTCGAGTCTAAAAATAAATGTTTGAAATGAGCAACATTTCCTACTAATAGGAAAAAAATAACCTGCATTCCAGATATTTTCTGTTGATAAGATATTTCTTCTCAGGTTTTTGCTGAGATATTTTCGATGCAGTCTCAGCAAAAACTGATTCAGGTTTGTTTCTGTCTTTGCTGTGTAGACGGTTTGTTTTCTAAATTCGAAGTTGTTTTTTTTTTTTAAAACAGCGCTCATTTGTAATGTAGCAGAAATTCTATGCAGATTAAAAAGCAAGGTCATATAAAAGGCAGGTTCTTTGTGAGCACGTGGAGGATGTTTGAGTGGCTTTTAATAAAACACCAGACAGCGAGTTAAAGAATCAAAATGAACTTCACACTATTGACTCCTTGAATGACTCAGTTGTCTCTGGTTATTGTATTATCATATTTATTTACATGTCTCTGCCGAGACTTGAGCAGAGAGACAGGGGGCTTGGTGGTGGTTTGGGGTGTATACAGTGAAGCCAGTGGTCCTTTAATGGCCGTGGGAGAAGTGAATCACTTCCTGGACCATGATATGGGAAATCCAGTGATGAATCAGTGACCCAACTAACGACTAAATACACATCAACTTCACATTCTTCCACTGCGAATTATCGTTCATGTCACACAAAACATTTACATGCCTAACAAGCCCAGAGAGTTCATTCATTTTCTGTAACCGCTTAATCCTAATTAGGGTCACGGGGAGGCTGGCGCCCATCTCAGCCGACTCTGGTCGAGGGGAAGAGTACATCCTGGACGGCTCGCCAGGCCATCACAGGGCAGAAACACACTGACAGCTATGCCGCTACTCTTTTCGAAAGTCAGCAGTGGTTCTTTTACATGAACCTCATACCATAGACCGTGACAGACATGGCTGGCCTTTGATAGCCCAGTTAGCTGCACTTGGGGGGTGGGGTGGGGTGGGGTGGGGGTGGGGGGGCTTGAACCAGCAACCTCAAGGTTCAGTGATCCAGCACCTTTACCACAAGGCCACCACTGCCCAGCCCAGAGGACATCAGTGATATCTTCTTATGTTGCACTGTCAAAAAAAGAAATATATAAACTGTTCTTCCTTGTCAAGTATTAAAATAATTACTATATTATTAGCACGGTAATATGCATGTAGCCTACCCTTTAATAAAATTATTAGGAGTACAATTGTACTTTCAATTAGCATTCAGCGCACTTAAGGGATAAGGTACAGCCAGGCAGTTATTATTGTGTAATAAATCTAGACAGTGGTTCAAGCTTGCATCAGCCTGAATGGGGTTTGTTTAATGATTATGATTAGCTTGCTGTATTATTATACGGCTTGTTTTATAATTACATACTAATGGAATCAATAATTTGACACAAAATATTGATGTAATTTTATTGAGTCATTTTATTCATGAATTGTATTTACTTATTTGCTTCCTATAATGCTGTGGTGCATAGCATCTGTTTGTTCTACACATACCAGGCAGTAGAATGCCGAGAATTGACCACTCACAATAGAGTATTCAAATAATCGAGTACAGTGATCCCTCGCTACTTTGTGCTTCAGTTTCTGTGGCTTCAGTGCATCACGGGTTTTCGAATTATTCATCGAAAAATAAGAAAATTAAGGAAAATGTCGCAAAACAAGGCAATTTATGCCAAAAAATAAATAAATAAACCTCCCAAACAAAAAAAAAAAAAAAAACCCAAAACCTCCCAACAAAACTACTTACATTTTTATATGAGGTGCGCATTTGTGTGTGCTCGCCTCTGTATGTGTGTATTTATATTTTATTTACATCTTATGCATTATTTTTGAATGTTTGTTATTATAAGCATTTATAGCGTTGAATATGTATTTCTTGATATGATATACATGTATGCATACGTCAGTCAGAGGGGTCGATCCTATTTCGCAGAAATCGGCGGTCGCGGGGTGTCTCCGTCCCCATTAACCGCGGAAAGTGAGGGATCCCTGTATTCATCTTTTAATGACACTCTCACATTATTAACAAGTAAAAATGTCATTTAGTACCTTTTGAAGTGTAATATGCATTTAATGAGAGTAATTAAAGGACTAACCATAAATTTAAAAAAAATTACATTTAATTATTCATTCATTTTCTGAACTGCTTAATCCTAATTAAAGAAAATGATTCTTTTACATGAACCTCACACCATAGAGAGTGAGAGACATGGCTGGCCTTTGATTACCCAGTTACCTGCACTGGGGGGGGCACAATGACAACCCATTGAGAGTGGGACTCGAACCCCCGACTGTAAGATCAGTGAACCAGCACCTTTACCACCAGGCCACCACTGCCCAGTCATTTAATTATTTAAGTTCATTGATTATAAAAAGAGGGCAGTGGTGGCCTAGTGGTATAGAGTACTGGCTTGCTGATCCTAAGGTTGAGGGTTCGGGTCCCATTCTCCACAGGGTGGTCACTGTCTCTCCCCCCCGTGCAGCTGACTGGGTTATCAAAGGCCAGCCATGTCTCTCACAACCTATGGTGTGAGGTTCATGTAACAGAACCATTGATGACTTTCGACAACATTAGCCGCAAAGCCGTCAGCGTGTTTCCGCCCTGCGATGGTCTGGCGAGCTGTCCGAATTAAGCGGTTACAGAAAATGAACTGATTATAAAAAGTTCCATAGCTGTCATGTGATTGGAAGTCAATATCGGTGCTTAACTGTCAAGAATTTCAATAAAATTTAGGCAAGTATTACCGTTAACTCTTAGTAATCATAAATTTCCCCTTCTCACACGCTTGCCTCATGGTCGTAACCTTGAAAAATCATCTGAGGGGTCATCTTAGCTGTTCACTTAAAGTGTCACTCACACTGTTTCAGCCAATGCCATCACGTTCCCTCCAGTGATTCACTTTCTGAGTGGCCCTGATGAAGTTGTCATTTATAGCCTGCTTACAAGTTTCATTTTGGCAGTTGTATGTAAATAGAACATGTTCAGTGTTATACTGTATGTATTTGTAAAATAGGGGTGTCCCCCTGCAGTCCTCCAAAGAGGATCCCCTCTTTCTGAGAGTGAGTTAAAGCTGAGTGCTACGTGGCAGAGAAGTTCTCGATGAATCATGCTTTCTTACATGTGGGGGAAAGCGAATGCTGAAATGTAGTCTGACATTCTTCAGTACGGCTACAGAACACCAACTTCCCGTATTTGACTGAGTCGTTTAAACGTGCAGGCTGTGGTGTCCTCGATGTAATATTTATAATGCTGTGCTTGAAATGAGCAGCATCTAAACAATACTATGTTTATATCATTGCCATCACAAACAATCTACTGGACAATTTTGGTCAGGGCGATGGTTGTGTATACACAAGATAAGAATATCTGATAGTTTTGACCTTGTGGAGACAATTTCCTTGGCCTCATTTAAAAAAAAAAAAAAAAAACGGAACAAACACACAAAAAAAAGAAGGCGAACTGAACCAGACCGACTTGTAAAGGAGTTCCTGAGGTTAATGGTTGGCTGTAGGTGCAGCAGTAATTTGCTGCATTAATAATGTACATTCAAGATCCTTGCGAGAATGATGAGTGAGACCTTTAAAGAAATGGAAAAAACTGAGAGGACGAAATATGTATTTGTGCAGAAAGCATAATTTCCTGCTCATTAATTTGTCACATGTTTATACTTATTCTTTCCAACTGACCCATTTACAAATGTAGAATTTTGAATACTTGGTAGCATGGTCTCTGTTTCAGCAGCTCTGTCTCCACATCGAGTCGCTCTAAAAATAAGCCCGACATCATTTTTAACAGCCACTAATAGATTCATTCTCAATAGAATTTTATTAATAATTCATGTATTGAAATAAAGTGTTTTAGACATGAAAAATATGTGAAACTATACAACAGAGACGCTTGAAACCACTGCATCACCTCTGCTTCAGATTACTGCTACTCAGCCTTATTGGCTGACATGTTGTATAAGATCTCAATCTGTGTAACAAATGATCTGTAACATTTATTTAACGCAATATTTATTTTAAAGAATTAATCATCAAAGTAAACAAAAATGCAAATTAAGCCTCAAACCCTCTTTCTCTACTCACAATCCTCCGATGTGGCAAATTTGTGTGACTAAGGAAACTACGACTAAAAACTGAGCGGCAGTCTCATACTGTCTGATGGATCTCAGTGGATCTCGTAACTCCTATTACCGTGGGGGTTTTTGTTTGTTTATTTGTCTGTTTTGCATTTATCAAAAACTTTTTTAAACCTCGTTTTATTCAGCACAGAGAATTTGTTTCTTTTTCTAAATTCTTAACTTTGTAATCACTTGAATACCTATAATATAAATATAGATGAAAATTGAAATAAATATATAATTGAACATTTATTCTCACACACATTCACATACACTGTGTTATTCATTATATGTGTATATAATATCAATAAATACATATTCAATGCTAGAAATGCTTATAATAACAATTGAACATTCAAAAATAATGCATAAGATGTAAATAATATATAAATACACACACACGGACACACACACACACTTATATGTGCACCTCACATAAAAATGTAAGTAGTTTTGTTTGGGAGTTTTTTACATAATTGGCCTTGTTTTGTGCCATTTTCCTTAACTTTTCCCTATTTTTCCTTAATTTCCTTATTTTTTTATTTTTCGATGAATATTTTTGAAAAACCCGCAATGCACTGAGGCTGCAGAAACTGAAGCAAAAAAGTAGCAAGGGATCACTGTACAGTCATTTTCAGTCAGTCAATACATCAATAATTTATTAATTTATCCATACAGATTAAAAATATATAAAGTGTATTAATGTAATTTATTTTTAACCACTTTTTAACCCTTTATATATATTTTAAGATAAAGCGTGTAGATTGAATGTAGCTGTGGATCGTTCGATGCCTTTTCCCATAAGTCGTGTATTTTTAATAATGTAGATATTAATTTAGTTTCTTTCATATTAGTGGCATCTGCATTTCATTAAAGTGTCTGGAAAGCTTAACACTGACACAATATACTGTATTTCTGAAGGATGTGTGTGTGTAATCACAGTGTGCTACGGGAGGATATGTGCTTGTCGTGTCAGCGCTTCATCGTTGAGGTTTGTGTGATAGTGGAGATTTTTCACTGTTGTATTATGGGTGAAATATCAGTTTTGTGCTTAGTCTGCTTGTGTTCATTACTCTGTCTATGAATTTTAGAAGGATGTTGTACTCTCCCATGGATGCAACATTATTGCACCCACTCGTGTAGATTTAAAATCCCTGCGTGTGGTTCTTAAGTCTCCCACGCCCTGTTCACAACTCCCACATCTCTGAAAGTGCTGAGTTGCCTCCGTGTGCACACCATTCCTTTTGCTTAGATGCAGAGAGATGTTTGTAGCTGTGTGTGTGTGTGTGTGTGTGTGTAGCAGTCTTGACAAGTCGTCCCACTGCAGGCCTGTATGTCTGAGAAGCTCTTTTACCAAAGGAAGAGACACACGCCCACACGAACAGGATGATCTGAAACAGCGGCCCAGAATTTTTTAGAAGTCGCAAACTTCTACAACAAACAGGAGGGGAGCGGTACCCACCAACAATAAGATGAAAGTCTCAATAACAACACATCCTGTACATCTGAACATTACTAAATTAAACCACCCTTGACATTTAGTTTTTTTTTTTTCAGATCCCAGTTTAAAGGCAAGTTTTGCATGTCGAATGTTCGCTCGGGGAAGTTGAACACAGACTGCTTTTTTCTGAAGCAATCCTCTTTCAATCGTACTCATTTTTAAAAGGGTTTGAAGTATTTTATTGATTTTCTAAAAACAGGGAAAGAAGCTTTTTTTTCTATTTTAATATGAGCGTTCTCTTTATTCGTATACAATATTATAAGCAACTTACCCAAAGTAAAATGTACCTTATCACAGACTTAACACTTGATGCTCCAGAGTTGTTGGTATTTTGTACATCTATATACATTTTTGGCATTTGGTGAAATGAACTTATCCCAAGCAACTTATTCATAAAAAAATCTAATTTAAAGAACTGAACACTTCAGCTCATGAGCCTTTGCTTTAAGACCCAACTTAGTGGTCCTGGGGATTGAATCCTCAACCTTCTGATCAGTAGCACGGCACCTTATTCACTGAACCAGCGCTACTTTAATCTTGCTTTTAATAACAGGTCGGTCTGATACGGCCTTTCGTGTAAATATTACGATGTATCTTGAACAAAATTACTCCAAGTATTTTAAGTGAAAAAGATACAATACAAGAATATTCTAACCTTTGGAACAACGGAGATAATCTTTGATCAGAATTACAAATAAATGTATATAGTGAATAAGAAATGGTATCGAGTCTGGGAGCTTTTCAACGTTTTACTTTTTTGCTTATAATTTTCGGGGGCGGGAAATTAAACTGCATTTTAAAAAGTTCTTTGAAAATAAAAAATATACTACTGTATTCTGTGTGATATTAGAATGTAACCTTTGAATGTTGTTGTCAATCTCTGTATTTGTTTTATCATTACGCATCTTTTAAAGACATGATATTATGTTAGAAAGCATAATCATTAAGAATCTATTTTAGCCATCCGCGTATACTTAATCTTAAACGTCGGACTGGCGCAAGAGTTTTTTGAGAAAGAATTTGTCTTTGCTGTGACACTGTGGTTTAAGTGAATTTAAAACGCATGGCTGTGGTTGCCCGAGTCTAACACTCTTAAAAGATAGTAGCATGTAGTTTTAAACGTGTTCATTCACTAAACAGTTTGTGTTTTATCTTCCATTATCAGTTTATTTTGGCTGATTGCAAAGGTTTCCTGGCAAAACCACTCCTGCTCACAAGATTAGTGTCTATTTACCCACCTGTTATACAGCCCGCTTGTTTACAGTAAGCAGCACAGTAGGGTAGTGGCCAGGAGGAATGAACGTCCCGGTTTCGAGTCGTGGGCACCAGTGTTTCTGTGTGGAGTTTGCATGTTTTCTTCGTGTTAGCGTTGGTTTCCTTCACATGCTGTGGTTTGCTCCAACAGTCCAAAGAAATACACATATGGGTAATTTGCTGTTCCATATTGTTACTAAATGTCAGTGTGAGTGTGAATGGCCCTGCAGTGGTCTGGCAAGCGATACAAGGTGTACTCCGTTTTTCACCCGGTTGTCAGCTGAGATAGGCTCCAATTTCTATACGACCATAACAGGATCAAGCAGTTTAGCAAGCAAGTAAATGTGTGACTGAATGAGTGAGTGTTAACAATCACAATAAGTAGACTGTGTGACCAGGGGAACGAGCTTGTGCATGCACAACAGCCTCGCAGTGCAACATTGGTTCATAGAAGGCATACGATTTCAAGAGAAATAAAAGAGATTGTGATGGTTACCAATATCACCATGGCTACTGCAGGGATTAGTGACACTCACGTACAGGAGTAATCAAATGGTTTCAGAAAGACAACATTGGCTGATTCCAATTTATTTCCAAGGCATAAACACTACAGACTGAATTAACATCATGTTTATTTTAATTTTTTTTTTTTTTTTAAAAGATTATTTTAATATACCTGCGAAGTGAAATTGTCCCCTTTAATCTACTCTATCCTGTTGTGGGGGATTGAGCTCTTTCAGGTACGAGGATCCTTGATTCATCCTCTGGTCTTATCTTTCTGTCCTTTCTGGAGGTGATAATGGAGTTGTTGTTGTGCACTTAATGCATTGATTGTGTGTCTGTAGTCTTGATAAGACACCCACTGATTCACCCGCAGGGTCTGAGACGGTGTGGATGTGTGGTGACGTCGGTTCGGCAAAATAGCATGCGGAGAAGGCTGGCTCGGTAATCGAACATTTGGCGGAAAACGGCTTTGGTTTCACTTTAACAACAAGGCCTTAGTATGAGTCCTGCCAAAAAACTGACCCCATGTTGGGCTACATGCTGATTTATTTATTTAATATCTGTCATCCAGTCTGCCAAGGTAATTACTCCACTCACGCAAAAGCTGCTTAGGATTTAGGGACATATGTCATTATATATTATATATATATATATATTATACACGCACACACACACACACACACTAGTCCTCAAAAAATTAGCATATTGTGATAAAGTTCATTATTTTCTGTAATGTACTGATAAAAATTAAACTTTCATATATTTTAGATTCATTGCACACCAACTGAAATATTTCAGGTCTTTAATTGTTTTAATTCTGATGATTTTGGCATACAGCTCATGAAAACCCAAAATTCCTATCTCAAAAAATTAGCATATCATGTTCAGGTAGTCTAAACGAGCTATTAACCTAATCATCTGAATCAACCAATTCACTCTAAACACCTGCAAAAGATTCCTGAGGCTTTTAAAAACTCCCAGCCTGGTTCATTACTCAAAACCGCAATCATGGGTAAGACTGCCGACCTGACTGCTGTCCAGAAGGCCATCATTGACACCCTCAAGCAAGAGGGTAAGACACAGAAAGAAATCTCTGAGCGAATAGGCTGTTCCCAGAGTGCTGCATCAAGCCACCTCAATGGGACGTCTGTGGGAAGGAAAAAGTGTGGCAGAAAACGCTGCACAACCAGAAGAGGTGACCGGACCCTGAGGAAGATTGTGGAGAAGGGCCGATTCCAGACCTTGGAGGACCTGTGGAAGCAGTGGACTGTGTCTGGAGTAGAAACAGCCAGAGCCACCGCCACTTTTGAACCAGAAACAGCAGCAGAAGTGCCTGACCTGGGCTACAGAGAAGCAGCACTGGACTGTTGCTCAGTGGTCCAAAGTACTTTTTTCGGATGAAAGAAAATTTTGCATGTCATTCGGAAATCAAGGTACCAGAGTCTGGAGGGAGACTGGGGACAAGGAAATGCCAAAATGCCTGAAGTCCAGTGTCAAGTACCCACAGTCAGTGATGGTCTGGGGTGCCATGTCAGCTGCTGGTGTTGGTCCACTGTGTTTTATCAAGGGCAGGGTCAATGCAGCGAGCTATCAGGAGATTTTGGAGCACTTCATGCTTCCATCTGCTGAAAAGCTTTATGGAGCTGAAGATTTCATTTTTCAGCACGACCTGGCACCTGCTCACAGTGCCAAAACCACTGCTAAATGGTTTACTGACCATGGTATTACTGTGCTCAATTGGCCTGCCAACTCTCCTGACCTGAACCCCATAGAGAATCTGTGGGATATTGTGAAGAGAAAGTTGAGAGACACCAGACCCAACACTGTGGATGAGCTTAAGGCCGCTATCGAAGCATCCTGGACCTCCATAACACCTCAGCAGTGCCACAGGCTGATTGCCTCCATGCCACGCCGCACTGAAGCAGTCATTTCTGTAAAAGGACTCCCGACCAAGTATTGAGTGCAGAACTGAACATAATTATTTGAAGGTTGACCTTTTTTGTACTAAAAGCACTCTTTTTATTGGTTGGATGAAATATGCTAATTTTTTGAGATAGGGATTTTTGTTTTTTCTTTACTTTTTTTTTGCCAAAATTATCAATATTAAAACAATAAAAGGCTTGAACTACTTCAGTTGTGTGTAATGAATCTAAAATATATGAGTCTAATATTTGAGTACATTACAAAAAATAATGAACTTTATCACAATATGCTAATTTTTTGAGAAGGACTAGTATATATTACATACATACAGTGATCCCTCACTATTTCGTTCTTCAGTTTCTGCGGCTTCAGTGCATCGCGGGTTTTTCAAAAATATTCATCGAAAAATAAAAAATAGGGGGAAAGTTAAGGAAAATGCCACAAAACAAGGCCAATTATGCAAAAAAAACCAAACAAACAAAAAACAAAACTACTTGCAATTTTCATGAGATGTGCATCCGTGTGTGTGTATTTGTTTTATTTACATCTTGTGCATTATTTATGAATGTGTAATTGTTATTATAAGCACTTATAGCATTCAATATGTATTTATTGTAACCGCAGAAAGTGAGGTGTGTGTGTGTGTGTGTATGGAGATATATAAGTATTTGATGTGATAAGCACCCAGGGCACTTAAAAAATTGGAGTGGGTGGGCGTTTATTAAAATGATTACCAGCAGAGTGGAACGGTAAATGTTTATTAGCATCGAGGTGGAAAACATGAATAATAACAATAAAAGCATTTCACTGGTATTTTTGTTATTCATTTTGTATTATCAACCAAATTACTTACATGACAGCTCAAAATAAACAGAAAGCAGCATAATTTAAAAAAAAAAGACCATTTAATTGTCCCTCCTGGTGCTGTTCCTTTAAATATTTTCCCCCAGATGTAAAATCGAGCCAATCAACATGAATGTCAACTTTAGCACATGGCACATGCACAAACAAGCACATGGCCAGGAATGTCTTTAAATTTATGAAGTTAGTGAGCAGGAGAATCGGGTGAAAAATACTCGTCATCACTTTCTGACAGATCCCTATCTGGCTCATCGCTCCATTCATTCAGTGCTTATTATGTCAATACGAGATTTTTATATATATATATATATATATATATATATATATATATATATATATATATATATATATATATATATATATATATACACACACACACAGGTATACCTCAGCTTATGTCGTTAATTTGATTAATCCTTAAATGAAATTCGCTTGTCTCTAGACTAGGCTAGGCCAAATTTACTTGTGTGAGTGGGTGTGTGTGTATATATATATATATATATATATATATATATATAAAATGTGTGTGTGTGTGTGTGGCTGAGCCCATCCCGCTCCAGGTCGTAGAAACACACTGACGGCTTTGCAGCCTACTCTTTACGAAAGTCAGCAAGGGTTCTTTTACATGCCTCTCACCATAGACAGTGAGAGACATGGCCTGCCTTTGATAACCCAGTTCGCTGCACTGGGGGGGACACAGTGACAACCTTGTGGGGACTTGAACCCCCAACCTTAGGATCAGCGATCCTGCGCCCTAACCACTGTCACCATATATATGTGTTGTGTATACACACACACACACAATATTTAATATACTAAATATACAGAAAGCTCCCGTTATTCAAAGGGGTTATGTTCCTCCCCCACCCGCAAATTATTGATGCAGGTTTAAAACCCTATGTATGATATTACATGCACTAAAATATGCTTCTTAAGCACATTCTATAGACAGTCTTACTCATTAATACAGTAATAATGCAGTAAAATGTAGTAATGATTAAGTAAAAACTTTTTGATTTTGTACTGTGATAATATTTATGAATAAATAAAGCGCTTAGGCTCCTTACCAGAAGCGAGA
This sequence comes from Plotosus lineatus, assembly GCA_024760905.1. Classification (NCBI taxonomy): domain Eukaryota; kingdom Metazoa; phylum Chordata; class Actinopteri; order Siluriformes; family Plotosidae; genus Plotosus; species Plotosus lineatus. The sequence goes on along the minus strand of CM045748.1, from coordinate 25,951,533 downwards.
GAAGATGCAGCTCGTTTGAGTGACATCATAGGGCTTAAATAATCATTAAAAACACACTAAAAAATGTGAATTCACAATTCAAGTGATCACGTTGATAACATGTGCGCGAAGGAGGAAAAAAAAAAGAGGTGGACACTTCATGTGCAACCAAACAGCAGGAGGGAGAAACATAAGGTCTCAGCCATTGGCTAAATTTGAATCACGTGCCAGTATTGCCGTGATGATGCATATGTATAATTTGCAGGGGCTGCCGCTAATTCAGTGCTTCTCAAAAAGCAGTGTGTTGCCAGGGGGAGCGTGTATGACCCTGGGGAACATGCTTTTTTTGCCATACTGTACTAGAATTAAGTGTTTTTATTATTTTTTTAATGTTAATAAAGATACATTGTTCTGCAGAGGTGTATTAATAACAATTTTATAGACAAATAATACTATTTATAGTCACGCGTGGGGGCCTGGGGGGGGTGAAATTCGCCGCCCATTTGTGGGGGCCTAGTGTAATATGTATGATTACAATTACGGAAGCTTTTACTTTTATTTTTTTCCATATATTTTTGGAAAACCGACATATAATCAAAAACTACTTAACTTGAAATTACTTAAGTCGAGGTGTGTGTGTATGTATGTGTATATATATATATATATATATATTGATATAGATGTATATGATCAAAGTTGTCATTCTTGACAATCACACAACATTTTGCATGCTGTAGCTGGACAGTTTGAGGTTATGCTGCTGCAAACCACTGAATGGAATAGTTCTGCCTGACTTTCCATTTACAGCGAGTGCGTCACATACCAAAGTCTCGAGTTTGTTTAGGCTTTTCTTTTCTGCCTCTCTGTCTTTCCGTCTGCTTTTAAGAGTGTGGTATTGGTCTACAGTGCTCCACTGGTACATGTAACAGAGGTTTGGCTCAACACTGTTCTCTGCTGGTAAAGGCATCACCTGCAATGGGAATTTCTTGTTTTCTAGTGAGTCTGATCATTTCACTAATTTAACCCATTGAGTGTATGAATCGTGATACTGAAATGGCTTTAACTGTGAGCAGCAGCAGATTTCAGCTAAAGCGTGCAACGCAACAAAAAACACTCATACTGGAAAGTTGGGAATGTGTTCTTAATCCAAGGTAAATAAAATCAGTAAATACAATTTCACTTCTCTATTTTAATTTTTTTTTTACACTTTAGCAGTAAGACCAAAGGGTGGAATGGGAGCATAGTAGTTAGCACATCCACTTCACAGCAAGAAAGTGGGTTTGAGTCCTGTGCTCATCCAGAGTGTTTCTGTGTGGCGTTTGCACAGCTAGGGGCAACTGGGATTACCCAATTAGCCTAATGTGTACATCTTTGGACTGTGGAAGCAAATAGGAGGAAATCCATGCATATGGAGAACCTACTTCACTTAAGATTGCCTCGCCATGTACGGGATTGAACCCAGGACCTTCTGACACCATTGTGCTATACTACTAAGCTACATGTAGCATCTAATAACCGAATATTGTGCTTTAATCAGTTCCAGTTCCCAAGTGAGTGAATACGAGAACGTTTGGTGATGAAACAAATCCCACACGACGAAATAGAAATCTTGATGATGTCACAGCTGGCCATGGCTTGGGGGGGGGGGAGCAAAATCAGACATGGTGGCTGCGAGGGAGGGATGACATGCTCTTTCTACCCTGTGAAACACAGGAACCCCAGCCAATCACGAGTGTCTGAACTCTCCCGGTCATGCATATGCAGAAACGTTAAAACTTTCCACTGAGTGTCTTACCAAAATAATGCCATTTGTTGAGTCAAGGGGGTTTTAATACAAAACTTAATATGATATTCTTATATTATCACAATATCCGATAACATTGTATCCACTTTTATCCGAAAAGACAATCTGTTCTCATCATGCTTTCCTTTGTACTGTATTTTTTCCTCCATTACAGTAAATGAGATCATCGGCAGAGACATGTCTCAGGCTCCAGGGGTTCATGGACCCGCCAGCACGCTCAGTCACTCGTAGCCCGGAGGCCCGCTGTTCTCGGCCATACAGCAGAACATCTGTGAGTCCCTACAAGCTGTGGACTTGAGAGACGTTGACAGACAGCGCTTCCATCCCCAACACATCCTTTTAAACCAAGTCAGATCCAGACAGCGAAGATCTACTGATGTTCAGACGCCTACAACCAAGCACCACTCCGTTCAGAAGAAAAATATTTTTGGGGAAGTCTTGGTGATCAAAGACATGCAGGAAAATGTGGTGACATAATAATCACAATCCCGAGTTGAAACAGTTCTCTTTCTTTCTCAAATCTTTCTCTTGCAGTAGATCTCAGGCGCTTTTTTCATTTGGCTCAGCTATCGAATGAAAGAGCAGTCTATGCAGTCCAGTATGAATATGCAATACAAAAAAAAAAAAAAAATCAATCACAAACTGACTGACCAAACGTAGCATAATGTATGTAGATGCTTCGCTCCGGATTTTGAGTTGAATCGGATGTAAAATTTAATTCAAGAGGTATTCTGATCATCCCCGATGCTGCCTCTTGAATTGCGCATAGCCACAGCAGCACCCCCTGGAGGACACGCTACTGTGTGTTAATAAATGCAACATTCCAAATTTTTTAGGGTTTTTTTTTTTGTTTTTGTTTTTTTTTTCATGATCAATCTCCCTTTCTCCTCTTCAGGTTGAACAAATGCCTTATAAGCCTAGCAGCTAGGAGTGACTGAAAAAATGCTTTTAATAGATATGTTTTGTTGTCCTATTTTTCTTTCTATATTTTCTTCGATGTAAAGCTGAATTCTGTGCCGAGGACGTGGTTCAAGTTTGCGTGTTTTGCATTTCAAGTTCTAGTGTGCAACAAAGTGTGAAAATGTTTCAAACACAGTACACCCAAAAATAATCAAGTAGTATCTATAGAGGAAATACACACACACACACACACACACCACCCCCCAGAACATTACATTAAAGTTGGAGTGTTTGAGATGTCAAGCGAATCGGTCATATACTGAGTGCGTTAGCTGATACTCCCGTGTGCCTTTCAAGCGACAATCATGCTCAGATATAGGATTAACTACCCTCCATATGTTCGATATGGTGGCCATGTTGTTGTGGTTGGAAATGCTGCTTTCAGACTGTGCAGGGGGGTTTTTTGTGTGTTTTTTTTTTTTGGTAAATTCAGAAAGACTGCATTCTGTGCTGTGATGGAAAAGCTAAGCTGGAACCATAACCCTATATTTGTACTAGCAAGCATGAGGCTCTATTTGGGGCACAAAGATATATGAAGTTGGGTGAAACGACACATACAGACTTCAACTCCGGTCGAGTCCGATTCAGGATTTTTGACTCCATTAAGGATAATGTCTGTACTTTGAGATAACTGACGTATACATGGTAGCCTAAAAATATTGAAATAGAAATGAGGTCAATATTGTGATTAGTACAAAAATAATAATAAAAATGGGGAAAGAACATTTTGAATAGTGTACACAGGGTAATTACTTGAATTAATTACTATATACAGGTATACTTCACCTAACATCGTTCACTGGTTCCAGGAGAGACAACTTAAGTCAAAAATGACCTAAATCGAATTCGCTCGTCTCTAGGCCAGCCGAGACTAGGCTATGCCAAATTTACTTGTATAATATTATATATAAAACTCTGTGTGTGTGTGTGTGTGTGTATATTATATATATATATATATATATATATATATATATATATACACACACACACACACACACACACAGTGATCCCTCACTACTTTGTGCTTTGTGGATTTTTCAAAAATATTCATAGAAAATTTTTTAAAATAATGAAATTAAGGAAAATAGGGGGAAAGTTAAAGAAAATACCACAAAACAAGGCCAATTATGTAAATAAAACCCCCAAAAAAAAAAAAAAACCCCCCAACAAAACTACTGACATTTTTATGTGAGGCGTGCCTCTGTGTGCACTCGCGCGTCTGTCTGTGTGTATTTATATTCTATTTACATCTTATGCATTACTTTTGAATGTTTGTTATTATAAGCATTTATAGTATTGAATGTGTATTTATTGATATTATATACACATATACATGTATGTATACGTTAGTCATGAGGTCGTGCCTACTTTTCGGAAATCAGCGGTCACAGGGGGGGGGGTCTTGGTCCCCATTAACCACAGAAAGTGAGGGATCTCTATTCATCTTTTGATGACACACTCACCTTATTAACAAGTAAAATATAAAATGTACACATAATATTTAATATACTAAATATATAATATAGGATTATGATGTAAACTTTAGTTTTTTGGGGTTTTTTTTGAAAACCGACGTATAATCGAGAACGACTTAACTTGAAACGACGTAGGCTGAGGTATACCTGTACATATATATCGGTACTGCGATGGTGTGGTGAATTGTCCAGTGTGTACTCTGCCCTCACCCAGAGTCAGCTGAGATGTGCGCCTGCCTCCCCACAACCCTAATTAGGATTAAGCAGTTCAGAAAATAAATGTGTGTATATAGGTGTATATAACATATGTATATGTGTGTGTTTATGTAAAACTAAATTCATAACTATTCAATGTATATTTTTTGAAGTGGGCCCATCTCCATTTAAACATAGTTCCATTTATTTAATATAACTACTAAATACTTTGGGAAACTTTATGTAGGTAAAAGCTATACAAAAAGAAATTAAAGTTATTATTATTTTTTAATTGAATAGAAAGAATATTCAATTAGTTTATGTTCGCAACTGAACAAGACTTTTCCCAAACAGTTTCGGCTCTGCTTGGATCAGCCGACTGCGGTTATTTGTGAGGGTACAAACTCACGTGGTGTCACAGTGTGCACTCTGGTGCACAAAATACACACCATCACTCAGTTTTCTTTATAATTGAAGTATTTTGTCCCTTATAAATGTAGTTACTGATTTATCAGCTAATGTCAGCTGATCATATTGACACACAGATTTATCAGTCAGGTCCAATTCTATATGATTCAATGCCTTCAGTTAATTCACACAGAAAATGGAGTTCTATCATGTGAAAGCAGAGTTGGTGGATTTTTCCTGCTTTGCTTTTACATAGATTACTTAGTAGTGTGTGTGTGTGTGTGTGTGTGTGTGTGTGTGTGGCCACAGAGTGCTATTACAGTTGCTCATCAGACACATCAACAACATGAGTAACAGTCATTACACATTTCAGGTCACAAATCACAAGCAACATAAGTGATGTCTCACTTGCTGGTGCAAACATCGGGTTACTGGTTTTTAGCTAATCATTCGTGTTCCGTGTTGAAATATTCTGACATTTCACTTTTTTTTCTACAGCAAACGCTTCTCTGATCCACACCCACCCCCCCAAGAAAGAACTATAGAATAATTTTTCAGCTGTCATACGTCGCTTGCCCTGTGGCTGCTTCGCAAAAGACTAAAAATGTACCGAGGGATAAGAAACATAGTGTAAAAGTAGTTCTATTGCCTTTTGACAATCAATGTCATAGGATCTGAAGTTGTGTAAAAATATTAAAATGAAACTAATTTACTTCTAGTTTCATTTTTTTTAATGCTTCAACAATGCATTGCTGATGATGATGATGATGATGATGGTACTTTTCCCCTTTGGGAAGTTAATGAAATCAGTGTTTGAGGTCATCTGTAGAGAAACGACGATGTCTGAAGGAAGTAGTCGTTAGAAGGCAAAGACACAAACCTTTGCCTGGAGGCGGATCTCGATGATTTAATCCATAGTGAACACTGGGTGCTATCTTTCTTAGAGAAATGTATTTTTTTGTGTGGCTGCATAGCTGAGGGTTTGATAGAAATACATCTGTGAAGAATTTGTATTGGATCCCAGCCTTAAAAGTGACAGTAATAACGGTGTATGTATATTTTTCTATTTTAAGGAAACTGGTACGGCGATTTAGTTTTTCAGGTTTGGCTCTTTTAGACTTAATGCTATTAAGGACTGTTGTTATGTATTTTTTTTAAATATATGAAAAACATTTTTGACAAAAAATTTGGAAAGTAAATTTGCTATGCACTCAAACCTGCCTGTTGCCTTTTAATGATATAAATTATTTGAAAAAAATAATAAAGAAAACCTTGATGCCTCTAGATTTAGAAGCTATAAAGCAGCTTATGTGTTGAACAGTATACGCCAGACATCTTTTACTCTGTCTGTGTGCTCCCTCTCTCTCTCTCTCTCTCTCTCTCTCTCACTGTGTGTGTGTCCGCCTCGTAGTGGACTACAGCGTGCTTTGAGCATCTTAGCATCTGTTTTGTGTTTGAATCCTTTTCCAATTTCTGCTGTGAGAAGGCACACGGATGCATTTAGCCTATGCAAAGACAGACAATAACCCATCAACGCAATATTTGGATTAATCACAATTTTTTTTTAAGCAGATATTCAATAGCCAGCTCTTGTATATACTGTACATGTGTTTGTTTGTGTGTTTACCCGTAGTGACAGGTGATATTGATGCCACTTTTAACTATTTAATTTAAACTATCAGATCTACAGTAGAAATGCCTTAAACATGTATTTTGATACGCTGATCTTTCAACATTTGGGTTTGATGGTTTGATTTAGGAATAGCAGTTAAAACTCATCTTTAAAAGGAGGACAAAATGAAAAACGAGGGAATTCTGGGATTGAATCCTACGCTCCAAACAAAAATCGACTTTTGTCCCTCTCTTAAACCAAAGACCGAACAATGTGTTCCTGTTTTACAGACAGATGACAAACATGGACTCTAAAACTTTATTTTTGATACATTGAAGAAGATGGATGTCATTCCGAAAGTTGGACGAATATTCTACTCTAACATTTTGTAAATTAAAAGGGAAATACAGGTTTTCCTGCTGTTTACAGAGCCTTGTATTGTCATTTCATGTACATTTTGTATTTTAAACTTTTTTGTAATTTTTAAGACTGCGGTGCTTTTTTTTTTTTTTTGAAAGTATCCAAAGGGAATAAACTTGCATTGTAGGCTCTTCTGATGTAGTGTATCAATAAAAAAAGATTGAAACAGAAAGTGAACATTCGTTTTTTCATTGAGAGAAATGTTCACATTGCCTCGAAGTGTATTTTCCAGCAATAATGCATTAGTTTGCCGTGTTAAGATATATTTATTTGGATTGTTTTGTTTTCTAAAACTCGTCTATGAAGTGACATGATAATGCATGTTGCTATTTATTAATTTTAGCTTTATTATTAAGAGTGTATTGTGAGAGTGAAAATCTTCGAGGTCGAATGGTCGACCCAGCAATGGACTGGTGAGTTGCTCTGGGCGTACCCTGCCTTCGGCCAGAATCATCTAGGATTTAGTCCAGATTTCCTGTGACCCACAAGAGGATAACCAGTACAGGTTATAAATGAATAAGTAGTACAGCGTAGAATTTAAAGTATGTATGTGTGAATATGGAATAGCTTTGCAGACAGCCCAACCATTCAAAGGTACAGTGGTACCATGAATTACAAACGTCTTTTATAACAAATTTTCCAGAATCCAAGCTTCAATCCCACCGAAAATCTGCCCCATCCAACGAGTAAAATTTTGATTTACAAGCTCTGCTGGGAAAATGGCTTTTCTGTACCAATTAGCCTTATATTCTTCCACATGTATTCTGAGGGGAGAAAAAAAAAAAAAAAAAAAAAAAAACATTTCACCCACCCCTGATCGTGCGACGACAAAGTGTTTGGGTGGTTGGTAAGTCTGTTGGGTTTTTACACCCGAGCCTGGTGGCTCATCAGGCCGATGCTTATCCCCAGTTTCCGTAGCGTGAAGCGACCAGGAGTTCAACTCCTCCTGGATGGGACGTTAGTCCATCGCAGGTTACCTTCCCACTATATTTTTACTGGTACCCATTTATACTGCTGGGTGAACAGAGGCACACTTGTGGTTGAGACCTTGCCCAGGGGTCTAGGCACAGTGGGGGTCTCAGTGGGATTTGAACTCATGAACTCCCGATCATGAGCCCAGAACTCTAACCACTACACCACCGGCCCACTTACACTTGTGTTTACTGCACTTCATATCGTTTGCTCGGTGCTTTTTCCCTACACCATAGGGAACAGTGAGAATGCCACTGCCACCTACTGTAAAGGATGCACAATTACACTTAATTCAAGTACAGTATGGCAAAAAAACATGTTCTCCAGTTTCATCTAACAAACTTTTTGACTTACGAGCTCGCCCTCGGAATGGATTAATTTTGTAAGTCAAGATACCACTGTAATTCTGAGACAGTATGTGTTAGGAAGGTCTGGGTTACCACAGAAGTGCAATTAATTTTGGTCTGTCACTCCATCTGATGAAATTCAAGGACATTATTTTTTTTGGCTGTCACAGCACAAAGAACTAACTCTTACAATTAAAAAATTTACAATCTCAGATTGAAATATATCAAAAATCTGTTCATTGGTTAGGGCAGATTTTTGGTGGGATCAAAGCTCGTATCATGGGAAATGCATTATTAAGACACTCGTAGTGAAGATACCACTGTATTAGGAGACAAATTTTACTGGTTATTCTACCCTACCTACAAAAATATTTATATCCTTCACAATGATATTGCTATATTTATTTTTGTCATTATTTGTACTATACCTACAGTATATACAGTGGAACCTCGGTGGTCGAACACAATTTGTTCCAAAGATATGGTCGATTACTGATATGTTTGAAAAGTGAAACAATATTTCCCATGAGAAATAGTTAAAAGTCTATTAATATGTTCAGATGAACGTCGACTTCTGTCAATACAGTTTTATATAATTTGAAAACGACTGTGTTTATGAAACATTTACATAAAATACATACATTAATATAACATAATTAGGTTAATTATTATGTACTATTATGTAAATGTAGTTGATTACATAATTTCCGGTTATTTCATCCATTCCCACCTAAACTTGTTTTTCACGGCTTTGTCTATTTCTTTGATTTGAGCAGAATCTTTTCTCTGGATCACCGACATGCTTTCGACAGCTGAACAGATCGGAAGTGGCCCGAATGTCTACGTAGATGTTTCGACATCAGCGACTGGCTATTAGAAAGCCATCAGCCAATCAGCAGTAACATTTCAAGAGAGGTCATTATATGCAAAACTCGTAACTGAATAAAAGTGGGAAAAGTTATTTTGACATATTCGGCATGAAAAAAAATTATTTTTTTTTTTTAAACTGGGCCAATGAAAAAAATCGGAATTCCGTGAATTTGCAGAAAAATCACATGCCTGAGGTTGTCACTGTCCCCCCACCCCGTACCCCCACCCCGTACCCCCCAGTGCAGCTAACTGGGTTATCAAAGGCCATGTCTGGCCATGTCACGCATTGTCTGTGGTGGAAGGTTCGTGTAAAAGAACCATTGCTGACTTTCATAAAAAGGAGCTACATAGCCACCAGCGTGTTTCTGCCCGGTGATGACCTGGCGAGCTGTCCAGGGTGTACTCTGCCGTTACCCAGAATTGTCTGAGAGGGGCACCAGCTTCCCCGTGAACCTATTTTGTATATTTAATTTGTAATATTGGAAGTATAGTGGTCAGCACAACCAACTGACAGCAAGAAGGTCCTGCATTTCTGTCCTGAGCCCTCCAAAAGCGTTTCTGTGTGGAGTTTGCATCTTCTCGTTTGTGTGAGTTTCTCCATGTACTCTGCTCTGTCCTGATTTCTCTTTCAGTACAAAAAAAAAAAACATGCACATTAAGTGAAGTGCCTGCTCTAAATTAGCCCCAGTTTTGAGTGTGAATAATTGTGTGTTTTCCCTGCAATAGACTGTCAAGTCTTTTAAGATGCATCCTGCCATTCATCAGTCAGCTGAGGTAGGCTCCAGTCTCCCTGTGGCCGCAGTGTGTTTGCACAGCTTAGTAAATGAATGAATGTATAATATATTGTACTATATCTACAGTATACTACAGGAGACCACACTTCAACTTTAAAGTACAATAGAAGGAAACAAAGTGCACCACTGTGTTGGTTTTCACCTTCCTGGTGTACAGTAAAGCCCGGAGAGCGTCAACTGTCATCGCCCCATCAATAAATGGTTCGGGTTTGTGTTTTTGAACATCTAAATAAACAGTAGTGCAGGCACAGTTCTCCAGTGACGCTACCAACCTGAGATCTTTATCTCCCAGAATCTCCCCGCCCACAGTCAGTGCTGTAATGACGCTGTTCGGCCACAAGATGGGAGTACTGTATAGTTCTCTTTCGCCCTCCGTCTCTCTGTGTAAAATACAGTGGTACTCGACAATGGAGTGTAGGCATCGGTCTCTATGGCAACATTCTCTATGGTGGATCCTAAGTGGCTCCCAGGAAAGATTTAAAATTTACAGCATTTAGCAGACGCCCTTATCCGGAGCGACTTACATTTTTACATGTTTTAAAGTCTATCAGCTGGGATGTAAATCCCTCCAAGTAGTTCCAGGTTGGCCCCAGTGCCTCCACCGTTGGACATGTCTGGAAAACGTCTACAGCAGGGGTGTCGAAGTCATTTTAGTTCAGGGGCCGCATACAGCCTAATTGAAGATTAAATCAACTCATCACGATATAGGAAATACAGTGGGACCTCGTCCAACGAATGTCCCTTATAACGATTTTTTTCATGTTACGAACTTCGATTCCACTAAAAATCTGCTCCATCCAACGAGCAAAAATTCACTTTATGAGCTCTCCTTGAAATGGCTTTTCCGGGTCCATTAGGCTTGTATTCTTCCACATGTACTAGTTATTTAAATTAGCATATTGTGATAAAGTTCATTACTTTCTGTAATGTACTGATAAACATTAGACTTTCATATATCTTAGATTCATTACACACAACTGAAGTAGTTCAAGCCTTTTATTGTTTTAATACTGATAATTTTGGCAAAAAAAAAGAAAAAAAAAGTATTTTTAATACAAAAAAAAAGTTAACCTTCAAATAATTATGTTCAGTTATGCACTCAATACTTGGTCGGGAATCCTTTTGCAGAAATGACTGCTTCAATGCGGCGTGGCATGGAGGCAATCAGCCTGTGGCACTGCTGAGCTGTTACGGAGGCCCAGGATGCTTCGATAGCGGCCTTAAGCTCATCCACAGTGTTGGCTCTGGTGTCTCTCAACTTTCTCTTCACAATATCCCACAGATTCTCTATGGGCTTCAGGTCAGGAGAGTTGGCAGGCCAATTGAGCACAGTAATACCATGGTCAGTAAACCATTTAGCAGTGGTTTTGGCACTGTGAGCAGGTGCCAGGTCGTGCTGAATAATGAAATCTTCATCTCCATAAAGCTTTTCAGCAGATGGAAGCATGAAGTGCTCAAAAATCTCCTGATAGCGAGCTGCATTGACCCTGCCCTTGATAAAACACAGTGGACCAACACCAGCAGCTGACATGGCACCCCAGACCATCACTGACTGTGGGTACTTGATACTGGACTTCAGGCATTTTGGCATTTCCTTCTCCCCAGTCTTCCTCCAGACTCTGGTACCTTGATTTCCGAATGACATGCAAAATTTGCTTTCATCCGAAAAAAGTACTTTGGACCACTGAGCAACAGTCCAGTGCTGCTTCTCTGTAGCCCAGGTCAGCCGCTTCTGCTGCTGTTTCTGGTTCAAAAGTGGCTTGACCTGGGGAATGCGACACTTGTAGCCCAGTCCACTGCTTCCACAGGTCCCCCAAGGTCTGGAATCGGCCCTTCTCCACAATCTTCCTCAGGGTCAGAGATTTCTTTCTGTGTCTTACCCTCTTGCTTGAGGGTGTCAATGATGGCCTTCTGGACAGCAGTCAGGTCGGCAGTCTTACCCATGATTGCGGTTTTGAGTAATGAACCAGGCTGGGAGTTTTTAAAAGCCTCAGGAATCTTTTGCAGGTGTTTAGAGTTAATTGGTTGATTCGGATGATTAGGTTAATAGCTCGTTTAGACTACCTGAACATGATATGCTAATTTTTTGAGATAGGAATTTTGGGTTTTCGTGAGCTGTATACCAAAATCATCAGAATTAAACCAATAAAAGACCTGAAATATTTCAGTTGTTGTGCAATGAATCTAAAATATATGAAAGTTTAATTTTTATCAGTACATTACAGAAAATAATGAACTTTATCACAATATGCTAATTTTTTGAGGACTAGTGTTCCTCCACGAACGCCTTGTGCGGTGCGTCTCAATTATTTTCTGTGACTGCGGTTTCTTCAGACTCACCAGCAACTCATTTACCTTCGCTCGTCTCAGTTGTCCTTGTAGACCGTCATATTTTCCACCATGCCGCTGGTTTCACAGTGCTGCTGAATATTATATTCCTCCACGTGTAGCACAGGGTTCACATTCACCTCCTTGAATAAATCGGTAACTGTCCGTTTTTCTTGGCAAACGCTACACTTTTCCACTTTTTACACTCAAACTCATCCACTTTTCTCCTTGTTGACAGACATTTTGGATAATAAAGGTGTACAAAAGTAGATATATCGTAGTAAAATCACTGAACATTAGCTGCGTCTATCTCAGCATTGTTTTTCTTTTTCTTCTTCGTCTTCTTTCAGCTGCTTTATGGCTAAAATAGTGCGCCCCTAGCGGACAATTTAGGAATAGCCGTTTATTTAAAAAATTCGACTTCATTTCTCGTTGCATTTTTTTTTTCACTTTCAGATTGATCCTGCCGGCCGGATTGAACCCCTTGAATGAGTACCTTTGACACTCCTGCTCCAAAGGGAAGTAACCGGGAAGCATCCTAATCAGACACCCAAACTACCTCACCCAACTTGTTTTGATCTGTTGCTGTACCCCAAGCTCCCCCAAAAGATTTGAGCTCCTCACCCCCCATTTCTAAGTTTAAACTCTGATACTGTCTGAAGGAAACAACCCTGTTTGTCTCTGCCAGGAATTTAAGAATTGCTCAGGGGTGGAGTTATTAAATATCATCATGTAAACACGCTCTTCTTGCTAAGCTTACTTCAGACTATTACTGGATTTGAACCTCTTGTGTAGGATCAGACACCATCCCTGCAACATCCCAAATACATCCCTGCTCCCAATAAAAAGTCCTGCACTTCAAATCCTTCCCTTGAAAATAAACGAAGAAAAAAAAAAAATAATAATGCACATTATCTACAGGCAGCCAATAATTATACTGTAGTGTTTAACCCTATAAGAAGTAATCGGGTCCGAAATATTTTTAGAATAATGATTTATTGTTTACATATAACTGTTACATAAAGGTTCTCTCATTTCATACATTTGAAACTTTTTTTTTTTTTTTTTTTTCCTTCTTCATAAAAAAAATCCTAAATGCCCACTCGGGTACCAGAGATGGTTGAGGGCTTTACAGCTGGTATGGACCTCTGGCTCGCATAGTTATGGCACAAAAGAGACGAGTAAAGGCACGGTGATGACGGAAGGCTTCTCCGGTCACGTTCGAGAGCTTTAGGAGAGAAAAATCATCTCTGATAATAAAGGCTGCATGCAAATTAGACAAGAAGCACAATGGCTTTATTTCTCACATTAAATTAAAACGGCTCTGTTTTGGATTTGATTCAACTAAGAACTTGAGTCGATACAGGGACACGCCCAGTCTTATTTTGTCGTATAATAATTAATATGCTCTACACACAGGAGTCAAAACTCATGCCACGAAGGGCTGTGTGGCTCCAGGCTTTTGTTTCAACCGAGCAGCAGCAGCAGCACACCTGACTCGAGTCATTCGAACAACTGAGGCCCGAGTCTTCAGGATGTTGATTGGCCAGGCTCTGTACAGAGCACACAGATTGACCAATCAAACACCTGAAGACTCCTTGTTTATTTAAATGAGCCAAATCAGGTGTGCTGCTGCTTGGTGGAAACAAAAACCTGCAGCGACATGGCCATTTGTGGCACGCGTTTGACATCCCTGCTCTACAAAGACAAAAAAAATTCTTACATGCAGCGGGTTCTCTACAGTCACTGGGCTGAAGCATCGGTCGGCATTTACAAAACTTGCTATACATTCAGTAGCGGCATTAAGCAGACCCCAGTAGCAGATTTGTTTTTTTTTTTCTTGCATCACACTCGCAGGCTATAGGGCTTATCCATAGTGAATCCTGATCGGGATTTCTCCCATAGGAAGAGCTCAGTGGATTTTTGGCCTTCAGGTTTAGGCGAGTTTATATATATATATATATATATATATATATAGAACATGACTGACAATATACATTAAATTCTCCATATCCACACTGATTCATACACAAGGCATTTAACACTAGATGCAGTTCATGTATAAATACATATGTACACAGAGTTCATGTATTTCCACCATGCTAGCGCCTCCAACAGCAGTAGCTAGCACATTAGAAACTGAGGAAAGCCTCTCTGTTCGCCTGAGTAAGATCAGCATCAGGAGGAAGAGGAGGACGAGGACGAGGAGGAGGAGGAGGAAGAGGAGGACGATGGAGGTTATCCAGGGTGAAGTGCAGACCTCGCTCGTTCCTGGAGTCGGCTTCATGTGGTGAGTGTTTGGCTCATTCGCAGCACATCAGGCGGACGGAGTGACCAGCGAGGGGAAGACTGGAGCGCTCGGCTACGGCGTGCCTCGCCGCTTCCTCGCTGGGGAAGGTGACGAGTGCTTCCCCACTCCGCTGGCCACTAAGGTTATACAAGATGAGCACAGAGTCCGCCTGGAGCTGGAAAATAATTAGACGCACAAGCTTATCACGTCAGGACGGTCCTGGACCGGGTAGATTTAAACCAGAAAAGCTGTTCAGACTGAAATTTGAAAAACAACAGCATAAAGTGACTGGTTTGATTTGCTGCTGGCGCATTCTTAATCAAAGCTGCAAGATTTTTGAGAAACCCTATGAAGAAGGGGGGAAGCAGTTTGGGTTAGTGTGGACTGTAAAGATGTTAATCACAGAACATGAAAGAATAGATTTATTTATTATTTTTTTTGCAAAAGCCGATAGGCAGCCAATAGGCACAGCCTCAAAGCGTCCATACCCGATAACCCAGCTGTCAATCAAACATCAAGGTGCATAAAGGGATTAGTTTTACTCAGGGTCAGACACCATCATCATCATCATCATCACAAGAAAGACAGAAAAGAACAGAAAAAAAGTATGCAGAGAAGTTTAGACTGCTGGGAAACCTGTAGGCATTCAGTTCCACACAGAGTGAGACAGAAACGAAAAACACTACGCTTACGTCCACGAGTTCTGAACTCCAGTCACTCATCACCGGCGGCGCTACACGGTGTGAAGTGTTCTCTGCTTGGTCACAAACCTCGCTCGGAGGATCGGCGTGTCTCCGAACACACAACGCGTGTGCTGAGGGTGGAACAATCTTCAAACTGTGCAGGGCAAGAGGTCCCAGTGACTGGAGTTAAGAAGCCCTGGTTTTAGTCCATGCACATCTGGAGCTGTGGGAGGCCTTACCTGGAGGAGCACCCCCTACAGGCAGAGCCACTCTTTGGGCTGGACCAGAGCACGGGCCTGATCGCTCACTCCCATCACAGTGCTGTAATCCTCAGGAGCATACTATAGCACAACAGCCCATAGTCAGTGGCACAGCCTCATCTCTCTCTCTCTCTCTCTCTCTCACACACACACACACCACTGAATTATGGCCAAACAGGAAATACAACTGTACGCAACTGTTATCCCACTCCCACAGTTACATCTGATTGCATCCACCTGCAAGATTTAATAATGAACCAACATTATTCCAATCCCCAATATTTTAAATTTCAATACTGCTTGGGGGGAAAAGAGGAAAAAAAAATAAAATTAAAATAAAATAAAAAATAAAAAGAGGGAGGGGTGGGTGGGGCTCACAAAAACATTAACTGCAACATTTAGACTCCTTACGTCTCCAGATGCAATTTACATTTATAAAAAAATGTAAAGAATAAAAAAATAAATACCTGCCTGTGAAAAAGACAAAAAAGACAATTGACCAGGAAAACAAAACAAAGTACTGGTGACCAGACGGGGATCATTTTGCTTTGCACCCAATCAGTCCGTCTGCATGTGAACCTGGAGATTTCCAACCGTGAACATGAGCATTGTTCCGGTGGTGGCCTTTAAGTTTTCAAAGATCAATTATGAATATTTCCTTCATATTAACGTCGTATTCTTAAAAATTACGATTTCTATCATGGATCTAACATTATTTCTGTGAATATACTTCAACCTCAATTTTTGTGGGGTTTCTAAGGCATTGTTTATCTCGACTCAAGGCATGTTTAGCATAACAACCAAGTACATGTTCTGTTCAAAGTGAATTAGGGAATTGTGTAAAAAATATTTTTTAAATTACATTTTCAAATGTGAAGGTTGTATTTCTGCGACTGTATAAGCAGGGAAAGTTTAGAAAGTACAGGTTTGTGCAATGGTCCCCAACCTTTTTATCACCGCAGACCGGTCAACGCTTGACAATTTTACCACGGACCTCGGGGCGGTGTCATAGATTGTTTATATTGTAAACATAAATTTATAAAAAATTATTATTAATAATAATAATAATAATAACAATGATCATCATCACTCCATGAATGTTATTTTTCAACGGCTGAAATAAAGTTGGTTAGGAACTTTTCTTAAAAAAAATAAATAAATAAATAATAATTAAAAAAAAAAAAAAAAAAAAAAAAAAAAAAACCAGGTGATGTTGCACCAGCGTGGAGAATTAATGCTCAGGCTCAGTCTCACCCAAAATCCCCGCTATTGTTTGAAACATGTACAACTCGCCTCTGTTCATGTGCCGTCCCCTTGTCGGTTACATTTTAGCGCTCAAATGACCGACATGTAACTGAAAGAATCCGGTCATTTTTCAAAATAAAAGATTTTTCAAAATAAAGATCATTCAGCCTCCGATAATAAATAAAACAGAAATAATTATTTATTTCTTTTGCGGCCTGGTACCGGTCCGCGCCCTGTGGTTGGGGACCCCGGGTTAATGATTTTTTTTTTTTTTTTTTTTTTTTTAAGATCAAGCTGGGTTTCCTCCCCTAGCAATAGATATTCAACACATGGTGCTTTGACACAAAGATTCAGGCCTGACGCAATATAGAATCTAAATCCAAGCACTTACAGTTGATTCTTCGGCCAGATCGAGGACAATCATGATTAATACGCCAAAAGCTATGGCTCGGTGATACGACCTAATAAGTACTGGTGTCTATTTCTGAAGAAATACCATCCCGTCATATGGTAGTTTAGTGATGGATCACTCCGACCTGTGGTGACTTGTGTCATGTAACTTGCAATGCAATATTAAACATATTCAAGTGGTGCAGAGCTCGGACATTGGCCGCCTGGGTTTTGCATGTTCTCCCCACATGGTTGCATGGGTTTCCTCCCACAGCCCAAAGGCATGCGCAGTCGCCTAAGTGGCAAAATAACCCCGAGGTTTGAGTAGTTGAATGCGTGTTGGCCCTGAGATGATCTGTCAAGCTGTCAATGGTGTATCCAGCCTTCACTGAGAGTGGGCCGAGATGGGCACCAGCCTCCCGGCAACCCTAATTATGATGAAACGGCTGAGAAAATTAGTTTGCAATGTCAGATTGTGTAGTAAACAACTGGCCTAAATGAGTAATTAGTCGTCATATTGCAATTCTGATTGGGAGAAAAAAAGGCACACTTCCTGAAATGACACCTGAAGAAAGAAAGAAAAAAAAAAAAAAAAAAAAAAACCTCAAGTAAAACTTCATCCACGGCACAAAACTAGAAACACATGCACACCCAAACACAAAAACTCAGCTTCCACTTCCTGTGTCAGACATACAAAGTATGGAGGGGAAAAAGAAAGAACCCAAAGGAAACACTCTCCCCAAAGACACACACACACACACACACACACACACACACTATGAGCTCCATCCAAGTAGCTAAAAGCACACACTTGGAGGGTGAGTGGGCAGCATTTCATTTCAGTGGTTCAGCCAGGTGTCGACGCTGACTTCAGTTTATTCCCTTCGATCGTGATCCCGGGCTCTCGGATTGCTGAGACCCAAGCAGAGAGCAGTTTGTACCACAGTGTGCGCTTGCACAAAACACAGCCTCACCTTTTAAGCTCAGGTCTGGGGAATGAAACTAATGTAGCACATCAGTTCCATTGATTTCACCCTGTTATGTTACCAGTGTGGGAATTATTACTCAACAAAAAAAAGGGGGAGGGGAGAAAAAAAAAAAAAAAAAAGGCACACGAACACCACAATCCCAATATAAAGCACCAGCCAGTTACTGCCCCCCTCAATCAACCCCCATCCAACCCACTCCTTAGGGCTGAGGTTCATACCATCAGTTGAAGACTCCACCTATACCTTTGGATGTCAGCCAAAAAGGAGAAGGGCAAAAAAAAAACAACAACACGGCAACATAACATTAATATTATGAGCCATATGTTTAAGATAAATTCATAACTTATTCTGTACATGAATATCCAGATACAATTAATTATAATTTAAAAATTATCTGGCTCAATTAATGCCTTAAAGGTGAATATAGCAAAAAATAATTAAGCTCTCTGGACAAAAATTACTCAAGTAGGTAAGAGCTGTTGTGCAACTGATTACACAAATAGATTTAATCAATTTATTTATTTTTTTAAAGATGAGTGAAAAGGAAAGAACCAAATTGAGGAAGTTGTTTTATATTTAAGACCGAGTACAACCTTCAGAAATGTTCATCAGCTTCGACTCTAACCCTTAAAAAAAAAAGTTTACAAATACAGTGGTACCTCACCTTACGAAAGTCCCAACAAACGAAAAAATCCAGGTTACGAAACGCATTTACCTAAAATTTCTGTCTCTGGATACAAAAAAAATTCACGTTACAAAAGCGCCATCTCGAAAATTCAAACAATGTGCAAGTTGATCTCCCATTGGCTATCTCCCAGCATCCCACCCCGGTGGCCTCCCATTGGCCATCTCCCAACATCCCGCCCCGGTGGCCTCCTATTGGCTATCTCCCAACATCCCACCCCAGTGGCCTCCCATTGGCCATCTCCCAACATCCCAACCCGGTGGCCTCCCATTGGATAGGAGGGAGCTATAGCTCCATAATACCCATGACACAGCTCCCTCCCATTGGCTATTATGGAGCTGTATCTGCATAATACCCATGATGCTTTTCGTGTGCCTTCGACCCATTGTTCGTTACGAAGTTCTAACGTGTGTAAAGGACAGTTACTGTTGTTTCATGAGTTTTTCAAGTGTGCTCACTGCAACTTTATTTTTTGGCTCAGGCTTTTAACCTTGCATAAACATTTGTAAGATTATAACTCTGCTAAGAAGACATGGTCAACACACGTGCACGTGCTTCCCAGTGAAAGTGATTCCCGGTGCGAGTGAAAAGAAGTGGGCTCGTGGCATGCGGTTGAGTGATATCGCAAAGGAATATGGCCTCAACCGGTCTACCATCGGTACGATATTGAAGCAGAAGGAGGACTTAAAAGGTATACTTTTATCATTTTTAAAGGGTTTAGGGGGTAGTATTGGGGGCCTTGGAACGAATCAGGGCTTTTACATGTAAAATGCGGTTCAACTTACGGGGGGGAAAAAAAAAAAAAAAAAAAAAAATCAGGTTACGAAACCACTTCTGGAACGGATTAATTTCGTAAAGTGAGGTACCAGTGTAGTTGTTAAAACATTTTTTTTTTTAAATAAATCAACAAAAGAAATACCTGTGTGTTAAAAACCAAGAAAATAAGTGTTGCATTTTTTTGGTAATATAATTAATTTTCTTCCAATATAAATTGAACTGTAAACCCAATATTGCGCTGCTGTGTTCATCCCAGGATTCCTCTACTTAACGTTAGGGTTTCACATCCCGATTTCTGTTACTTTTCTATAATAATATCCATCTACAGTAATAATATCTATTGTTAAAACTGCTACCCGAAAATATGTAAATTACTGAAGACATCGGTGGAATCGTCACTTATGAGGATTAAGGCAAGGAAAAATGTGATTATGTATCCAGTCAGAAATAATTTTTTGTCCAGTGAGCTTAACTGTAGTTTAACATACACTGCACTATATGCTGATGTTCCAGTTTACGATATACGCCGACTTTGCATCCGTATATGATAATCAGATCCGGTGGGTCACTTTATAGCTATAGATTGGTAGCACTCATACTGCTATACAGAGTCTATCTAGCCCCTTTACACCAGGGCACGGGTCCCCAAACTTTTTCCTGCGAGGGACACATAACTATTCCTTTCTCTGACGGCGAGGCCGAGGTCAGTTTGTAACAGAAAAACTGTGACGATCACAGGGCTGCCTAAAAGTAAACATTTATTGTTTTCCAGTAAGCCACGCATAACCAGATATTAGTAACCCTTTCCGGGACCTTCACAGAGAAGAGGAGAGAGAAAAAAAAAAAAAAAAGCTGGTGGCTAATCAGTTGAGTAACCTGAAAGCTGCCCGAACAGAGGAACGGGTTTCAGAGTGTCGGCGCAGATTGTATTCTTTGAAAAGCGCCACTGTGTCTTGACAGATGATACAAACAACCTTTCCTTTGCATCAAACAAAAAAAATAATAATCGTTTATCCACTGCAGATTAAATGCCCTGCATTCTGAATCAAATTTTCTCTTCCATAACCTTTTTACCATTATTCCATTCTATTTAACAGGGAAGAGTCTAGGATTTTTGTTTCGGGTGGGTGGGGGTGTTCAGATGGGGCACAGACGGCAGGAGGATGGAATAGAATGTGATGTTCTGGGTGTGGATTAGTCTTGAGCGCATGGCCAGACTAAAAAAAAAAAAAAAATCAAAATCATAATGTAGCTCTGGTGTTGTTCAGTGCAAATGTGGAAGCGGGCCATATCCGACCACTGCACCAGGGGTCCCCAACCCCGTGTCCACGGACCGATACCAGTCTGTGGATCACTTGATACCAGTCCACAAACAAAATCTTGCACAGTACAAATTTTAGGGGGTTTTTTTGTTTGCTTTTTTTTTTTTTTTTTTTTTAAGAGCTTCCGGATCTTATTTTAAAAACGACTGTTTTTGACATTAGCACTGAAAGCCCTTCTTCTGTTTCCAAGCACATATCTTTGAGAGGCGGGGTTTTCTGCGGTGACAGCCACCAAAACAAGACTACAGAGTAGACTCTAACTGGTCCGCGGAAATATTTTCATGCATTACATTACCATCCATGAGTACTGCACGTGATACATTTTTACGTTCCTTAATAAGCAGGTTGACCCCAACCCCCCATCCCAAACACGCAAAAACACAACTGTTAATGGCAAGGTAGGCATACACAATAAACTGGAAACTTCAGAATTAATAACTGAAATATTTCTCATTGACATCGACTACTAAACTGCACAGATATCAGAAAAAATAAAATAAAATAAATATATATATATATATATATATATATATATATATATATATACAGTCAAACCTCCGCTGACGAACGCTTAAGCTCACGAACTTTTCGCCTCAAGAACTTTAAATTCGCGAAAATATAGTCTCGGCTGACGAACTAGTTTTCGGCGGACGAACCAAACCACGCGGTCGAACAGCGCCACGGTGGCGGCCACGAGAAGCTGACTCACGCTCATGGCGTCACAGTTCGTCACCCCCTTTCTTTGAATGCGGAAGTGGTTTGTGTTTGCTTGACATTTTGGACCATATTGAGTGTACTGTTGCTATTATGGGACCGAAAAAGACCCCACCACAGGCGGAGATCATTGAAAAACACGAACGAGGTGTGCGTTTGTGTGACTCAGCGTCCCAGTACCAGTACGCTAAGTCTACCACCATCCTTAAGAACAAGGAAGCTATTAAGGGTGCGTGTGTGGCCATGCGTGTTTCCAAACAGTAGGCGTTTCCAAACACTCCTTCCAAACAGTAAGTCCCTCCCTCCCTCCTCCTCCCACTCCATTCCATCAAGCCGTCAACTACCATCACAAAGGTAAATAAAACGACTTTATTATACAGTACAGTTTATTTCTTTAATTACAATACAATAGACATTTATTATACATAAAATAAGGTATATTTTTGTGTAGTTTTAAGGCTTATTTAGTAGAAAATTATGTTTTATGGGGACCTGGGAACGGATTATTCTCATTTTAATGGTTTCTTATGGGAAATAAATGTTCGGAAGACGAACTTTTCGCCTCACACACACTTTCTAGGAACCAATTATGTTCGTGAGCAGAGGTATCACTGTATATATATATATACATACATATATATATATATACATACATATACATATATATACATACATATACATATATATATATATATATATATATATATACACACATACATACATATATATACACATACATACATACATATATATACACATACATACATATATATACATACATACATACATACATACATATACATACATATATACATACATACATATACATACATATATACATACATATATACATACATATATATACATACATATATATACATACATATATATACATACATATATACACATACATATATATACATACATATATATACATACATATATATATACACATACATATATATATACATATATATATACATACATATATATATATATACATATATATACATACATATATATATACATATATATATATATATATATATATACACATATATACATATATACATATATACATATATACACATATATACATATATATATATATATATATATATATATATATATATATATATATATATATATACACACACACACACACACATATACATACACACACACATACATATATACACATACACGAGGCACTCCACCGAATGTAGGCACTTGTCGCAAGTGATGTCTGGTGCTTGTGAGACAACGCGTGACTTATCCGGACTTCCAATCTTTCAAGTGAGCAAGTGAAGGTTGATTACTAAACAAGTATTCAACGCGCACTTGCTCACTTGAAAGATCGGAAGTCCGAATAAGCCGCGCTTTGTCTCACAAGCACCATACGTCACTTGCGACAAGCGCCTACATTCAGTGGAGCATATCACATTATATATGTGTGTGTATCTGTTTTGTGTGCATATAAAGTATCGAGCATGTTTATGAGGACACACCAAAATGAACCGCACAGTATAACCATTAATATTCTATGTACTAGTGAGGTTTATAATAACCAAGTGCCATCTTTGCCCACATATTACTCTCAGAGCCTCTTACCTGGTAACCCTGGAAGAAGCTGAGGATGTCTTTAACTCCAGCATTATAAGGAAGTCCCTGCATGCGTACCAGAGCACCATGCTGAGGTAGGATAGCAGGGGTAGGTGGGGCCGCTATCGAGCCTGGAGGAGCTGCAAAATAACCCACTGTAGACGGGGACACTGGAGGACTGAGAGTGAAAAAAAAAAAATGCAAGAGTGCAACAACATACCAGGTACTTATGAAAATGGATTATATCCGCGTACTTGACTTTCTATGCACTGATCTATTCACATAGATTTTTAGAATGTACATAGATAAAGGATGGGATGATACCTGGGGTAATAGGCAGTGTAGTTCATGTTCATATTCATATACAGCTGTGGCTGAGGTGAGTAGTAAGCAAGGGCTGGGGCAGGACTGTGCGCGTGTGGCTGTGGAGTTCTTGGAGTGGCCAGAAGGGGGGGTTGGTACATGGCTGCGTCATTGGAAAGTATAGCGGCTGGAGTTGGAAATGCAGCATAGGTCGGTGGAGAGAGGCCTGAATTTACACGGAAGAAAACAGAGCCCTGAACAATCATCCATTCTTAAAAGTAGCACAGAGCTGAACCATGCAATGATAAACATAAAATAAAAATGCAACATGACACCAAAGCCCAAAACACAAGGGCACAAACACAAAGCACAGCAGGTTGGCAACACTAATGCTCCAGTTTAGAGCCAAGTGTGTCCTTTAGCAGGTCAAAAAATTCAACACATGCATGTTTATATCCAAACAGCCAAATGTGGCACATGTTGAAGGAGTTTGCTCACTACCTACAGGGTATGCACGCACACACACGATAAGTGAAGGTCATGTACCACACACATGGTTGGTCTCTTTCCAACCGTCGCGAGTCCGTGCTGTAATGCGGCTTGTGCACAGAGACACGTTCTGTTTGTTGGAGATACTTCAAGGACTCCATGTTGCATTAAGCCCAGACTTTTAATTTTTTTTTTTAAATTAAAACATGTACACACATACACACACACACACACCTTTCTCCATCACACGACCTGTGCCATGCGATGCGAGCTCTTTTGAATTGCAGGGCAGTGCATGCATATTTGGGAGTGGTTTAACACGCTTGGAGGGAAAGCGCAAACCGCCCACTCAAACAACTGAGCTCACATGATTGGCTGTCAATCGTTGTGAGTGAAAAAAATAAAGTGAGTGTACCATCCCTCACTCCCGTGAAAGCTCAGCTAATGAGCTCCCACAGACTCCCAGTCACGGGCAGCTGTGGCATTAACCAGAATTCGAACTCGTGATCTCCGGGTTAATAGTCACACACCTCATTGATAAGTCACCCGGGACCCAGACGTACATGCATGAACGCACACATATATACATTTTTTATACACATATACACACGCACACAAAAATTATTTTGTATTTTATTGCAATTGTGCGTAAATTAAAAGTAATCAGTGTACATACAAGGGAGTTTGCAGGGCGGCGGAGACAGGCCGCTACGGTTCAGGGTTCCTCCCATCAGCACAAAGCTCATCTCTTCAGTGGAGCACTGGAACACCTCCACATAACGATCCTTCATCATCTTCTTATGGCATTTCTGCGCTACCATAAAGGCCCGGTCTGCTGATTTCATCTGAATGAAAGCATCGCCAGATGGACGCCCCTTAAACATGAACAGACGGAGGACAGTTTGAAGGCTCTTTCCTGTCACATCCTTAAAAATAGTCGCCTGCCTACATCGGAATAAAATTAAACAATAGGCTACGAAATGTACTTCAACAATGAAATTGGCACAAGTATGAACAAATCTGATTCTTTGAAACATGAAATGATTCACGAGAAGTGACTCCTTCCTCACGTCTTTTGTAAAGAGTCGCATTAGGTCAGTGCTTCTCAATTATTTTCTGTGGCGCCCCCTCTAGGAAGAAAAAAAAACATTTCAATGTCCCCCACCGCCCCGCGAGCGACTATAAAATTGTTATTAGTACACCTGTGCACAGCATTGTAACATTAAAAACAAATTATATATATATATATATATATATATATATATATATATATATATAAATATATATAAAAATAAAAGAGTTGAACTCACAATAAAGAAAAACTTCATTAACATTGTTTTTTTAATCTGTAATAGAAATAGATTAGTACTATACTAGAAAATATTCAAAGTGCACCAATACGCCTGAAATTAAAAATACATCCTTATTTAACCTCATTCAACTTCATTGTCTTAATTTCTCCATCTCGCTCCACTTTTCTCTTCATTCCTCTTAGAAATTTTTCCATGTTGTTTCTTGAGGGGTTGTTTACTGCACTTCATAGCGTTTGCTCATGCGAAAAACCACTACACCATAGCGTGACAATAAAAGCGCCACTGCCAACTATTGGAGTGGAGATGCAATTACACTTTATTCTCGTACACTAGTCCAGAAAAGCATGTTCCCCAGGATCATACCCCACCCCCCTTCCCGGCATCGGGGTGCACCCCACTATTTGAGAAGCACTGCATTAGGTTGAAAATACATGTACACCAGTCGGCCTCCTCCTCCTCCATATACAGTGGTACCTCACTTTACGAAAGACCCAACAAACGAAAAATCCAAGTTACGAAACGCATTTGCCTAAAATTGCCATCTCTGGATACGAAAAAAAAAATTCACGTTGTGAAACGCGCCATCTCAAAAATTCAAACAATGCACCTGTTGCTCTCCTACTGGCGATCTCCCAACAGCCCACCCTGCTGGCCTCCCATTGGCTAGGAGGGAGCTGTATCTCCATAATACCCATGATGCTTTTTGTGTGCCTTCAACCCATTGTTCATCACAGAGTTCTAATACGCATAAAGGACAGAGTTACTGTTGTTTCGTGAGTTTTTCGAGTGTGCTCATTGCAACTTTATTTTTCGTCATTCATCATGGGCCCCAAGAAAGTGATTCCTGGTGCGAGTGAAAAGAAGAAGCAGGCTCGTGGCATGCGGTTGAGTGATATCACAAAGGAATATGTCCGAAACCCATCTACTATCGGTACAATATTGAAGCCGAAGGAGGACTTAAAAGGCATACTTTTATCATTTTTCAAGGGTTTAGGGGGTAGTATTGGGGGCCTTGGAACGAATCAAGCCTTTTACATGTAAAATGCTACTCAACTTACAAAAAAAAAAAAAATAAAATAATTAAAAATCAGGTTATGAAACCACTTCTGGAACGGATTCATTTCGTAAGGTGAGGTATGACTGTATTAATGTCTAAAGAAAAGATTGCAGACAAAATTTTGACAAACTTGTACAAGGTTACAGTATACAGTACATACTAGTAATAATACATGTACAGACCTGACTTACAGCCAAACCGTCTTACGAGCTGCTGGTCAGAACCAAATGTGGGACAAGTAAGTGGAACACGACCTTTATATGAACATTAATATAGTTTTTTTGTTGTTGTTGATGCAAAAGGGAATCCCTAACCCAATAACGTCATTCCTCTCACCTGCTGATTGAGCACCATATGAACACCATGGGGTTTAATGTCTATGGTATGCTCTCCCATAAACTCCAGGATGTCCTCGATGGCGGCAGTGTATGGCAATCCGCGAAGCCGAACACAGTCTCTGGTGCTGGCTG
Organism: Plotosus lineatus; assembly: GCA_024760905.1. Lineage (NCBI taxonomy): Eukaryota > Metazoa > Chordata > Actinopteri > Siluriformes > Plotosidae > Plotosus > Plotosus lineatus. The sequence continues at coordinate 25,924,780 of CM045748.1, read as the reverse complement.
GGGTAATGAACGGAGAAACAGCCAGCACAGGAACAGGAAGCATGGAAGTGGGAGGAGGGGGAAGTGTAGATATCAGTGGCGCAGACATGTACCGATTCAAGACCTACAACACAACAAAAGGCATCAAAACCTCTTAAACGATCTGCTTTAAAAACAGAGTTTCGGGTGAAACCCTCTGCGGCGCTCACCTGCTGGACCTCAGCTGCGGTACTGCGGAAGAGCTCGATGTACCTCTTTCCCAGGATCTGTTTATGCTTTTTCAGAGCGTTCTGTGCGTACTCCTCGCAGGCAAACAACACAAAGGCATCACCTGTAGGCCTTCCGTCAGTATATTTAACAAAAAGTAGCCCCTCTGTGCCGTCTGTCACTGGGCTCTCAGGGCCCAGAAAGCCCAGCACATCCTGATGTGTGGCAGTGAAGGGTAGGCCCCGCATTCGGATGATCACCTGATTCTCCTTAGACAGGAACTGTGCCACCTCGTTAGAAGTGCCTGAGCAGGCAGAGGGGGGGAAAGGCAACCATTACTTGAAGACACATTATGCGAGTGGAAAAAAAAAGTGTGTGTACGGTCACAAAACCACCTAAAATCAGGACATTAGGAGAAAAGCTCATACAAAATTTCCCAAGGGTGCAAGTGGTTGTGTGCTTATACGTGTTGTCCCTGTAATGGAATGGTGTGCTGTTCAGGAGGAACAGCGCCATTGTCCCAAGTTGGCTGAGATAGGCTCCAGCCTCTCCACGACAAATGAATGTGTGTGTGATTTAACAGATTTTATTTAGAGATCTACAGTAAGTGTGCATGTGTATTTGCAAGGGATCTACTTTCATCCCTCTCTCAACACACACACACTTTACACCTCACGTGTGAGAGGGCAGAGTGGGTCTTTTCAGTGGCCGCTGTTTGTGCTCCGTCTCAGGGGAAGCTGCACTCTCCAAGGCCCTGGTGGGGGCAGCTGGGATACGAGAGTAGAGTTTCCTCCTGTAACAGCTCGACGTGAGTCAGCACGAGCACACGGCTCACAAAAGAGTCTTTCATTCAACCCAAACATGAGCAAGAGCGACTGACTGCATCAGAGGAGAGTCCTCCACAAATGTTAGTGTTTAGCGGTTTGCTGTGCATGTGTGCGTACATCTCAGCTGTAATTGAAGACTTCCAAAACACATTACCAGCCACTTGATAAAAGCAACTCACCTCCAGCGATCTTAAGGAACTCCTCACCTGTTGCTTTATACACCTGAAACAGAACAACACAACCATCTGGGTGCAAGTGTGATTATAGAGTTGGGATATGATCACGTATAACCTTAATCCGAAGTTCATCAGTCTAACTGTTGGGATACTATAAGATTTTTTTTTTTTTTTAAATCGAGAAATCAAAATACAATCGCAATCTAAAATATATCCCCACTTATTGTGATTAAATTTAAGGTGAGATGACCTTTAAACACTGGTCAGGTGCCAAGGTCATACCTTTTGGAAAAAAAAAAAAAAAAAAAAAAAAAAAAAGCACTTGTATTGGTCATCCTTACTGCATCATTTGTGTACATGTAAAATATTTAAGGAAGATGGGCATCTGTTATAACAAATGACCCTACAAAGCACAAAACTGGGTAATTGTACGCTGTGGCTTACTAGGGGAGCAGTTATCTTGTGTGATTTCCGATGGAAGTGAAAAGAAGAAGCGGGCTCGTGGCATGAGGTTGAGTGATATCGCAAAGGAACATGGCCAAACCCGTCTACCATCGGTACGATATCGTAGCAGAAGGAGGCCTTAAAAGGTATGCTTTTATAATTTTTGAAGGGTTTAGGGGTAGTACTGGGGGCCTTGGAACAAATCACGTGTTTTACATGTAAAATGCAGTTCAACTTACGAAAAATCCAGGTTACGAAACCACTTCTGGAACGGATTAATTGCGCCAAGCAAGCCAGTAAAAAGCTGATTAAAGAGTGAAGAACATCTCTTCTTCTTTTCCTTTCGGCTGTCCCCCCCCCACCCCATCCTCAGGGGTGGCCACAGCGAATCACCTGCCTCCATCTTCATGGAAGTCATATTAATGATTCGCATGTTTGATTTGGCGCATGTTTTTACGTCGGATGGCCTTCATGACACAACCCTTTAGCAAGGGACAGAAACACGCTGACGGCGATGCAGCTACTCCTGTTGAAAGTCAGCAATGGTTCTTTTACATGAACCTCTCACCATAGACCAGGGGTCTCCAATCTTATCCACAAAAGAAAAAAAAAATAGACTCCACATCCATGTTTCAACTCTGGAGTGGGGCCATCTTGGTGAGATCACCTTGCTTTAAGTCTCACCAAGATGGCTTCACTTCAGAATTGAAACAGTAATGTCCAATCTCGTTGTTTTTTTCCCTTTCTTTTGATGATCAGTGATTGAAACAGGTGGAAGGTGTGGCTAATGTTTGGTTGAAGTGAAAACCTGCACCCACACCGGCTCTTTGTGGATAAAATTGGAGACCCCTGCCATAGACAGCGAGAGACATGGTTGGCCTTTGATAACCCAGTTAGCTGTACTTAGGGGGGGGGGGGGTGACAGTGACAACCCTGTGGAGAGTGGGACTCAAACCCCCAACCTTAGGATCAGCGATCCAGTGCCTTTTACCACCAGGCCACCACTGCCCCTCTCTGAACAACATTCCGTACTGTAATTATTCATCCATTTTCTCAGCCGCCACTGCAGGACCAGCATACACACTTGAGAATTGGAACAGCCAATCAGCCGACTGTGCATGTTTTTGGACCGTCTGAAGAAACCGAACTACCCGGAGAAAAACTTATGCAAACATGCCGGAATTACCACTTCTTTTAAAAAAAGACCTTGTATACAACCTACCCGTTTTGAGGTCTAAATGGATGGAATGAAGCAGCTCACCTCAATATATCTGCTGCCCATGTGGTGTTTGTGTCGTTCCATGGCCATGTCTCTGTGCTCAGAGTTTATAAATCGGACCAGAGCCTCTCCATTCCTGCGACCCTGAGCATTCAAACACAGTGCCACACCACCTCTGACACGAACACGTACCACAATTAATAACACGGGTATTGTAATACACTCTCTGTAATTATTTCTCATCCAACATCCCCCTTGGTGTAACTGGGGTTTGGTTTGGACCCGCCCATCCCCATATAAAATACGCTCTTACTTGGCAATGTTCAGGCCCTTGAAGAAGCGAGCAATGTCCTGATCTGAAGATTGCCATGGCAACCCTCTGGCTCTGATCACTGTCTCACTGTCCACTGGTTCTGTCTTACTGCTGCGGGAAAGACAAGATTGTTTTCAGACTGTTCCAGGAACATTATTATGTTACTTTAACCTGATCCTGGCACTGGACACTGTTTTATAACTTTACTCATCAGTTCATAATCAAGTACATAGTGGGTTAATCCTCCAGGGCCAGAATGGGGAAATGCTACTTTAGCAACAGACTCACCAAGCACCAGATTCAAACTTGTACTTGACTGTCTCAGATGAGGAAAATTTGTGATCTGGAAAAAGAAAAAGAGAGAGAGAGACAGGTGATGGTTAAAAATGAAACAAAGGGAGGTCATAACTAAATGCAGGTTTCCACGCTTGTTATTATGCCCAAACATCATGATTAGAGAAGCGGCTTTGGGACCTAAACATCGGTAGTTCGATTCCGAACCTACCAGGAAAAATGTTTGGCCTCTGGGGATGTTGGGAGCTGCACCTTCCCTTTCTTCACCTTCATGGTGGAAGTGCCCTTCAGCAAGGCACCTAACCCCATAACTGCTCTCCTGGAGCCCCAATGCGTGTGGCAGCCCACTGCTCCAGGTGTGGGTGCGTCCACGTGCACTCACTTTGTCTTGGTTAAATGCAAAGACAATATCCATTCTATCTATTCCTTCATCAAATGCCCTTCTTGACCCAACCCTTTAGCAAGGGACAGAAACACGCTGACGGCTATGCAGCTACTCTTTACAAAAGGCAGCAATAGTTCTTTTACTTAAACCGCTCACCACAGACAGTGAGAGACATGGCCGGCCTTTGATAACCCAGTTAGTGGCACTGGGGGGGGTGGGGGGGTGGGGGGGGCAGTGACCACCTTGTGGAAAGTGGGACTTGAAATCCCCTACCTTAGGATCAGCAATCCAGCACACTTTACCACCACCGCCCCACAAAGGCAATAATATCCATTATGGGATTAAGACAGTGCTTCTCAATTATTTTCTGTGGCGCCCCCTCTAGGAAGAAAAATACGTCCGTCCCCCCACCGCCCTGCGAGCGACTATAAATAGTATTATTTGTTTGTAAAATTGTTATTAGTACACCTCTGCATAACATTGTGTCAAAAATGATTTGTATTAACATTAAAAACAAAAAGAACTACAGTTCAACTTACAATTTCAACTTACAATAAAGAAAAAATTCATTATCATCGTTTTTTAATCTGTAACAGAAGATTTAAAGTTCACCAATGTACGTGAAAAAAAAAAAAAAAATACATCCTTATTTAAACTCGTTCAACTTATTTATGTCTTAATATCTCCGTCTCTCTCCACCTTTCTCTTTGCTCCTGTTAGAAATTTTTCTGTGTTGTTTACTGCACTTTATATCGGTTGCTTGTGCAAAAAAAAAAAAAAAAAAAAAAAAAAAAAAACGCTCCACCATAGCACGACAGAGAGCACCACTGCCAACTAATGGATTGGAAGTGCAATTACACAATTCTCGTACACTATTCCAGAAAAGCATGTTCCCCGGGGTCATACGCGCTCCCCCCAGCATCACAACGTACCCCGCTTGGCATCATACTATTTGAGAAGCACTGGATTAATACCATAAGTAAAAATTCACGACATTCATTCGCTACACAGAGATACACAAAGGCCTGTACATAGGGATAAGCACAGGCTATGTTTAAATTCCAGATCTCTACCGTGTTGAATATTGACAAACTTACCATCTTCAATTAATGAAGCTGCAATTTATTAAAACGACAATCGATCAAATCCGTTTTGGGTAAAAATTGATCCCGAATCTTGTCAAGTCAACAGATTTGACTGATCAGTATTACTTTACCCCATGAAAAACCCCATGTAACCAGAGGTAGATGACCAAGATCAACCCCCGGCCCCAGCCTGTTAGCGGATTTGCTAGTTTAGCAGTTAGCAAACCATGAAAGCCTCCCTGTCAATCATGTGATCTGCAGTGCTCTTGCTGACAGGGGAAAATTCCTTCCAAAAGCTAAACTGATTTCACCATACTGTGCATCCTCTTTTTTTTTTTTTTTTTTTTTTTTATAAAATCACATTTTTGCTGAAAGCAGATGTTCAGCAAATGTGTAATATTATTGAAACGGGAGTATTTCCCCATTCGTGTGGTGTCTTCTATTAAAAAGTACTTGCTTAAAGATAAAAACATGATCTGAAACTGAATACTGACGTAATAAATAATGTGCCAAAAACATTAGCATTTACTATAGCAGGAATAAGAGGACTGACTATATGGCTCAGCCAGGATGTGCTGGATGATCATCATCATGCTCTTCACCTCCCTTACTCCAGCCCTCTGCTCGCCCACTGCTGGGAGACACAGATCTGAGAGCACAGGTTAAGGAAAAAAAATGCTGTATATCACACAACATGTCGGGAAGAAACCATAAGATGATGATGATGATGAGTAAACATTAAGGATGTAAGGATACAATCGAGCATAGAGGGAAGGGTGAGGTCTTTCACTGGACCGGCGTTGGGACAGCATTGGTGAAACTCTTGTTTTAAATCCACAAATGAGTAAAAACAGTCTGGCAGGACCAAATTCTAGAAGTAAAAAAATGCACAAAGATGTCAATCAGTCTTTCTTTAGTCAACAGTGACTGTGTAACTCTTTGCATGCAAACTTTGAATCTTCCGTGATGCTGTTGCAACTACTGCACAACTATCAGGTTCGATTTTCAATTTAAAAAAACAACAAGAAAAAAAAAAAACAAAAAAAAACAAAAAAAAAAACCCATAACATGAAAACAGGATATGGCTGGGTTGGCATGATGGTATGGTAGTTAATACATCCACCTCATAGCAAGACTGCTCAGTATGGGCTTTCAGGTTCTCCCCAGTCATGTGCAGATTATTTCCTGATACTCCAACTTCCTCCCACAGCCCATAACTCATGCACATCAGACAAGGTGTGAATGTCTGGGTGGGTGTGTGTGTTGGCCCTGCAATGATCTGGCAAGCTGCTCACGGGGTGCCCCATCTTCAGCCCAGTGTCAGTTCAGCCTCAAATGTGACCCTGATAAAATAAATGGCTTCACCAAACAGTCATGAGTGATAGACAGATGGCCTGACTTGTGATTTGGATTCACGGCGGGGCGGGGGCATACCATACCTTCCGAAATTAATCCATTCCAGAAGTGGTTTCATAAGTTGAGCTGCATTTTACATGTAAAACGCGTGATTCGTTCCAAGGCCCCCAATATTACCCCCGAAACCCTTTAAAAATTACAAAAGTATACCTTTTAAGGCCTCCTTCGGCTTCAATATTGTACCAATGGTAGACGGGTTTGGCCATATTCCTTTGCGATATCACTCAGCTGCATGCCACGAGCCCGCTTCTTCTTTTCACTCACACCGGAAATCACACGCGTGTGTGTTTGTGTGTGTTCACGTGCGTGTTGACCATGTCTTCTTAGCAGACTTATAATATTAAAAATGTTTATTTTTTGGCTCAGGCTTTTAACCTTGCATAAAGTTGCAAAGAGCACACTCGAACAACTCACGAAACAACAGTAACTCTGTCCTTTACACGAAAAGCATCATGGGTATTATGGAGATACAGCTCCATAATAGCTAATGGAGGGAGCTGCGTCATCGGTCCTAGCCAATGGGAGGGCAGCGGGGGCGGGATGTTGGGAGATAGCCAGTGGGAGAGCAACTCATGCATTGTTTGAATTTTTGAGATGGCGCTTTCGTAATGTGAATTTGTTTCATATCCAGAGACAGAAACTTTAGGTAAATGCGTCTTATAACCTGGATTTTTCTTTTGTCGGGACTTTCGTAAGGTGAGGTACCACTGTATTGTGTATTGTGCAATGAATTTCTCTATAGAGGTCAAAAGGAAAAAAAAAGTCTGTCTAAAAAGAATAAATAAATAAATAACTTAATAGCATGCGTCAAATTGATGATCAGTAATCATGCAGTAAAGGAGTATGTGATGGACAGATGGGCAGCCAGGTGGACATGCAGCATTACTATACTGTATTTCCCTCCAACAATCCAGGTCAGAAAAGAATAATAAAAAAATAAATAAATAAAAAAAAGATATATTTTAATTTTTATTGCAAAATTTTGCCCCGTCTGCATTTATTCTATTTGTTTACCTTAAAAGTGAAATAAGTCACTAACCTTTTTCGAAGCCTCGGGGTGAAGGGCCTGTCGGATGACGAGTGGTCCATCCACACACAGTGTATAGGAGCTTCTCCCCAGAGCTTTAAGGTCCGCTGATACAGCCTGCTGGAACTGCACACCAGGAAGGTAGAGAGGGGAAAGAAAAGGTTTCTTCAACTGGCTCATGAACATAACACAGTGTAATTAGCATTCGTGCATTCGTGCACGTGCGTACCACGTAAATGGCTGATAAACACCACGATATGCAAACGTCTGCATCGAACATTAGGCTTGGCAGCAGACTTAAAAATAAAACATATCCTAAACACTAACAAAAAGCAATGATCAAGTTCAACCAAGATGGTTTCCTTCCACAGTAAAAACAGATGCGCGATAGGTTGACCGATTGCCCCAAATTGCCCCTAAGAGTTAGTGTGAATGGATATGGATGTGTTTTGGCCCTGCAATTGTCTGGCAAACTGTTTTAGACGAGATAGGCTTCAGCCTCCTTATAATCCTAATACGAGTAAGCTGTGCAGCAAATGAGTGAGTAAACACTACTGTATCACCCAAACATCCATCCATCCATCTCCTGGTCATCTAAATAGCAAAAAGTTTATCATCTAATAGCTGAGCTTTTTACAAAATAGCTGAACTTTTTCCTCCACCAAAAACAAGCAAACACATGACATCGGAGTTCAGGGATCAGTAGGGTGTGGCTAAAGGGAAACCTGCTAATATACAAGTACTAGAGAAATAAAGCATCTTATTGAGTGAGGCAGTAGTAATTAGGAAGACCTCCCTAACACTCCATAGTCATTCAAATAATTATGGATAATTAACTAAATGTAATGGAATGAGGATAGAAGGATGATTCAGAAATAAACAATGGAATACACAGTGAGAGAGACCACATCGTTAATGTTTCTTTGGTACCCAGTCAACTGATTGTCAATCAGTTTATGAAAACAACAACAACAAAAAAGTAAATCCCAATAAAATTTCTAAGGCATTACAGGGATCCCTCTCTTTCCAAAGTTAATTGGAATCAAGTTCTCCTCGCGACCGCCAAATTCCGCGAAGTAGGATCAAACACCCCCCCCCCCGGCTGATGTATACGTACATGTATGTGTGTATATAATATGAATAAATACATATTCAATGCTATGGGCAGTGATGGTCTAGTGGTATAGGGTGCTGGATCGATGATCCAAAGGTTGGGGGTTCGAGTCCCACTCTCCACAAGGTTGTCACTGTCCCCCCAGTGCGGCTAACTGGGTTATCAAAGGCGGGCCATGTCTCTCACTGTCTATGGTGAGAGGCATGTAAAAGAACCATTGCTGACTTTCGTAAAGAGTAGCTGCAAAGTCGTCAGCGTGTTTCTGTCCCTTGCTAAAAAGGGTTGTGACAGGAAGGACATCCGACGTAAAAACCTCTGCCAAATCAAACGTGCGAATCAGATGATTCGCTGTGGCGACTCCCGAGTAAAAGGGAAAAAGCCGAAAGGAAGACAGACAGACATATTCAATTTTATAAATGCTTACATTAACAACAATAAAAATTAACGCATAAGACGTAAATAAAATATGAATACACACACATGGAACGGGAAAAAGCCGAAAAGAAGACAGACGTGCGCGCACAAAGATGCGCACCTCACATAAAAATGTAAGTAGTTTTGTTGGGAGGTTTTGGGTTGTTTTTTTGTTTGTTCGGGGTTTTATTTTAATTTTTTTTTTGCATAATTGGCCTTGTTTTTGCTGCATTTTCCTTAACAATTCCCCTATTATTCCTTATTTTTTAATTCGATGAATATTAAAAAAAAAACACAATGCAGTGAAGCTGCATGAATTGATGTGTGAAGTAGTGAGGTGTACCTGTATATCACAGTTGTTTTTTTTTAACTCAAATTACTAATTTCCCAAAACAAAATGTTTATAAAGACTCCAGGTTCTTATTAGGTTCATTATCCAGTTAATGAGTTCATGTTCCGTGTGCCCATTAATATTTAGTATTGTATTGCTTAGCCAAAAAAGAAACAAAATACAGTATGTGTTTTTAAGCAAGGGGCGAATTTTTGATTTGTTTTTTTTAATTGATAACACCGCAGCCTTTTTGGGTACTCTATTGGGCCTTGGACTTAGGACAACCTTCCAAATCATTTTCCATGTTTATAGAGCAGAGCTAAAAATATTCAATGTCCAAGATTCAACTTATAATAATATATAGAGCATCCTTCACAATCCACCGTCTCAGAAAAGTTGCTTTTTTTGTTGTTGTTTACAATTTTCACAGCAGTAAATAATACGGATTATTGCTTTTCCCTTTCCTCTACATGGCTACTGAAGTGCCCTTGAGCAAGATACCGAACCCGGGGCACTGCAGCCCACTGCGCTCTTATATGTACTGGTATCGGGGAGGTTCACTGCATCAGAGGAATCACAGAAGTGTCTAAAATCTTTTCAAAAAGTAAAAGTATTCATAATTAAATTATTGGAGGGGGGAAGCAAGTGCCATTTTAATTAATTTTAATTGTTCAAATAACCTGGAAAATATAACGAACAGGATAAAAGGACAAATACTTGTTTCAGACTTGATGTCAGAACAAGTGTATTAATCGGCTGAGAAAGGTTTCACAGAAAACAGACGTCTGGTCTATTTGCTCGTTTGTGTTCAGATGGGCCTCCTGTCAATCATCTTGTAGATGTACTAGATCCTTGGGATTGAAGTTTCTTGTCCACGAGTAGCGATCGGTGAACTCAAAAAAGTTTTCAAGATAATATAATACACACACAGTACGGACAAAATAATAATGTAATGCACATGCAGTGTATTCCAATACCAAAGAATATGAACAAGTAAAATGAACAAGAAAAGTTCATGCCACTTCATTTTTTTTTTTTTTTTTTTTTTTTTAAAAACCACAGCCAGGGCTTACTGGGACACAGTATGATTCACATAACAAATGGTCAGCACTAAAATACAGTAGTTGGTGTTCTTTCAAGTGTGCAGTGTTTAGACCAATTCGGTCACGCCTCAATTCGTCTCCACCCTTGGTATTGTTCATTTATACCGAGTCGAGAATATCGTAATGTTTATAGACTGACACTAGAACTGTAGACACACGAGACAGTGGGGTAGATGTGACCTCTAGTGAAGCTTGACCTGCTTATTCCTAATTATGGTCGCGATGAGATTGACCCCCCCCCCCCCACTCCCACCCACCTCAGCCAACTCTAGGGAGGGAAGGGGACACCCTAGACAGCTGAGCAGGCCATCACAGGGCAGAAACATGTGGACGCCTGTGGCAGCTCCTCTTGATGAAAGTCAGCAATTGTTCTTTTACATGAACCTCTCACCACAGACAGTGAGAGACATGGCCGGCCTTTGATAACCCAGTTAGCTACCCAGGGAGGGGATGACAACACAGTGACAACCCATGGTAACTGAGGCTTGAACCCACAACCATAGAATCAATGATCCAGCACCTATACCACTAGGCCACCACCGCCACTGCGTTGAATATGAATTTCTTGATATTATATACACATATACATGTAAGTATATGTCAGTCAAGGGGACAGCAGTGACAATCCGGTGATGGTAGGACTTAAACCCATGACCTTGAAATCAGTAATCCGGCACCTTACCACTGCCCGATGATTTACAAATGGTAAATTATTAAGCTGATATGAAACTGGCTGCTTAGATCCAAGTCATGATTTTGTACCATTTTTCATTCATCCATTTTCCAACCAATAAAAAAATAAATAAAAAGATTAAAAAATAAATCCATTTTAAACTCTTGAGAACCAACCGTCTTCATATGACAACATTATATCTTCTCCCAACTTCACCGCATGCAAGATCCTCATTTGAGGGCGACAGGGTGTAACTCCTATTCCAAACAACGTCCTGTTTGAGGACATTAACCAATTCAATAATTATCAGGTGTGAAGGGACAGACGCGCTCTGGAGAAATTAGAAAACACATACACACAGCATTCGGTTTTGGGTCCCGTAAATGTCTCTGGAGAAGAGAAAAGGAAAAAAAAAAAAGGGTTTTAATTTGTCCGGTTGTGCTCCTACAAATAGGAAAAAATAAACAAATAAATGCTTTTGATTTATTGCTCACAGATATACAGCCCATTAAATGGAGCATCAGTTGTGAAAATACCTTAAATATATCAAACAAAATTTTTTTTTTACGATTTACTCTAGCTGCATCGTCTTGGATCCCACATAAACTAAGCATGACCGCGGGTACAAAGTGTTATGTCCGGTACGCAATTCATAGGTCACAAGGTACCGAAAAGATAAAGCCCTACTGCTTGACAACATACCTGTATACCATCACACACTGTTGCCTACATGAGTAAATAGATTGCGTGTACATCTGACTGAAAGCCAAAACAAAAAACAGGTCAAACCAGCCTAGCGGTTTGTGACACAACGCCGTCTTTATCCACGGGCCGCTTTAATTATGTGTCCTGCACCTGCGTTGGATAGAAAACTTTACTTAAAAAAAAAAAAAAAAAAAAAAAAGTCTGTTTACTGAATACACGCCCTCAGCTTATAACCTGCACTATAAGGATCACTGCAAGCATATACAGGAATCCCTCACTACTCCATGCTTCAATTCATACGGCTTCAGTGCATCGCTTTTTTTTTTTTTTTTTTTTTAATTATTTAAATATTCATCGAATTTAAAAAATAAGGAAATTAAGGAAGAATAGGGGGAAAGTTACGGAAAATGCCACAAAAATAAGGCCAATTATGCAAAAAAAAAAAAACCCAAGTCCAACACAAAACAAAAAACAACCCAAAACCTCCCATCAAAACTACTTACATTTCTGTGAGGTGCGCAAGCATTTATAGCATTGAATATGTATTTATTGATATTAGATACACATATACATGTACGTATACGTCAGGCGGGGGCGGGGGTTATCCTACTTCGCGGATTTCGGTGGTCGCGTAGCGATCTCGGTCCCAATTAACCGCGGAAAGTGAGGGATCCCTGTATTCCATACACATCCACAGCCACATGGACTCAAAAAATTACATCATCACTTCCAAGTGCATAAAAGCTTTAATTATTCATCCCTGGCTTTTTATTTTATTTATTTATATTTTAACTGCAGTATATATGTTGTGCATGACCAAGTACCACATCTGAAAGAAAACTAGGATCTGTATGAGAAGAACGCATTTTGAAGCATCTCACACAAGAGACACCAATGATTAACTTTGAGGGGGAGGGGCCAAAAGCAGATCATGCTACAATTAAATATTACTGACATTAACTAGTCCAAGGCAACATTTTACTAAACGGCATTTTCACTGTAAGAGACACCGAAAGTCAGCAGACCCATAAGAAATGTTTTGTGACAGTAGAAACACATCGCACGTTCTCATGAACTTTAATATTCGCAAACGTTTCAGAATCAAATTTCAAAATAAAAAATGTCTTATTCAGAACGGTACCGCACGCTTACATACGCTGATCGTGACTCATGACACACAATATCCTAGACCACTCCCACACACCCAGATTAACATTTTTAAGGAGGTGAAAATATTTATTTAAAAAAAAATAATAATTAAAAGTAAAATTCACTGCATTTAGAGAACATTAACAAAATTCTTAATGAATAGTACGGCAAAAAAATGTCATGCATTATCCACTCGGAATAATGTTTCTTAATCCAAGATGGTAGACCAATCAGAGTGTGTCGTTTATAATTCAGAGGCCTTGAACTTTTCTAAATGTCTTCTAAAGTCAGTGTATTTGGAGGCGGTGGCGTCATCAATGTCATTCTTCAAAAAAATAAGTAAATAAACAAAAACAAACAAACAAATCACAGGAATCTTTTTGTTTGTGTTTTCCTGTGTTCCCATGTACCGAAACTCAACCAATATATAAAGATCAGAACATTACAGAGCATGGATTACTTATTTTTCCATGTTGTGTGTACAAAATGCCCCCAGTGCAGCTAACTGGGTTATCAAAGGCCGGCCGTGTCTCTCACTGTCCATGGTGTGAGGTTCGTGTAAAAGAACCATTGCTGGGTTTCGTAAAAGAGGAGCTGCACAGCCGACAGCGTGTTTCTGACTTGTAATGGCCTTGCGAGCTGCCCAGAATGTACTCTGCCCTCACCTGGAGTCGGCTGGGATGGGCGCCAGCCTCCCCGTGTCCCTAATAAAGATCATGTGGGTGCAGAAAATTAATTAAATGTACAAAAATGTTTAAACCACAGATGTCGAACTCATGCCGGAAAGGGCTGTGTGGCTGTAGGTTTTGGTTTCAAACAAAGCAGCAGCAGCAGCAGCAGCAGCAGCAGCAGCACACCTGTCTCGGCTCATTTAAACAAACGATTTGAGTCTTCGGGCGGTTGATTGGTCAATCTGTGTGCTCGGTACAGAGAATGACCAATCAACTGCCTGAAGACTCACCTCAGTTGTTTAAACGAGCAAAGTCAGGTGTGCTGCTGCTGCTTGGTTGAAACAAAAACCTGCAGCCACACAGCCCTTTGTGGAACGAGTTCGATACCTGTGGTTTAAACGGTATTAAAAACACCTTCAGCTGCACAGCGCTGCTCGGGGTACACAGTGACACTCACTGTCGTGTTTAACCCTAGAAGTGCCCAGCGTTAAAGCTCAAAATGCCATGCATTTTTTTAGTGAAATTATTACTTTTTTTTTTATATTGAATGCAGAAACTACCAAATAAATACCATTATATACAACCTTATATGAAGATTATAGAGGCCTTTCCAAAAAGTATTTTAAAAGAAAAACTTAAAGCAGATTTTTTTTTTTTCAGCTTTGGCACTGCCAGGGTTAAAAGATGTAAGAATTATTTTGGGTTTTTTTTTTCCTGTTCCTGTATAGTATTATAAGGATCCCTCACTTTCCACGGTTAATGGGGACCGAGACCCCCTAAAACCACCAATTTCCGCAAAGTAGGATCAACCCCCCCCTTACTGACGTATACGTACATGTATACGTGTACATAATATCAATAAATTCATATTAACGCTATAAATGCTTATAATAACAGTGAAACATTCAAAAATAATGCATAAGATGTAAAAATATAAACAGGCGCGCGAACACAGAGACGCGCGCGCGCGAACACAGAGACGCGCGCGCGCGAACACAGAGACGCGCGCGCGCAAACACACGCGCCTCAAATAAAAATTTAAGTAGTTTTGTTGGGTTGTTTTTTTGTTTGTTTGGATTTTTTTTTTTGCATAATTTTCCTTAACTTTTTCCATTTTTTTCGATAAATATTTTTGAAAAACCCGAGATGCACTGAAGCCGCAGAAACTGAAGCACGAAGTAGCGACGGATCACTGCATACTAAAACAGTTACTCGTCTCGTGCTCAGAGGATGTTGCTAAATTGAAAAGTCTCCATGAAGGTCCATCTTGGGAACTATTCAGCAATGTCCACCATGCCCTGAGAAATGATACAGTCTCCTGGAGAATCAATAAAGTATTCTGACGCCACGCATAATTCATTATAAATGTGGTTCCTAACACACTCAAAATACTTAAATATTTTATTTGCACTCTTATCAGATAACCTTACAAAACATTTTGAAATAAAAAACGAGGCGAGCCTTCACGCGTCGTCGGTACTGGGTCGTAAATGCGGTCTGCAGACTTCAGTGTTTTCCTGTATCTCAAAGCACCTTTTCATTCAGACAGAACTTTATTAGTTCTTATGTAATCCATCAGTCCATAATGATGCACTATCGACAGTGAAATCCCTCGTACTGACACCTGACCGGAACCTTTATTCATCCCATTCTGATCGGACGGAGATCGGTGTCGGACATGACGCACACACTCTTTAACCCATTGAAGCTTGTTAACGTCTCGTGTAAACATCATGAGTAACGAGTGCACCGGCCGATAAGCACTTAAGCACCAATCTGTTAACTTTGGAGCAAATTAAACCCAAAAAGATATGGAGTTTATGGTGGTAGCAGTATCGCAGGTGCTGTTTCTACTCCAGGAAGCACAGGCAGGGTGGAGAGTTGCTTCAGGGGTGGAGCACTAATCTGACAAACAGCGGCATTTTGCAACACGTCCAAGCCTGAGGGTGTGCTGAGGCAGCAGGCTGAAACAATCAAATCCGATTTCTACAATTTTATTAGCATGACTGAATTTGCAAGTTCAGACAAGACGCTGTACAAACTGGTTCGGTTCACAAAACACATCAGCATGACTCAAGACTGAAATGGCTTCATGTTCCAAAAGGCACCAAATCCAAACCTTAAGCTGTGGCGAAATGGTTGTTTTTGTTTACTGGAAATTGTCTGAGCTCATATCTGTCAAATCAAAAGTAGTTCCACTCTTCTGGACGACTGACAGCCTTGTAATAGGAGACTGCGCAGACAGCAGTGGACTCGTAAGTGCACAACTCTGATCATAACGACAAGAAACAGCAGCCGACTACGTCTGTGTGTTTGTTTACTATGATGACCGCAGTCATCAGGCCACACCTTGCACAAACCAGTGCCTGGATTAATTCCTGCCCCACAAGAAGGGGAAAAAAAAAAAAAAAAAAAGCTACGCCCTGCTCTTACCTCAGAGCCAAAACAACAGGAATGACAGAGAGACAAAAACACAGCTGACGCCAAGCAACAAGTGGCCAAATGCAGCGCGGTTTAACCCGCCCACGACACCTCGATCCAACACGCAACAGCTACTCAATTCAACTCTACATGCATTCTAATAGGCCAATATTGTAATAGTGAAAAGAATCTGGAGAACTAAAGTTGATATTCAGGGATATGAACAATATTCCATCAGTGTGACTAAGGGACTCCGTGATCTTTAGCCTTTTCCCAGCCCAGCCTTTGTGTGCACAGATCACTCAGAAAAGAAGATAAAAGTAATGGGAGGGTCTAAATCATATCAAGAATTCAAACCTACCACAATACACACATACACACACACACACACCTCTTTGTAGTCAGCTCTATCTGATCAGCTGCGGTGAAGCCTTTCCCTGCAGAAGAGTCTGTTCAGGTTTAAAAAAAAAAAATAAATAATAAGTATTTTTTTAATATAACTATTTAACCGAATTGGGGTTTTTTTTGTTTGTTTTGTTTAATTTAATTTTTTTTTTTAATTCGCATTTTGTAATTTTATCTGCTTCATCTTAAATATTTTGATTTGATGCTGTATTTTTAGATGTCATGATAAATTAGGGTGAGAATAATGAAGCCCTGGGTGTGGTGTCCTACCCTATTACAGGAGCCGACATGCTCATACCGGCCCAGACCCGAGCCCAACAGCTCACACTTTTGGCATTTGGCAGACACCCTTATCTGGAGTGACTTTTTAAATCATTTTTATACAACTGAGCAACTGAGGGTTAAGGGCCTTGTTTTAGGGCCCCTGGGGCTTGAACCCATGATCTTCGAATCAGTCAACCTGAGTCTCAACCACTGCCCTTAAACATCAGTGGCCATTAACATTGACAGCATTTGACAGACATCCGAACCAGAGCAACTTACTGATCAATACAACGAGGCAATTGAGGTCCCAGCAGTGGCAGCTTGGCAATCCTGGGCTTGAAACGCCAGTCTTTGCATCAGTAACCGAGACCACAAACCACTTTGCCACCACTGCCCTGTTCCCCTCGCTCCCGCTCTCGAACACCTGTCAAAAGGCAGGTGCAGCACCAGTTACACATAAACCTGGCCACAGGCATAACACACTATCTCTTTACTGAATCCCAACCTCGAGCTGAGAGCAGCATACACAGAGACAGAGAGAGAGAGAGAGAGAGAGAGAGAGACAGAGAGCGAGACAGACACACACACACACACACACACACACACACACACACACACACAAAGTGAGAGAGACAGACAGAGAGAGACACACACACACACATAGTGAGAGAGAAAGAGAGAGAGACACATACACAAAGTGAGAGAGAGAGACACACACAAAGTGAGAGAGAGAGAGACACACACACACACACACACAAAGTGAGAGAGAGACAGAGAGAGAGAGAGGGAGAGAGACACACACACAGTGAGAGAGAGAGAGACACACACACACACAAAGTGAGAGAAAGAGAGAGAGAGAGAGAGAGGGAGACACACACAAAGTGAGAGAAAGAGAGAGAGAGAGAGAGAGAGAGAGAGAGACACACACACACACACACACAAAGTGAGAGAGACACACACACACACACACAAAGTGAGAGAGACACACACACACACACACACACAAAGTGAGAGACACACACACACACACACAAAGTGAGAGAGACACACACACACACACACAAAGTGAGAGAGACACACACACACACACACACACACACAAAGTGAGAGAGAGAGACACACACACACACACACACACACACAAAGTGAGAGAGAGAGAGACACACACACACACACACACACACACACACAAAGTGAGAGAGAGAGACACACACACACACACACACACACACACACACACAAAGTGAGAGAGATGCTTCTTCATGCCTAGATTGCAGCGCAGAGGGATCTACAGGACTGTGATTCTGTGAAACATGGCTCGAGGAGAGTACACCCGATAAGGCGATTATACCAGCCGGCTACACGGCCTTCATCCCCTGCAATCTCAAGCACCGGAGTCGTCATTCGACTCCTTCCCGTCTGGGCTTATTGCTAGCTGGGATGCGGCTCACATTGAGCTGCCTACCATAGCATGTTAGCTCTGCTTAGTTATACACGCCCGAAGATACTCCGATCTTATAGCTGTAGTACAGTCGACCGGTCGTAGACGAGCATAGTGCAAAACATGAACAAACAAAACAACAAATAAAACAAATTAAAACGAACAAAAAAAAAAAAAAACAATTTAACTCTGAGAACTCCATGACGTTGCCCTCTGGGCAGCACCATCTTGGAGACATCATTCCAAGTTCAATGTAAAAGGACATGAAGAGTACTGTAATAAAGTTTATCCTTTTGGTATCGTTTGTTAAACATGCTACAGAACATAAAATCTCACGCATAAACATGAACTAAGGTACTGTACTGGAATAATGATTGAAAAACATTTTAATACAACAGTCCAGAGTAAAGCGTCGTTTCTCAGGAGAAAGTCTTATTTCTTCAGAAGAGACATCCAGTGTTTTCTATCGCTTAGCCAGAGAAGACACATAGCGTTTGAGTGGCATCATAGAGCTTAACTGGTAATTAAAACACACACAAAAAAGAGGCTCATTGACAACTTGTGCGCGAATGAGGAACAAGGGGCGGGACATCAGCTCAACCAATCAGGAGAATGGAGGACAGTCATTGGCTGAATTTGAATCACGTGCCGGTTGCTCGGCAGTCAGGGAATACTCAAACTGTGGGTGCAAAACCGCGAATAGTCAACGGAATACTGTATGTGAATGGAGCGGAGGGCACATGAAGGACACATGACTGGTTGAGGCGATTTAATTACTGTTATGAACTCACTTATTTGCCAAACCGCTTCTATTACTATTATGACTTTTAGGGTTGTGGGGAGGCTAGAGTCTATATTAGCCAGTATTGAGTGAAGGTGGGGTACACCTTAAACAGCTCACCAGACCATCACAGGCCTATCACACACACACACACACACACACACACACACAGAACATCAATTTGCAACAAACAATTAGCATACTGCGCATGTCTTTGGACTGTGGGAGGGAACTTGAGAGCCTCAAGCAGTGGTTCCCAACCTTTTTTTTACCTGCACCCCTAAAAATATTTTGCTCTGACCTCGCACCCCCTATATTTTATACTTTGTTCAAGGATAAAGAATGTGGAATCACTACATTTTATCAAAAGAAGATATTTATTTAAAAAAAAAAGGTACAGCTGTGGTTCCTGAACCCCCTGAAATGATGTCTCGCACCCCTGGTTGGGAACCCCTGGCCTAGAGGAAACCCATTCAAGAAAGGGAACATGAAAACTCTATACAGAGACGCACAAGCCGGGCCTCAAACACAGGACCTTCTTGCCGTGAGGTGGATGTGCTCAACACTACATCACGGTGCCGCTGCCATTAAATAAATTCAGAAATAATTTCACTTATTTACTCATCCATTTATCTATCAAACTAATTTTGAATTCTTGCACCTCAATCGCTCTTGGATAATTTCAGACGTTTTAATCCTCCCGAAAACTATAAGTACTTAAGATAAAAAAAAAAATTTTTGTTATTAAACCTTTTATCAGTTATATACGTATTAGCCATTTTAGGCATCTTTTTTTTTTTTGTCTTGACCTTAATGGATACTTGGAAGTCACTTATTTATTATTGAACCTCCAGAACCAAGTCTAGTGAAGTTAAAAAGATTAACATAATGTTAATCTATAAAGAAAAAATCTCTCAGATCAATACTTCAAGAAAGTAAAGCCTAAAACCCGAAGAGTCCAAGCTGAAGGTGGCATTTAAACCCAAGGGACTGGACGTCGGGTCCACTTGGACAGACAGAACTACAGCAGTGCGTTAGTAGGAGAAAGTTTCGCCCTCTAGTGAGGTATGCAAGGAGAAATTGATTTTTCTGGTTAATCTTTACAGGGCCTTCTGGTGAAATCTGAAGTCAGATATTAAAAGTCGGGTTGAAGGAAATATACCAAGGCGAGCATTTAAAAATAAAACGCAGTGCTAAACCCCAGTACAAGGCTGTGTGCAGGTTAAGAAACTTGCAGGTGGTGTGCATGTTTCTCATTCATATCCAAGACTGGAGCCTTGTTTCCATTGGCCTGTTTAATGCTTATCACATAGCTTGAAAGAGTGGACTAACAAATACATATCGTAAATATTTGTGTTCATAAAAGATCAACAATTTTTTGGCAATTTGATAGACATACAGTGGTACCTTACGAAATTCATCCGTTCCAGAGGCGGTTAAGTAACCTGGATTTTTCGTAAGTAGAACCGCATTTTACATGTAAAATGCGTGATTCGTTCCAAGGCCGCCAATACTACCCCCTAAACACTTTAAAAATTATAAAACCATACCTTTCAAGGTACTTACAGACACTCTCCGACTTACGTTCATTTTCAACTTGCGGTCGGCCGTCCGGAACCAAACAAAAACGTAAGTTGTTACTGTATGTTCCAGTGACTCATGGCGTTCATATTGTACTATACATCCATAAATACCATTACTGTATCTCATAACACCCCTAAATCAATTATAAAACATTGTAAAATAATATCAAATACATCAAATAATATCAACATTAATTTCAAATAAATTAAATTCAAGCAAAATAATTTAAAATAGATAAATTTTAATCAAATTCACTCATCAAATACAGTATCAAATATAACCTTTAACATTCTCTATGATGCGATCTTTCTGCTTGGAAATGGTTCCGATGTTCGACAGATGGTGACTTTACATGAAGCTGAGCCGACTCACTTTACATGAAGCTTAAAACAGCCAATCAACGCTTACAATATGTGAGGCGCTCAACACCTAAAGTAGTTCACTTGCTTCAGCTTGAGACAAAGCGCAGGTTATACAGATTTCTGGTCTTTCAAGTGAGCAAAGGCGCCGTTGAATACTTGTTTAGTATTCAGCCTGCACTGATGTGAATCATCAGCAGAGCGAAGAGTTCTTTCTTTTTTGGATTCGGGTTTTCATTCATTTTACAACTCTCTGTGCTTAACCAAGTATGCATGGTAGATTGTGCCGATCCGAGCAGATATACTTGCACCCATGCTAGTAGGCTTACGCTTCTGACCAACCATATTTGCTTAGGGTTACAAAAGTCTGCAAAAGATCACAGAGACGATGTCTTAACACAAGGGTAACACGCTATATGACTGATATATATAACTGATATATAAAACTGAACTGGGAAGAAGGAGGGGCACGTTCAGTCTGTTCTTTGTAAACAATGGACACAGCGTCATTACGTCAGCGTACTAGGTAGGTACGTCTAAACTCAAAATCTGACTTTAAAAAAAAAAAAAAAAAAAAAAAAAACGGAAAACAGATTAACGCAAGTCAGGGAGCGTCTGTACTTCGTGTTGACCACGTCTTCTTCGAGTTAGAATCTTACAAATGTTTATGCAAGGTAAAAAGCCTGAGCCAAAAAATTGTTGGGAGATAGCCAATGGGAGAGCAACTCATGCATTGTTTGAATTTTTGAGATAGTACGTTCGTAATGTGAACTTGTTTCGTATCCAGAGACAAAAATTTTAGGAAAATGTTTTTCGTAACCTGGATTTTTCGTTTGCTGGGACCATCTTCAGGTGAGGTACCTCTTTTTTTTTTTTTTGGGGGGGGGGGGGGCTGGTGGTAAGGTACTGGATTACTGAGCACAAGGTTGGGGATTCAAGCTATCAACAGTTGTCACTGCTGTTTTCCAGTGCAGATAATTGGGTCATCAAAAGCCAACCATGTCCCTCACTGTCTCTGGTGAGAGGTTCATGTAAAAGAATCATTGCTGACTTTCATTAAGAGGAGCTGCATAGCCATCAGCATGTTTCTGCCCCGTGATGGCCTGGCGATATGTCAAGGGTGCCCTCTGTACTGGACGCTAGTCCATCGCAGGTTCCCTTCCCAGTATATTTTTACTGGTACCCATTTATACTGCTGCGTGAACAGATGCACACTTGTGGTTAAGCCCTTGCCTAGAGGTCTTAGCACAGTGGGGGTCTAACTGGGATTCAAACACACAACCTCCTGATCATAACCTAACCACTACGCCACCGGCCCCCCAAGAGGGGATAACCCAGATATAATTGCAAAACCTCACGCCACGAAAACATAATCCGTAGCAGTGTTTTTCTTTTTTTTTTCAAATATTTCTACTTTGGTGTGAAGCTGCAATTGAAGCCTCTGCTGGTTTTTTTTTTAATAAAATTTCCCCATAGATTACTGAAGCTATACAAGATGGGAGTGTGAAAAGCTGCCTATACAGCATAAACCTGAAAGCAAACAAAAGCTGAGCAAACACACAAAGTGCTTTTTATTAAAGAAAAAGACAGACAACTGTACAGTGAACAATAACTACTGACTTTGTTTTCAAGAAACTCAGACAAGTGTAGAGCGAAACCATGTTCACTCCGAGCAAAACCTGCGAGAAGAAAGATTGAGACCGGAATGTCACATTTATTTTAAATCATTGCATTCTACACCAACAATCTTCCACTCCAGTGAAGAACACCACCTATAATCCAGTCCAGGTAGCTCTGTACCTCCATCCGCAGGACTAGTAATGACTGGTTTCAGTGATTAAATAGTAGGGGGTGGGGACAGATCAACTGACTGCAAACATTTTTCTGACAGCAGGTTGAGAAACACGTTTGGCAACATAAGGCTTTTTCCTCAAAACATACCTCTGCACACAAGAAACTAGCAAACTTCCCACATCCTGCCTTTTGAAAAACGCACCACAAAAGTTACACAAACTAGATATAGCTAGGAACCATCACGCTACATCTCATCCACCTTCTTCTGACCCACATCTCAACCCCAAGCCAGTGACATTTGCTGCAGCCAGGGAGGAGCGTTCCCAAGTAAACATCCACACTTTACAGGTGTCATCGGAGCTCACCGGGATAAAACAAGACCGGGCCTGCAACTTTCGACTACGGCAAAAGAGCTTTCCTGCCCACCTCCCATAGTTCACCCACATATAAACAACACAGATAAACTTCGAATGCACTGACTGCAGGAAAAAAAAAACAGATCACTCCAGAATGGAGGTTGGCAAGAAACCTTAAATCAGTCCTAATCTGAAACAACCTCCAACTGAATGTTCTAACTGGTTGCCAGGTAATCCAAAACAGAAGCTCCAGTATGACTTTAAACAGTGAGTAATTCGAACAAGGTTTTCGTATTCAGTATCATATTTCCGTGTGAAACGTCAGGATTAGTTAACATGTCGAACAGGTTTAAGGTCAAGTGCAGTACATCTTTGCATTTTGATATGAAATTACACGAAAAGAAGAATTCTGCCTGCCAACACACAGACAGTACCCAGGGTTTTATTCCAATTATATACAAAATAAAAGCAATTTTTGCACCATCTCCAGGATCTAATTTCTATTGGAACTGTGAGTTTACATATGATTTAAAGAAGAAAATACGTACAGAGATCCCTCACTTTCCGCGGTTAATTGGGACCGAGATCCTCCCCGAGACCACCGAATTCCACAAAGTAGGATCACCACTCCAACTGATATATACATACATGTATATATGTATTTAATATCAATAAAAACATTCAATGCTATAAATGCTTATAATAACAATTAAACATGAAAATATAATACATAAGATATGATATAAATAAAATGTAAATACACAAACATACAGGCGCAGGTGCGCGTGCATGCACTCGGATGCGCACCTCACAAAAATGTAAGTAGTTTTGATGGGAGGTTTTGGGTTTTTTTTTTTTTTTTTTTTTGAATAATTGGCCTTATTTTTGCGGCATTTTCCTTAACTTTTCCCCTTATTCTTCCTTAATTTCCTTATTTTTTAATTCAATGAATATTTAAAAAAAACACCACACACGATGCACTGAAGCTGCATGAATTGAAGCGTGAAGTAGTGAGGGATCCCTGTATTGCTTGATAAATCTTAAAAAGAAAAAGAAAACACTTCAGATGAGCAGAAATGTTTTGCCCACGATATTTGACAATTTTTTTTCCCTTTATATGTTCCGTTCTCATTTTTAGCTCATACTTTTAAACTGTACATTTCCTTTTCATCTCATTCTCCAAACCGAATTATCTTTTTAGACTCGTGGGGAGGCTGCAGACCCTCCCAGTCTACTCTGAGGTACACCCTGAACACCTTTGCCTGTCCATCACATTACAGGGGAAACACAAAACACAAAACACACAAAGTATTCACTCTTGCACATCGGCAAAGTTGGAACTGCCAATTAGCCTAATGTACATGGACACTGGGATTAAACCACTGCAAGTGCAGGGAGAAGATGCAAACTTCACACAAAAACAACCTCACAGAACCAAAGAGCTTCTTGCCGTAAGGTCTACCTACTCACCGCTATGCCACCATGCTGCCCCAATCTGGACAGTGAGCAGGTTAACGGAAAGTAACTTAGTAATTAATCCTGAAAACAATATTGTGCTGCAACTACACTGCTTTACATTATATTTACAATATACATTGTGATTATATTAAAAACACAATAATCATCATCATCATCATCATCATCCTAAAGCTTCAGAAAGATATACCAATATTAATACAGCTAGATTATGACTGAGATATTATGGGTAATTAAATTTATTTTGTCGACTTTAAACCGTCTTTAAGAACAGGCCCGAACAGGAAAATACCAAGCTTATCAACACGCGTTCACAAAATACAGAACAAATTCGGGAGCTGTACTGGACTCCGCAGATACTGGACTTATTGTAGGACAGCAGCAGTGTTCCAGTGTCCTGCCATTTTAAAAAGTCTCAGATTTGTTTCTCAAGTGTACCACCTAAAATGTCATGTGAAATCCCCTTCCTGGAATTGAACAGACATTGTGTCCCCTGAAGCTCGTAGCCTGATTTACATCATTGCATCAAACTATCCTGCATTTATAGGAATGTTTAAAACAGTAGTGCAAGAATGATATTGTTTTAGATTTAAACACATAATTCCTTTGTCCTTACAAAAGTAGCTTCAGCATCAAATAAAAAAAAAAAAAACAGGTTATTTACTGTAAACTGTTTGGAATTTAATGTGCAGATTGTTTATAGTCTAAATGATGAAGTTTGGATTTCTGGGTGCCCAAAAACAGAAGTGCGCATGCGCAAAACTGGGAACGCACAAGTACAGTATCAAGGCTAGATTTATTTAAGGTCTCTTTTGAAAATAATAATAATAACAACAATAAAAATAATAATCTATCTACTTTCTGAAATAAGGCAGAGATGTTAATACTGTGGTTGTAAATTTTTAAAATGGAAGGGCTCGGTTGTCCGGATGAGCGTTAGTATTTCTGAATTGCAAATGATCTCCAACGCGCATGCGCGAAAATAAACCCTGCACTAATTACAAAAAATACTGTAATGCAATTCACCTGCTGAAGGACTGTGTCTAGGGGCTCAGCTTTGCACACGTCGTCCACACTCAACCCCGTGTCTTCTTTGCACTGATCTGTTAATTCCAAAGTGTCTGGTTTAACCAGGCGTTGCTGAAGTTTTCCGACCTGTACAGGGGAAATAAAACCAACCAGCTTTTCTACAGCATGTTTCCATTATAGGGGGTGAAGCACTCTAGAGCAAACTGAACCAGCAATAATATACCCATTTAAAAAAAAAAGGGGGGGTACATCATACACACACACACACACACACCAGCATTCAAAGTATGGAGTGAGAATTTGGGGTGGGTATAATCATTTAATTTAATTCAAAAAAAAAAAAAAAGGCGTGCAGAGAGGTGCGCACTATCCGAGCCCGGGCGGGGGAGGGCAGGGGGTGGGGGGGGACTGACCTCATGGCGCTGACATGCAGCCACAATAGGCACGCTTCCTCCTGCTTTGCTTTAAAATTGTGTAAGTGCAGAAGTGTGTGTGAGATCGACTCGTGTGTTTTATAGACGAAACAGGACATTGTTCCAGAAAAGTGGCGCAGAAAGCGAACCTGGGTGACAAATGTCAGCTGTCAAGGTGGAAATGCTTTCAAACTACAAACAGTATAAAGCGTGGAGTTTACAGTCCAGCCTGGCTGAGTCAAAAAAGTAAGCAGCTGAAAAAGAGCCTGACAACGAGTGGAAAAGCTCCGTACCTTTTTCTCATGAAGATCCACAATTTGCCACACCAACAGAATTATTTCCCTCTCATCCGAACCCAGTTTACCCCCATTTGCACCAGCTGTTGCCCCAAAGAACACCACCAGAGTATCACTGTGCGAAGCCATCAGGGACTACAAGGGTAAAAACTATAATTAAGAGCAAAGATCAAATAAAAACAAACAAAACCAAAAAAAAAAAAAAGGTAGTAAGAGTTCACCTTCCTCCGAGTGATAAAAGAGAAAGCAAACAAAAGAGCTGGAAATTCAATAATGCTCCAGAACGGGAGGAGAGGACAGATTGAGACTTTTCAGGAGAAGAACGCAGAGCAGAAAGTGCGGCTGAACACTCTACCTGCTCAGGTGTGCTCGATCCAGAGTTACTGGTTGGACTGGTAAAGAAAGGTGGATAGAATGTTGAGTTTCTCTCACGCTAAACCCATAACAAGCCCTCCAGCCTTTTTTCACTAGACCGTCTTCTTCTTCTTTTTTTTTCCCTTTCCTTTCTTTTTTTTTTATTTTTTTTTTTAAGTTACCTGCTTTTGACTCGGCCTCCTAACTTCGAAGTCAAGCTCCCAGAAAACGTGCGCTGATTGGCTAGTTGCTAAAGGTGAGGGCGGAGCCTACAGACAAAACCCCTTATGAAACCCAATATGATTGGTCTGTTATGAACGGAGGAAGTGGGTCGCAGATCTGAACCCATTTTCCGGCTTCATCTCACCTTTAGAATGGCTGAGTCCTGCATGTCTTTGTCGTCACTACGGCAGGGCGCCAGGTTTGGGTTAAAAAGATATGAACTCACTGCGCACTATCTAGTGCACTAGTTCTCTAACAGCGAAAATAATTGGGATTCCACCAGTAATTGTTTTCACCTTACTTTCGACTGAGTGGGAAAATAAATTTCAAGTATGTTTATTATAATGTGTCTGAAAGAAATTTAACAATTCATAACTAATTCTTTCGTTTTGACATATTGAAGGATTTTGGACACACACACATACAGTGCGTGTGTGATATATACACTGTATGTGTGTGTGTGCTTATATATATATATATATATATATATATATATATATATATATATATATATATATATATATATATACTGTATATATATATATACTGTATATATATATATACTGTATATATATATATATATATATATATATATATATACTGTATATATATATATACTGTATATATATATATATACTGTATATATATATATAGACAGATATATATATATATCTGTCTATGTATGTATTATATATATATATATATATATATATGAAAAAATGTTGAGATTCTCTTTGGGAGTAACGAGGATGGATAGGATCAGGAATAAGCACATCAGAAGGACAGCACATCTACATCATTGACAGATGTTTTGGAGACAAAGTCAGAGAGGCTAGATTGAGATGGTTTGGACATGTACAGAGGTAGTTGGTGTAAGAGAAGAGGATGCAGAGGAGAGAGTGAGATGGGGGCAGATGATTCGCTGTGGCAACCCCTGAAGGGAACAGCCTCAAGGAAAAGAAGAAGAATATACTAGTGTATATGTGTGTGTGTGTGTGTGTGTATATATATATATATATATATATATATATATATATATATATACACACACACACATATATATATATAAACTGTATATTTGTGTGTGTCATATTTTCTACACAGTATTAGGCACATTAGTCAATGGACACACCTTTAAAGTCCATTAAAATATTCATTCTTTCATTAATTTGCCGAACATCTTATTGCCAACTTTGAGCGAAGACAGGTACAACCCTGAAGAGCTCGGCAGTCCATCAGATGACAACACACATTCACACTGA
The DNA here is from genome assembly GCA_024760905.1 of Plotosus lineatus. Taxonomy (NCBI): domain Eukaryota; kingdom Metazoa; phylum Chordata; class Actinopteri; order Siluriformes; family Plotosidae; genus Plotosus; species Plotosus lineatus. Next base: position 25,896,791 of record CM045748.1, on the reverse strand, counting down.
CTTTCACACCTGGGGCAATTTGGAATAACTCATTTGCCTAAAACGCACTTCTGGCATGTGGGAGGAAAAGGAGGAAACCAACACAAGCACAGGGAGAAGAAGCAAACTCTACACAGAGAGGCCCGCGCCAAGCCCGGGACTCAAACCCAGGACCGTCTTGCTGTGAGGTGGATGTGCTGAACACTATGCCACGATATAGCCCAATTAGAACGTGATGTATTTTATGTGGAATATAGTTATGGGAGCTGTGACTGGAACTCAGTCTGTCCATATACAATGATCAGCCATGTGAACTGCATGTAACTGGTCTGTGGCTGGGTAGCCATACATACAGCTCGTGCTACAGTCTGTGGGATCAGTCTATCCTATGGCCGATTGCAGAAAGAGCTCTGTGAAAGAATGAATGTTTGTGTGTCGTTTACTACAGTGGTGTAGTCGTGTAGTGGTTAGTACCCCCAAGACACAACAAGAACGTACTGGGTTTAAGTCCCTGGATCGGTGAGAACGTCAGTGTGGAAAATTTGCCTGCATTGGTTTCTTTCGGTTACTCAGGTTTCCTCCCACAATCCAAAGATATGCACATGGGTTGTTTAGGTGTTCCAAATTGTCCTGAGGTCTGTGTGTGTGTGTGTGTGTGTGTGTGTGTGTGTGTGTGTGTGTGTGTGTGTGAGATGGACCTGTGAGCTGTTCATTGTGGCTCCCACCTTTACCCAGAGTCACATGAGATAGACATCAGCCTCACTGTGATCCGAGTAGAATCAATCGTCCATAATTAATAAAGAAATGAATAGTTAGAGCATATTGATCTATTAATTCTGCTAATATCTGGCAAAGCGCTATGTGAGTGCACTTTTGCACAGAACTTAAAAAAATATCATTACACTGTGAAAAAAGTAAGAAAGAAATGCATGGCAGTCCAGGTTCACTCAGTATGTGCGCCGCCTTCTCTGTGACAGTTTCAAACTTTATACTTGTTTTATTATTATTCATTCATTTTCTATAACCGCATAATCCTAATTAGGGTCATGAGGAGGCTGACGCCTATTCCAGCCGACTCCGGGCGAGGGCAGAGCACACCCTGGATGGCTCGCCAAGCCATCGCAGGGCGGAAACACGCTGACGGCTATGCAGCTCCTCTTGTTCAAAGTCAGCAATGGTTCTTTTACATGAACCTCTCACCATAGACAATGAGAGACACGGCTGGGCTTTGATAACCCAGTTAGCTGCACTTGGGGGGACAGTGACAACCTTGTGGAAAGTAGGACTCGAACCCCCAACCTTAGGATCAGCGATCCAGCACCCGATGCCACTAGGCCACACTGCCCGTTTTGAAATTATATTGCTTAAAAATATTACTCCATGTTGTCCCGTATAAAGGCTCTGTTAGACTTCCACATAGACTATTGCTTCACTTCTGCAGTGCATGCTCTTTGTTTTTCAGCATTTTGCAAAATAAGCAATCTTTCCTGGGAAGTTCAAGTGCGTCATGACCCGTAGGGGACCCTGCAGATCTCAAGCAGATCAGGGCCTTACTTCCGTTTTCAAGTTGTATTTCTTTTTAATTGAAGAAATGACTAAAGTCATGACAATACAATGCGTAATTCGGCATCTATAATGACAAATTATTAAAAATATCAGAAAACATATGATGAGAAATATGATGACAACCTCTTTTCCAAAAAACAAAAAGGGTTGCAGGGATGCTGAAGCCTCAGACACACACGCGCACGCACGCGCACGCACACACACACACACACACACACACACACACACACACACACACACGTATACATATACAGTATACATACATACACATACAGATATCACATTTTATATATGTGTGTGTGTGTATGTGTGTGTATAACATGTCAATATATATGTCAATATATATATATATATATATATATACACACACACACACACACACACACAGTATATATGTTGACATGGTATATACACACACACACACACACACACACACACACACACACACATATATATATATATATGTGCATATGTGTGTGTGTGTGTGTGTGTGTGTGTGTGTGTGTGTATAGGGGCAGTGGTGGTCTAGTGGTATAGGGTGCTGGATCGCTGATCCAAAGGTTAGGGGGTTCGAGTCCCACTCTCCACAAGGATGTCACTGCCCCCCCAAGTGCGGCTAACTGGGTTATCAAAGGCGGGCCATGTCTCTCACTGTCTATGGTGAGAGGTTCATGTAAAAGAACCATTGCTGACTTTGGTAAAGAGTAGCTGCAAAGCCGTCAGCGTGTTTCTGTCCCTTGCTAAAAAGGGTTGTGACAGGAAGGGCATCCGACGTAAAAACCTCTGCCAAATCAAACGTGTGAATCAGATGATTTGCTGTGGCGACTCCCGAGTAAAAGGGAAAAAGCCGAAAGGAAGACAGACAGACATATATGTGTGTGTGTGTGTGTGTGTGTGTATAACATGTCAATATATATATATATATATATATATATATATATATATATATATATATATACACAGTATATATCTTGACATGTTATATACACACATTATATATAATGACGTGTTTTTGTTGCTGCAGATGCCATGGCTTTGTGCCCAAGTCGGAATAATTTGGAAAACAACTAGTTAACATTTTTAATGAGGTTATTCTCTGAATTTTGTTGTACATTAGATCCTGTGTAATGAACAAGTGCATGTTGGGAAGGCTAATGTTTATACTATTTTTAGGTACTCAGTAAGAGGGAGAATATTTCTTGAATAATGAAATATATTTCATTCATTTTTACATTTTATCTTTTTAATTGCAAGCTTTTAATATTGTAAAACATTTCACGAATAAATTGAAATGCAGTTAAATCCAATAGGAACCATTACGTACATAAGTACTGTATGAATATTTCACATGAAGAAATAAAAAAAAAATGACAATGTCACATCCACAAAATAGTCATACAGCTCATCATCCTGAAAACGAAAACAAAATCTGTGTATCTGTTGTGAAACTAAGATGGCTGGGGACTGGTGTAGATGTACTTTTACAGTTTGACTAGAAAACCGAATTCTTCAGCATCTAGTATAATTCACTTTAAAAAGTCAGACAGGTTTTTGTTCATAATATCAATAAATCTATTGTCATGAAAAATAAAAACCTAGTTTCCTCACAGCAGTGTTTCCTCTTTTCTCACACACAAGTGCACATGTTGCAAGAGGAAAAAGAAGTTTTTCCACATACTCATAATACACAAGCTGTCTGGCGTATAAATAACTGGTGATGCATTTCGTGATCTGCGTTTGAGAGAAAATATGCATCACAACAAAGAATAAAATAAATTCTAAATAATAATAATAATAATAACAATAAATTTGCTCACAAAATGTCAACAGTTAACAGTCCTTTAATTAAAATGTTTATTAAATGTACATTTCTAAAGTCTGAATTAAATAATAAGATTCATAACATTAATCCAGTTTAAGGAATAATATAAACAAAATAAGTTCATTAAGTGATATGAAATGAGCTATAAAGAACAGAAACTATAAAATGCATATAAGTTGACAAGTATGACATACATATCATGACAAATTATACATACATACATTATATACATACGTACATAGAAGCGTGAGAAATTATTTTTAAACATTGCTAAAAATCTGAAGACACCCAGTAGAGTGCAAAGATCTGAGTGCATGATTTACTGGTTTTTAATTTTTTAATTTTTTTTTTTTTTTTACTGCATACAAAATTATCAAGAAATAACAAATAAAAAGTCTAGAAAAATGTTTGTTTCAGCTTTTCCGGGTATTTAGTCCATCTTAGGTTTCCACTCACACCATCATGGACTCAACTTGTTAAAAAAACTCATTCGCTCTTTGTGTGTCAAAACATTTTATAAATCAGATGGCACGATGGCATAGTGGTTAACACGGCCGCCTAACAGCAAGAAAGTCCGGGGTTCGATTCCCAGCCAGGGCATTTCTGTGTGGAGTTCGCATGCTCTCTGCCCGTGCTGTGCCTGCGTCGGTTTCCTCCGGGTACTTTGGTTTCCTCCCACAATCCAAAAACATGCACAGTTGGTCAATTGGCTGTTCCAAATCACCCACAGGTGTGAACGTTTGTGTGAGTGTTGGCCTCTTGAGATGTCCAGGGTGAACCCTGTCGTCGTCCGAAGTCGGCTGAAATGGGCAGCAGCCTCCCCGTGACCCTAATTAGGATTAACCGGTTCAGAAAATGGTATGGTATGGTAAAGTCTGTTGGGTTTTTACACCTGAGCCTGGTGGCTCATCAGGCCAGTGCTTATCCCCGGTTTCCGTAGCGTGAAGCTACCAGGAGTTCAATTCCCCCTGGATGGGACGCGAGTCCATCGCAGGTTACCTTCCCAGTATATTTTTACTGGTACCCATTTATACTGCTGGGTGAACAGAGGCACACTGGTGGTTGAGACCTTGCCCAGGAGTCTTAGCACAGTGAGGGTCTCAATGGGATTCGAACTCATAACCTCCCGATTATGGGCACAGCACCTTAAACAACCACTACGCCACAGGCCCCACATTCAGAAAATGAATGAATTAGAATTATGTTTATAAATAAAATAAACTTGAATATTAAATAGTCTCAGACACATGTACACAATATTTTCTTTTATTGTTTAAATAATTTAAAATTCTCAAGCTTTATTTACTTCCAAGTAAAAGAAAAGAATAAGTTTCCGACCATAGAACCCGCTGCATGTGTTTAATTCTTACTGTACACAAATTTCTCAGCACTAAGTAACAAGTATGCAGCCATGCTCTTTGTATTCTCCAGAGTACTATTGTGTGTGTGTGTGTGTGTGTGTGTGTGTGTGTGTGTGTGCGTGCGCGCATCATCTCAAGCAGTAGTCAAATTCTGTACCTTCACACATTCTCATCAATGCCGGCATTGTTGCATATGTCCACGAGCAGGTCTATCTGTGCTTTGGATTCCATGCAGCACTGAGACGTGTTGGTCTGAGAACTTTGCCTTTTGGACACAAATGACATCTCTCTCTTGCCTTCACTATTTCCTGTGCTGGCCAAGTAATGAAACAGTTTGTGGATGCCCGTGTCCCTCAGTGAAGTGCGAAACCGGCGTGCCGCGAAAACATACAGCACCGGGTTGATGGTGCTGCTCACAAAAACCAGTGCACTTGAGAGCATCCCCATGGCGTGCACAACATCTTGGATTTTTTCTGCCTCTTGAGAGCCCTCAAGGACAAGGATTACCAAAGACAGGATGTTTTTGGTGTGGTGCGGGATCCAGCAGATAGAAAACACTACCACGACACCAGCGATAAGCATTGTGGATTTACGCGTGGATCTGAAGGTCAGTTGTGAAATTCGGTTGTAGAGGCAGCCGTAGCATATCACTAAGATGGTGAAAGGGATCACGAAGCCAACCAGAGTCTCCAAAACCAGGAGCACAGCTTCCTGTGTATTGGACTTATAGTCCCTGTACATACACTGCTTTTGTCCATTATCGTCACCTAAGACATGAGTGATTATTACCGGGATCCCGAATAAAAAAGACACCACCCATACCACCAGCAAGATCTTACTTAACATCTCTTTTTTTCTCCAGGCAGCCGAGGCGAAGGGGTACTTGACAGCCAAAAAACGCTCCACACTCATGATGGTGATCAGAAAGATGCTGGCGTACATGCAGGAATAGATGACATACACCATGGCCTTACACACAATTTCACCGAACACCCAGGACCAAGCCAGCGAATAGATCCACAGGGGCAGCGTGAAGACTACTAGCAGGTCAGCAACAGCCAAGTGCATGATGAGCGACACGGTATGAGATCGATGCTTCACATGCTTCATGATGGTCCACACGACCAGCAGGTTCCCCGGAGTGCCCACAACAAAGCACACAGCCAAGATGATACAGGCTACCACAATTTCTGTCGCCAGCTTTATCTCCTGGGCCTGTTTCACGACTTCTCCATCGGTGACGTTCATGGTTCCTCTGTGCGGTTCACTGTGTACAAAACTCTTGCACGTTTGAACAGACAGCTTCGAAATCAGACTGCATAAGTGACACTGCACTTCCCCTTCAGAAACTGAACCCTGTTTTTATTTCAGGAAAAGAGCACGTGTGCGCGCATGCACACAAACACAGAAGGGGGTGGGGAGATACCGTTAGAAATTTGCAGCTATGTTAAAATTCTTGATTACATAGAAATGTAAAATATTTATACGCCTGTTGGTCCCGTATTGCGTTTAAGTGACACCTCAATGGTAAGAAAAGAAATGTTTGTAGCTGTTTAATTTAAGAATTAAATGCTGAAACAACCGCTAATAACATTAAAGAAGACCATTCATGACCCAGTAGCCTGTTTTATCTTTTATTATCAGTTCATCTCTGCTGAATAACCAAAGTTTCCCTATCAAAACAACCCCAGCTCTCAGGCTTAGTATCTCTTCTTCACCTGTTTTTACCCGTTTAGTTTTGGAATATTCACCGGTTAACACTGTGTACAGTATTTGGTTATGTAATCCACTGGTGTATGTTTTCAATAACAAGACAACGTTTCCCAATAAAATAAGTGTTGCACATGTGCTATAACTTGGCAGTGCAACACCGATTCGACCAAAGCGGAAAGATCCAAGATCAATACAGTGATCCGTCGCTACGTCGTGCTGCAGTTCCTGCGGCTTCAGTGCATCACGAGTTTTTCAAAAATATTCATCGAAAAATAAAAAAATAAGGAAATTAAGGAAAAATAGGGAAATTGTTAAGGAGAATGCCACAAAATAAGTCCAAATATGCCAAACCCCCCCCAACAAACAAAAAACAACCCAAAACCCCCCAACCAAATATTTTTATGTGAGGCGCGCATCTGGGTGCGAGTATTTATATTTTATTTACATATTACACATTATTTTTGAATGTTTAATTGTTATTATATGTATTTATCACATTGAATATGTTCATCATCATTTTCTGTAACCGCTTAATCCTAATTAGGGTCGCAGGGAGGCTGGCGTCCATCCCAGCCGACTCCGGGCTAGGGCAGAGTACACCCTTGGACAGCTCGCCAGGCCATCGCAGGGCGGAAAAACGCTGACGGCTTCGCAGCTACTCTTGTCGAAAGTCAGCAATGGTTCTTTTACATGAGCCTCTCACCACAGACAGTGAGAGACATGGCCCGCCTTTGATAACCCAGTTAGCTACCCAGGGAGGGGATGACAACACAGTGACAACCCATGGTAACTGAGGCTTGAACCCACAACCATAGAATCAATGATCCAGCACCTATACCACTAGGCCACCACCGCCACTGCGTTGAATATGAATTTCTTGATATTATATACACATATACATGTAAGTATATGTCAGTCAAGGGGATCGATCCTACTTTGTTGAAATTCGGCCATCATGAGGGGGTCGCGGGCCCATTAACTGCAAAAAGTGAGGAATCACTGTACTAAGAAATAGAAGAAGGCATAAGATTCCAAGAGAGATAAAACAAGGGTAGTGCATTTCCCTCAGTCTCTGTCTGTTGTTTTTCGGGAAGGATGCTTTTATGTATCATCGCTCATTGCTGAGGCTCGGGGAGTGAAGAAATAACAATAAGGGTTGTGAGATGTACACACTATCACAAAGATCAAAGGATTTGCTCCTGATTCCGCCTATAAATACGCAGAATCGACCAAGGAAGCTCATTCTCTCATTCATACTATATGTTTAAAATTTATAATATGTTTACAATGTACTATAAATTTAAGATTCAACATATGTTTGTAATTTACCACATGTTTCTAATGTGCAATATGTTTATAATTTGCAATAAATTTAAAATATGTCAATATGTTTAATACCAATAATGTCAATACGTTCCTTTTATTTGCACCTCAATAAATCATTCCAGACTAAAAAGCATGCACACAAGTCCAAACCAAGGTGATTATAACTTTAAAACATAATTACATGAAAAAGAAAACAGAAAAAATAAAGTGAATGAACTGGAATAATTGAGTGGAAGTGACTTCCTTGAGTGTTCCGCAAGTCTTCAGTGTTATCCGCAACCATTCCCCAAATGTTCCGCATGTATTCCGCAAACCTTCCTTCCGTGAGTATTCCGTGGGGATTCTGTGGCCGCTTTTGACCACCCGGAAGAGGGGGGGGGAAGGCTCGTGGAACGGTCAAGGAACACTGGCGGAAAAAAAAGGAATGATCACAGAACGTTTGAGGAAATGACGGAACGTTTGCGGAACGACTGAGGAACCTAAGGGAACACTAACGGAAGATTTTCCCGCGAACGCGCTTTTGAACACGTTCGAAAGCACATTCGAGGAAGATTTTGGCCTGCCGGAAGCGGAGGAATACATTCGGAATCATACGGAAAAACACAGAAGATGACAAAATGACTGAGGAAAGTTGGAGGATGACGACATTTTTGCTTCCGTGAGTCTGCCACGCTCCAGTGAAATGGGCGTATGAGGTGAACACGCTATCCACCGTGGCACCGTGCGACCCCAATTTTGTCCTGAAATCTTTAATTTATCCATATTATTTAAAGTACGAACAAAAAAAAAAAAAGCACCCAAACTTTTGCGACACCACCATGCATATGACATGTGATTTCCCCCGGACAACCTCATATGAGGACAGGTCGGTGTTTTTCTATTTGCATTTCTTCCTCCATGAAGCAATATATCATTTGGCGTAGGTATAAGGTGCGAGTAAACAGAAATAGGAGGGGATAACAGTTCCAGTCTATTGAGGATGTCTGATTCATAAATGTCTGATTCATTTGAAAGGGACTTGAACTACTTTTTGTTTATTTTTGTGTGTGTGTGTGTGTGTGTGTGTGTGTGTGTGTATTTCTTTGAAATGGTGAAACAGCTTAGACACAACAACTGAGATATTCACCCAAACCGCAACTTGTGTCTGGTCTGAACACATGATGTT
>CM045748.1:25872859-25882859 GCA_024760905.1 Plotosus lineatus | reverse complement strand
GCTATTGAAACATATTAAATACACAAACATTAGAAGTGCATCTAGGGCTTTTATTAGCACATTGTGAAGCCTTAATTATTAATGCATGCATATTAAATGTTTAAGGCGAAATTAAAGGTGGAGCATCATCCGCGCATGCGCAGAAGTGTATCATGCACGACTCCACCTCATCAGACCTGTGACCCTATGAGCAGTAGATTGATATACAGTCCTGTATTTATATAAAAGTCGAAAGGAAATCATAATCATACACAACAATGCTTCTCAATTACACGTACTGTATTTTCTGTGGCGCCCCCTCTCGGAAGAAAAAAAAAAATTCACGCCCCCCCACCGCTCCGCGAGCGACTATACAGTAAATACTGTAGTATTATTTGTCTATAAAGTTGTGATTAGTAAACCGCTGCATAAAATTTAATCTTTTTAACATTAAAAATAAAAAAATATAGTTCAACTTACAATACAGAAAAACTTCATTAATGTTGTTTTTACATCTGTAACAGAAAGGATTTAAAGTTCACCAATGTGCCTGAAATTAGAACAAATACATCCTGAATTTTACTTTTTTATGTCTTACTATCTCCGTGTCTCTCCACATTTCTCTTTGTTCCTGTTAGAATTTTTCAGGTGTTGTTTGTTTACCTCACTTTATATCGTTTGCTCGTGCGAAAAACCGCTACACATTGCGCGACAATGAGAGCGCCACTGCCAACTAGTGGAGTGGAGGTGCAAAAAATTAGTTAATTTTCGTACACTATTCCAGAAAAGCATGTTCCCCGTGGTCATACCCCCCCCCCCCCCCCCCCCCCGGGGGGGGGCACTATTTGGGAATCACTGATAGAAAACAATACGTACTGTATTAACATTACATGTATATATATATATATATATATATATATATATATATATATATATATATATATATATATATATATATTAATGCCATCATAGCCATGCACATAGGCCTGCTGTGCACGTGCCACACGTATAACACTTAGAGTGACACTGACGGCTCAGGAAAATCAGTCAAACGTTAGAACTTTACAATAATAACATACAATATCGTTTATCATATAAATCACATTAATATGATCATTGCACTTGAGAGTAGTGGAATGTAATTTACTGGAATCTGGACCGATTTGGAGCATGTTGATCCTGAGGCTGAGTCCGCAAGTTGTGTGATGTGATTTTTTTTTTTGCCGAGTTAAGCGTAAAAAAAAAAAAAAAAAAAAAAAACCTGCATGGTTAATGTGCCTTGTTGGAGATCAGGTTCATGGGACCGCTTCCCTCTTTCGCTCATTTTAGCATAAATGTTTAAGGGAAAATCTAGATGCAGTAGGTCAGTAAATTTCTGAGCAATTAGCAACAGAACTGTGGTTTTGTTTTTAGCGGGAATTTCCGTATCCTGAATAAACACAAATTCTATTGGGTGAAGGCCTTCGTGACACTCCGTACTGCCCAATCACGGCATGGCTCTTATGATACCAGGCTCTCCACACATTGAATGACTGTAGATAAAAGAACGGAAACCCATTGCGTCAGGATTACATGCCAGAACCTCTGCGGTCACCATTTTTTCTTTTTTCAACAAAAGCATTACTTCCATTTCAATTAGCAGGAATAGCCGAAGTTTTTTTTTTTTTACTGTTCCTACGTTTTACGAATGCATGTCAAAAAAAACGGTTTTATTTCAAAGTTTTGCGATATTTATTATTTGGATCACTGATCCTAAGGTTAGGAGTTCGAGTCCCACTCTCCACAAGGTTATCACTGCCCCCCCCCAGTGCAGCTTAACTGGGTTATCAAAGGCCGGCCATGTCTCTCACTGCCTATGGTGAGAGGTTCATGTAAAAGAACCATTGCTGACTTTCATAAAGAGTAGCTACAAAGCTGTAAGCGTGTTTCTGTCCCTTGCTAAAGGGTTGTGTCAGGAAGGGCATCCGACGTAAAAACCTAGTCCAAATCAAATGTGCGAATCAGATAATTCGCAGTGGCGACCCCTGAAAAAAAGGGAACAAGCTGAAAGGAAAAGAAGAAGTTAGAATGAAATGTCTCCCCCTAGTGGGTGTCTGATTAATATTTGGCAGCTGATTCAATAGAATTGGAATTTTCTATACAGTACAGTATACTGTATATTTTACCCTCTAAATCCCATTCACAGATCACCTACAAACTGCAATGGTTTGTTATTTGTACCACACTCTCTTTTTAAAAAAATCATCCAGCCCTGTTCCAAACTTTGAGTCATCTTGCATTCAAATTAACACAAGTACAAGTGAGAAAACACTACATCCTGATAAAGGTAATTAAAGCCAAAACAATATCGGGCCTATTATCCATACCACATGGCAGGGGTACCTTTCGCTTTGTGTGCCCCTCTGTGATGTAGCAGTGATGTATCTATTGCTATATTAAAGTCGGATAATTGTTAAAGAATAATGAATAATCCTTTAGCTGCAGTGCTGCAGGCTCAGCACGAGACTTTATCTATGGAATACTGTACTTTTTTTTTTTTTTTTTTAAATTCTTACACATTTCTGAATAGGTAAAGCATTTGTATGACAAAAGCCATTTGGTAGGGTAGACATAACCCCAGATGAAGCCACTGCACAGTGTCTTTGAATAATGGTTGACTTGCTTAATTGGGTAACAGAGGTTACCACTGCTGTAAAGCGGAGCCTGTACCGGTCTGTTGTGATGAACAGGGAGCTGAGCCAGAGAGCAAAGCTTTGTAATTTACCAGTCGACCTACGTTCCAACCCTCACCTACAGTCACGAGCTTTGGGTAGTGACCGAAAGAACAAAATCGCGGATACAGGCGGCTTAAATGAGCTTCCTTCGCCGGGTGGTGGGGCTCTACCTTAGAGATAAGGTGAGAAGCTCAGCCATCTGGGAGGAGTTCGGAGTAGAGCCAGTGCTCCTATGCATTGAATGGAGTCAATTGAGGTGGCTCGGGCATCTGGTTAGAATGCCTCCCGAACGCCTCCCTAGTGTGGTGTTTCGGGCATGTCCGACCAGGAAGAGACCCCGGGGTTGACCTAGAACACACCAGAGGGGACCATGTCTCTTGGCTGGTCTGAGAAAGTCTCAGTGATCTCCACCCCTCCCCCTTCCAGGGAAGAGCTGGAGAAGGTGGCTGGGGACATCTGAACCTCACTGCTTAGGCTGCTGCCCCTGTGATCTGACCCTGGATTAAGCCGAAGATGATGATGATGATAAGATAAGATAAGATAAGATAAGATAAGATAAGATACAGCTTTATTAATCTCACAATGGAGAAATTCACTGTTACAGGCTCTTGAGGTACTATCAGTAGGGGGTGCAAAAATAGATACAAGTGCGAACATACACACATACATATATATTATATAAGTAAATAAATAAATAGATACATAAATAGTATAAATTACTAAACAATAAAAGAAAAGAAAAGAATGGAGCAACTTTATAGATTGGCCTATATTAAAGTGTAATGTATCTGAGTGCAGAGTACAGATGAATGATGGGTTGATGATGATGATGATGATGATGATGATGGTAACAAAGATTGTTGGTTCCTGAATGGATAGAACTTCATGTTGGTCTGAGGTTGCTGATTGGGTGAAGAAACCAGGCTGGAAAAAGGGTTCAAGTTGAGCAGATGCCTTTGTTCTGAGAAGCCTGTTTTGGGTAGACGCCAATGGACAAGCCATGAACCATGTCACCTTCCAAACGCATGTAGACAGATGGACCAGAGTCACATTTAGAGTGTTCTCCTGGCACACGCTCCAGATTCCATTAAAACTAATCAAGGGAAAGTGATTAATTTGAGTTATTTTAGTTCGATAAATGTACTTTATTAATTCTTGAGGTTATAGTTATGTCCAGACTTGTAAAATAAATAGAGAATCTTCTGTGTATTTCAGTTTAGAAATCGATGCCCCCAGGATTGGTTTCTATGCCTCTCGTGACCGAGAAGGAGGAAGTGCTGTACTGCTTTGTTCCTCTGGACCATGTGCGGCTGCATCCGGGCCTGATCACCCACAACAATCTGCTGTGGCTTTGTGCGGATGTGGCTATTATCGGGTGTAACAGCTGCCTTTTTAGATTCATAGGCAGGTCCTCACTCTGGATAATCACTGTTTAGAATTTTTTTTTTTTTTTTTTTTTTTTTTTTGCTTTGACTGGCGCACACACCTAAATAATTTGTGCATTTGGTTCTCTTACACATTCCTCTCATCTCTTCATAGATTTACAAGAATTTGGAAAAAAAAAAAAGTAACGATACTCTGGATCCACCATCACTGCCCTCTCTGGATGATGTAATGATGTTTGAAAACACAGTAGTTGGCATGCATTAAAAATATAAAACATAAAATTAAGAAAACCACGAATAGGAAAACTATAAGAAGAACGAGGAAGGAAACAGATGATTTCTGACACTTTTAAAAATATAATGTGTATTTTTTTTTAAATGTTTGTCAAGCTTGTCCAGCACTCACAACACACCCTCAACTCAGTTCAGTTCATTTTCTGTAACCGCTTCATCCTAATTAGGGTCGCGGGGAGGCTGGTGCCCATCCCAGCCAACTCAGGGCGAGGGCAGAGTACACCCTGGACAGCTCGCCAGGCCATCGCAGGCTCTTGTCGAAAGTCAGCAATGGTTCTTTTACATGCCTCGCACCATAGACAGTGAGAGACGTGGCCGGCCTTTGATAACCCAGTTAGCTGCACTGGGGGGGGGGGGGGGCAGTGACAACCTTGTGGAGAGTGGGAGTGAGGGGCAGTGGTGGTCTAGTGGTATAAGGCGCCAGATCGCTGATCCAAAGGTTGGGGGTTCGTGTCCCACTCTCCACCCTCAACTCCTCCCCTCAAGTTGATGTAAAATATGTTTCCAATAAAAAAATTTGACATTTTTGTGGTTTAAAAGTTTAAGACAACAAGATGAGTAGCAACAGCTGTGGAACGATGATGAAGACGACAGATGGCCTTTCATTTGTTTTTCTTCATTAAAGCCAATTTCCTGCAGTCGGGGACAGTCCTACTACAGCAACCCTTCAGCAAATATGCAGAGTTGTGTGGTGAAGCCAGGATGGTGGGCATGACTGACTTTACAGAGATGTGATGGGAGATGAACGGTACGTAGTCCAGTGGGACTGTCCCTTGCTAAAGGGTTGTGACAGGAAGGGCATCCGACGTAAAAATCTATGCCGAATCAAATGTGCGAATCAGATGATTCACTGTGGCGACCCCTGAGAAAGGAAAAAGCCGAAAGGATAAAAGAAGAAAGAAAGAAAGAAGAATTTCCTCTTCGACTGGAAAGATGGCACCAGCTTGAGGGATCTGAGAGTTTAGATGTTCAGGTGTGCCGTGGGGTGGGGTGGAGCCGCTGGATGTTCTGTTTGAATCTGTTAGTGAGCTATCCCGACTCCTCACTGGGTCAGCCGTGTGTGGACAGCAATCTGGAGGGCAGCAGGTCTTACATCATAGGAAATGGAGTGGTGTTCCAACATGTGGAGTAACTCAAGGGGTTGTTGGTTATGTAAGTTTGGTTTATTACTCCAGTGTATGGCGCATTGGTGGGATTGTGGGTAATTAAAGGGATGAGGTATTGGAAGTTTGGGGAAAACGCTGTAGTAAGTTTTCAGTACATATGTTTGGATTTTCGGTATTGGACTTGATTATAAATTTGAGTCCTATCTAGAGGGCTGTGTCTGGCAACTATGGAGTTGGATCTGATCTTGATTGGTCCAGTTGAATGTGAATGTTAATGATAATGATTGTGTCTGTGTTGGTCCTACAATGGCCTGGTGAACCGGTCAGGGTGTACCCAACTTTCAACCGGAATCAGCTGGAATGGGCTCTATCCTCCCAGCGAGCCTGATAAAGAGGATGACTGAGAAATGACTTCAGATCCTGGAATATTTTAAATAATATTAGCTCGTCCTGGCAGTGGTATGTCTGGAGTTTGCAACGTTTGGGATTATTAGCAGGCAGTAGTGTCTTGGTGGTAAGGTGATGGATCACTGATCCCAAAGTTGTGGGTTCAAGTCCCATTCTCAACAGGTTGTCCCCCCCCCCCCCCCCATCCAGTGTAGCTAACTGGGTTATTGAAGGCCAGCCATATCTCTCACTGTCTATGGTGTGAGGTTCATGTAGAAGAACCAATGCATAGCCGTCAGCGTGTTTCTGGGTCCAGGGTGTACTCTGCCCTCTCCCAGAGTTGGATGAGATGGGTACCAGCCTCCTACTGTGACCCTAATTAGAATTAAGTGGTTCAGTAAATGAATGAATGAATGAATGAATGAATGGAATTATTAGCAGTTATTAAGTTATGTTTGGGGTTTTGACTATTATTTTTGGTAATGTGGGTCATTGCAGCAGCTCAAGTCAAATTTTTGACATTTCTTGTCAATATTGAGACTGAGAGGTTGTGAATTAGTAGAATTTTAGAAAATATTGACAGTGAATCTGTAAAGTTTTGGGAATCATTGGAATTCTGGGTCATCTGGAGATGAAACGGGGACTTCTTCTTTTCCTTTCGGCTGTTCCCTTCAGGGGTCGCCACAGCGAATCATCTGCCTCCATCTCACCGTATCCTCTGCATCTTCTTCTCTTACTCCAACGACCTTCATGTCCGCCTTCACCACATCCACAAATCTTCTCTTTGGTCTTCCTCTAGGCCTTCTGCCTGGTAGTTCCAACCTCAGCATCCTACTACCAATATATTCACTATCCCTCCTCTGCACATGTCCAAACCATCTCAATGTAGCCTCTCTGACTTTGTCTCCAAAACATCTTACATGTGCTGTCTCGCTGATGTCCTCATTCCTGATCCTATTCGTCCTCGTTACTCCTAAAGAGAACCTCAACATGCTGAGCATATTATTTGTGTAATTAGAGCAGTGGGATGTTCGAATGAAGAACTTTGCCTGAAATCTGGTCATAGCAGTTATTAATTTATTAATTAATTCGTCAAAAATACTTAATCCTACTAGGATCACAGCATTGAGGCTGGAGCCTATCTCTGCCGACTCTTGGCAAAGGCGTGATCCATCCTGAAGAGCTCTTCAGTCTATTGCAGGACCAACACACACACACACACACACACACACACACACACACACACACACACACACACTCACAGTCACACCTGGAGCAATTGGGATCAATAAATTAAGCTAATGTGCATGTCTTTGGACTGTGGCAAAAAATCAGAGAAAACCTACCACACGATCACAGAGAGAACATGCAAACTTCACACCGAAACACCCTGTCAGCTCCTGAGTGGCACATCAACAAGGTGCATGACTATTAACCCTGAGATTGCAAGTTTTTGAATCCAAGTTAATGCCACAGCCATCCGCGACCAGGAATCCATGACAGCTAATTGGATAAGAGGGACAGCATACGCTTACTTCCCTGTCACTCACAACAATCACCAGCCAATTATGGGCGTCATTAAGATCATTCGTGCAAAGGGGTTGATAGCATTTTCCCTCCGAGTGTGTTAGACCGCCCCCTAAATATGGATGCATAGCAGTTCAAAAAGAAGCCATGTGATAGGGAAAGCAATACCTGATGGGTGGGAACTGGATACGACTATATTAGACAGAAAAAAATGGGGGGAAATCATTCATTCATTCATTTCCCAAACCGCTTAGTCCTATTTAGGTTCATAGGCCCATCTCAGCCAACTCTGGGCAAGGACAGAGTACACCTTGGACGTCTCACCAGGCCATCGCAGGTCATGATTTTCTCTCTCTCTTTAGCAATCTATATGAGCATCATGTTGGGGTGTAGCCTGGTATCAACATTCACATTTTATACGGTTGGAAAGGTTTATTTTGGAACTCGGTGGTGTGCTCCATACTTCAAAACTCTTATAAAAGTTTGTGAAACATGGTGTCTTGGCTCTAGAATGGATCCATCAGCCAAAATAAATTTTAAGTTGTACAGACACTGAGCCAATATAAATCCAAATGTGATGGAGAATATAAAATACACGTTTCTATGTCATACCTCCATAAAGATGTTTGCTCTGTCAAGTAAATAAAGACTCTGTGATCTTTTTCTCCAGCATCATGAACTCCTCTGCAATTCCACTGAGAGGACATTAATTATATTTGGGGAGAGCCTACTGGTTAAAGGAGACTTCCAAATGTTCCAGCACATTCCTTCCTGAGATGTGATTGGCTGCTGCTGCCTGCGGACTTCAGGTGGGGGAAGGTTTTCTGGATGCAAATGCTACCTAGTCTATGGTTACCCTGCCAACATCGATGGATGAAGTGTGTAGACCGCAGGAGAGACTCTGTTCAAAAATAAAGTACACTGACAGTCAGTAAAAAATTTTCAACATAATTTTTATTCTGGGACCCAAAACCGGGTGGCTCAGTGGTTAGCACTTCTGCCTCACACCAAGAAGGTCACGGGTTCGATTCCCAGCTTGGGCGTTTCTGTGTTGAGTTTGCATGTTCTTCCCCGTTTTTGTGTAGGTTTCCTCCGGGTACTCCAGTTTCCTCCCACAGTTCAAAAACATGCACAGAATGTTAATTGGCTGTTACAAATCACCCCTCGGTGTGAGTATGAATAGCTGTGTGCGTGTTGCCCCTGCGATGGCCTGGCAAACTGTCCAGGGTGTACCCCACCCTCGCCCAGAGTCGGATGAGGAATGAAAATGTCAAAAATTATACAGTCATATGATGATAAAAAAAAAATTTGATCTGGATCATTAGATTTATGAGATGTTCTGTTTGTTCCACCACTGAAAGAAATTTCATTAAAATTTTTGCAGTTTGCAAAATAAAATAAATAAATAAACTAATAATAATAATAATAAAGTACAAAGCGCCCTCTGCTGGGCCTGGTGTAATATATATATATATATATATATATATATATATATATATATATATATATACTGTACTATATATATTTTTAAATCATCCTGTCTCACAATGTGAAAGAATCCATTAAAAAATTACTCACAAGACAAGTAATGGGGATTGAAGACAAGGAAGAACTTGTCCAAGTTTCCACATCTGGTAGAAATTTAATAACAATCCAAGGATAAATTTATTTGGTAACTCTGCTAACAAATACACAACCTAACCAAAAAAAAAAAAAAAAAACATCCTTGGTGGAGTAATAAATGCATTAATGTACCAATGCAATGAAACACTAAGTTTTTTTTATGGTTGGCTGGTCCCCGAGTGCCCTTTAGATTTTCATTAGGGTGCATAATTATTCACCCAAAATGAGATCCAGATGCCTTTAGAGGCCACAGCAGTGGGTAAGTCTGTGTAGATATCACATGATCTCCATATTCGAGTGCTTCCTTTTATCAAGCATTTGTAGGAGAAAGTAAACAACATCATAGAAAAACAAAAAGCTATCACAATATGCCCAGGAAAAAAATTCTTGAAAGGTCTGAGTTTAATCAAAACAGATGTCACAACATCGCTAAAAGTATCAGTGATATTGATTATTCCCAAAAATGGAGACAATTATGAAACAAGGATGACTCGGCCAAGAGGAGTTTGAACATCAGATATCAGAGACAAAGTTAGAGGGCAGGACAAAGAGAAGCAGCCAACAGGACATGGGGGTAATGAACATAATGATGCTACCACCACCATGTTTCACTATGTATATGGTGTTGTCATAGTGATGAAAGTGTTGGGATTCTATCAAAGGCAGAGCTTCAGGAAAGGCCAAAGAGGGGGAAATTCCCCCCCCCCCCCACATAGTGTGAAAGTCACCATGTTTTACAAGAATATAACAGAAATATGGCATTCCAAAGCTTTCATCCAACAGATGAACAACCGCAGATGCCTTCCAGGAATTAATTAAACGGTTAATGGGGACAGAGACTACTCGGTGACCGCCGATTTCTGCGAAGTAGGATCGACTCCCCCAACTGACGTATGCATAAATGTATCAATATGTATCAATAAATACACATTTAATGCTGTCAATGCTTATAATAACAATTAATCAATTAAAAATAATGCACAAG
>CM045748.1:25670359-25870359 GCA_024760905.1 Plotosus lineatus | reverse complement strand
ATAAAATCAGATACATACGTGCACTTAAAAACGCAGTTGTGAAACTTGCTCAGATGATGTTTTCATTTATTAATGTACTTAAATGTAGATTTAGTTAGAATTGTTAACATGGTTAATTAGTTTCAGTTTCAGTTCAACCTGCATACCAGCTGATTGCCTTGGGACACGCTTCCTGTCACATAAACACAGCAGTATGAGTCCTGTCGTATTGACCATGTATGGCTCCACATGCGCACACGTGAAAAACATCACGACCAACCTGCGGTCACATAATAGATAGAAGCCTGAACACCTGCATGAAGCTGAACTTCACTACGTATCAACCAGACTACAAAACCATGCAGCACCAGAAGTCGCATTAATAGTAAGAAGTACTTTTCTTATTAATAAATAACTTCGTTATAACAATGTTGTTTAAAAAAAATTCAGTCATATTATACTCTGAAATTGTTGGTCTCAGTATTAAAAAATATGTTTGGCTCTCAGAGGATTTTTTTTTTTTGCTCTCTTAGTCAAAAAGGTTCCTGACCCCTGACATTGATGAATATCATTAATTATTAATAATAACATATAAATAAAGGTAAATTGAGCAAATTTGTCATGTCACAAGTGTGAATCGACCTGGTAGCCCTTCGCATTAATTGGTATCCAAGAAGTAGCCCTCCGTTTCAAAAAGGTTGGTGACCCCTGGGTTAGAGTGTTGGGCTCATGAGCGGGAGGTTGTGAGTTCAAATCCCACTGAGACCCTCACTGTGCCATGACCCCTGGGCAAAGTCTCAACCACAAGTGTGCCTCTGTTCACCCAGCAGTATAAATGGGTACCAGTAAAAATATACTGGGAAGGTAACCTGCGATGGACTAGCATCCCATCCAGGAGGAGTTCAACTCCTGATTGCTTCACGCTATGGAAACCGGGGATAAGCACCGGCCTGATAAGCCGCTAGGCTCAGGTGTAAAAACCCAAACAGTTAATCAAAAAAAAAAAAATATATAAAATTGTGCACAAGTTTAATTCTGTTCAGGTTCATTTGTTCTTTCCTTCCAACACACCAAACACAGGCGGGCACCAGGGTTCTTTTTTCAAATTTCACAATTCTGTCACATTTGTGATTTGCCTCTCGTATCATTAAGCCTGATGAAGGCCAAACATTCCCAGTGAGAGGAATAACAAACTGTAGGAGCAGCAACAGCGCAAAATCGTTCAGACGTTTGTTTACAGTCCGGCTCCAAAGCCTGTAATGTTCTGCTGTGTTCAGGCATTATTTGGCGATTTAGTTAAAGCTTACGGTCTTTATTCCTGTTATTGCTTCTTGGTTTCTTCTTAAAGAAATCGGGTGGGGGTGGGGTGGAGGGATTAAGTTTATACTGGAACAGTCTTGTGCTAATTCTTATGCTAATTTTAAATGCATGTGGCTGTAGTTCATAAAGTAATCCAGCATCTTTTTCTCTAGATGTTCATTAATTTATTTTCTGAACCACTTAATCCTAATTAGGGTCACGGGGAGGCTAGTGCCCATCTCAGAAGTGTCATGCCTTTCTCACTGGCATCATTTTAGACTCGATCAGATTCAGCCTGAAGGCCTGCATGGTCAAGATGGTCCATCAAGTCTGGGTAAAAACAAGCGTTGATGGTTTTAAATTACCATCAAGGTTAAAACACTATCCTCATGCTAATACTTGATGTCCTTGTTATGACGGACTGGCGCGTATTCCAGAAATATCTAGAATAACCCAGGTCAGGCAGAAGTTGGACAATATGACAATTTATTGAAGTTGATAGAATACAGTTGTATCATGTCGTGAGGATCAGAGGGAATGGACGAACGGCTGTAGCGGCCAGTGATGTGTAGAGTCTTGGCAGTGTCCTTGGTCATTCAAGTTGGAACTTGGGCAACATCAAACTTGTCTGATGTAATTCCTCTGATTTAAGCCCAGTATGCATGTATTTATATTTAATATTAAATTGTGTTGGAACTTTATCCGTCTGTCATCTTGTGACGATGAGATTGGTTTGTCAGCTTTGGGCTCAGCACAGACCCTCTGGCAACACCTTTCATCTGCCAAATCAATTCCCATCAGTAATTAAACCCCCCTCGGTTCCTAGGTGTGGCATGATGGAAACCACTACAGGGCCTGATATCAAATCTGATTTAATTCAATGTTAAGATTTACCAGTGGCTGAACTCGAACCCAAAAGTAACACCTAGTAGCATGGATCGAGCTGCCTCAGTATCTTAAAACGATATGATATGGGTGTGGTTACACTAGTAAGTGGAACTGTACCCCTGGATACGAAAGGAGTTTCAAGGAAATAAATACAATAGGATGTTTTTTTTCCCTTTTTAAAGCATAACATTCATTTATCATGTTGCATTGATTTATACAATGTTGACATATAGGACTTGACCGGGTCTGGTCTCTCATCGGTTTCCTTTCTTGCACACTGGGCTTTTGACAGGAGTAGTGCCTTGGCTTCTCAAAGTCATCAATTTTATTTATTTTTTTTGCAAACTGATGACTATGAGAAGCCAAGGCCCAACTCCAAGTTGAATGACCCCACCACATCATATTCATAGCAAAAATTGACTGGTGAAAGTGTTTAAACAATAAATAAATAAATGTTGTGGGTATAATGGATTGAAGTAAAAAACTCTGGGGGGAAAAAAGTAGCGAGGGACACTTTGTATACAACAGCTGCTATAACATAGAACATCTGAGATCAGTCACATGTGCCCAGTACTACCTATGCACCATTTACTTTGGTTGTACATTGAACAACCCCCTCCCCATTGATGAGAAATTCTTGATTACAACTGACTGGTGGAACTGTAATGGTATGAAAACTGGCACCAAGGTTGTCCAAATCTAGGGCAGAACCGGTTCAAGAATTCTTGGCTAAAAATTGGTAGAAGTGTTATACTTAATCCCCGTCACTCAATATAATGGCATTTCAGCCTGAAACAAACCCGAAATGAAACTCAGTGTTCATTGTAGGTATAAACCAATCCGGTTTTATTAAATGTATATGAAACGGTTTAAAAATGACATTTTAGAGTATTTTCCAACTGTAAGTAGAAATTCAAAAACTGTTCTTTCTTTTTTGATCATTGGGATAAATAGCACTTTAGTGATTCCCTGGTTGGCCGTCTAACGCTTACATGTACAAAGTTATCACAGTCGTATCCTCCTTCTGGTTACTTACTTATGCACACACTGGGTGCTACTATTTACAGGCAACGTACAGTTTATTTGTCTGGTTTTACTGTCATATTTAAAGCAGACCCAAGACAAGTGAAATTAATTCCCTCCTTAAACAGGGTCAAGCAGTAACCAGCATCCACTGAGCAGAGCAGCATGACCGCCTTTTGTCTGACACAGGGTCAGTGAAAATCTCCTTGAGGACACCAAGAGTTCCTTGACATGCTGAGTGCTCCGAACAAGCGCTGATCCAGGAACAGGTCTGACTATCAAAAACAGCATCACCTAAAAGATAGCCAGTAGCATCCAAATACCTACGACTGGCCACAGGTCAGTATAGAAAACCCCAACAAAGATAAATGAATAAAAACCAAATAGTAAACAGTCATCAGGTGTGAAAACAAGGAGCGCACTGCTTTGAACTATCAAAGGAGCACATTGGTGTAGCTCTGCCTTCTGCTAATGAGGTATTTTAGAGCCAGTTCTTCTGCGGTCTACAGAGAAGTGGTCAACAGACAGATGATTACACATTTTCAAAACAATTCACGACGGTTAAACTGAAAATTATTTACAGTTACTGATACAAGTACACAAAACTACTGTACCAGGGGTTTAGAAAAGATAAATACAACATTCAAATCAACTTTTTCTTTAAAAAGTTATGCATACACTAGATCACCTTCAAAAAAACAAAATAAAAACAAAAACAACAAAAAAAAAAAGAACAACAGTGCTATTTTGCAGTTCTATCAGAAAGAAATCTGTATAATGAGATGAGATTGCCGGAGGATGAGTGGAACAATAAATACACGCCTGTCTTCTCTTCTTCTGTCTGGGGTGACACCGTCATCTTCTTGAGGGGACATTAAACCTATAAAACAACATGCTGGGATTATACAGTGTACACAAATGCAGGTGTGATGTAAAAATACTCCATCTGGCTGCAGCTGGTGACGTGCGGTGGTAGTTATGCATGTGAGTGTTGTGGTAGGAGAAGTCACATAGGAACAGATGCAGAACTTACAGTAGCAGCGGTTGCTATGCAGAGCGCTCACACAATAGTGGAAGGGCCTAGAACCTGAGCACCTTTCTGTGGGGGGACATGGACGGGTTATTAGTGCAGGGTTAGAGATTAGACTTAATTTTTGTTGGATAAAATATTGCTTAATAGAAATACGCTGGGGGTGTGTGTGTGTAAAAATTCAGTTGTTCTTGTATCGCCACACTGGCTACACAAATGAGTCATTAGCGAATGCCATCCCTCTCTGCTAGCGTTAGCATGTTACTATGTTAGCTTTCCTGGTCATTAGTCAAAAATTAGTTTACAGGCCAAAAACCATTAAGCTAAAGTGATTGCTATCTGGTTACTGAAACGTGTTGACAGCTCTGTAAGTATAAATTACATTTACACTCAGTCCAACAGCATTAACCACTCAGGAAATGTATTTGGAGGTGTTGATTAGGCAGCCAGACACTCAATCTACACGCAGAAAGTACGTTGCCAGCTGACTGTAATAGGTGATGAGTCTGGGATTATAATGCAGGTTGATACACAGGGACAGTGAATCTACTTCTGGATGAATGCCAGCCTGCACTATACCATCACCAAGAGCAGCTTTCAAAAGCTTTTCAGCCCCCGACAGATTTGAGAGGCTGAAAAAGCCTCCAATGTACATTGTGTGGCTTTATTGTACCTCGGTTTTGTTCTGCAGTTCCTGATGTAATGTTATCGGACCTCGGTGGTAATGTTAGCCGTACCTTTGTAAACTGCGTCCTAACATCATTTCCAGGAACACTGGATTTTATATTTATGCTCTATGTATACCGGTTTAAACAGTTGTGTGCAGTTAAAGACAGGCTGCCTGATAGCAGACATGATTATTTAGGGTTTTCTTCGTGATGTCTATGTTTAAAGGAGTGTTTCAAATGAAGAGATACAAAAGGTGCCACTTCAAACAAACCACCACTGCAGGGGTTCATTATGGACAGAAAAACATTCATTCAGCAGAACAATGGGGAAAATATACCTCCACTGTAAAGCAGCATGAGAAACCTTGATTCACTACTGTATTTGAGATATTTACTAGATCAGCTTACACACACACACACACACACACACACAACATCTAATGTCCGTTCTGGGAAACAGTCGTAGTGCATTCATGGTGTATGCCAAGTCTTAAAGACGTTTGTGTCACACACACTGACCGTTGAAATGTACTGGCTGTTGAAGCTCGGCTTGTGCTCGGAGGAGAAGCAGGATGACTCGCATGGCGAGCTGGGCTCCTCGGACAGAGCCTCAGGGAGGTGACTGGACACACAGCCGCTGTCTGAACCACTGGAGCCACTGCCTGACAGACAGTGTGAGGACGATCCTGAGCTCTCCGTAGCTAAAGAAAGGAAAAAAAAAAAACATACAATTGTATAGTTCAGTTTTAGCTGTACAACACTTAACAATAAACTGCTATTACAAAGGAAACTGGTGTTAATCTAAATGTCATCCATAGTGACATCACCAGAAGTGAAATCTGGGGAATCAGAGCACATCCTCTTCTTGTACGGTACAAAAATGACCTAATATCCAGAACTCTGCTTTCTTTGATACATCATTCATTCATTTTCTGAAGCACTTAATCCGAAGTAGGGTGCACATCCCAAACGACTCCGGGTGAGGGCAGAGTACACTCTGCTCATCTTGTCAAGCCATCGCAGGGCAGAAACACGCTGACGGCTATGCAGCTACTCTTGACGAAAATCAGAAATGGTTATGGGGGGGGGGGGGGGGGGGGGGCAGTGACAACCCCATGACAGTTGAAGCCCCAACCTTGTGATCAGTAATCCAGCCCCTTACCACCACTGCCCCAACTTTGTTACATTCTTTTGCCGTTACTGACTGTATCTGCAGTATACATGTAGCTCTACTCTAGACTTTAAGGACCGAGCAGCACCAGAGAGGAACACAGCACTGCGATTACATAAATCCTCTGATGAGTGTAATCATACACATCTGCTCCAGCTATGGTGATGAACGTTTCTATTACTGTTTTTAGTTCTTAAGTCAACAATATCAGCTCATTTCTTTCTGGGGAGGAAATGATCTGAGACTACCTGAGAAGTTTCTAAGTGGAAAATTAACCCCTCTTCTTTTTAATTCAAAGGATCCAAGTTTGACAGTGAAATAAAAGAAATGCAGTAGATCAAGATTTGCAAATGGATGTAGTGTTTTCGATGATAAGATTACGTAAACCGACAGGATTTATGCTCAACGAAATCTGATTAAAGCAGTGCTTCTCAATATTTTCTGTGGCGCCCCCCCTCTAAGATGAAAAAAATATTTCACCCCCCCACATACACACACTCACCACCCCTAAGCGACTATAAATAGGATTATTTGTCTATAAAATTGTTATTAGTACACCTCTGCATAACATTGTCTCTTTATTAACATTAAAAACAAAAATGAAAGAAATATAGTTCAACTTAAAACAAAGAAAAACTTCATTAACTGTTTTTTAATCTGTAACAGAAAAGATTGAAAGTGCACCAACGTGTTTTTTTCTTAAGGGGTTGTTTAATGCACTTCATATCGTTTGCTCGTGCAAAAAACCGCTACACCATAGCGTGACTGAGAACGCCACTGCCAACTAGTGGAGTGGAGGTGCAATTACACTTAATTCTTGTACACTATTCCAGAAAAGCATGTTTCCCAGGGTCATATGTAGCCATGAGGTGGGGGGGGGGGGGGGGGCGCACTAACCAGTGTCTCCCCCCCTCATGCCGGTCCCAAGCTCGGAGAAATGCAGAGGGTTGTGTCAGGAAGGGCATCCGACGTAAAACCAATGCCAAACATTTATGATGCAAATCAGAAGAGACATGAAGGTGGTTGGAGTCAAAAAAGAAGATGCGGAGGACAGGGTGAGGTGGAGGCGGATGATTTGCTGTGGCGACCCCTGAAGGGAGCAGCCGAAAGTAAAAGAAGAAGAAGAAGAAATGTGCCCCCCTCCCCCGCATCCCCCCAGGCATCATACCGTGCTTAAAGCCATGTTCTTAAAGTGGGGTTTGTGTAAAAAAGAAAAAAAAAACACTTAACCATCACACGCATCTGCTTGTTGAGCATCTTGTTTCAAATTCATTCAATCAGAAAAATTCTTGGATCCGAAACTTGATCCAGATAATCTCAGAATTCTAACAGTCTTCCTTGTCCACAGCTGTACCTTTCATGCAAATCTGCATTTATTTTGTAATCCTGCTAACAAATAAACCTAATAAAACCATCAGCTCCACTCTTCTGGGAAGTACTTTCACTCAATTTAGGAGCATTGCTGTGGGGATCTATGTTCACATTGCAACAAATGATGAGCAAGGAGGACCAGGGTACAGCAGGCGCTCCAGTTAATCCCAAAAGGTGTATGGGGGGGGGGGGGGGGGGTTGAGGTCAGGGCTCTGTGTTAGCCATTCAACATCCTCCAAATCACACCTTGGCAAATCTACTCTTCATGACACTTGCTTTGTGCAGTGACACAGTCATGCTGTTGCGGATTTGGCTCTCTTAGTCCCAGTGAAAGGAAATCTCAGTGCTATAGCACAGTGCCCCCCAACCTTTTTATCATCGCGGACCGGTCAATGCGCGACAATTTTACTGCGGCCGGGGGTGGGGGCATTGTAAATATAATACCCCGCCCTTGCCCAGAGTCGGCTGAGATGTGCGCCAGCCTCCCTGATCAGGATTAAGAGTTACATTTTTAATCGATCGAACTCTTCTTTTAAAAAAAAACAAAAAAACCCACAGGTGATGGTGCACCAACTGAGAGAATGAAGGCTCAGGCTCACCCGAAATCCCCACGATTGTTTGAAACATGTCCAACTTGTTCATGTGCCATCCCCTTGTGGGTTACATTTTAGCGCTCAAATGAGTGACATGTAACCAAGAGAATCTGGTATTTTCAAAATAAAAGTCTTTTCAAAAATAAAAGATTGTTCAGACTCACATAATAAATAAAACAGAAATAAATAATTATTTCTTGTGCGGCCCGGTACCAATTGAACCCGGGGGTTGGGGACCACTGCTATAGCACACAGACACTGTGTACAGTAATGTGTGCTTTACATTGGAGCGTCAGCTCTAGATATCATTGTGACAGTCAGCAGTCTTTAATCCTTTTGCCTTACAGTCCAGGGACCTCTGACTGTATTGTACTACATTTTTAAAAATCTCCATTATGGTAAGCCAGTATTAATGTGACCTGGATGGACTGGCTGTCTTTGCCCATAGACAATTGACATAGGCTCTAGCCCGCAACCCTAGTAGGTTTAAGTGGTTCGGCAAATGAATGAATATTATTAAATTGTATGGTTATTGTTTAGTTATAGCAGGAGCCATAACTGTCTAAACATTTGATCATAAAACAGTTCATCTACAATGCACTAACCAGCAAATAAGTATAAATATTCATGAACATCTATGGATAGTAATGTATGTTGCATGTACTTGCCATGATCTAAAAATGTCTTCTGAAAACCCCAAGATGGTGTTTTTGTTAGTCTGGAAAGATCTTCAAAATATTTTAGAATCCTTGGATTAATGGACTTACTCATAGAAGGCTGGCTGCTCGTCTCATGTTCAAGCTCATCCTCCTCAATGCATGGGCTGATTAAGGGTCTCTCGCCTCCTAACAGAGACTGGCTGCTATACATATGAAGATTGAGGGGCCCCAACAGTGTGGAAGACAGGGGTCCACTTGTCCCTGGAGGTCCATTAGCTGGCGCACTAACAGCAGCTCTTGTAAATGGATTTGAGTGGTCAAACAGAGAGACAGCGATGGATGCCCTTGTCCTGGCTCCTGTAGAAGAACAGAGAGCGTGTTTACACACTTCACTGTGAACTGAACTCAAACTCATTTTTGGATTTAAACCATTTTAAGCCTGTATCTCATGCATCATGGGAAGTTGAAGTAGGTAAGCTGGCGGGGTCTGGTCCTACCTCTGCCTTTCATGATGTAATCAATGGCCCGATCATTGATAGCAGCATCGCTGGGTTTAATATCCAAAAATGGTTTGTTGCCCACTCCCATAGACACCATCTCCTGCATACGGATTTCTATATACATAGATACGCACATCAATTCATGATCACAGAGATCCAAAAACTTGAAGAGCAAATGTAATGAATACCATTTGAACACACTGCCTTTCACAGCAATTTATGGGTAAAAAAAAAAAAAAAAAAAAAAAAAAAAATTATATATATATATACACCGTTATGCCAGAGCCTGAAAACCTGAGCTACTTTCAAAGGCCTGATAGATTTGCATTTTCTTCTTATTCAGAGATGCCATGTCAAATTTTTGTAAAACAATACATGTCAGATTCAAAAGAGTCTTTTGAAAAGCCCGTTTCTTTATGCCTGGGGCAAGTATAGCTACAAATACACTTTTTTTTTTTTAACCAATCTTGCAGAGGTGCTGGGAAAACGACACTAACACACCATCATCCAAACTTTCCATTTAAGGTCTTGATAAAACATCCAGACACTATATGGAAGTGCAACACACACACACACACACACACACACACACACACACACACACACACACACACACACACACACACACACACACCTTTGTTGCGTGTGGCCTGTTGCCACAGTATGCGGGCGATGTCTGAGGTCCAGGCATGTTTAATGTCAGTAGTGGCAGCCTGGAGGATATACGTCTGGTTCTTTGATATTCTCCTGCGGAACCAGATCTCGAATCGCAGCCCATTCTCACCTGATGTCTCAGTCATTCCCACATCAGCAGTCTTTAAAGTAATGAACACAGATACTGAAACCATAGTGATGTTTACCGTTGACAAAGCACACCTAGCAAAATTAGCAATCCTAGCTAGTAAATGAAGCAGAACCATTATATTCAAACAGAACACAGATTCCTGTATGTATGAAAACCCGAATGCACAAATTACAGAACAATTACAGATATTTATTATCTTTTCGCAGAATCCTAAGAGTGTATACTTATTTTTATATGAATATTCATTAGGATTTGTATTTGTTCTTTGTATGCATCTCTTGAATAAAGTTTATTTACTTACTTATACAAAAGAAAGAACTCTCAGCTTTTCTGGGAGACAGCATCAGTGCAGGCTGTGTTTTAAACGAGTTCAACAGTACCCTTGTGCACTTGAAAGACCGGAAGTCTGTATAACCCACAGCAAGTACACTCCTTTTGCAAGTACACTACTTTCGGTATTGAGCGCCTCACATATTGTAAGTGTTGATTGGCTGTTTCAAGCAAAGTGACTCGGTATAAATAAGTGACTTATTTGAAATTAATGTTGATATTATTTGATATATTTGATATTATTTTACAATGTTATGTTTATAATAATTGATTTAGGGGTGTTTTATGAGATATGGTAATGGTATTTATGGATGTATAGTACAGTATGAGCGTCATACGTCACACGTCACTGTAACAACTTACGTTCACTTTCAACTTGCGTTCGGCCGTCCGGAACCAATTAAAAACGTAAGACGGGGAGTGTCTGTACTTATAAGCAATATACACAGAGGATCAGTGTATCAGTAACTTGAAGGTATTTTTATGATCCACCTTAAAGGAGTGCTTGTATATGTAGACGTCCAGGCCGCCCTCGATACGCTTGGGTTTGCTGAATAGCACCAGGTCTTCAAACAGAAACACGTGTCTCTGGCACTTCTTCCTTCCGTACCAGATAGTAAACTCATCCTGCCGGACCAGCTGACCCTGCTCCTTCAGGTTCACCTGAGACATGGGCAAGAACATATGCGTCAACCTCAGGATAACATTCAGAGCTTCAAGCTTACATTTCATCATGACAACATCTACCATCTCTTGGCACAAAGTGCTTTGGGAGTTGCAGCAGGTGTAATATTTACTAATACGTATATTAATAATTACATGTCCAGACATTCATAACTCACACAGGCTACATTGCTTATTTAATTTTAATAATTTCCTCCTTATGCTTCCTCTGCATTTTATCATCATGTTTATTGGGTTTATATAAGAATTATACATCACTAACTGCAGCAATATAATGCATAAGTGGTAAGCACATTCACCTGAATGTAAGCAGGCCCGAGTTCAATTCTCAGGCTGGGGGCATATATATATATGTAGGGAGGGAGGGGGAGGGAGAGAGAAAGCGAGAGAGAGAGAGTGAGAGAGAGAGCAAGAGCGAGAGATGCGTGTGTGACTCACATCGCAGTCACGAATAGCATCCATGGCAAGCAGGTCATTGCCATGGCGTAGCTGGAACTTGACCATCTCTGCGGCGGCACGTAGATAGGAGAGCTCCTGCTCCTGAGCCTCACTCACTTCCTTAATCAGATCCTTGAGCAGCAGAGCGTATTTACTCATTCGCTGGATTGGCTTCAGCAGGTATGAAGCCAAGTCCATCTTATCTTCCAGTTCTAGCTGCTTATGCTGGAAAAAGAAAGAGATACGAGGGTGAAACTAAGACATGAACAGGAAAGACAGATAAAAGGATAAAAAGTGGCATCAGCTGTTTATGCCGGGTTATTGTTGGTTTTGTTTAAAAAAAAAAAAGTGAATTCTCCACCTAATATTAAAACTCACAACAAAAGCCTTTTTTATGAAAAGTTGAGGTTTTTGTAATTTATTCGAATTTTCCTGAAGTGATGCAACACCATAAAAGCACTTATGACTACCTTTCTGTACTAAACGAGTGATTGTGAGTAAAATATGAAACCCGTTTCTGTAAAATACATGTATTTTAAAACATCCTCCGGAGATCATAAGTTACAATCCGGTTTCTCATCCTGACACCGCGGCAAGTAATGTTCTTTTTACAAATAGTGTGTGTGTGTGTGTGTGTGTGTGTGTGTGTGTGAACGCAGCCCTTACATTAAATACACTCTGACTACTGGCGTATGAAATGGATAACATTATATTGTGAAAAGACCAGTCAGGTGGTGTTAATTGTTGGGTTGGTGTACATCAACTTCCCCAGTTAACGGACTCTAGCAAACGGTTACTGTGGGATGTTGATTCTTGTGTGCAAGTTCACTCACTCACCCTGAAGAAGCTGTTTCCATGGCTGGCCAGCAGCGAGTCTGACTTGGGCTTATTTTTGCTGTACAGGGCGTACAGTCCAAACTGGTCTTGCTGTAAATGTAAACAGAAAGAGTAGAGGAGTAGAATAAGTGCTGAAGTTCGCCAAGTCAGATTTTCTACATGCAAAATTACTTGCTACATTCGGTTAGTCAGGAAATGTTGAGCAGATTTGAAAAGGCATTGACAGACGCTCCCCGACTTACGTTCATCCATTTTACGTTTTTTTTTCTCGATTTTACGTAAAAAAAAAAAAAAAAAAAAGAGTCAAATTTTGAGTTTAGACGTACCAACGTAGTACGCTCACGTAATGACGCTGCATCCATTGTTTACAAACGACAGACTGAACGTGCCTCTCCTCCTTCTCAGTTCAGTTATATATATATATATATATATATATATATATATATATATATATATATATATATATAAAATCAGTTATATAGCATGTTACCCTTGTGTTAAGACGTCGTCTCTGTGATCTTTGGGTTTACACTGTTTTGCGGACTTTTGTAACCCTAAGCAAATATGGTTGGTCAGAAGCGTAAGCCTACTAGCATGGGTGCAAGTCTCATACACAGAGATGAATTAACTATCTGCTCTGATCGGCGCAATCTACCATGCATACTCAGTTAAGCAAAGAGAGTTGTAAAATGAATGAAAACCTGAATCCAGGAAAGAGAACTCTGCTCCGTAATTCACATCAGTGCAGGCTGTGTTTTAAACGAGTTCAACGGTACCCTTGTGCACTTGAAAGACCGGAAGTCTGTATAACCCACAGCAAGTACACTCCTTTTGCAAGTACACTACTTTCGGTATTGAGCGCCTCACATATTGTAAGTGTTGATTGGCTGTTTCAAGCTTCATGTAAAGTGACTCGGTATAAATAAGTGACTTATTTGAAATTAATGTTGATATTATTTGAGATATTTGATATTATTTTACAATGTTATGTTTATAATAATTAATTTAATGGTGTTTTATGAGATACGGTAATGGTATTTATGGATGTATAGTACAGTATGAGCGACATACGTCATACGTCACTGTAACAACTTACGTTCACTTTCAACTTGCGTTCGGCCGTCCAGAACCAATTAAAAACGCAAGTCGGGGAGCGTCTGTATGTAAATTTCTAAGGGCACTTTTTGGTGAGATGGGATACACAGACTATTTTGTTTTTACATTATCTTTATACGTGCAGAGCATCTGTGCTTTTCCTGTCCCAGGAATGTGTCAGATCATTTTAGACTCCTAGATCAAAAGTCTGTTATGCTGTAGGTTTCTCAGAGTTCTCCTTATTCAAAAACAAGTTATTCTCTGATCATCAATCATATACAGGGATCCCTCACCTTCCGCGGTTAATGGGGACCAAGATCCCCACACGACTATCGAAATCCACGAAGTATGATTAACCCCCCCCAACTGCCGTAATGCAGATGCGCGGGCACACACTTAGACGCGCACCTTTCAACAATGTAAGTGATGGGAGATGGGAGATTTTGGGTTGTCTTGTGGGGTTTTTTTTTTTTTTTTTTTGCATAATTGGCCTTGTTTTGGTAGCATTTTCCTTAACTTTTCCCCCATTCTTCCTTAATTTCCTTATTTTTTAATTCGATGAATATTTAAATTTAAAAAAAAAAAAGCGCGATGCACTGAAGCCGCATGATTTGAAGTGTAAAGTAGCGAGGGATCCCTGTATTTAACAGTGTCCAGTATTATGAATTCGTAAAAAACACCCAGTCAAAACATTCCCTGCACTGAATTTATGAAGATGGACTACAGTGATTGGATGGGTAAAGGCCAATTCCTTCAAACGGCTTAATTCAATAATAAGAACAATTATTAAGGTGAATTCTCATTAACAGCCTTGTGGTGTCCTCCACGAAGCACAGGGGGTACTATGACTTCACAGGCTTTCACCCACCACCAGTGTAGACACTTCTTTTTGACACTCGAGCAGTGCCGGTTCTTTATAGATTAATTTCATATTTGTGTTGAATGGGTCCCTAAGGCACACCCGAGCAGCCTATTGAAATTGGGCCTCCTTGACTTATTTTTCAAGATCACGAGGTAAATGCCTCAAAATTGCCAGTTAATCAGACAGAAAGAACCCACTGAGGTTAGAGAAGCTATTCAGCATCAAGTGTTCTTACATGGCGCAGGAAGCAGTGGCTGACACGGAGTGGATGGTTACAGCAACTTTCTAATTCTTTGAGGAAGTACTGACTGTGGAAATCCACCAGTTTCTCCAGGTTACCGAAGATCACGCTACGCTTTCCCCGCAGGTCCTGGGGCAGGTCGGGACGCTCCATCTCAGGGAAGTAGTGATCAATGATGTAGCGCAAGGAGCGGACGTACTCCCGTTCTGTTGTCACCATTTCATCCACAATGTGCCGCAATTTACTGAGAGAGAGCGAGAGAGAGAGAACGACTCATTAAATGATGCTGTATTAATTCAGACATGCAAAAAAGAAAAAAAAGCTAACAAAACATTACCATCAAACCGTGAGAAAGTTTTCACTAAAGCTTTATTCTGGACTTACACCATGTCCAGGTGCCAGACAGAAAGCAGACAAAACAAACTACAAATTATCATTGATAAACAACATACAGAAGTTTCAAGGTTAGCTTATTATAACGTGGGAACGAGCTCCCTCTGATACACACGCACGGAACTGCATTCCTCTCCTTCCTCCATGCTACTAAACGGCTGCAGTGTGTGAAGCTGTGGAGGAAAAACGCACTTAACTGTACTTCAAAGTCCCCTTGTGCAGCTCCCATGAGGAGCTGGGGGCCTTTTATCTCCAGAGGATTAACAAAGACACAGGGGGCCCAAATGTGGAAAAGACATCTCTGACTAACGGAGGTAGTTTATGAGTCCGAGAAGCAAGTTTCACACAGCTACACACAGAGACCCTTACACACGTGACTGTAACCTGTGTACCAGGCCATGATATAAACAATGTGCACTGAAGGTCCCTGAATACGAGATGGGGACCAGCAACAGCACAGTCAGTCATGAGAGGTGATGTGAAACCCTGTAAATCAGGGGTGTAAATCATTACAAATGAAGATAGTTATCACATATATATAAATAAGGTTTGATGATGTAATTAATTGAAGAGTAATAATAGTGATGCATCTAGAACTGCTTTCACCATCATTCATCTGATTAAAGCCGTATTGTTTATTAAATGTGTGTGAATATCAATTTGTTAGCACATGAGTCAGAATTGGCAGGGTGTACTGCGTCACTTTCTGTTCATGTAGGCTATTGAATCATTTCAGCATGCTTGCACTGTTTTTTTTAAAAGACATTGGCCAATTCCCACCCATAAAACTGGCCAACAGCCAACCACGGAGGGGTGAGGGCAAGCACATACTTCCTTTACATTTACATACTTGCATCTACAGCATCGGCAGTGGTAACCTGGTGGTAATGGTGCTGGATCACTGAGAATAAGGTTGGGGGTTTAAGCCCCACTCTCCACGGGTTGTCACTGTGCCCCCCAGTGCACCTAACTGGGTTATCAAAGGCCGGCCATGTCTCGCACTGTCTATGGTGTGAGGTTCATGTAAAAGAACCATTGCTGACTTTCGACCCTAATTAGGATTAAGCGGTTACGGAAAATTAATGAATTTGGCAGACGCTCCTATCCACAGTAACTTAAATTTGCATTTTTTTTATACAGCTGAGCAATTGAGGGTGAAGGGCCTTGCTAAAGGGCCCAGTAGTGGTCAATCAAAGAAAAGTGAATATTAGACTGTTAAAAATAGCAGTGTTTGCTTTCGTGTTTACAAAGTCAAACATTCACTGTATAAACTGAACAGTGTAAGATTTTGTCTCCTCTGAATCTCTGAACTAATAGTTATTTATATATTCACTGTTTCTGAGTCCTGCTGCACATCTGTGTTGTGGAGTCGACCAACTTCTAGCACCTGTGAGAGGGTTTTCCAGCCCAAGATGATTGGACTACATTCCACAGTTCTTCTGTATTTCTTGGTTTTTAATGTCACCCCACAGGTTTTCTATTGGGTTAAGGTCCAAGATCTGGCCATTTGCTGCCTTCCTTCCTTAAACAAGGACAATAATTGGCACAGGTTTTCAAAGAATGAATGATGTCACTAATTGAACTCCACACTGCAATTATTTTGAACACAAACCTTTCAATTAGTGATTCAATTAAACAGAATCAGCAGCATTCAGGTCATGACTGTTGGATTCTATTACTCTACTTCACCTGACAGTAAACTATTTGCCATGTTGAAATATCATTTACAGTAATCCCCCGCCACTTCACATTTCCTACTTCGCGTCCCCGCAATAGCGTGGGATTTCCCATCGGGATATTAAAAAAATTAAAGATTATTCAAAATTCACGAGCACTACATGTACATTCAACTATGCTACCCAAGATGCTCTGTTCTCCTACTTTACTTGAGTGCTTTCTGATTGGCTGTGAATCCAGCAAGCTGATTGGTCGAGATTATATTTCCCAGCATCCAACACACCTTTCCTCCCTCATGAACCAATGACTTTTATTGAGCTCAGGGGAAGCACTGGGGTGCGGGAAAAATCGTGTTCACCGTAATGGTGAGGGGGAAAACAAAAACCAAAATCACTGGGAGAGTATCAACACACAAACTGGTCGAGCACGGAGCTCTTTATAGCTGATGGCTCAGTGAATTCAGGTGCGCTCTCTGGATTCGCCTGCGGATAACAGCTACGCCCCTCATCAGCGCATGCAACGTATGGAGAGAGAAAAAGAGAGTTAAACACCTGTGAGTTTGGCCACTAACATGATGCGTACTAAAGCAAAGGCTCTGGAGGCACTGACGAGCTCCATTCAAGCACCAGTGCCGCCAGTGATTCTCCTTCTCGACATGGCCATGGATTTGTTATTAATAAGGTTTGTTATGCAGTACTTATATATATTTGTCATTATAAGCTGTATAATTTATTTATATATTAAATACATATTGCATGTATGACATTAACATTCATAGAACAATTTAAAAATAACTTTCATATAAATTTTATATAATATATACGTAGCTGGGTGTCCATAAGAAGTGGCAGAAGTCATTTCGTGTTTTTTTTCACGGGGTGGTGGTGGTCCCCATTAACTGTGAAATAAGGGAATTACTGTATACCAAAAACACCGATTGATCAGGTTAGTGATGTCTGACTGAATTTATTATGAACACAACTGTAAGCGTGAATGGTTGTTAATTGGCTGGCAAATTCCTTCACCCTTTGTCGGCTGAGGCTGGCATGAGATTTCCCGCATAATAGGATTCAGCGGTTTGGCAAATGAGTGAGAGAGAGCGTTGAAAATAAAACTACAATTACAGCAGCGATATGAAACCCTCGTCACTTTCCTATCCTTCCATTCATTTTCAGATCCTACTCTGTCTGTGTGTGTGTGTGTGTGTGTGTGTGTGTATTCATACCTGCCCTTGGCACGTGGCTCTGATACATGGCTCCCAGTAAGATATGTATCCGGAGAAGCCCAGCTGTGTGCTGGACCCAGCCGTGACTTGTATGGCCGATCAGTCACGTCTATGCTGCTCACCTCTAGGCCTTTTATAAACACTCCCATGTGGCCCCTGCGTGCTGGTTCGATTAGGGTTCTCTGGCAGGTGCCATAGCGTATGCCGAACTCATTTCCGGCAGCATCAAAGCTCTGGGTTTTCCTCAGAACGCCTCGCTTGTTGTCTCCTAGAGAAGAGAGTGCAGGGCTAGCAGATGCTGAGGACACTGAATAAGGAGATTCATCTGAAGATGTGCTGCGGGTGAGTCTGTGAGAATTAAGGGGAGTGCTGTGTGAAATCCGGTTCTCTGTGTGACAAGGACTTCCTGATAGGGTCCTCAAGGAATCATGGGTATCTGAACAAGTGCCAGTTGGGTTGCTTGCGGTGGAGGAGAGTCTATCACGAGCCCGGAAGCTGCTGAAGGCTTTCCTGCAGGAAAACGAAAGGCTGCTGCTCCGCTCCTGAGGCCCACGAGGGTTTCCAACACCTGAACCGGAGTTTCGGGCACGCAGTGCCACCTCCAGCTTTTTCTCAAACATCTGTTTGGTTTCCTGGCACTTCGACCAGGCAAATTTCCACTGTTTGAGGCCCCGCTCGCTCTTTAACTCCACAGCGAGGTCCTTCATTTCTTGGAAGTGTGCATCGGGTATTGGCACATGTTGGCTGCAATATTTCTCCAGGCAAGTCATCACTCCCTGGCACTTCTGAGGTGAGCTACAATCCTCCATACTCACACTGGCCAAATGCCTCATGCCCTCCAGAGCCCATCCGTATGCCTGGCAGAGACACAGAGAAATATCAGCCATTATGGAATAAAAGCTCTATTTTTATGCAGACAAAAGAGAAACAGAGGTATAGTTCTAATTTGATTTGGGTTTTTTCCTGCTTGCTCTGAGTTGCGATGTTCACAGGGGAAGTGAAGACGTGTGGAAAGGCACTGAGCCTTGTACTTTGTACAATATAAAATATTGCGGCATTGATCCACGACTGCATAGTTAAGTAGATATTATCCAATCAGACAACTTGATAAGGTATGCATTGTAAATTTAGCCCTTTCTTTGACTTTCCTCAGCGCTGATTAGGATTAGCATGGTCATGAAAACACAAAATATTAGTTATAATACATGGCTGCATCAGCCACGAGGCTCTGAAGGCAGAAGGTTTGCAGTTAGGCAAAAGCATGAAATCTGTTAGGAAGCCTACACACACACACACACACAAAGAGGCCATCGGAATGAAATCTCTTTCTGACTGAAGGTGGACCTGAGTGAACATGTGTGAAACAGAAAATGAGAAGAAAATAGAAGCTCCCCCATAAAAAAAAAAAAAGATTCTTCACACTATTGTTATGCAAACTAAAAGGTCTGTGTGTGTGTGTGTGTGTGTATAGGAACTGGGAGGTCTGGACAGTACAGCTTCAGTACATCAGCGGGAGAGCTAACGGGTTTAGCTCTGTGAAACAGCAGCACTCATCCATTTCATACGCAGCTTCCCTTAATTACTTTTCTAGTGCCCGGTTCTTCCACACTCCCTCATTTCACGCTCAGCACTGCTTTAAAGAGGCACAACACTCTGCTTGGGCTCAGATTTACGGCAGGATTCATAGCGATCAAACACTTGCTTACGGCCCTGACCCATTGACATGGCAAGGCTTTGACAGATTCTTTAAGGAGAAAAAAAAATCCTTCACCCCTTTTCAATCCCGATGTGTATACTCACAAAACCCTCTTTCTCCAGGTCATGGCTGTCATAAACTTTCTTGAACTCTTTTCGGCCTTCTTTGGAATTGGGTTCCTCTCTAGTCTCCTGATTCCTCTGTATTACCCGAGCAGGGCACTGCTTTCTCTCTTCTAGTTTAACTTGAACCTTTGGACTGGGTGTTAACATGCCAGTATAAAGTAAAGCCACTTATCAACCACGCATGCATGCGTGTGTATGTGCATGTATACATGTGACCATGGTGCAGTAAAAGCCCCATACGAAAATTTGGAGGTGCCTGGAACACAGATACTAAAGTCATGAGGTAGACCAGAGGTCAGTTCAAACTAACAATACTGACTGGCGCCCCCCCCCACACACACACACACACCACCCCACGCACCCAGAGAAAAAGGGGTACTCCATCACTGCAAGCCAAAAAAAAGTTCGCTGCGAACTTGACTATTTAGAGAACCCGATTCATCACTCCGGGACACCGATCATCATGTAGTGATCATCATTTAGTTGCTGGCTCTCTAATTATTCATTCTAAAAATCAGTCCTCGTACAAAATCTCATCGCATTTCAAATTTTAAACTCCTTTTGAAATTTCCACATGGAACTTGCTCATGTTTTATATAAAAAGCCAACTCCACACAGTGACAAAGCCAAAGAAAGACTCAACAGGGGAACAAATAGGTCACAGCCAACAGGCAAACTCTTTTGCACTGCTTCCCTGATCCAACACATAGAACTCAAATTAAACACTTTATAATCAATGAAGCGATTCACTGGCTCTGATCGGACCATTTTTGATGCTTTAACGCCACTGACAGGCTAAAGATGACATCATGGTTGAGAAGGTTTAAGACCCTTTGAAGTGTGAACAGTATGTGTATGCATGTGTGTGTGGTGGGAGTGTTTGATTGGTGAGAGCTGAATTAGAAAGTTTGAAGGAGGTACCATTGAAAGAAGCACTATTCAATCTTGCACAAAAGACACACACACACACACAAACAGAGAGAGAGAGAGAGAGAGAGAACACAGCTCTAAGCTTTTGTATGTATGCATAAATGACACTCCTGCAGTGTAAGGAGGTCGAGGGGACATTTTAACACTTGAAAGAAATCCCTGTTATTATTTCCTAAAAAAAAAAAAAAAAAAAAAAAAAAGAATGGAAAGCTTTTTCGGATGCCAGCCAATCGCTGATCTAAGGCTCAAGACATGCCAAGAATGTGTTTTTCCCTAAGGAGTGTGCGTCTTTCAAACTGGAGATATTGTTGGAATTTCTCCAGGAGTTATTGCACCCTGACTCCCTGTGCCGTGAGTTCTTGATAATGCCAGTCCAAAGGCTACATAAA
This sequence comes from Plotosus lineatus, assembly GCA_024760905.1. Lineage (NCBI taxonomy): Eukaryota > Metazoa > Chordata > Actinopteri > Siluriformes > Plotosidae > Plotosus > Plotosus lineatus. The sequence continues at coordinate 25,849,451 of CM045748.1, read as the reverse complement.
GTAACCACAGCCTGATTTCATTAAAAAGTAAAATTACTTGCATAAGGCACTAAGGTAGTCTACAGCTCAATCACGAACAGCTACTGCTCACAGTAGCATTGGCTCAGTGGTTAATTCTCTACTTGTGATCGAAAGGTTGAGAGTTCAAATCGAGATCTCGCTCAGCTGTAAAATGTCTGCTAAGTGTGTGTCATGTAATACACACACACACACACACACAGGGGTACCTTGACTTATATGAATTTAATCCGTTCCGATTGCAAGCTCGTTAGATAAAACAATTATTCCGATAAGAAATAACAGAAAACCAATTAATCCGTTCCAACCCCCTCCCAAACTCATAACCTGCCACAAACATTTATATTTCACCTAATATATTACAGATAAACATGTAAAAACAATAAATATTTAATAATAATAATAAATACATGTACATTAACATTAATAATAAAACAAGAATAAACAGTAAGAAGTCAACTAACCCGATCATTGACTGCGGCGAAGATGTCACGTGGGCAGGCATGAGGTGGCGCGTTAGAGAGGAGGATAATTTTGTGCATGTGTATGCTATGAACGGCAGCAAGGAAAGTCTTGTGTCAAGCTCCCACAAGGCCAGTGCTTCTCAAATAGTGGGGCGCGGGGTGACGCCAGAGGGTGCGCATGACCCTGGGGAACATGCTTTTTTGTCATACTGTACTAGAATTAAGTGTAACTGTGCATCCTCTACAGTAGGTGGCAGTGACACTCCCACGGTGTTCCCTATGGTTTACAGAAAAAGCACTGAGCAAACAATTTGAAGCGCAGCAAACACTTTTTATCGTCACGCGCAGGGCACTGAGGGGACGTAAAATGTTTTAGTTTTTTCTTCCCATAGGGGTGTCACATAAAATAATTGAGAAGCACTGCATCAGGCGTTCTCAGTGGAATACATGCGGAAGAATATGACGAAAATCGGCCCGGAAAAGCCATTTCCTTAGCAAAGCTTGTAAATCAAAATTTTGCTTGTTGGATGGGGCACATTTTTGGTGGGATCGAAACTCATATCATGGAAAATTCGTCATAAAAGACATTCGTAAGTCAAGATAGCACTGTGTGTGTGTGCATATATATATATATATATATATATATATAAATGAACACACAAGTTTGGCCTTATTTCTCTGAAAGGAAGTGGCTAGCTGCACTGATCATGCACTGAACTTCTTCACTGGGCTCTCTATAAGTGGGTGCATGTTCGTCTCTGTTAGACTTGGACTTGGCTGTTTATAGAAGCACCATGCAACATCCCAGGATTTCTCCAAATTAAAAATCAAACATGACAGAACCCTATGCTCCACCAGGGGGCAATATAATCAGTTAAGGAAAGATACATGGCATATAGTGGTGTGCCTCTAATGAACATTCTAACACACTGATGATCAGAAGTGTACATACAAACATTATTAAGAATACTGTATAAACAAAACCTCTTTTCCTTTTGGCTGTTACCTTTTTTTATGGGTCGCCACAGCGAATCTATGATTCGCATGTTTGATTTGGCATAGGTTTTTTTTTCGTCGGATGTCAAAACAAACAAAGAAAAAAGAACCCCACCAGATCAGCTATGCTATCCTGGACTAAACGGCTAATAACCATTCTATAATACGTCAGTGTCCGGATGCTTAAGCAGCCAATGGCAGTGTTTAACATATTTAAGTGATTGAAACATTTACTGTTGGATTCTAAAGCATGTTAAAAGAATAAACTAAAAACAAAAATTCCTTATTAGTTCATTCCTGTTAAGACATGCCTATCGTGTGACCATCTGTCATGTGACCACCCTGACTAAAGGAATGCTAATAGGACGAGTGCAGAACTGCAGAGTGCAGAGTGGGGACTTGCACCTGTATGATAAGTAGCGTCTGCAGAACTTGATGTTCAACAAGCTGATTTTACACATTAGCATTGACTGAGGGCCAGTTACCAAATGGAGGTGAATAATACATGACTGATGAGGATGGTATAAATGACAATAGCATAGTTACTCACTGATGTGCACTGGGTTGTTATGCTAGGATGCCGTTGTGCTATGGTGATTATCAAAGCTACTCAGTCAGGAACAACCAAAAACTCTGCATTACCACACGCATGCATGACCATCTCAAAACAATTTGGGGAGGCACAATCCACATCTGTTCGAGTAACAAAACTCAGAATGCATGACCCCTAAATGACCTCTAGGCACCGTCACACTCCACCGCTCTGTTCTCTGCATGCTCGGCTGAGGCTTCGGGATAAAAGCATGCCCTTTGGATTTTAAACAGTTGCGGTCAGAAGTTTACATACCCTCATCATGGATATAAACGTCATGGCAATATTGAGATGTTTAATTTTTTTTTTAACTGTTTCCTATTCTGTAATGCTCATGATTGACTACAGCTGGTAGCTTCTCAGTACCAACAATACAAAAGATGGTTTTTAGACAAGTACAGGTTATTTGCAGGTACAGCCACCATCTGGAAGAAAATCCAAACTACCAATGTTAGCTGAGAGGAAACTGGTTAGTTTACAAACAATTCAAGATCCACCAAGGCACAAGTCTGCCAAGAACTAGACACTGCTGAAATGACTATAGTTAAGTGAGTTTTATACTACCATGAAATGAGAGGCTGAGATTCAAGGAAGAAATCTCTGCTCCAATATCAACATCTTTAAGCTTGACTACAGTTTACAGGTGACTACATACAAAAACAAAGACGCCTTCAGGAAGAAAATCTTGTGGCCAGATAAGACAAAGAGTGAGTTGTTCAGCCACTGTGACCAGACGTATGTTTGGAAGGGTAAAGGTGAGACACTCAACCGTAAGGAAACTGTCCTGAGTGTTACACTACGTTAACTACGCTGAAACAAAATGGAGGAGAAGGACTACCTCGAAATGCTTTCAGCATAATCTCACACTATTAACTAGACCAGGGGTCGGCAATCTTTGCCATTCAAAGAGCCATTTAGACCCGTTTTCCACATTAAAGAAAACACTGGGGGCCACAAATCCTTTTTTGACATTTAAAATCAAACAACACTGCATATAATGTTTTTTCCCTTCATGTTAATATAAAACAACAATGTGTTGCATTGATTTAAACGACTGCAGAGACAATTAAATTACAATTCTGCTGACAAAAAAAACATTTAGATTAAAAAAAAAAAAAAAAAAAAATCGCCAGCCTCCCCGCGGCCCTAATTAGGATTAAGTGGTTCAGAAAATGAATGAATGTGTTCGAGTTCTCCTTGTATTTTTATAAAGAAAAAAATATCGATCCCACGAATCGAGGGACGGGCAGCAGCCAGATGTGTTAACGGATTGGGTAGTCTACCTCACCATCACTCCCTTCGTGGGATCTTCTTTTCTTTATTCATTATGTTAATGTTGTTTTGTCATAGTTTTAATTTACAAAAATGACAACACAGAAAAGTATATGAAGACTTATCTTCAGAAGGAGCCTGCTCAACATTCTTTTAAATAATAATGCTTAATGCTGCACTGACCGACCCATTCTCAGAGTGGAGACTGAACCACACCCAGTCTTTTATTTTGTCACTGTGAGGACAGTTATTTAACTCGGAGATTGCTGTGTATAAACAAATCTCATCCACCGTCTCTTACTTCAGCTGTGATTTCCATTCCTGGATTACAAACCCCGGCGGCAGAAAAAAAATCTCTTGCTCGCACTGCTTGCCATGAGCTCTTTTATGGCTCTTTTATATTTATTTGGTGTGGGCGGGGTTATTTTGTGTGTGTGTTCTTGTGGACACACACACAAAATCACCCCGTCCACATGAAATAAATATCCGCCCACACCAGTGACTCTTAATTTATCTATGTAATTTTCAACCCTTAAAGAGCATTGGAAGGGTACCCTGATCATTCAGGTGAAAAAAAAAAACCTAGATTGGACATTACTGTTTCAATTCTGAAGTGGGGCCATCTTGGTGAGATCACATTACTGTTTAAGACTTAAAGCAAGGTGATCTCAACAAGATGGCTCCACTTCAGAATTGAAACAGTAATGTTCAATCTAGGTTTTTTTTTTTCTTTTCTTTTGATGATCAGTGATTGGTGGAAACAGGTGGAAGGTGTGGCTATTGTTTGGTTGAAGTGAAAACCTGCACCCACACCTCCGGCCCTTTGCCATGTGAGTAAATGTGAGTGTGCCATGTGAGTAAATAAGCACCTTGTGGTGCACCCGTCGGCCACCGTAAAGTACAACATTATTTTGAAAAGCCATGGAGCTGCACCAGAAAGGTGAAAGAGCCGCATGCTGCTCCAGAGCCACGGGTTGCTGACCCCTGAACTAGATGGTTCAATCTTGGACACTGTTTGGGGTTCCAAGAGGACAATGACGCCAAATGTTTTAAAGTAGGTCGAACAATAGTTCAAGCAATCTAATGTTAAATGGGTTGTTCCATGATTTTAACACAAATTTTGTTCTCTTAATAGGCCACGAATGTCTGAAATACTTGTGTAGATTTATTGAATGGTGTTTCAACTTGAAGACACTGAAAGTTTTGGAGCCCTCTATGATGTGGATCGTCATCCTTTCCTTTCGGCTGTTCCCTTCAGGGGTCGCCCCAGCAAATCATCTGCCTCCATCTCACCCCATCCTCTGCATCTTCTTCTCTTACACCAACTGCCTTCATGTCCTCCTTCTCCATAAATCTTCTCTTTGGTCTTCCTCTAGGCCTTCTGCCTGGTAGTTCCAACCTCACCATCCTACTACCAATATACTCACTATCCCGCCTCTGTACATGTCCAAACCATCTCAATCTAGCCTCTCTGACTTTGTCTTCAAAACCTCTTACACGTGCTGTCCCTCTGATGTACTCATTCCTGATCCTAACCATCCTCGTTACTCCCAAAGAGAACCTCAACAGTGGATGGAATTGGATTATAACATGGACTTTTGTTGTGTGCTGAACAGTTTTCGAAGGCAAAGACTAGTTTGCAAACTCCCAACAAACTTAAATACATGAACCATAATTCGTGTCTAACATCCTTTGTAAACCAAATTTCCCACTCGTCTTTAACACCCCCCAATTCCCACCCATCAGGTACTGGCCTTCTGCATCACATGATCACCACCACCAACCCAGGAAGGGCAAAAACATGGACACATGACATGTGACATGTAATTCTAGCCAACTGCCGCTTTTCAAACTGCTGCGCATGTGTATTTTGGGGCAGTTTATCACACAACGCTATCCGCCTTCTTGAACGAATGAGCTCTAAAAGACGCCGATGATTGGCTGGCGATCGCTGTGAGTGACAGGGAAGTGAGTGTATGCCACCCTTCCCTCCCGCGAGAGCTCAGCCAATTAGCTCCCATGGATATCTGTAGCATTAACCTGGATTTGAAATTGTGACCTGTAGATTAATACAGTAGTCACACACTTTGACGATGTGCCACTCGACAGCCCAACGCTTCTCCTTTAAGCTTTTGTAATGGTGTTTCTAAAGTGCTGACTTCAACCGTTCTGGAAGTATATGCGCTATTGCCTAGAAGACTGGTCAAATATCGAATTACAATTCTGCAGAGGTTTTTTGACGGCAACCAAAAGCATCTTGTCAAGGTGAAATGGGTGCTAAGGGATGTTTAACCAAATATTACGGGTGCTGTATGCATAATTATAACCATGTTGATTTCATTCAACACGAAATACAAACAGTTAAAAGAGGTGACTAAGACCCAGTATTGCCATGACATTCATATCCATGATGCAGTGTGTTTAAAACTTCGGACCTCAATGATACATGTGCTGCTTGGCACAACAGACTGTCCAGAATTTTGTGAGAATATGATCATGCCTGCACAAGCGCCGCTTCCTGTGATCACGCAGTTAAAGGACAGATTTTAAAGATACTGAAGTACACAATGTCCGTACCTACTAAAAGTAAGATAAAGAGAGCAGGGTGTTTTCTCAGCACCAGGTTAAGACTTCAGTCATGAGTGACCAGGACCTGAGCTGCCCTTTGAACTTTGTCACAGCCTCTCCAAATGATGACAAACAGGAAATGAGACGGAAGTTAATATTTACAGAGTATCTTTCCGTTAACCGAGTGGAACTTCTATATAAATAACCAAAAATTTCCACACGCTACATATTCAGTTTTCCCAGTATTCCATGGGAAAAAATGTCTGCAGGAGGTGCATGAGTGTAAATACAAAACAACCATCATTACACTGTTTATGGCCTCACATATGGAAGTTAGAAAAGACCTCGTAAATAAATTAAACAAAATAAATTACGTCATCTTAACCGAAACTATATTTTTAAAGATCACAGGGTGCATGTGTGTTTATGTACATATACTGTCCAATAATTGTGTGTGTATAGGGGCAGTGGTGGTCTAGTGGTATAGGGCGCTGGATCGCTGATCCAAAGGTTGGGGGTTCGAGTCCCACTCTCCACAAGGTTGTCACTCTCCCCCCCAGTGCGGCTAACTGGGTTATCAAAGGCGGGCCATGTCTCTCACTGTCTATGGTGAGAGGCATGTAAAAGAACCATTGCTGAGATTCGTAAAGAGTAGGCTGCAAAGTCGTCAGCGTGTTTCTGTCCCTTGCTAAAAGGGTTGTGACAGGAAGGGCATCCGACGTAAAAATCTCTGCCAAATCAAAAAAAACGTGCGAATCGGATGATTCGCTGTGGCGACTCCCGAGTAAAAGGGAAAAAGCCGAAAGGAAGACAGACAGACTGTCCAATAATTGTGTGTGTGTGTGTAAAAGCCTTTTTTTTTTTTAAGTGTTATTTCCCAGGGCAGGCTGTGTGACCCTCAGGCTGAGTCAGAGTGAGGGGTGTATGTGTGTGTTTAAGTGTGTGTATAAGTATGATTTGATTGAGTTGGACCCAGGAGGGGGCTGGGAAGGTGAAGTCTGCAGAGCGGGCCAATAATGGCACAATAGACACATCGAAATTTCAGTCGCTTTCTTGCACTCACAAAGACACACATTGGAATATGTTAGGTTACGCATGGGTGTGCTTCCAGTTTTCTATGGCGAGATAAATAATTAATGGTTGTGATGGAGACAAGACCATATCCCAGATCTGACAGGATGACTTCCTTTACTCTCTGTTTACCATTCCAGGAAGCTTCAGTCACAGCAAAGCTAGCAAATCTCATTCTCTAAAATGCCACCTGTAGTTCTTTTACCTCTTTGTCACATGAAGCAGGAAGGAAGATGCTGCACGGCATCCTCTGTAAAACCGCAGACGAGTTTTGTCCGCGTTTCTGAGGGTCCTAAATCCCACACATGCTCTCTCATTAGCGAGAGGTAAAACTAGCACGCTCCAGTGATCAGTCATCATGTCATTAACAAATCCGTATAACAAAAACCTGCCAGGCTTTTCTCACACACCCGCCCTTCTGGAGCGATACGGCTGAGGGCTCAGGATCTCCTCACTCACATTTGTTTACCATCCTCTGGTTCTTGTCCTGTAATGGACGTTGCAGTCTGTATACCCTTTGTGCCCACAGGTGTCTGCCCAAAAATCTGCTACTGCACACATGCTTAAACTTGGGGACACCATGGTTAGTAACTACAATAGATTTACGTTCCTAATTAAAAGCATATGTGCTTGATTTTGTGCTCTAGAGGCCAATCCTTGCTCAAGGGCCTAACAGTGGCAGCTTGGTGGTACCAGGGCATGAACCCTGACATTGAGATCGGTAAGCCGGAGCCTTAACCACCTGAGCCATCCTTTCGAAGTACGGGACAAAATGTATATAAGCTCTTTAGACGGGGTATATGAAAATGATAAATGGTTTATGGGATGTTTAACATTGGCTGCGGTACTCCTTGATATTCTACAACATGTTCCTGGCTCAACCCAGCACATATCTGTTCTCCATCAAAAACAAATAATCCTCAAGGAGACAGACACACTTCACTCCTCACTGATACAAGACTCTCCGAATCGCTCATCATTCTACTCAACCCAAAGTAAACCGTATACTGAACAGTCACCTGACCACCACCATGAAGATTTACAGTGTGGTAAAAGAACACGTAAAGGTGTCTCAGATGTCCTTTTTTGGGTCTCCCCTTCCGCTAGCTTTGAAATGCTGGGAAATGAAACAAATCCAAGACTGAGCAGTACAATACAGGGTAATGTAGCAGGGACTTTCTCAAGGAAGAAAACAATACACACTTTTTAAATAATACTGCACTTTGTATAGACAAGAATCTTACTGCTTTTTTATTTATTCATTATAATATACCGTATTAATCTCATGAAGGAAATTATTTCCTCTGCATTTAACCCATTCAAGGTGAGTGCGCGCACACACACACACACACAGCAGTGGACTGCCACACACATTGGGGGCGCCAGGAGAGCAGTTGGCGGTTAGGTGCCCTGCTCAAGGGCACTTCAGTCATTTATGTGGAGGAAGGGAAGATGCTGCTCACTGCCCAATGGCCACAAATTTTCCCTGCTGGTTCGGAATAAAACCAGTGACCTTTCGGTCCCGCAGTCACTTCTCTAACCATTAGGCTATAGCTGTCCCTTAAACAAAAGTTTTCCAGCAAGAGATATTTTCCAGAGAGCCACAGAAGAGAGAAAGCCACCGGAGAGAGGGAGGGAGGGCAACAGAGAATTAGTTAGTCAACTATCCACAGAAACCTACTGGGATCCATTCAGAATTGTTCTGCCAAAATTTCAATTAGTCACTGGGTGATGTCCTGGGCAATCCCAGACCCACACACACACACACAGGGAAGTAAGTAAACAAAGTTCTAATATTCATAATGACACTTCTAACCTTTTTTTTTTTTTTTTAAATACAAGTACACTTGCCACATTTCCTACCTCAGCATGTGCGTATCCATTCTCCTGCACAAGCAAAGTACCACTAGTTCCTTGTATAGAGCAGGGAGCAGTGGCAGTCATCCTTTCTCTCTCGCTCCCTCTGAGTGAAGGGCTCACTGAGAGACCAGGTCATTGGCGCCCACCCCCCTTCTCTCCCCACCTCCATGCAATTCACAGGCAAATACTAGTCTAAATACCAGATGGGCCTGCCTCAGCAACACAGAGAGAGAGAGAGAGAGAGAGAGAGAGAGAGAGAGAGAGAGAGAGAGAGAGAGAGAAACCATGAAGGATAGTGGACAGAGGTTGCTAGTGTTATGAAGTCCCTAAAGAAATGGGAGGGAGAGAGAATGAGAAGGAGGGATGTAGAAGACAAGGAAAGCTTGCCATGGAAGTGCCGTATGATTCTGTGGACTATGGTGTTGAAAGCAACAAAGCAAATATTACCAAGTTATATACAGTTAAGGGGGAAAAAAAGCGACTGGTCTGGGTGCTGTATTCGTACTCTGGTTAATGTACTACACTGAGTCTGCTTATTGACACATTTGCAGTTTTGCACACATGTTGTTGTACTGTTGTTTTCCAGAGTTATATTCTTGTGTACTTATTACACATTTAGTGAATTCAGATTCCAACAGCGTGTGTGTATTGCAAAGTACTGCGGACCTGGCCGAAGTTAAAGAACAACTCTGGCTAACTCTTCCTTTGTTTATTACACCCTGCTGATCAAACACCATTTGTGACACTGTGCCCTCTCAACAACTAAAAGTAATCACTGGGGCATTCGGGATGATGAAGGTGGGGATCCTTGTGATTAGACAGACAGAAAGACCTTATTTATTTACAGTTAAGGCTGAGATCTAATACATTATAGATTAACATGGATAACGAGGTCTTATTTTTTTAGTTCTGGGTTCGGTCTGCAGCTTTCAGGAAAACAAATTAAACCATGAACAAAGAAAAACAACAAAGATAATGTGAATTACATCAACAGATCGCCATCGCATGTTTCATTTGGTATAGGTTTTTACGTCTGATGCCCTTCCTGACCTTTAGCAAGGGACAGAAACACACTGACGGCTTTGCAGCTACTCTTTATGAAAGTCAGCAATGGTTCTTTTACATGAACCTCTCACCATAGACAGTGAGAGACATGGCCCACCTTTGATAACCCAGTTATAGCTGCACTGGAGGGGGGGCAGTGACTACCTAGTGGAGAGTCAGTCTTGAACCCCCAACCTTCGGATCAGAGATCCAGCACCCTATACTACTGGACCACCACTGCCCCAATAGAATCCACAGTCATTTTCTTATTTAGAACCTACTGGCAAAACCTCCCAACACTCCCTGTCCTTTAAAAATGGCCCTTTACTTGACCTCTGGGGGTCTTTTTGTTTTGTTTTTGCCCCTCAACACTATGATGGAAGATTTTGTGTCAGACAGGAGAACACAAATATTTACAGTATTTTTAAAAGCACATATAAAAAAAAAAAGCCTACACACACACACTGCAATATCAAAAAAGGACCCCGTTCATCACCACTCCAGCCCAGGTACTTGTTGACCTGCATTAATGCTCACTTTCATCATCATTGGGATGCTAATGATGGGGAATCCAGCTTGTGTGAGTTGTAGTTGAAGTGTAAACGTGTGAATGATCTTTTCTAATCGAGTCGGATATGACTGCTGGACAGAAATGAATGTGTATAGAGAAAGAGGTGGGGGGTCTGGGCTTTAGTGGAGAACACTGAATACAGAGTGAAATGGAGGCGACTGTGTGCGTCTGACAGTGTCAAATGGGTAAATGTGTGCATGTGTGTGTTGAATAGACAGCGTGAATGGTATGGTTTGGCCACACTTTTAGTAATGCTGATTTGTCAGTAGGGAGTCTGCTTAGTCTTTGAGATGCTAATCTGGAGTGATAGTGAGGAGGAGAGGAGGAAGTGGGCCAGGGAGTAGGAGACAGAAGGCTGGTGGAGTGAGTGAGCGAGCGATAGAGAGAGTGAGCACATATTCCTCGGAGATGCTCCATATCAATAACCTGATCGATATCCCACCGCTCACAGACTGCTCCATACACAAATACACACGAATGTGGGATGACCGTCTCGCTATCAGCACTCCATCCGATCAGCAGTCACCATATGGTACTACCAGAAAAGGACCGTGTGTGTTCTAGCCCCCTCTACCCACTTGGGTTCTTTATTTTGTAAATAAGTGAATTGCAATCGTGTTTAAAGGATCTCCAAGGCACTGTTTTTCCCAGGACACCACAGGATGTCCACCATTTGAAAACACCAGTTACTAATAAACAGACTAACTAGCTAAAGTAAATATAAGTGATTCATTCAATGTCTTAACTGTCAAGCATTTATAATTTATGAGTTCAGTAAATGGACAATAAAGAGGCGCGACCGCCTTGGTTTATCAGCACACATGTGCGTTAGGATCTACATAAATCCTGCAACTCTTTCTGATCTGTTAGCAAAACAGAAAAAACTGCAGTAGGTTGAACAGTAAATACACTAACTGACTGCACTGACACTTTGTGAAGTCTGTCAAAAAATACTTTAAAAATATTGAGGAAAAACAGCCATGGTCGTGTCTTAAAATATCCTGAGCATTGTCGAGGCTGGTTTGATATGGAGTTTCTTCATTTGAAGATGTCCGGTTGATAAATGGTCATCTCTTCAAACTAAAATGTGATCATTTAAATTTACGTTCAAGAAATATATGAAATACACTTGCGAATTATAGATGTGATCTGCAAATTAAATCATGCGCACGGTCTGGCTATCGGTATCAGCATAGGTGTCAAACTCAAAGCCCAAAAATCAAATCCGGCCCGTCTACTCATTTTTGAGGGTTTTCAAGGAATAGGATTACCGGAAATTCTTTATATTGACCATTACCATGAAACCTAATTCATCATCCTTCCACTAGGTGACAGCAGTCTATTTCAAGTAAACAGTTAGTCATTCATGACTCAAGAAAGAATGCATGCTAGCTTGCTGCTGTTAGGCCTTGTTAGAAAATACAAACGAACAAAAGAAAGGAGGACATACAACTAAACTAATCATGCCATGCACATTATATGGTTGCTCTTTAGAATAGACCTTCAATGATGAATCGATCCTCAATCACCTTTAGTGAAGAAATTCAGTAAAAATGAACACGTACTGCATAGCACTTAAATCTTATAGCAGTCTGGTGCAAGATAACCATGTATACATCAAATTGAGTAAACAAACACACATGATCTGCATGCATGCATGTGGGGCCACAGGGATAAAATTACTGTCGTGACATGACGACCCTGCAGACAGTGAATCGCAACGGTCGTGACCTCCACCCCACCCCAATCTAATGTGAAATTTTTACAATTGAATATCTGTCTGCTTGTTTTTTTTATTTTGATTATATAATCTTCCGGTAATGATTAATGCAGCGCAGCCACTGCACATTATCAGATACTATTTATTTTATCTTGGCTATAGTGAGTTTTACTTCTCTGAATTTCTGGACTTGTTTTTAGATGTTTTTATTTTGCAAACTATAAATACAAGACGATAAGACCGCAACCCATATCACAAAAATTTTCCTTTGAATTCCTTTCTTTGTTAGCATTGTTGCCCCTCCTATTTTATATTTACTTAAAATGTACAATTAGTGCGCTCTCCCTCTCTCTTTTGTCACAGCTTGCCTGTCCCACCTGTCACGCCCCTTTTGTGCTTTTATCAAACAACCAAATTATTGAAGTGTAATTGGCTTCTCCGCCTGTACCCCTGCACCTACCATCTGGACCATCCCCCCTTTAACACACACACACACACACACACACACACACACACACACTACAAACTACCCCACTGCCTCCAGCTGTATTAGACCACAGTGCTTTCTGTGTATCTGGCCCTCAGGCTGTCACTTTCCCCCTTTGACTTATGCAGTCCGATGTGCAGGGTGTACACTGACGCATGTCAATACTGCGTTTGTCACCTAAATATGCATCAGTGGGTTTCTGTAAGACCGATTGAGGTCACACCAAGCAGATTTATAAGACACGGCAGTTTAGCCTTAGATTTCGTAGTATCCAGAAGCTTTAGCATTACTCACCCTGACTTGTATCATTTTACAATTTTAGCTAATGCATGGATAAACTTTCATTTCAAAGCTTATAATTTACGTAGATCCATGTGTTAAAACATTTTTTACTGTTCACTACTTGGAGAAGTTAGTAACCCAGCAGTTCCATCGTTCTAATCTGAAATAAAACGGTAAACAATTAAGTTCAGCTGAAACTGTGTGCGCGCGGCTCAACAGTCAGCCCTCTCATTGTTTATGGTAACGATCCAACGTCACAGTTTCAGCTGCTCAATCTGGCATGGTTGCTAGGAAGTCAATGCAAACAGCCAAATTCTAACACTGGGATTGGCCTGTGTGTCATCAGAGACAAATTAAAACCCAGGTCCCTGGTCTTAGTGACTACAAACACAATACGTATATCGAGTCTCAGGGTCGCATACAAATATATAGTTAAACATAGCAGTCCTGACACACACACACACATTTAATAAATAATTCATGTAGGATTTAAAAATAAAAATGTATGAGTGTGATTAGGGTAATCGTATTAGATACTCACCAAAATCAGCTACTCAACATTAAAACAGATGCATGGTGGGTAAATCCTCACAGAATTAAAATTTTAAGAGCTCTGTATTAACATTCCTACAGATTTCAGACTTACAAGGGTTACAGCGCTAAATATTCACCTAGATTTAAACAAACCAGGTTAATTTCAACAACGCTTTAGCACTTACTGACATTAAATATCATCACAGTGCTGAAGATCATGTTTTGATAAAATGGAGCTGAGTGCTCAGGGATTAATATTACAACAAATAGGCAGGACTGAATAAGAAGCAGTGGTGGTCTAGTGGTATAGGGTGCTGGATCGCTGATCCCAAGGTTGGGGGTTCGAGTCCCACTTTCCATAGGTTTGTCCCCCCCCCCCCCCCCCCCCGTGCAGGGTTATTAAAGGCGGGCCATGTCGCTCACTGTCTATAGTGAGAGGTTGCTGACTGTCGTAAAAAGAGTAGCTGCATAGCCGTCAGTGTGATTCTGTCCCTTGCTAAAAGGGTTGTGTCAGGAAGCGCATCTGACGTAAAAACCTATGCCAAATCAAACGTGCAATTCATTCGCTGTGGCGACCCCTGAGAAAGGGAAAAAGCCGAAAGGAAATCTCTCATAGGCAGGGCTGAATAAATCTCACCATATTATCAAACATAGGTGTCAGAACAAGAGTGACAAGAGAGGACTAATAAGCACGACCCTGACGGCTCATCACTGGATTGTTTTTTTTTGTTTTTTATATAAATTAATTACACAGCTTTAGCATATTTAGGATGGTAATAGAAAACTTCTCTAGTGTTCATGCTGACATCACTACCAGCCAGAGACTTCTGTGAGGCCATGTGCCTCCTCATACAGTTGCTGGGAGTGTTTCAAGGATTCCAGCATGTCTTCTTGCAGTCCCACTAGGAACCCCCAACCCCCATTTCCTTCACAACTACTCCATTCACTACTTAATTATGGAACCTATCGTTAAATTTCCAGTCGGACCCAGATTTTTTTTTTCTCCTGCTGAAATGGACACAATCAGTTTATAGAGAATTGCCCCTTCAAGACCATTCATTGTTACAGTGTTCCAGATGACTGAAAGACAGACAGAGCTGTGACATACCCCTTGAGAGTGGTGGGGGTGGGGTGTTGTGTTATACTAAACCAAAGCCACAAGCACCACCTTTGTTTCCAGTGCGAAAAGGTTATTAAACCACTCTTCAAAAAAAAAAAAAAAAAAAAAAAAAAAAAGAGAGAGAAAAGAAAGAAAAACAGAAAATACCACACACACACACACACACACACACACACACACACACACTCTCAGAGTACCCAGCCAACCGAAGGTATTTTCCAAAACCTGAATGTTTAATTGAAGACTGAGGCATTACACAATTATTGGCTTAAACAGAACTGAATGCAGACAAATAACTCGCTGACTTCAACGTCCCCGAATAAGCGTATACTGCAAAGTTAACCAGACCATGCACACTTATGGACCTTCTAGAACTCTTGGTATAAAAGTTCATATTTTTCTTGGTGCTCTTCATACATTTCATATCAGACTGGTAGGAAGAATTTGGTTATCTTATCCTCCGTGATCACTTCCTTTAGTCTCATCACTTATAATGTAAAGAAATATTTTATTCTCATGACTGTCAGGGGTTAATCTCAGAACATGGATTTAATTAGAAAGCTTTCACATTTAATATGCATGTTTCCCTCTAGCTCAATTCATACAAGCATTATAAGAACAACAGTTTCTGGACACCTGACCTTCAGACCCGTATGGAGCAAGTCGGTGATGAAAACTTAAAAGCACACAATTGCGCAGAATTTCTTCATCTATGGTTGGGTTACAATTTCCCTTTACTAGAACTAAGAGGCTCAAACTTGTTCGAGCATGACCGTCCCACTGTGAACACTACGAGCTCCATGAAGTCATGCCTCTCCAAATGTGGAATGGGAGAAGGTGACTCGCTTGCACAGAGCACCGACTTCCACTCCACTGAACATGATTTGGATGAACTTGAATGCCAGCCACCCCAGGTATCCCCCACCTGACATCAGTGCCTGATCTCAAAAATGTGCATTAGAAATCCTCACAGCCACACTCCAGAATCCAGTGAACAGCCTTCACCGGAGAGAGAAATTTATTAGAACAGCAAATCAAAACGAAACCTGGAGTCCAACGATCAAGAAAAACAAATGAGTGTTCTGGTCAAGTATCCAGAAACTTTTTGTCCATAGTGTTCCACTACAGAACAACTTCACTGTTTTCAAGACAATAATTACAGGTTTGCTTGGTAGAAGGAAATTAGTTTAAAAATATTTATGTAAATAAAATTTCTACACTTTTGCTTGAAAGCAATCAATGGTTTCGGTAGGCATATCAGCCAACACGGCCTTAAGGGTATTTCTATTGAACTGGTCACTAAAAACAATTTTAGGTCCACCTTGTAGTAAAATTCTGCAGGGATTATTTCATTCCATCACTTGTAGGTGGATATATTATATATCATCATCACCATCATCTTCCACTTAATCTGGGCTCGGGTCATGGGGGCAGCCACCTAAGCAATGAGGACCAAACATCCCTTTCCCCAGCCACCTCCTCCAGCTCTTCCGGGGGTGGGGGTGGTGGTGGGGGGGAGACACACCAAGGCTTTCCCAGACAAGCCGAGAGACATAGTCCCTCCAAACATGTTCTAGGTCGACCCTGTGGTCTCTTCCAGGTTGGACATACCCGAAACACCACACCAGGGAGGCATTCGGGAGGTAGTCTAACTAGATGCCCGAGCCACATCAACTGGCTCATCTCAATGCGGAGAAGCAGCGGTTCTACTCTGAGCTCCTCCTAGATGGCTGAGATTCTCGTCCTATCTCTACCCATCAGTCACTACCAAAATTTCGTGGCCATCGGTGAGGATTGGATCGTAAATCGACTGTTAAATTGAGAGCTTTGTCTTGTGGCTCAGCTCTCTCTTCACCATGATGGACCGGTACAAGCGCCGCTTTACAGCAAAGGCTGCAACGATCTGCCTGTCGATCTCCCGCTCCAGCCTTCCCTCACTCGTGAACAAGATCCCGAGATACCTGAACCCCTCCATCTGGGGCAGGACCTCATGACAGACCTGAAGGGTACATTCCACCCTTTTCCAGCTACGAACCATGGCCTCAGACTTGGAGGTGCTGATTCTCATTCCGGTTGCAACTCACTCCAATGAGAGCTGGAGGTCCTGGATTGATGAAGCCAGAAAGACAACGTCATTCGCAAAAAACAGAGACGAGATCCTGTGGCCACCAAACCAGAACCCCATAAAAATTATGAACAGAATCAGAGACAAAGGATAACCATGGCAGACTCCAACCCTCACTGGAAACAAATTTGACCTGTTGTTACTAACACAAACCAACCTCTGGCTCCGGTGATACAGAGACCAAATGGCCCATTAGCAACAGGTCCGGTACACCATACCCACAAGACGGTCAAAAGCCTTCTCTAAATCCGCAAAATACATGTGGACAGATTGACCCATATCAAATCCCATCCAGTTTACCCTGACTGGAAGTCATACACCATAGTTGATAAGTGAATGTCATTTCCTTCTAAAGTTACTGTGCTAACAAGGCTTGAAAAGTCGAGTATAGAAAGTGGTCGTGACCTTAAACTACATTGAAGTGACTCATATACAATCCCAACCTATTTCCATCTTTTAAAGCGGGACTGATACGCCAAAGGTGGCGATTCCATGTCATTTCCTTACAAAGTTAATGCACTAACAAGTCATATGAATGGATGCACGGAATCCCATTTCTGTAGCTCACCTTGTCGAAGAACTCGTAGAGACGCACAGTCTTGTCAATTTTCTCCTTAGTGTCCTCAACTCTCTGGGAGAATTCATGCAAGTGGACCCAGAAGGAGCGAACTTTAACCTCGTACACCTGTAGCTCAGCTGACGAGATGTCCTCCCATCGCTCCAACTGCTTTAGAAGTGCTTCTCCACTCTTACAGTGGCCCTACACAAAACAATTTATTCAATATACATGCATACATCCACACTATTATCATCACAGACTAAAATTTCAATTTCCTGCATAACGCGACAGTCAAAATACCATTTTCCACCCAAATATGTATGATTACAATATAGAACATTTCTAGTGACCGTGACATTTATGGGAATATCCCGTGTAGACATACATAAGCCGCTGAGTAGAAGTCTCTGAAAAGCGTCTGCTTGCGGCGTAGCTGCTCCAGAGAATCTTCCAAATCACCCAGCGTCTGCAGCTTACTCTCTCCTACCTCATCTATCCACTGACTGACCTGAGATAAGAAGACGACACACAGAGCAGTCAGATGTAATTTAGAGTTTCAACACAACTAATCACTGCACACATTCAAACTGAGCTGAATGACAAGATGAAACAAGTGTGATGACCCAATCAGAATCACACAGCTGCTCAAGAACGCAGCACTGTACAGCATATAAATCGGTTCGAGATATTCATCCAATTTCTGGAGGAAATTCTTCCGCCCTCGCAAAACCTTCCACTGCAAAAGAGTTAAATCTTTATTTTTCCATTCTTTAAATTTGACAAACACACACACACACACACACACACACACACACACACACACACACACACAATGATAACCGTTGTACAGCAGGTCGGTCCTAATTTGACACAAAATACTTAATTAAAAATTATTTTCTTCCTTGCACGAGGTACTGGTCCAAAACAGCTGTCTGTTATACATTGCAACAGTCTATTATAAAGAACACATAAACCATTGAATTCGGTAGGTGACCAGTCAGAATAGAGTATACACTGAAAACAGTGCAATAACAAACATTTATTTGACAGATGACGCACAGGTAATAAATCGTACACAGACTGGGGTGTATCCAGCCAGCAATTTAGCCGTTAGCTAGTTGCACTGTGTCCTATGATCTTTAGCATTCAGAGTTTTTTTTTGAAGATTAAAGGTACATAGGAAATATCCTAAGGGATAAATGAAGAGTTTATAAAGTACTCACTATTCATTGGAAAGTTCTTGTTAGTCAGATAAGGGGACCATAAAACGATGTGCTAAAAAGTGGGTAGTTTGGAGTTAGCGTGCCAGCCAAAATGAAAAAAGTAACACCACTGGAAGTGAATTAAATTTTTTTTTAAAGACCCCCCCAACGCACTTATTAATCTGGTTTGCTCGGTCTGTACAGAGAAAACCCAGCCCGTATGCATTTTTTTTCTCAAGACCTCCAGCTGAGATTTCTCTGTATACAAACCGTGTGCTTGGTTAATAAGTAGGTTTTACAGCATTGTAATGTTCAACACGTGATTTAAATATAAAAAGATACATTTACTCCCAATAATTCTATCAGATACTATTTGTCAGTTTTCTGAAGTTAACGATGTACATTGGTAATTAAACCTTTTTAGCCCTTTACTGGTCATTAAGGGGTGATCACACCATTGCGATAGAAAAGCAACTGATGTGAATAGCAATTCTCGTTTCATTCTTGAAACAAACATTCTCAAACTTCATCTCATCTTTTTCTGCTTATTCCGGGATCAGGTCATGGGGGCAGTAGCCAAACCAATGAGGTCCAAACGTCCCTCTCCCCAGCCACTTCACCCAGCTCTTCTGGAGAGACACCAAGGCGATCCCAGGCAAGTCGAGAGACATAGTCCCTCCAGCGTGTTCTAGGTCGACCCTGGAGTCTCTTCCCGATTGGACATGCCCGAAAACACCACACCAGGGAGGCGTTCGGGAGGCATCCTGACCAGATGCCCAAGCCACCTCAACTGGCCCCTCTCAATGTGGAGGAACAGTGGCTCTACTCGGAGCTCTCCCTGGATGGTTGAGCTTCTCACCTTATCTCAAAGGGAGAGGCCCCCCCGGCAAAGGAAGCTCATTTCAGCAGCCTGTATTCGTGACCTTGTTCTTACAGTCACTACCCAAAGAGCTGGAGGTCCCAGCTCGCTGAAGTCAAAAGGACGACGTCATCCGCATAAAGCAGAGACGAGATCCGATGGCCACCAAACCAGAACCCCTCAACGCCTCGGCTGTGCCTAGAAATTCTGTCCATAAAAATTGTGAACAGAATCGGTGACAAAGGACAGCCTTGGCAGACTCCAATCCTCACCAGAAACGAATTTGATCAGTTGTTCCCAATACGGACCAAACTCTGGCTCTGGTGATACAGTGATCGTATGGCCCATAGCAACAGGTCCGGGACGCCCCACAGGCTAGCCCGAGGGACATGGTAGAAAGTCTTCTCCAAATCCACAAAACACATGTGAACAGGTTGGACACACTCCCATCGCCCTCTCCAAGATCCTATGGAGTGTATACAGTTGGTCAAGAGTGCCATGGCCAGGACGAAAACCACATTGTTTCTCCTGAATCCGAGGTTAAACTATCGGTCGGATCCTCCTCTCCAGTACCCCTGCATAGACTTTTCCAGGTAGGCTGAGAAGTGCGATTCCACAATAATTCTAAAACACCCTCTGGTCCCCCTTTTTAAAAAAGGGGGACTACCACCCCGGTTTGCCAATCCAGAGGGTCATCCTCCTCCACGAAGGGCGTGTTGGTGGGATTGAGGAGGTCTTCAAGGTCCTTCCACCTCTCAACGACATCCCCAGTCGAGATGAGCAGCATTCTCAAACTTGTCTCACGATATTCACAGCACCGCATTTTGGTTGACTGGTTTCGTGAGCTTGATGCAAAACATTTCAGATGTGTTTGTAAATTTCTCCAAATGCTGGAAAATTAGACTCTGATGCAAAGTAGTCTCAAACTCTTCTAAAACAGACATGCCACTGGGGAATGTCTATAATGTTCATCAGTAACAACACATTTGATTGTTCCACCATGCTTTAAAAAACAGGAAAATATTTTGCTGTGTTCTCTTGATAAATGTCCAACAACCGATGAACCATTAGAAACTGCTACAGCAAAACTATGGGATGCTCTGAATGAATGGAGCGATGAGCCAGATATGGACCTATCAGAAAGTGATGAGGATTTTTCACTCGATTCTCCTACTCACTAACTTCATACATTTAAAGACGTTCCTGGCCATGTGCTTTTGTTTATGTTCGTGTTGATTAGATGCCACGTGCTAAAGTTGACATTCTGATTGGATCATTTCACTTGGGGAAATGTTTCAAGGAAATGTTTAAAGGAAAAGCACCAGGAAGGAAAAGTAAGGGAAGGAAAAGTCCTTTTTTTTTTTTTTTTTAAATTCATGCTGTTTTCTGTTTATTTTCAGCTTTCATGTAAGTAGTTTGGTTGATACCACAAAATGAATAACAAATACCAGTAAAACTTCATTGTTCTGTTATTAGTCATGTTTTCCATAAATAATAAGCACTTATAGCCACACTCCGCTGGTAAAAATTTTAATAAGCGCCCACCCACTCCAATTTGTTCAGTGCCCTGGGCACTTATCACTTCGAATACGGTAATATGAGATTTCCTTTCGGCCTTTCCCCTTTTTTTCAGGGGTTGCCACAGCGAATGATTTGCACATTTGATTTGGCGCAGGTTTTTACATCAGATGCCCTTCCTGACACAACCCTTTAGCAAGGGACAGAAACACGCTTACGGCTTTGCAGTTACTCTTTCCAAAAGTCAGCAATGGTTCTTTTACATGCCTCACATTATAAACAATGAGAGACATAGCCGGCCTTTGATAACCCCGTGAGCTGCACTGGGAACGGTAATAATAATAATAATTATAATAAATAAAAATCAATTCGCACTTTGAGTGATCACATGTTAAAACTAATCATATATTGAGTATTAAATTATATAAAATGGCACTAAAAGATTTAAATTTTCAAAGGGAAAAAAAAAAAAACAACAACCAGACAAATGCTTGTAGGTCTGGAGGATGACAGACGATCTGAAGTATGAATATCAAGATCCTCACCTCCCTGAATCCCTCCTCCAGGCTTTTGAACTCCATAATAAACTCCAGCTCCTGAGTGCACTTGTTGGACATCATCACCAGCTTATGGACCAGCTCATCCACCTCATTATACAGACTTCCCACACCCTCGATGGCATCTCTGCAATGTAGAAAAACACACACAAGCAGGGCATGGCATGCGTTAGGAAGCTCCCGGACATCTCTTCGTTTTTATCCTGATAAAGCGTTACTGTTACACACTGCCACAGGATCAAACAGGAAGTGCCACGAATCCTGTCTGGAGCTCATACAACAATTTGGTTGTAGATTAGAGAGAGTCAGAGAGATTGGATGTTTGCTTTTTTTTTTTGATTGACATGGCGGTCACGCAATCACAGCCCAGCACCTCTAATGAGACCATCTAGAGCCAGCTGTGCCACCAGCCAGTGTAAAACCCAACATAGCCACTGTGTGTGTTTCCTTGGCCGTCTGTGGGCAGAGAAACATTAGTCCAGAGCAATAATGCGGTGACTGGGCACACTGTTCGTTGAGTTGTTTGTTGATGACTAATGGATGACTTCATTTGTACTGTAGTAGAATTACACAATGCAGGATTGTGCCCTGATTCCACATCCTCACAATGTTTTCCAGATCTTTTTCCGTTTTTCTCAATCTTAGTCATATATGCAAACAGTTTAACAATGTCATATCTGTTCATTCTCCAGTCAGTCATCAAAGCCACAACTAAAAACACACACCCTGTGGCACACCCAGCTATTTCAACGGGAATGCTGGAGAGGCACTACCCCAGGCGTACATGGACATGCTGCCTTCAAGCTTTTAGTCTCTAGGGTTGGTTTATACAGTCGCACCTCAGACTGATCCTGCTCAAATACACGAGTGCCACAGAGACCAGCCACAAATAAACTGACTGACATGATCCTTGTGATGACCTTTTACATGGTTTATTGATGAAATATAAGTGTAGTTAGAAATTAAATTAGGGTGCCGTGCATATTATATTATACTGACACATCTGACAGTAACAAAGACTAAAATAATGACCTTGATTATAATCAGTTTATTTAAAAAGGTTGACTCTGCCTTCCAAGAATCGTTTTCCGATGACCCAAACAATTCATAGCCCATTGATCTTAAATTGCTGTATTAAAATCTGAAAATTTTTTTAGTGGCTATATTTTTATTCAAGCAGCTTAACCACTGCATTTTTCTATGGAAATCAAATTGTACTATAGGGATCCCTCACTTTCCATGGTTAATTGGGACCGAGGAGCCCCCCATCGAATTTTGCAAAGTAGGACCCCGCCCAAAACTGACGTATACTAGTCCTTCTCAAAAAATTAGCATATTGTGATAAAAGTTCATTATTTTCTATAATGTACTGATAAACATTAGACTTTCATATATTTTAGATTCATTGCACACCAACTGAAATATTTCAGGTCTTTTATTGTTTTAATACTGATGATTTTGGCATACAGCTCACGAAAACCCAAAATTCCTATCTCAAAAAATTAGCATATCATGAAAAGGTACTCTAATCGAGCTATTAACCTAATCATCTGAATCAACCAATTAACCCTAAACACCTGCAAAAGATTCCGGAGGCTTTTAAAAACTCCCAGCTTGGTTCATTACTCAAAACCGCAATCATGGGTAAGACTGCCGACCTGACTGCTGTCCAGAAGGCCATCATTGACACCCTCAAGCAAGAGAGTAAGTCACAGAAAGAAATCTCTGAGCGAATAGGCTGTTCCCAGAGTGCCGTATCAAGGCACCTCAGTGGGACGTCTGTGGGAAGGAAAAAGTGTGGCAGAAAACGCTGCACAACCAGAAGAGGTGACCGGACCCCGAGGAAGATTGTGGAGAAGGGCCGATTCCAGACCTTGGGGGACTGGGCTACAGGTGTCGCATTCCCCAGGTCAAGCCACTTTTGAACCAGAGACAGCAGCAGAAGCGCCTCACCCGGGCTACAGAGAAGCAGCACTGGACTGTTGCTCAGTGGTCCAATGTACTTTTTTCGGATGAAAGCAAATTTTGCATGTCATTCGGAAATCAAGGTGCCAGAGTCTGGAGGGAGACTGGGGAGAAGGAAATGCCAAAATGCCTGAAGTCCAGTGTCAAGTACCCACAGTCAGTGATGGTCTGGGGTGCCATGTCAGCTGCTGGTGTTGGTCCACTGTGTTTTAATAAGGGCAGGGTCAATGCAGCTAGCTATCAGGAGATTTTGGAGACTTCATGCTTCCATCTGCTGAAAAGCTTTATGGAGATGAAGATTTCATTTTTCAGCACGACCTGGCACCTGCTCACAGTGCCAAAACCACTGCTAAATGGTTTACTGACCATGCGATTACTGTGCTCAATTGGCCTGCCAACTCTCCTGACCTGAACCCCACAGAGAATCTGTGGGATATTGTGAAGAGAAAGTTGAGAGACACCAGACCCAACACTGTGGATGAGCTTAAGGCTGCTATCGAAGCATCCTGGGCCTCCGTAACACCTCAGCAGTGCCACAGGCTGATTGCCTCCATGCCACGCTGCATTGAAGCAGTCATTTCTGCAAAAGGATTCCCGACCAAGGTTGACTTTTTTTGTATTAAAAACACTTTTTTTGCCAAAATTATCAATATTAAAACAATAAAAGGCTTAAACTACTTCAGTTGTGTGTAATGAATCTAAAATATATGAAAGTCTAATGTTTATCAGTACATTACAGAAAATAATGAACTTTATCACAATATGCTAATTTTTTGAGAAGGACTAGGACATACATGTATGTGTGTGTATATATAATGTCACTAAATACATATTCAATGCTATAAATGCCTATAATACTTAAACATTAAAAAAACACAAGATGTAAATAAAATATAAATACACACATATACAGATGTGCGCGCACACATGCAGATGCGCACCTCACAAAAATTTAACTAGGTCTGATGGGAGGTCTTGGGTTGTTTGTTTATTGAGGGTGGGATTTTTTTGCATGACTGGCCTTGTTTTTGTGGCATTTGCCTTAACTTTTTCCCCTATTCTTCCTTAATTTCATGGAGAGTTAACAGGTAGTCACATGCTCTTCCAAACAAACAAACAAAAAATTAGAAAGCCAAAGTGAACTCCGAGAAGGGTGAACGAGCGTTTTTTTTTTTTTTTTTTTTAAAAGAACAATTATTAAAAAATTATATATACACACCATCATTTATACACCATTAATGATTTCCTCTCCTTCAGTAACAAGTTAAAACAAATAAATAATTAAAAAGGCTGCATTAATTCTGCAAGTATTGCAGCTTATTTGAATTTTTTTTTTGCACATGAGGAATAACCTACTCAGAATTTATACATACATAATTCAGAAAATGTCAAAAATATCCCAAACATATGACGCCACTGCACAGTCTGAGATTCAGCTATTGGACTTCTCTGAGCCTGAAATGTTCTAGATTAAGATGTTAGTCTACATACACACGTGACAAAAGTCACAAACTTTTATCTTGCGTCAACCTACATGTTACTGATAAAATTATTTACAGCGTGCATACACACACGCACACACCGCAGGGCAGGCCAATGGAGTAATTTACAGACATCAAATATCATTCTGTAAGAAATTCCTCAGAACAAAAGAGAACAGACAGAAATGGAAAAGAGGATCTGCATGGTTTTGAGTAGAAACTAGTCCAACTCAATGGCTTTCCAAAAACAGGATGGTATTTATACCTGGGATCCACTGCTTTGCATGCCATTTTTAAACATCTCCTTCAACACGGTCAAAGTTCACATCCAGGATCCATGATGAAGTGTTTGTGATTTAAATACCACATCATGGCGTGTGCACACATCTACTTGCCATCATAAATAAAATATCTCCTCCAACCTTCACCCTAAACCTAATTCTAAGCTTAACCCTCAAACTGCGCTTTGATGAAGTGAGGACCAGCCAAAATATCCTCACTTCTCAAATATTTCCTGCCTCTTTTGGCTAAAAATGGATTCCAGTCTTCATTATGCAGCAAAGGACAAGCATTCGTGCATGCATGCAATCTCTCCATCTCTCTCTGTCTCTCTCTGCTTCTCTGTCCGTCTCTCTCTCTCTACCCACTAAAACACAACCTAGTTTAACGAAAGACTGAATATAAACTGACAGCAAATGCAAAACAGACAAAAAGAAACAAAAGGTGCATAAAATGACCAGACATCTTCTGACACAAGCTCCAATGCAGTATCTCTAAAATCCTTCAGCTCCCAGAGATGACCCTCAAGCAGAAACAAACAAACACACACACACACACACACACACACACACACACCGAGATATCAACAACAAGGAATCCTCTGCTAGTACCTTTCTAATACAGTACATCTGCCTGCTCCCTTCTACATCTGCAGAAAATTCTTCCAGTTTAAACAAAACAGATATATCTTTCTATAAACACAGAAACCTTTTCAGGAACCCAGGAACTTGACGTGTGCATTTCTAGCCATGCTAAGATATTTATCAGTACAGGATAAGTATGGACTATGGCTATAAACAATGTAGACATTCATATCATGATTAATGTTTATCTAACTAACTAGCTGGACACATGACATTAGATTAGGTTTTACTTCTATAGCGAGGTCATGGTACATGATCCAGTGTTTCTAGTGTCTGAGAGATAAGGTAATTTTCTTGGCTCAGCTGTTGGAAAAACCTCATACAGCACCACAGGCATACCACTGCACATCAGGGCCTGAGCATGCCTTCCGTCTTAACCAACTTTTAACCAAACCAACATCCCCCAATTTTTTTTTTTTTGGCATATAGCAATCATTCTCACTGATATAAACTCAGCTCTTTCATCCCTGTGGGGCAAGTGGCATAGTGGTTAGGGTGCTGTGCTCATGATCGGGAGGGTGTGTGTTCAAATCCCAGTTAGACCCCCACTGTGCTAAGACCCCTGGACAAGGTCTTCACCACAAGTGTAACTCCGTTCACCCAGCAGTATAAATGGGAACCAGTAAAGTATACTGGGAAGGTAACCTGCGATGGACTAGCGTCCCATCCAGGAGTTGTTGAACTCCTGGTCGCGTCACGCTACGGAAACCGGCCTGATGAGCCACTAGGCTCGGGTGTAAAAAGCCCAACAGACTTTACCTACCTTTCATCCCTACGCTCTGAATTAAAAGTGCAAGCAGACCGGTGTATAAATGGACTTTTATATGTTAATTACATCATTATGAATAGAATGTTAAATATACCACTTCAGATCACAATACTATTGCTCTCTAGTATCATGCGCTGTTTTATAAGTTAGTTGGGGACCCCAGGAGTGCACTGTACATGGTTATAATGTATGTGTTCATGCACAGAGGTATGTCTGCTCTTTTTAAATATTATATATCATGCTTCTAATGCAATTAAACCAATGATGGGCATCTAAATCACACAATTAGCAAACATGATGTGTGTGAGTGAGTGTGTTAATGTAATTTGCTCTTGGTCACCTGTAGTCCTCGGTGAGGCTGACACTGGTGTCCTCTTTGCGGAGGCGAGACAAAGCTGCTCCTCCCTCCAGCTGCAGGCGCACCAGCCGGCTGTCCTTCAGCACACCCCTCATCAACTCTTTATACTTGTTCAGAAGCTCCCGTGCCTCCTATAACACAGACACCTATCCAGATGAACATTATGTACTCAGAGAAGTGCTTCAACTTTCCTCTGCGCAACACTGGTAATAGAAAAAATAACTATGATTATGATAAGAATCCTTCTGTGTATCGCTGGGAGAACTCACTGGTGCTTCTTTCTTCTCGAAGTGACAATAAGGCTTTATTTTTTCATTACCAGGACTGAGAGTTTCATCCAATTTCTAAATTACCTTTCCCTGAATTCTGCTTTATTTACCTGGAGATAATTTGGATAAATTAGAAGTGTGTACAGTTGCACAATTTGGGTACTAATTCCAACAGCCATTTGATTGAGATAGCCACGTAATGTCCTTTCACACAGGTGTGACCGTGTTTATTTAGTCAGAGAAGAAAGATTTTTTTGGCAATAACAGCGTCACCCTGTTCAGCCCTGTAATTATCTTCTCTCACACCACCAATCTCCTCGTTGTTACTAAGGTTTGTTTTTTCATGATACAAGGACATCTTTTCATATGAGACTTGCACAGTTCCTGTCAGGCCTTGCTCCTCTGGCGATGACTGATTTCGCTCAGAGCAACTTCAGGAAATTTTACAGGATTACAGTCTCTTGGCAAGGCTCACAAAAATACAGGGGGGAAGCAGATAAAGACATTGTGAGAAAGTAAACCACAATGTAAATGCTTCAACATTTTCAGTGGACGATAAAGACACTTACGAGAAGTAATAATATTGCAGCATGTAATTAATGTTCCTGTATGTAAGTGCATGTCGTAGGAATGCAACGCTGATGGAAAGATGAGCATAGAGTGTGCACAGTGTTTCAGACCTGCTTTAATGCGCACACGTGTAGCAAATCAGTATTCTAGAGAGAGATGTGCAACAATAAAAAATAAAAATAAAAAAGAATGACTTGGCAGAAGAGAAAGTAAATGAAATTTACACACAAAAATGGGCCGATGAGTTATGAGCACCAAAAGACAGAGAGGCAGAGAGAGAGAGCTGAGTGTCCTTTCTAAATTCCATTAGGTGGAAAAATGGAAGCAGGCGAGATCCTTCTTTAAACATTTAACATAAACGCCAAGGAGAAATCCATACCCTCGTCATCCAGGCACTTAGAACCATACGTCCCACTAACTACAGTCTGTGTTGGCGATTTCAAAGATGACCCATGATCCCCAACTCTCCAGGGTTTTTTTCAAAAGTCACTCCTTATTACCATTTCCCCAAGGACAAGGAGCATTATTTACTGACCTAACCTGACAGCCAAGGGTCAACAGAGTTAAAGGCCTGGCACATTAACCCTGCTCTTCTTCTAAACCACACACACCCACACCCACACACCCACACCCACACACACAGCCTTCTGATGAGCCGGCTTTCCTCTACTGACCCCATTCACACTAGTGACCAATCAGAATAGAGCAGGCACAGAGTACAGGAAGACAATAAATGAAATGGGGAAGCCAAATAGACCATAACACACATGCAGTCAAAAATCAGTGTTTGAAGTGGGTTGTGGGACACTTCCTGATGAACTGGAGTTTTTTGAATTAGGAATCATACTTTGATTTTACACCGGTGTCTGAAATGCTACATTGATTTCAATAGATTTCTATCTGAAACAAAAGAAGCCCATCATGATTAAATAAAAAGGACCCCCCCCCCACACACACACACTTAATTTGCAGTAATTTGGCCTTCAAAGAAAAGTAAACAAAAACTTAATAAAAGCTTGCATACACTGCATGCATTCATCCATCCATTCATTTTCTGAACTGCTTAATCACGATCGCCCATCTCTGCAAACTCTGGGGGAGGGCAGAATACACCCTGAACAGCTCTCGAGGCCATCGCAGGGCATAAACGGCTACATAGCCGTTGAGAGCCAGTGAGAGACATAGCTGGCCTTTGATAACCCAGTTATCTGCACTGGGGGACAGCAGCAACGACCTGTTGATAGTGGGGCTTGAAACCCTGACCGTGGGATCAGTAATTCAGCATCTTCCCACCAGGCCACCACTGCCCTCTACTGTGTACATATGTTTGTTTATTATCTGATTACTGTTATTTTTGCCATTATACTTGTCATATACCACACTTGCCAGAGTGAAACAGACTCCAAATGGTAGCCTCTTCAAGCAGGCTGATTTGAACCATCAAACCAACTTTTAGCAGATTGCAACTTTAAAAACGTAAGTAATTCCCTACACGTGTTAGGCCACCCCTAAATACGCATGTGCAGCAGTTCGAAAAGAGGCATGTGGTAGCATTGCATGCCACAGAAGGGATATGTGCATGTATAAACTCCTCCCTGGTTGCTGGTGGTTTTGTGAGAAGAAAGGCAATATTTGGAGGGTGGGAATAAGAGATTACTACCAAATTAGGGAAGGAATACAGAGGGAGGGAAAGCGTAAAAACCCACCCGATAATGAAAATACGCTTATATCCATGCATGACAGAAAAGGTTGGAAATATTTGAAGTGATAAAAAAGCTTCATCTAGTGTAACCTGTCTAGTAGTACCTCATTAACACAAAAACACTATCTTGAAATACTAAATCCCAGAAGAAACATTGACCAAGTTTCTTTTTCCTCCTCCAAGCCAGGAAGTTTGTAAGATTGGTCACTACACCACTATATACAGCTGATCAATGTGCTAATAGGTTTTAAAACATTCAAACTACCGGCTATAAAGAAAGTGTTTGATGCAAACAAGCCAAGACGTGCAAAAGAACTCTGTGCACTAAGTACGGTACCTCAGCAGTAGAAGGCAGGACTGTGGATTCCAGGCTGCTGATAGTGGTTTGCAGAAGATTTATTGCATCCTCACAATGACTGGTCAACTGCTCAACCCTCTGTAACAAAGATGTCCAGGCCCCATTACTGAGTGACTGATTAAAACAAACGAGTGGTGCTAGGCGGTATTTTACCATCGTTCTTTGCTATGTCTGGCAAAACTGAACACAATACACCCAGTCACTGAAAAACGTTAAAAGAATAAACTTGAAGAACGAAAACAATTAGATCTTACAGTCCTGAAACAGATCCAGCTGTTATGGGAGAAAGGAAAAGTGCCGTCAAACTCAGTGGGGAGTTGGGAAACATCTATGTGCTTATGGAGAGACTTCAGAGAGGGCAGCAACTCCACCTGCAGAACACAAACGAGTGCAGAGATTTAATGTATTTGATCAAAAGTCTGGTCATAATTCTCATCCCATTTTAATTTAAATACATAAACACCTTCCAATATTAAAAAAAAACAAAAAAAACATCATTTTTAGTATCAGTTTAACACATTAAGGTTTGCACAGAGCATTGATAATACTGTACATGAGCATGTCAGTTGATGGCATTTTTGGCAGTCAGCTTTCTGTCCAACAGCACAGCCACTTGAGTTTTCAACAGTCCACAAAACACTTTGGGCGAGGACAAAGTACAACACGGACAAGGACAAGGCTTCTGAGAAATACAGTGTATTTTTAGATCAATAAAACAGGATTGGGAGCAGTGGTGGCCTGGTGGTAAAAATGCTGAATCACTGATCCTAAGGTTGGAGGTTCAAGCCGCACTCTTCATGGGTCGTCACTGCTGTCCCCCAGTGCAGCTAACTGGGTAATCAAAGGCTGGCCATGTCTCTCACTGTCTATGGTGAGAGGTTCATGTAAAAGAAACATTGCTGACTTTCTTAAAGAATAGCCTGCAAAGCTGTCAGTGTGTTTACGCTCTGCAATAGCCTGGCAAGCTGTCCAGGGTGTACTCTGCCTTTGCCCAGAGTCGGCTGGGATGCGCACCAGCCTCCCTGTGACTCTAATTAGGATTAAGCGGTTACAGAAAATGAATGATGAATGAACAAGACA
Source organism: Plotosus lineatus (assembly GCA_024760905.1). Lineage (NCBI taxonomy): Eukaryota > Metazoa > Chordata > Actinopteri > Siluriformes > Plotosidae > Plotosus > Plotosus lineatus. Next base: position 25,818,557 of record CM045748.1, on the reverse strand, counting down.
GGATTTCATTTTACTTTGTACTGTGATGCATTCTAATCATTCCTATGGCCGTCAGTCTTTGGTGTAAATCAATACAGTAGGCCCTCATTATTGGCCGTCCCGTCCCGCAAATGAAGATCCGCGAGTTCTGTATCCGGACGTAAAACCCCATTTATCATATTACATGTGTGAATGATCAACCAGAAGTAAAATACTATGTATCTATTACATGCACTAAAATATGCTTCTGAAACAAATTCTATAGACTGTCTTACTCATTAATATAGTGAGTGAATATATGTGGTGTTTGTTGCAGGTGACAAATGGGGCTTGGGAGACGAAGCGCGGCTTATCCGGACTTCCGATCCTTCAAGTTAGCAAGTGCACTCGCGCACTAAAAAGACCTAGCTCTGTGTGTCACCTGCAACAAACGGCTCCCATTCAAAGGGGAAGGACTTAAGTTGAGGTGTGTGTGCAGTTTTTGTTTATAGGGAGTAAATGAGATTACTTAATTCAAGTATGAACTGCATTCAGTCCAAGCAGCTCAGTCACGCCCCTCAGCCGGAGCAGGGAAAAAGCAGACATAGACAAACATTCTAAACATTAATTTGGGCACTGTTTTGGAATAATAATTGAAAAAGACTTTAATACTACAGCTTGACAACAGTTCCGATGATTATTCCTCTTCAGGCACTTCAGAGGAAACTGTTGTTTCTTCAGGAGAAAGTCTTATTTCTTCAGAAGAGACATCCAAGTTCATTACCTTTTCTATCGCTTAGCCAGAGAAGACACACAGCGTTTGAGTGGCATCATAGACCTTAACTAGGAATTAAAACACACTTAAAAAAGGCTCATTGACAACTTGTGCGGGAATGAGGAAAAAGGGGCGTTACATCATCTCAACCAATTAGCAGGAAGGAGGACAGCCATTAGCTGAAATTGAATGACGTGACAGTTGCTTGGCAATCTGCGAATAGGCAAACCGTTAGTGCAAAACTGCGAATAGTCAAGGGCCTACTGTGTACGTCTTTTGATGGCCGATTTGCCCCGCAAAGAAAAAAAACATATGAATCTGCTTTTCACATTTAGCCTTTCTTCCAGCATGTAATCATCAGGCCATTTTTTTCAACAAACTTAACATTTTTTTCACCAACTTCTTGAACTATCGAGGGACAAATTTAACCACTGTGTAGTCTTCTCAAGCAAATTGCTCAAAACTATCAACAGTGTTAATGACAGGACTCTGGGATGCCAATAGACATGTGAAAATTATTCCTCATTGTTCAAGTCCCCATTTTATATCTGAACCATCAGGGAAGGAAAAGTGCACTTGCTCATCCAGTACATCCAGCTGCTTCATTTAACTGCAACATGAAATGTTGCTGAACCTCAACCAGACCAGCAATGCCATGGATATTACATCCTGTGCTGTGATCAAAGTTAAAGGTTCTCCATGGAAATACAAGAGTGTGCGACCTTTTTGTTCAGATGATGAATGTGTTCTATCTTTAAATGGCGATTTGAATAATAAATGACACTAAAATCCTAGTTTAACACAGCCAGAATGACCTCACCAAAAGACCATAGTAGACACTTTTAAAGCCCTTCAATGGTCAACCAGCATAAACCATAAGTGTTCCGAGCACTTTCATTGGAATACCCAAGAAATTTTCCAGGATGGCATGAAACAAAGTTTGGTTATGCTTTAATGATCCACATGGTCTGTAGACATTGTGGCTGCAATGAATGCACCATAGATGCTCACATTTTTAAGGAAAGTGCACATTTCCTCCACTCATTTTTGGTGCGAGTCCACTTGAATGGTTACAGAATGACCAGGCCAGGAACGACTGACGATATTTGATTATACTTCATCGTGGTGCACTGTGATAGGAATATGACTCAGAGTTTACAATTTTATTCAACAGTTTAATAAATCATACCTGAACTGCAGTAGGCTTCTCTATACGTGAGGCCAGATCTCTCTCGATCAATACCATGACAGTGTGGATACATCCAGGCATGGCCTCCTGAATACACAGAATAAAAACCAAAAAGGTATTGCAGACGTACAAACATCAAAAACAAAACCCTGAGTTTAATTTAAATCATTTTACCCAATACCCAGAAGCAGTTTTATTTCATAGTTAATATTTTTAATGAAGAAAATCCACTTTTATACCCACTCAGACAAGCATAAAGATTACAGCTACAGATAACAGACAACCTAAACAAAGTCATAACATTCTACAGGAATCTTAAAAGCAATCCATAAAAATCTGAATTTATTGTCTAGAAAAGGTCACACATTCTGAAAGAAAAATAAACCAGCACTTCGTAAAATTAAGTGCTAAGTGGTTTGTGTGTACTGAAGCACTCTGCTGATTTTCTTCTTTTCCATGCCGTGTAAGGCAACCACATAGGTGAGTGAGCTATACTTCCGAAGAAATTATCAGAACATCGGACACAAACAGGCCTAAGAAATCAAGTCCAGCCCAATCAAAACAGTACACACACAATATAAATTCAAGGTGTATATGGCCATTCATTCTGTCCATGTTACAGGCTGACTTTGAGTCATCCTACTGATAATTTGATGATGCTGCTCTCCAAGGAATATTATCCTGCATCGACCAGGCTTTAATGCATATTTTCCAAATACATTTCAAAAATATAAAAATAAATAAATAAATTAATTAATTAAAAAAAAAAAAGTCACATTTCAGGACCAGTTTCATGATCAGACACACACACACACACACACACACACGTGTAAATATACGTCCACACACACACACACACAAAGCACAAAAAAGTTAAGGGCATTTGTCAATAAAAAACTGAAATTAAGGCCAATTCACAAAACCGAAAAAATATCTAGAAAATTTCCAAATATCCTTAACTTTTTTTTGTAGGATATATATATATATATATATTTGGACCGAAGAGAGTAAACAGGAGTACAGGGAGATACAGCGTAAGGCGAAGGTCACGGTGTCAAATGCCAAACAGAAAGCGTATGATGACTTGTACACTAGGTTGTACAGTAAGGAGGGAGAAAATGATTTATACAGGTTGGCACAGCAGAGAAATAGAGATGGAAAGGACGTGCAGCAAGTTAGAGTGATTAAGGACGGAGTGGGAAACATGTTGACTCATGACAGAAGTGTGCTGGGAAGATGGAAAGAGTACTTTGAAAAGCTGATAAATGAGGAAAATGAGAGACAGAGAGAGAGAGAGAGAGAGAGAGAGAGAAAAACAGTAGAAGAGGTGACCGTTGAGGACCAGGAAGTAGCAAAGATTAGTAAGGGTGAAGTGAGGAGCACATTGAAGAGGATAAAGAATGGAAAGGCAGTGGGTCCTGATGACATACCGGTGGAGCTATGGAAGTGTCTAGGAGAGGTAGCAGTAGATTCTCTGGCAAGAACATTCAGCAAGGTCTTGGACAGTGAGAGGATGCCAGAGGAATGGAGAAGTGTGCTTGTGCCCATTTTTAAGAACAAGGGAGATGTGCAGAGTTGTGGCAACTACAGAGGGATAAAGTTGATGAGCCATACAATGAAGTTATGGGAAAGAATAGTGGAAGCTAGACTAAGCGCAGAGGTCAGCATTTGTGAACAACAGTTTGGTTTCATGCCAAGAAAGAGCACTACAGATGCAATGTTTGCTTTGAGGATGTTAATAGAGAAGTACAGAGAAGGTCAGATGGAGCTGCATTGTGCCTTTGTGGATCTGGAGAAAGCATATGACAGGGTGCCAAGAGAGGAACTGTGGTATTGCATGAGGAAGTGTGGAGTGGCAGAGAAGTATGTTAGAGTGGTGCAGGACATGTATGAGAGATGTAAGACAGTGGTGAGGTGTGCTGTCGGTGTGACAGAAGAGTTCAAGGTGGAGGTAGGACTGCATCAAGGGTCAGCTCTCAGCCCCTTCTTGTTTGTTATGGTGATGGACAGGCTGACAGACAAGCTTAGACAAAATTCCCCATGGACTATGATGTTTGCAGATGACATTGTGATCTGTAGTGAGATCAGAGAACAAGTACAGGAAATCTAGAGAGGTGGAGGTATGCCCTGGAAAGGAGAGGAATGAAGGTTAGCCTTAGTAAAACAGAATACATGTGTGCGAATGACAAGGACCCAAGAGGACCGGTGAGGTTACAGGGCGCAGAGATAAAGAAGGTGGAGGATTTTAAGTACTTAGGCTCAACAATCCAGAGCAATGGAGAGTGTGGAAAAGAGGTGAAGAAGCGTGTGCAGGCAGGTTGGAAAAAAGTATCTGGTGTGATGTGTGATAGGAAGGTATCGGCAAGAATGAAAGGAAAAGTGTACAAGATGGTGATGAGGCCAGCAGTGTTGTATGGTTTAGAAACAGTGGTCTGGGGAAAATACAAGAGGCAGAGCTGGAGGTAGCAGAGATGAAAATGTTGAGGTTCTCTTTGGGAGTAACAAGGATAGATAGGATCAGGAATGAGTACATCAGAGGGACAGCACATGTTAGAGGTTTTGGAGACAAAATCAGAGAGGCTAGATTGAGATGGTTTGGACATGTACAGAGGAGGGATAGTGAGTATATAGGTAGTAGGATCCTGAGGTTGGAACTACCAAGCAGAAAGCTGAGAGGAAGACCAAAGAGAAGATTTATGGATGTGGTGAAGGAGGACATGAAGGTAGTTGAAGTAAGAGTAGAAGATACAGAGGATAGGGCGAGATGGAGGCGGATGGTTTGCTGTGGCGACCCCTGAAGGGAAAAGCCAAAAGGAAAAGAAAAGAAAAAGAAAAAAAGAAAAAAATTATATATATATATATATATATATATATATATATATACACACACACACACACACACACACACACACACACACACACACACACACACACTAGTCCTTAAAAAATTAGCATATTGTGATAAAGTTCATTATTTTCTGTCATGTACTGATAAAAATTAAACTTTCATATATTTTAGATTCATTGCACACCAACTGAAATATTTCAGGTCTTTTATTGTTTTAATACTGATGATTTTGGCATACAGCTCATGAAAACCCAAAATTCCGCTCTCAAAAAATTAGCATATTCCATCCGACCAATAAGAAAAATTGTTTTTAATACAAAAAAAGTCAACCTTCAAATAATTATGTTCAGTTATGCATTAAATACTTGGTCGGGAATCCTTTTCGCAATCAGCCTGTGGCACTGCTGAGGTGTTACAGAGGCCCAGGATGCTTCGATAGCGGCCTTAAGCTCCTCTACAGTGTTGGGTCTGGTGTTTCTCAACTGGGGTTCAGGTCAGGAGAGTTGGCAGGCCAATTGAGCACAGTAATACCATGGTCAGTAAAACATTTACCAGTGGTTTTGGCACTGTGAGCAGGTACCAGGTCGTGCTGAAAAATGAAAATCTTCATCTCCCTAAAGCTTTTCAGCAGATGGAAACATGAAGTGCTCCAAAATCTCCTGATAGCTAGGCTGCATTGACCCTGCCCTTGATAAAACACAGTGGACCAACACCAGCAGCCGACATGGCACCCCAGACCATCACTGACTGTGGGTACTTGACACTGGACTTCAGGCATTTTGGCATTTCCTTCTCCCCAGTCTTCCTCCAGACTCTGGCACCTTGGTTTCCGAATGACATGCAAAATTGGCTTTCGTCCGAAAAAAGTACTTTGGACCACTGAGCAACAGTCCAGTGCTGTTTCTCTGTAGCCGAGGTCAGGCGCTTCTGCCGCTGTTTCTGGTTCAAAAGTGGCTTGACCTGGGGAATGCGACACCTGCAGCCCAGTCCACTGCTTCCACAGGTTCCCCAAGGTCTGGAATCGGCCCTTCTCCACAATCTTCCTCAGGGCCCGGTCACCTCTTCTGGTTGTGCAGCGTTTTCTGCCACACTTTTTCCTTCCCACAGACGTCCCACTGAGGTGCCTTGATACGGAACTCTGGGAACAGCCTATTCGCTCAGAGATTTCTTTCTGTCTTACCCTCTTGCTTGATGGTCTCAATGATGGCCTTCTGGACAGCAGTCAGGTCGGCAGTCTTACCCATGACTGCGGTTTTGAGTAATGAACCAGGCTGGGAGTTTTTAAAAGCCTCAGGAATCTTTTGCAGGTGTTTAGGGTTAATTGGTTGATTCAGATGATTAGGTTAATAGCTCGTTTAGAGTACCTTTTCATGACATGCTAATTTTTTGAGATAGGAATTTTGGGTTTTCATGAGCTGTATGCCAAAATCATCAGTATTAAAACAATAAAAGACCTGAAATATTTCAGTTGGTGTGCAATTAATCTAAAATACATGAAAGTTTAATTTTTATCAGTACATTACAGAAAATAATGAACTTTATCACAATATGCTAATTTTTTGAGAAGGACACACATATATATATATATATATATATATATATATATATATATATATATATATATATATATATATATAAAATCAACCAGTAACATAAAGCTGTACTAACAGCTTGGAGTATCATCCTTAGACAATGTATGCATGTTGTATGAAACCAACAACATCTCAGTGTGAATGCCTGGGAAATCATGAAATCCCCTAGGCATTACTGAAACTCAAATGTCTCATTTGTTCGAATTTAAAGAGCTTGATAGGGTAAAACGTCCCTTTCCAGCATCAGATCCTGTCGTACCGTTATCCAGTCAGGATACAGTGATGTTCATGCTCCATGGTGTCAGTCTACATCGGCACAGGACAATCCACACTGATATGTTCCAGTGCCCTTCTCAATTTCACTTTGTGACATTTACAACCACAGAATGCATGAAAGTGCATTAAAAAAAGCTGATCACCTTTTCTACACAGCAATACAGTGGTACCTCACCTTACGAAAGTCCCAACAAACAAAAAATCCAGGTTATGAAACGCATTTACCTAAAATTTCCGTCTCTGGATACAAAACAAATTCACATTACGAAAGCACCATCTAAGAAATTCAAACAATGTGCAAGTTGCTCTCCCATTGGCTATCTCCCTCCATCCCACCCTGCTGGCCTCCCATTGGCTATCTCCCTACATCCCGCCCCGCTGGCCTCCCGTTGGTTATCTCCCAACATCCCACCCCGCTGGCCTCCCATTGGCTTGGAAGGATGACCAGGCTCCCTCCCATTGGCTATTATGGAGCTGCAGCTCCATAATACCCATAATGCTTTTCGTGTAAAGGACAGAGTTATTGTTGTCATGAGTTTTTCGAGTGTGCTCATTGCAACTTTATTTTTTGGCTCAGGCTTTTAACTTGGCATAAACATTTGTAAGATTGTAGCTCTGCTCAGAAGACATGGTCAACACACGCACGCGCATTTGATTCCCGGTGCGAGTGAAAAGAAGAAGCGGGCTCGTGGCATGCAGTCGAGTGATATCGCAAAGGAATATGGCCAAACCAGTCTACCATCGGTACAATATTGAAGCAGAAGGAGGTCTTAAAAGGTATGCTTTATAATTTCTAAAGGGTTTCGGGGTAGTATTGGGAGCCTTGGAACGAATCACGCGTTTTATATGTAAAATGCGGTTCAACTTACGAAAAATCCAGGTTACGAAACCACTTAATTTCACAAGGTGAGGTACCAGTGTACATGCTTTTAATTTTATTCATTTATTTATTCTTTTTTTTTTTTTTTAAGTGGACTAATATGCCACCTATGTTCCACCGGGACCTTATTATGCAAACCTGCACTTATTTTCAAAAGGAAATTCCTCATGGCACATATTATACTCCTGATCATGGGGCTATAAAGTACACTGGCAATTAGCTGTAAATGTATATAACTACAGCTCTTACCGCAAAAAATGTCTGGAATGTTTGCATTCCTGCAGGCACTGTCGATTTGTTCCAAAAGCATGTGACCAACTACTTATTCTTTAAATTCACTTGCATTACTCATCGTGTGATAGAATTCCTCTTTGTCATTCATTGGGCATTTGCTTTCTGCCATGAAGGGTCTTCAGACAAATGGATAGAATGATAAATATGGGGTTTGAACAGGGCAAACAAAATCACTGGAGAATGTTAGGATCCAGCTGAAACATGAACACACCTATGCAAACAAGAACCTGTCTATGCAGTCAGCTAGTTCTGGCAGTGATACATTAAACTCCTTTATATTGTCAGCCAAGTCTGGTTTGGAAATTGAAACCAGGGTTCCTGGTTCCTTTCCACTGGATTGGGCTTGGTCGGAACAACAATTTAAAATGATATCAGGGTTCCCGATTGCTTACCACTGGGGTGGGCTCATTTTGAGCAATAGTTCAGAGGTAACATGGCTCTTGGTTTTATTCTACTGAATTGGGCTGGGCTTGACCGACAATACAGTTACACCAGGGTTGCTAGCTCCTCTCCACTAAGTTGGGCTAGGTTTGAACAGAAAATCCATGATAGCAGGGTTACTGGGTCCTTTCTGATGGACTGGGCATAGCTTGAACAACAGTACAAGATCTCCAGGGTTTCATGTTCCTTTCCTTAGGGCCAGGTCAGGTCTTGCCCTGCTACTGGTAACATGTAAGCCAGTACAACCTGTTGCATGGTCGAGCAACAGTGTGTGACTAAACCGGCTCCCCGACCAGGTTCCAAATTTGGTGAGGAGGGTGGCTAACAAACCAGTAGGAATAAAAGCAAGACCTATCAAATGGCAGATGAACTCTTTAGAGTCAACGGCCAGCTTGCTAAAGATGGTGTTTCAATAAAAACACCCTGCAGAAAGAACTTTGCTTCTGCTGCAGATTTTTTTTTTTTGGCCCTCGGTATACAACCATTGACAAGGCTGTTATGGCTGCCGCCTATGCCAGAATTCTGGCACGGCACCCAGATTGATTGATTCCTTTGGGCAGGGCTCAGGTTCAAACCAGTTCATACAAGAACTCAAGAAATACAAGCTGTGTCCTCGAATGTCGGTCAAAATTTTCATCTCTTGTGGTTTCAGGTCACGAAAAATGGTTATTATGTCTAAAACTATTGTTTGTTTGCACCTAATATTAAACAAAATCCTTGCTCATACAACCAAATTTACAAGATGACAATTGTGTAGTGAGAACAAGAAACAAAGCTAAATGTGGACTGATGGAGATTTCTGCTTTGGAGAAGTCCTTAACAGGCAGGAATCACAATACACCTCTACTGGAACAAGCAATCGGCAACAATTGGTTCATAGTGTGAATCAGTCTAAAACACAAGCACTTGCGCTGCATCCCAAAAACTTAATCTGATGTTTCCTCACTCAAGACACTGAACAGCACGTTCCTCTGATCAGTCATGTTTGCTAGCAGTCCCAATTCTCTCATTTATGCATCGAGGAGCAAGGATCAAGGAGCAATGAGAAAGGATACACAAAAGCGGTCTTCCCGAATAAACTGCACACCAACATATTTTCAGCCCACCCCTTATATCTGGAAATAAAACACGAATGAGGTACGGCCATAATCAAAAGCGGATGATGCGCTGCATGACACTGCAGAGGAAGTAGCATCTCATTTCTCTTAAAACTCTTTTCCTCAATTCTACACTCCTCACATCATTTCCTCGGGTTTCTTGGTGGTGGTGGTGGTGGTGGTGGGGGGATCTCGGCTGCTCGGATGGAATGCAAATGAGGGGAACGACGATGCAATTTATGGGTTTTGGGATGCACCTTTGGTGCCAACCGCACACAGATTTCCAGCCAAGACTTGCCTGATCTGGTTTAGTCATCAAGGAAGAAAGTATTCCTAGCTCCTCCACAACCCGCAGCTGCTATTTACTCAATAAATCCTGAATCACATATGTGAATTTAATCCATCGAACCCTTTCAGTAAGCTACAATAACCATGAATAAACTTATAGAAGCATTAACTTAGCCTGAACTGTAATATGACTGAAATATCCCATTGTTATTTTATTTTCACACCTGAGTATACACCAGGCTTTACAGAGGGAAACACTTAACACAATCTGCAAGCAGCTACAAGTGTTTTACCATGTGATACTCTAAGCAAGAGTCATGAGGGCCCGGCAACAACGTACTACAATCCCAGACTATATACAGTCTACTTAGTCCCAAATGCCTTTCATTTAACACAGGATAAATGTGATCAACTCCCACTTTATCAGACATGATGACAGTCAAGAGCATGGGCCTGTACAGACAAGACAACGAGCTGCAATGAACCAAAGTAATCAAACTGACATAAGTGACACTGCTCACCTGGCCATAGTTCAAATTCAGTTGAACCAAATATTGATCTGGTTGAGCTAAAGTGACTTTGGAAAAGAATAATGTATAAAGCAGCATGTGAAACTAAAGCCTCATGGTTTCCTTCACTGCACCAATCAGTGGTTTGCTGTTGTAGCATTTCATTAAAATGAAACGCACATGCTACACAACTATAACAATTTAATGTGGCCTTTTAATGGTGTTTTTAAACACCAGGAGCATCATGGACCATTTATGTTTCTCGGCTCAGACTTTGAACATTAAATATCTTTGCTCTGTTTACACTGCTTCTGTTTTCTGTTAGTTCTTGCTTACTTTATGTTGGGGATGTTAGAGTTTTTAATAAACTGTGCAGGGATAGCTGTCCTGAAAGAATGTTTATGGGCCTTAATGCTCTTAGAACTGAAGTGTTCTCACTTGTAAAGATTCACTCTCTATGCTGGCTACATTACTCTATGTTCATGAACAGCTTTGCATGAAAACAATTCACAGCATCTTGTCAGTTCTCTACAGAGAATGCCTAATTAGAAACATTTTATGAAAGAGTTAAGATGTAATATACTTATATTCATGCCTGGAAGAGGAGGAGGAATCTTGAGGTACAGACGCTCCCCGACTTACGTTCATCCGTTTTACGTTTTTTTTTAAAAAGTCAAATTTTGAGTTTAAACGTACCTACGTAGTACGCTGACGTAATGACGCTGCATTCATTGTTTACAAACTACAGACTGAGTGTGTGTGTGTGTGTATATATATATATAGCGTGTTACCCTTGTGTCAAGATGTCGTCTCTGATTTGTGTTTACACTGTTTTGTGGACTTTTGTAACCCTAAGCAAATTTGGTTGCCTACTCGCATGGGTACAAGTCTCATACACAGATGAATTAACTATCTGCTCAGATCGGCACAATCTACCATGCATACTCAGTTAAGCAAAGAGAATTGTAATATGAATGAAAACCCGAATGCACAAATTACAGAACAATTACAGATATTTATTATCTTTTAGCAGAATCATAAGAGTGTATACTTATTTTTATATTAATATTCATTAGGATTTGTACTTGTTCTTTGTATGCAGCACTTGAATAAAGTTTACATACATACTAACACAAAAGAAAGAACTCTACGCTTTGCTGGGATTTACATCAGTGCGGCAGGCTGTGTTCTAAACGAGTTCAACGGCACCCTTGTGCACTTGAAAGACCGGAAGTCCGTATAACCCACAGCAAGTACACTCCTTTTGCAAATACACTACTTTCGGTATTGAGCGCTTCACATATTGTAAGTGTTGATCGACCGTTTTAAGCTTCATGTAAAGTAACTCGGTATAAATAAGTGACTTATTTGAAATTAATGTTGATATTATTTGATATATTTGATATTATTTTACAATGTTATGTTTATAATAATTGATTTAGGAGTGTTTTATGAGATATGGTAATGGTATTTATGGATGTATAGTACAGTATGAGCGTCATACGTCACTGTAACAACTTACGTTCGGCCGTCCGGAACCAATTAAAAACATGAGTCAGGGAGCGTCTATAATATCAAAAAAATCAATAAGAACAGCCTGAAAGGCATTTCCTCCTGGGCAAGTTCGAAGGCTGCATTCTTACCTGGAGAACAGCGAAGGCTTTGAAGAGAGCAGGGACAGGTGAGCACCTGCGTGCATCCACTAGAACAGTCAAACCCAAGGCCTGCACTGCCTTCCTATAAATGTAAAAACACATAGTCAAACTTTTAAGTGTATATGGATGTGTGTATTGTATTTGTGTGTACCACACACTATATATATGTATGTATATAAAACATTCTATCCATACATAACAGAAAAGCAGGACTATTGAATAAAGAGGTTAAAAACCTTACTGCTCTGCTATTGGCTACATAATGTTCCTGTTAGGTTATTTATGTACGAAGCCACTTAATCCTAATTAGGGTTGCAGGGAGGCTGGTGCCTATCTCAGCCAACTCTGGGTGAGGGCAGAGTACACCCTGGACAGCTCTCCAGGCCAATGCAGGGCCAACACTCACCCAACCACTTATACTCAGGGGAGATTTGGAAAAGCCAATTAACTTACTGTGCATATTTTTGGACTGTGGGAGGAAACCAGAATACCCAGAGCAAGCCCACGCAAGTGCAGGGGGAGCATGCAAATGCCACACAAACACCAGAGCTAGGAATCGAACTCAGGCCTTCTTGGTGTGAGGCAGATACGCTAAATCACTATGCCACCCTGCCGCCGTTCTTGTAAGGTGGTGCACCAAATTTAATAACATTTAAACTCCAGAATTCCAAACATTCTGACTGTTCTATTTTTTAAATCAGTAATCTTCATTACTGATCTTACATCTACATTTGCCTCCATGACATATTTTGTATCATTTGCTTGAGTCTACAGCATTACCATGAACCCACCCCAAGCTTATAAAAAAGGATTTTCATTGATGCTTGCCCTAAAATTAAATTAAAAAAAGAAATTTAAATCCGAGCATGTATAATTAATTACAACCCAAGCAATTAGAGGTTTCCTGCTGATAATAATTTACCAGCAATACTTCAATATTCAGCAACAAAGATACTGGATTCTAAAATTCAGCATGACATGGTGTAGTACCTGATAATGGTGTAGAAGTAGACCATAATGCGTACTAGCTCACTACTGTTGCAGTTTGGGTTCAACCAAGCAGTGTTTCTTGTTGTCACTGTTACAAGTGCATGGCCTGACTTGTCTCGTGTCCCTTGAGATAGAACAATAGCACAACGATTAATTGTCTTTACAAATATGACATTTAACTTCCTCAAATATTGATACATATGATAGAATGCTTATTAGTACACAGTGCATAAGACATCCCAATTATTAATCAGGAGTGCGGTCAGTCCAGTGAAATTCCAGGCAGAAACCTTGTCTTGATCAACTGATAGCAAATTAATTCCTCTGTACTAACCGAACTTACCAAGTTATACTATATACTAGTCCTTCTCAAAAAATTAGCATATTGTGATAAAGTTCATTATTTTCCAGGACTTTTATTGTTTTAATACTGATGATTTTGACATACAGCTCATGAAAACCCAAACTTCCTATCTCGAAAAATTAGCATATCATGAAAAAGTACTCTCAACGAGCTATTAACCTAATCATCTGAATCAACCAATTAACTCTAAACACCTGCAAAAGATTCCTGAGGCTTTTAAAAACTCCCAGCCTGGTTTCATTACTCAAAACCGCAGTCATGGGTAAGACTGCCGACCTGACTGCTGTCCAGAAGACCATCATTGACACCCTCAAGCAAGAGGGTAAGACACAGAAAGAAATCTCTGAGCGAATAGGCTGTTCCCAGATTGTAAAATGTAAAGTAAAAAAGAGTGTAAAGTAAATTTTGCATGTCATTCGAAAATCAAGGTGCCAGAGTCTGGAGGAAGACTGGGGACAAGGAAATGCCAAAATGCCTGAAGTCCAGTGTCAAGTACCCACAGTCAGTGATGGTCTGGGGTGCCGTGTCAGCTGCTGGTGTTGGTCCACTGTGTTTTATCAAGGGCGGGGTCAATGCAGCTAGCTATCAGGAGATTTTGGAGCACTTCATGCTTCCATCTGCTGAAAAGCTTTATGGAGATGAAGACTTTCATTTTTCAGCACGACCTGGCACCTGCTCACAGTGCCAAAACCACTGCTAAATGGTTTACTGACCATGGTATTACTGTGCTCAATTGGCCTGCCAACTCTCCTGAGCTGAACCCCATAGAGAATCTGTGGGATATTGTGAAGAGAAAGTTGAGAGACACCAGAGCCAACACTGTGGATGAGCTTAAGGCCGCTATCGAAGCATCCTGAGCCTCCATAACACCTCAGCAGTGCCACAGGCTGATTGCCTCCATGCCACGCCGCATTGAAGCAGTCATTTCTGCAAAAGGATTCCCGACCAAGTATTGAGTGCATAACTGAACATAATTATTTGAAGGTTGACTTTTTTGTATTAAAAACACTTTTTTTATTGGATGAAATATGCTAATTTTTTGAGAGCAGAATTTTGGGTTTTCATGAGCTGTATGCCAAAATCATCAGTATTAAAACAATAAAAGACCTGAAATATTTCAGTTGGTGTGCAATGAATCTAAAATATATGAAAGTTTAATTTTTATCAGAACATTACAGAAAATAATCAACTTTATCACAATATGCTAATTTTTTGAGAAGGACTAGTATACATCAGTTTTGGGGGGTCCTACTTTGCAAAATTCGATGGGGGCGTCCTATATGCTAATTTTTTGAGAAGGACTAGTATGTATGTGTGTATGTATGTGTATATATATATATATATATATATATATATACCCATACACACACACACACACACACATATATATATCCATACACACACGCACACACACACACACACACACATATATATCTCCATACACACACACACACACACACATTATATTGCATTTTAATACCCTCCCGCCTATAAAAAGCAAAGGAAGTGAAAAATTGATGCCTATGTCCAGTTGTGGGTGAAAACTTGCATCAACAAGCAAACTCTGTCTGCTTTCTGAACTTTTGGAATTTATTCCATTAAGACTAAGGTTAGATGTGATACTTTGTTCAAATAATGAGCAAGAAAAAAAAAAAGAGGGAAAAGACTGCCTTTACTTGAAATTTCATGTTTTGGTCGAGTGCTGGTAATCCAATGAGAACATTACTGACTGATCATAAATTACGGCTTGCTCAACGGCCACTCAGATTGCCCATACAAGTGATGCCATATAATAAAGAATATTATTGTTTCACACTGACAGTACAAAATACTGGCGAGGCTTTTCTGAGGTTTATTGCCATGTTTTTAATGTAATATTCTTTCTGAACGTTCTAATTCTTACGCACTAGGTGGTAGAATCAATCGTACAAGTATACAGGATATCAAATTTGCAAACGAGATCCCAACTACCTCAAAAGATGTTAATAACATGAAAAGTTACATAAATCAGAAATAAGCTTTATGAACCATGATGGTTTCCATCACTTCTGTCTTAACTACAGCCTGAAATGGGGAAAAACAACACCTCTGTGCTGCAATAAAGAGGTATCAACTAAAACCCCATAGTGATGTGCTGTCATTTAATTCTTGCAAATTATTACACAGGACAAATGTTACACTAATAAATAGAAGTTCCTGAAAAGGTTTTGTTTTTAAAAGTTATCTAATAGTATGGAGTGTTTACATCTGAAATCACATATGTATTGGAATATCCTATCAGTATCTGGATCTGCTGCTGTCAGTAAACATCTATGAAAGGTAACTTCACTGCTCGAGTTGTGCGAACACATTTGTTTATGTTACACATATGCACAGTACCAGGCAGGCAGAGGACTCCAGAACGCAGGATTTCAGAGTTTATGTGATGAGCTTCAGTGAGAAGGGGCTGGTTCCTAACAGCCTGACTGGGAGACACAGGAGGAGGATCTTGCGGTCGCAATGTGGAGGCCTTGGTGTGAATTAGACCCGGAGGTGGTGTCACTGAAACCGGATGTGAAGCTGAAGTTTCATCTGCATGCATGGAGTCTGTGAGATGTAATCCGAGTCAATAATTTCAAACGATAGCCAGAGAAACAGCATCCCAAAAGATTATAAATTATAGACACACACCCTCGCATGCCGAAACACAGCTTAACACACCTTGTTTCTCACCAATCAGCCAGAATATTAAAAGCATTGACCAGAGTGAAATGAATAACATCGATTATCTTATTACAGTGTATTAGGCAGAAAGTAAACAGCCAGTCAGTTCTCAAAGTTGATGTGTTGTAAGCAGAAAAAAAATGAGAAAGGGCAAGAACCCGAGTGCCTTTAACAAGGGCCAACAAAGAAGCCTGGTAAATACTTATCAAAAATGGTCCAAGGAAGAACAACCAGCCAACTGGCAAGAGTGTCTTGGGTGCCCAAGACTCATCAATGGGAAACAACGGCCAGTATGTGTGATCTAACCTTAATAAAACAAAACAAAACCAGCAAAAGTATCACACACTGCCAAAACTGAATGCTGGTGTTGAGAGAAAAGAGTCAAAACACAGCGCATTGTAGCTTGCTGTAAACGAGTCTTCCTGACCACAGACCAGTCAGGTGGTGTTAATATTATGGCTGATCGGTGTAGGTGTGCCTAACAAGCGGGCATTCCAGTCTCACTAACACAACCACAACAGGAAACAAATCAACAATTGGAAGGTTAAAAAGAAGTAAATAAAAATCAGAAAGAAATAAAAGTCTTACTTCTTGTATATTTTCCATTCTTGTGCTTTACTCGCTGAGTGATTTAACAACATGCCTTTTAACCTTCATGCCCTGAAATCTTAACATTTTTCCATAATCCTGGATATAACACATGCAAGCTACCAAAACATTAATCCTGGGTTTACACTGGGCCCATGATGCCCACAATCTAGACCATCATGAGGATCTTGAGGAAACTTAGTAGAATTGTGATGTTTGTGGCACAATTTTTGACCGTCAAAAATGTTGACATAATTAATACAACGCATTACGATTTGACAGTAATCACGATAAAATGTGAGAATGGTCGGAGGACATAGTACAGCATAGCAGACCTTGATGTTCATAAAGAAAGAGAAACTAAGAAACATGATTCCTTTAAGTTTCATCTCTTGGATGCACCCTGCCTTATTTTTGTACCCTGCTCTTACTCAAATGGCGCATCCGTGGCCTAATAGTTCGAGAAGCAGCTTTGTGACCGAAAGGTTGGTGGTTTGAGTCCCAATCCAGCAGAAAAAAACATGTGCTATGGGGAGGGTGGACTACACTTCCCCTTCCCCCACATTCATGGCTCAATGCATGGGTTAAATACAGAGGTAATAATTTCCCTTGTGGGACTAATACAGTATATCTTCCAAAAAAAAAAGAATCTGGGTCATAAATAGTGGAGCACCACACTTTTTTCCAATCGTTGACATAGTGACCTCAATGTAAACCCAAGGTTTACAACCTTTTGAACAAAATGGTATAAGATGACTCACTAAATCTTCATTGCATGGACAAACTACCAATCAACAATACACCTTCATATGTACTTGTGTGTATTTACTTATTGGATTCAACATTTCCAAAAGTATTCAAAGATTAGAGTTTCTGAGAACCATAAAACAAAAATAAATCACCTCTGGAACGAAAAAAAAAGGAACAAAACAAAACAAACCCAAAACCCACAAGATATATCCAGGATATTTCCAAACACAGAGGAAACGAGCATCAATCGACTTGAGATGTAATCTGGAAGGGATTGCTGTATTTCAAAGCGGAATAAAGGTGAAGTTCTGAAGACTGGATTCCACAACGCAACAGAATGTTATAGATAAGACGGCAGGGAATTTAACAACTCTTTCGTCCGCGCACTCCTTTCCTTGCTGAAATAAATCAAACCAACAGCTTCCAGATTTGGCTGGGACCTCAGAAGTTAAGTGCTGTAGAGTGGAACAGGATGAAGTTTCACATTTCTGCCCCCTCCGTCTGGAGGGCAAGTTTGGCAAAGCCCATGGGCCATTGCTCCAGTCTACTCCCCCACCCCCCCACCCCACACGTCTCTCCATCCCTTACTTTTTCTTTCTTGCCTTCACTTATTCTCAGAAAGAGACCAACTGTAGGTTGTGGGTCTTCAAGGTCCCTTATTTAACAGATACGTGATAAACTGGTTTTAAAGACAAAAGTTTTCATGTGTTTGTTTATGTCTGTTATACACAGCACACACAGAGAGACTGATCATATAACCTTCTCACTGTTTAAACCTATCCATTCATGTTCGTGTATATTTAACCCTTTTTCTCCAAACCCCATCTGCTTAGCTCATCAACTTTCACAGGTTGTATGGTCATTCTGGTTTATTAACACAGACAGGAGGATAATTCAGACCTTTAAGCTACTTTCCAGATCTAATACTATTTGAAGGTAAATGCTAATTTGAAAAAAGTTTTTGTCTTGCTTATTCTTTGTTTTTCCTACACAGAAATATCATGATACTGTAGTTAATATAATAAAAATAAATACATTACTTACTAGGAATTCCCAAACGGATCCAAGTATAGACTAGGATTCATTCTTTATGCTAGCTTTAGTCATTCATTCATTTTCTGAACTGCTTAATCCTAATTAGGGTCACAGGGAGGCAAGGGCAGAGTACACTCTGGATGGCTTGCCAGGCCATCACAGGGCAGAAACACGCCGACGGCTATGCAGCCCCTCCTGACGAAACTCAGCGATGGTTCTTTTACATGAACCTCTCTCCATAGACAGTGAGAGACATGGCCGGCCTTTGATGACCCAGTTAGCTGCACTGTGGAGACAGCGATGACAACTGTTGACAGTGGGGATTGAACCCCCAACCTTTGGACTAGCAAGCCAGCACCTTACTCCCAGGCCACCGAGCTTTAGTGTGCTTTAAAAATTATAACTTATCACACTGTACAATATGCTCCCAATAATGCTGTGACCATACTTTGTGTGTCAGGTTATATGATAAAATTTTTTGGGGGGAGAGATGTCTGCTTCGACTTAATTACTATGTTCTATTATTTACAGTACCGACTGGCGTCATCCATGTTTGCACAGAGAGGAGGAGAGAAAAAGAAAAAAAAAAAAAAAAAAAAACCTTTCATTTTCGTTTCCTCATTACCGTTACCATGTCTACCACTGTCTGATAAGTTTTGCCTAAAGCAATGGAGTCTGTTGCTGGCTTTTAGGTTGTCTTGGACAAAATCTGAGAAACTTAGGACAGGCTCATGCTGTGTTTGCTTCAAAAATCAACTGACAAGCATACTAGTCCGTCTCAAAAAATTAGCATATTGTGATAAAGTTCATTATTTTCTGTAATGTACTTTTAAACATTAGACTTTCATATATTTTAGATTCATTGCACACAACTGAAGTAACTCAAGCCTTTTATTGTTTTAATATTGATAATTTTGGCAAAAAAGTAAAGAAAAACTAAAAATCCCTATCTCAAAAAATTAGCGTATTTCATCCGACCAATAAAAAAAAAAAAGTGTTTTTAATACAAAAAAAAGTCAACCTTCAAATAATTATGTTCAGTTATGCACTCAATACTTGGTCGGGAATCCTTTTGCAGAAATGACTGCTTCAATGCGGCGTGGCATGGAGCCAATCAGCCTGTGGCACTGCTGAGGTATTATGGAGGCCCAGGATGCTTCGATCGCGGCCTTAAGCTCATCCACAGTGTTGGGTCTGGTGTCTCTCAACTTTCTCTTCACAATATCCCACAGATTCTCTATGGGGTTCAGCTCAGGAGAGTTGGCAGGCCAATTGAGCACAGTAATACCATGGTCAGTAAACCATTTAGCAGTGGTTTTGGCACTGTGAGCAGGTGCCAGGTCGTGCTGTGAAATGAAGATCTTCATCTCCATAAAGCTTTTCAGCAGATGGAAGCATGAAGTCTCCAAAATCTCCTGATAGCTAGCTGCATTGACCCTGCCCTTGATAAAACAGTGGACCAACACCAGCAGCTGACATGGCACCCCAGACCATCACTGACTGTGGGTACTTGACACTGGACTTCAGGCATTTCCTTCTCCCCAGTCTTCCTCCAGACTCTGGCAGCTTGATTTCTGAATGACATGCAAAATTTGATTTTATCCAAAAAAAGTACTTTGAACCACTGAGCAACAGTCCAGTGCTGCTTCTCTGTAGCCCAGGTCAGGCGCTTCTGCCGCCGTTTCTGGTTCAAAAGTGGCTTGACCTGGGGAATGCGACACCTGTAGCCCAGTCCATTGCTTCCACAGGTTCCCCAAGGTCTGGCATCGGCCATTCTCCACAATCTTCCTCAGGGTCCGGTCACCTCTTCTGGTTGTGCAACGTTTTCTGCCATACTTTTTCCTTCCCACAGACGTCCCACTGAGGTGGCTTGATAGAGCACTCTGGGAACAGTCTATTCGCTCAGAGATTTCTTTCTGTGTCTTGAAAAGTTTAATTTTTATCAGTACATTACAGAAAATAATGAACTTTATCACAATATGCTAATTTTTTGAGAAGGACTTGTATTTCATATACAGGTATACCTCACCCAATGAGATGATATATATATATATTTTTTTCTCTGTACTTTTTTGAAAAACGACTTAAGCCGAGGTATACCTGTACTTATATTTAGTTCTTTCATAATACTTCAGTGAAAGATGTTTTCACACTGAAAGTAAATTTCAAAGAAATACTCTAGTTCTATGCGTTGACATTAGACCACACACTTATTTATGTCTTACTGCAGAATATTTGGGTTTTTTACCTTTAAAAAAAAGAATTGCCTTCAGTTCTTGAATGAGAAGATTTCGATTTTATTTATTAAAACGTTGCATGATGGCACGGTGGTGTAGTGGTAGAACGTCTCCCTCACAGCAAGAAGGTCCTGGTTTTGATTCTCAACTCGGGTGTTTCTGTGGAGTATGCATGTTCTCCCCATGCTTGGTGGGTTTCCGCTGGGTTCTCGGTTTTCCTTCCACAGTCCAAAAACATGCACAGTAGGATAATTTGGCTGTTCCATATCACCCCTAGGTGTGAATGTGGACTATGAATGGTTGTGCGAATGTTGGCCATGTGATGGCCTGGCGAGCTGTCCCAGGTCTGCCGTGCCCTCGCCCAGAGTCGGCTGAGATGGGCCCCAGCCTCCCCACGACCCTAATTATTATTAAGCGATTCAGAAAGTAAATTAACATGTCACACTTTCGTTTCGGGCATAGCTGATATTTTCATACATTTAAATGCGGTACATTATAGACGATCTTCACACTACAGGAGTAGTTCTATGAGGTGGGTTCTGTGGGTAGTCCTATGAGATTCTTTAGTTATTTACACTAAAGTCCATATGTTGAGTACTTTTACTTCTTTAGTCATTGTGATTTCAATGCAACAATATTTTTACTTGAGTACTGGTTTTGTTTACTCTCCCGGCCTCCGGTGATAGATGAGTGAAATACACAACAAAAACAAAGAGCAGAGTAATGGGTGTGAGTGAATACGAGTGTAATCATAGCATTATACCAACATGAAGTAGCGAAACCCAAACACTGTCAACTGTGCAAACCACCCACCTGGAGTAGCATCCATCACAGTTACCCAACACACAACAAACAAAGACCTCATCTTTCCCTCGCTCTCTCTCTCTCTCTTTATCCCACACCCACCTGCAGCCCACCCACCAGCATGTTATTGTTCATACCTGAACAATGGTAGTAGCAGGAGACAGGCTAACAAACAAACATACACACACAAGATAACCTTTATATTTAAGCTAACTAGTACAGTTTTAAAGGGGAATAAAAATCAACACAACGAAAACTTTTACACTTAGTTTATGTCTCTTCTAATCAAACCGTGTTGTTCTTTTCCTTTCAGCTGTTCCCTTTTTCTTAGGGGTCGCCACAGCGAATCTATGATTCGCACATTTGATTTGGCATAAGTTTTTACGTTGAATGCCCTTCCTGACACAACCCTTTTAGCAAGGGACAGAAACACACTGACGGCTTTGCAGCCTACTCTTTACGAAAGTCAGCAATGTTTCTTTTACATGCCTCTCACCATAGACAGTGAGAGACATGGCCGGCCTTTGATAACCCAGTTAGCTGCACTAGGGGGGACAGCGACAACCTTGTGAACAGTGGGGACTCAGACCCCCAACCTTAGGATCAGTGATCCAGCACTTTCACCACTAGGCTACGACTGCCCATATCAAACCGTGTTATGCTTCATCAAAGCTACTTTTTGGATAAAATAAAAACAAGTAATAAATTGCACATAAATCCACTGAGCACGTCCGACTCACAGCAAGGAGATCCTGGGTTCGATTCCCAGTTCGGGTGTTTTGTATGTGGGGTTTGCATGTTCTCGCCGTGCTTACGTGGGTTTCCTCCCACAGTCCAAAAACATGCACAATAGGTTTATTGGCTATTCCCAATGACCCCTAGGTGTGAGTGTGAGTATTAGCCCTGCGATGGCCTGGTGAGCTCGCCAGGCTGTACCCGGCCATTGCCCCGAGTCAGCTGAGATCGGCACCAGCCTCCCCGTGACCCTAATTAGGATTAATTGGTTCAGAAAATGAATGAATGACTGAATAAATCCATGGCATCGAAAAAATGGAACACGACAGATGTGGTAGAAGCTGTAAACAAAGATGTGTCTGCATTAGAATGCACTGCTGAATTTTATATTTAATCATGTAAACGAGAAGGCACTTCTATGTAAATGTAATATGCAGGTGTGTCTAGTTTTATTTTATTCAGAAGTTCACAGCCAATTTGACAGTTTAATATCTGTATAATGTTATTATTGCCATGATCTCTAGAATATGGAACTCACTCATTCTTGCGATTTCGCTCTCTCAAGACTAAAACAGACTCCAAACAGTGGCCGATCCAAACAGGCTCATGCAGACTATCAAATAGATTTCAACAGAAGGCAACTTCAAAAGTCAAGTAATTATGAAAATATAAACAACCTTCCAAAAACCTGTTACACAAAAAAATTATCTATGTTTATATTCCATATGGATAATGCAATGTAAGCTTTTCCTCCATTGTGTACAGATGTTTTTAGTTATTCTGAGTCTTGAAAGCTATCATACAGTCAACAACTCTAAAGTAGACACATTACCACTGTATAGTTAAAACAGGGTCAGGAGACATATAGTCAACATCACGGTGGTCAAAAATGTCCACAAATTCAATTTAATCTAAAAGGAAAAGTCTTAAATTATCAAACTATGTCGTCTGGAGCTGATGCGAGTGCTACCCATTACCCTGTTCTTACCTCTAGCATTCTGCCTTTCCATCAGGGCTCTGAAGCCTTGGCTACTGTTAAGAAGAATCACTGTTTATGGCAAAATCTGAAAATGAACTGTCTATAGACTGGAATATGACCTGTAATAAAGACTATCCTCATAAACTACCCACAATATGCAGAAACAGTCTCGAGAACTCCTTTCTTTCAAGACTGTTCACTAATAGTGTATGACAGGAAAGACTTTTGGGTAAGGGTCATTTGAAAGTCATTTGTAAAGCTGTCAGCAGGGTACCGTCTGAGGTTCCTCTCAGAGACAAGATCAGTGCTTAGGAACTGTCACTTTATGCTCATGTTTCTAAAGTAAACAGAGCTAGGAAAACTCAATGTTGGGGGAAAGGTAAATATTACACCCAATAGAATAAAGTGGAAGAATCCCTGAGAAGTGCACCGAGTTTGCAAAAGTGTCAAATCATACATCATTTAAATAAATAAATATACAAACAACAATCAGGAAAAAAAATAAGTTTGGGTCAAGTGTACCCTGAGGGAGGACAGAATCAGGAAGCCATGGTCAACTGGAAAAGCTATGGAAGTAAAGAAGAAGAGGAGATGCAAGACAATTTTTTTTTTTTTAAGCAGGATGGTTAAAAAGAAAAGGCAACACGACAGGATGAAGACGAACAAATAATGACCGAGATGGAAAAAAAAGATATATAATAATAATAATGATGGAAGTCTACCTTTCTCCTTCTCCTGGTGGTCAGAATTATCGCCGGCTTCCAGCTGCATTCTAATAACAGGAGATACAGGCTCATCCTGCAGTATCTGCTCCTCTATCCTTTCTTCCTGCCTGTCGTTCACCTCCTCCTCCACTTGATCCACAGTAGGGATGTTTCCTCCCTCCAAAAGTGTATCCAGTGTGTGTATATTTGTTTGCTCTGAGAGTGTGTTGTTAATTGCAACTGGTACATCTGACACAACTCCAGAGTTTTCAAAGACCACAGAATTCGTCTTTATTCCCATGATTTCCTCACTGTTAATCACAGGACATCCCATAATTACACCATCCTTCGTTCCCTTGAACTCAATCTGCATGCTCTCACCTTCCACAAACTCCCCAACCTCGTTCCTTTGTCTCTCTTGCTTTTCTATACCTTCTTCTGTACCTAAGGTGCTATCTGTCTCTTGACCTGGAAGTGTGCTCACAGTCGTGGGTGTGGAATTACCTGAACCTGTTTGTGGAGTCATTGTTTCTTCTACTGTATCAACTGCCACTCCTTCTGACTTCACCTCATTCTTAGACTCACTCCCCGATTCCTTCAATTTTGAACTTGCTTTACTCTCATCCACATACTCCCTCTCAGTTTCTAGGTCTCCCTCAGCCTCATCTCCTTTATCCCTGTTCTCATTTACTTTCTTCTCGAATGCCTCTGTCCTCTCACGACCTGGAAGAAGGCCTGTAACATGACCCTCTGCATGCTGTGTGGAGACAATGGTGCAGTCTACCTTCTGCCCCTGGGGGATTGCTGACTCTGGCAGGTCCTCCTTAATCTCACAGGAAAGGAACCTGCTTTCACTACTAGGCGGGCTACCATAGGATCTATTCTCAGATTCTGCAGGCCAACTAGCTGGCTGGTCTGTAGCGTCTTCCTGTCTATGGACAGTTTGTGCATTCTCCGGCACTTCTGGTGTCTCAACAGAAATTGAATCTGCTACAAGCTCTGTAATTTGTTTGCTTGGGTCATGTAGAGCAGCAGAGTCACTCAAATCAGTATCTGTTTTAACCCTGCTTACAATTCTATGCTTATCCATAACACTTTTTTCTAAGTCAGTGGTGCAGCTATCAAGTGTAGGCTGGTCAGAATCTGGTTCTGGAACAGGACAGTGATTTAAAGATTCATGGTGTATTAAATTGTTTGTTTTCATGTCACAAAGTGCTGTATTGATGCAGTCCAAGTGTTCAGGCACACACTGTGTCACAGGCTCATGCTCAGGCATACAGTCAGATGAGGCTATACCTTGAAAAGAGGTTGGTTCACACTCATTCACCTCCTTCTGAAGACTTGCTGGTGTCTGATGCAGAAATGGCTCAGAAAGGTTCTCCTCGATCAACATTGTGCATACCTTGCTCTGAGAACAGCTGCCACTTTTCACAGAACCCTCCAAGGAATTAGCCCTGGGCTGTTCAGACCCTGCAGTCCGTGGTTTGTGCAAGTTTCTGTAGTTCATGCTAACAGACTGAGTCAGGGAACCCTTCTGTGGGGAAAAGCGAGGCAGAGTGATATCTGCAAGTTCTACATATTCACCTTCTGAATCATCAGCGGCACTGCTCCTCCCACTACTGTCCTGCTCGAGAGCAGGAAGAAGCTTAACCAACTTGCATGAATCTCGTCGCTCCGCTGATTCAACCATGGAAGTGTCAATCAAAATTCCATGCACAGATTTAGAAGCAATGTCATCATGCTCCTCTTTTGGCTCAGAATCCTCAACCCTTCCATTCTCCAAAACCAACTGGCTGGATTTCGGGGGTCTGCTAATGAACTCAGGATGCACCACATCTTCCCAAGGTACCCTGAAAATGTCATTATCAGCAGACAAAAGACAGTGCTGCAGGGTGACTTGGCCATTTCCACTTCTCTCCTGATTGACGGAGTCCAGCCAGGCCATGCTGAAAAGCGAGCTGTAGGCTAACTCAGGGATCCCCAGCTCCTCCACATGCTGCCTGCTTGCTGAGAGGCACTTGAGAGTAATGCGTGGTGAACTTTTGGATGATGCCAACAACTGCAGATAGAAGTCACCAGGCTGCAGGACACGTCTGTCTAAAGAGGACAACTGGACTATAATTTTCTCGTGGATACACAGAGGCCAGCCTTCGTGGCGGAACAGGAAGCCACGATATGGATACTGTAGAAAGAAAACAGATTACATATGTTAAATTATTTGATTACATGTGTCAATGTCTTTCTGTCCTTAATATGTACAAACTAAGATATTTACTGGGCGTAAATTCCTTCATTTACACAGGATGTTCATTTATTTATTAATTTGGGAAACTGCATTATCCTTGCTGGGGTTGCAGGAAGGCTGGCGCCTATCTCAGCTGACCCTGGACAAAGGTGAGGTACAGCATGCACAGCACATGTTCGCACATGCGTGCACACACACGCGTGCACACACACATGCACACACACACGTAACTTGGAACAGTAAATTGGACCAAGATGCATATCTTTTATAGTGGAAGGAAACCGGAGTACCCAGAGGAAACAAAGCAAGCACAGGGAGAAAGGCAAAATCCACACAGAGATGCCCTCGCTGAGCCTGGGACTCAAACTCAGGACCCTTTTGTTTTCTTTTTTACAAGTCAGACATGGTAACCACTACACCACCAGCAAAACATTTGAATTTCAGTTAATATTTAGTGCTGTGGATATGTGGTAAGACTTTAATTCAGATTTTACAACAAGGACTGCTGTAGTATTAGTTGTTTCAGGCAGAAACATTAATCACACGAGCATCCCGTGTTTGTTGACCAGCTTGCTCAGAGACATCAGTGCATGCCATTTCCTGAATACTAATGAGGCTATTGTGTTTACACATCACCTGTCCTATAACTATGCACAGACATGAGAACTAACCAATCACAATCCTTGATTGATCATGTGCCATTTAATTTGTACACATACTTTACAAGCTGAAAATGCAACATTTATGGTGGACCTGATTGATGAGTTTCTTCATCCTGATTGGCGTTCCAACAGAGTATAGACATATTAATGGAATCAGAGGCTGAGACATGTCCATATGTTCAATGGTCCTCTGTCTGGGAATGATAGAGTCTGTAGGAGTTTCGG
The DNA here is from genome assembly GCA_024760905.1 of Plotosus lineatus. Lineage (NCBI taxonomy): Eukaryota > Metazoa > Chordata > Actinopteri > Siluriformes > Plotosidae > Plotosus > Plotosus lineatus. The sequence goes on along the minus strand of CM045748.1, from coordinate 25,791,734 downwards.
ATATTCCTCCCAGGCAGACTGCAAGTGTCACTGTAATGCAATGCGGACAAGCAACGATATGACATTGATGAAATATATGTCCTGGTGAAATATGATTCTTGAGCAGCCAGCCGATCTGCTTTCAAAGTGAAGGGTGAAGGAGCCTTCAGAGGATGTATGGTAGTGTGTCACTAGTGTGTGGATGACAGGATGGGAAGGGGGGTGGATTGATAAGGGTGAAAGAGCTTTTTATGTGCAGTGCAGTCACACTGCTCGGGCTGCTGGTTCCCATTATGATACCTTTATATGCTTTCATGTGGGCCCCTAAACGGCGACTCTGTATGAGGGGCAGACCAGGCGGCATTCCTCTAACTACAGGTGCAGCAAGCAAGAGATTTTCCCACAGATCATCCAAGGAAGGATATACACACCGAGACAAAATGAAAATATTCAATTATTTATGGCTTTCCTTCACACACACACACACACACACACACACACATACACACACACACACACACACACACACACTTTCCTAATAAATAAAGAGAAAACAAAATGCTTTTTACTCTGCAGGAAAAAACTGATTCATAATGGTAGCAGACACTCAAACACACAGAGTTTTATAATGTCTTCTTTCTTCTTTTCCTTTCGGCTGTTCCTTTTTTCTCAGGGGTCGCCACAGCGAATCATCTGCCTCCATCTTCATGGAAGTCATATTAATGATTGGCATGTTTGATTTGGCATATGGTGTTTTTTTTTTTTTTTTTTTTTCCGTCGGATGCGCTTCCTGACACAACCCTTTAGCAAGGGGCAGAAACAAGCCCCCTCTTGTCGAAAGTCAGCAATGGTTCTTTTGCATGAACCTCTCACCATAGATAGTGAAAGACATGGCCGGCCTTTGATAACCCAGTTAGCTGCACTGGGAGGTAGTGACAACCTTGTGGAGAGTGGGACTCGAACCCCCAACCTTAGGATCAGCGATCCAGCACCTTTTACCACCTGGCCACCACTGCCACTAAACAGTTTTATAATATATATTACAATACATGGGCAGTAGGGGGCCCAGTGGTTAGCACATCCGCCTCACAGCAACAAGGCCTGGGTTCGATTCCCGGGTCCAGGCGCTTCTGTGTGGGAGTTTGCATGTTCTTCCTGTGCTGGTGTTGCTTTCCTCTATATACTCCGGTTTCCTCCTACAGCCCAAAAATGTGCACCGTAGGCTAATTAGCTGTGCCAAATTGCCTCCAAGTGTAATTGTCAATGGTTGTCTGAATGTTGGAGCTGCGATAACCTGGCAAGCTAGATTAGTTTGTACCCAGCCTTCGCCCAGAGTAGGCCGAGATGGGCATCGCCTCCCGGTGACCCTAATTAGGATTAATCATCTTTAAAAAAGAATCAATTAATTATTATGCATATTATAGATTATAATCCAGCACTTCTTCCATGATGAACTGTTCCATGATAATGCTGTTGCCGCATGTCTTAATGATGATGTCACCTTTATGGTCTTAACTGGAAGCGTTTCAGTTGTCATTCAGTACGCTGGGAAAGTAACTAAATCCATAACCCGAGAAGCCTTTGAAGATCATTTTTAATTCTTCTGTGGAAAATTACTGCATGTTCACAACATACTCGACAGACTAAGTGAGGCAGAATTGGCTATTTGCTTGTGGCTGTGTGAATGTGAAATTTAAGAACTGATCACTACGGCAACAAGAGTGCCAAGAAAGAATTCTCTCACTTTCAGTCTCAATCTTTTTACAGAGAACTACAAGTGCTGCTACCATCCATGCTGCTTTTCCCCCAGCTCGTCAAGGTCCAAACAACCAGATACACAGAAAAACAACAAAAAACCAAAAAAAAAAAATGTGTCAGTGCATCCAGCTTTAAGAGACACACACGCGTGAAGACACTCCTGCTCAAGACAAGTGTTAAGTAATACTTCTAGGTCAAGTATGTGGTGTGTATATATAGGGTACAACCTGTACCACTGCCAACTCGAACACAGGAACATCAAATGAGACCAAACCGGAGGCTTGTGTGAGCTTGTGTAAGAAAGTGAGATGGGGCAAATGGGGGGAAACCTTCATCTATGAAGTGCTGATGGGATTTTTGTGGGCTGAGGCTCAAATTACCAAAACAAGAAAGTGCTACCAAAAAAAGAAAAAGAAAAAAGTGAGCCTTGTGGATTCACCAGTCTTTTGTCAGAGGTGTACGATTGTGTGGGTCTGGACTGCGCCCACAGCATGACTTATTGCAAGATGACGGAAAGCCTAATATAACCAAACATGACACGCTACAATACTATCCCAGGCATGATGGTACATGACTGAACAGGCAGCCAGTGTACGTCTGTGACAGAGAGAGGGATCAAGAGTACCTGCAGTACAACCAAGAAAGCAAAACAAATAACACAATAGAGAAAAAGGACACTGAGTAACTACAGAGGAATTCACTGGGCCCTGAAAAAAAAAAAAAAGAAAAGAAAAAAGGTAATCAAAGGCTGTGTGTCACTCACACATGCGTCCTGCTGGATGCTCTGGAGAATGTGCTTGGCAGGAACCAGGAAGTCGATGAGGTAGCGCAGGCCGTCTCCGTAGTACGATGACTCAACTACATCCAGCACCTGGCACAGTACAGTGCCACCTGTGGCTTCAAATGGCGGGTAGAGCGCCGCAAGTGTGCTCTGGATACAGCTGTCCAGAGATTCAGAGTCCTGGAAACACACACACACACACACACACACACACACACACACAATAACCACACCCATTAGCCATCTACAAGCAATTGTGAGCAACAAGCAGTATAAAAACAAAGAAAAAAGTCACAGCAGTCCCAGTGACATGCAAAACACCTCACTGAACATCCTTACAAAAGGCCACATCTGTACAAACATCTGTACAAATACTTACATCCTACAGTAATGCATGTATAACACACGAAAGTGCTCCGTTGTGCGAATGAAGATGAAGTCATGTATAAAATCTTCCACTGCAGTCCAAAACAGAAAGAGACGGTCTTCCATTGCCATTTTTCAGAAGATTAAGAAAAGAAGTGTTTCCATTACATAAAATGTTATACGACTGAACCTGGGTTTTCTCCCCTCATGATGGCTCTTACAGAGCACTACTGCTTCAGAAAGGTAGCGTTTCATATAGAAATGTAGGGAACTTAATTCGGTCTTAATTTTTTTTTGTGCGGTGATTGTGTCATCACACAATCCAAGCTGTAATAATTTTAATTGATGTTTGAATTTGAGGTTAGAAAGCATTGTGGCTTCTCTACAATTCTACAGATGGCACATTCTAAACTATTCACGCTGAGAGGTAGCACAGCTTCCCTGACTGTTTAGAAATAAAAATTTAACTTTCTTTTAAACGAGTCATGGTTTTAAATTTTGAAAGAAAAAAAAAAAAAGCCAAAATATTTGTAATTTTGAATCAAGATATTTATCAAAATAGAATCTCAATATACTTACACTCTGCACTCGGGTATCGTTTTATCATATGCAATGGTTCCTGGCAATTCCCAATACTAATTTCATATTATTGATTGTACAGAGTAGTGTAAAATCCACCTCCTGAAAGCACGAACACCTCTCTAATATTCGAGAGCTTTTTTCTTTTTCTTTCTTTTTTTTTTAAATATGCACGTTATCATTGCTACATTTTTTGCTCACAATTTGAAACTGCACATTATGCACTCTACAGAGCTTATGAAAGTGATGTCCCTGAAAGCCCTTTCCCTACAAACCGCTGGTGCTGATTCTGGAAACATCTAAACCATTAATTTAGTTCTAGCAACAGATTACTGTTTGTCTTGAACAAATAAACAAACTTTGCAGTCATCTACTCAAACCCAACACCATTTTAAAAATGAAATTCAGCTAATTTTACTGGCGCCATAGATGGAGAAAAACAAAATGGCTCGGAGCAGCACAATTCCCACCAATCAGAGGAGAGCACAATTGTGCTCACGCTGCAGAGGAAATGTTGCTGTCAATGTTAGTATGATTGCCATTGCAGGGCAAATCCTTGTATCTGGAGGTGGAGCTAGTATGCATTTTTTTGGCAATTAAGATCAAATATCAACAATTTTTCACCAGAATCAATGACTAACAAGAAATTAACAGAACTCCGTGACAAAGTCACATTATGAAGATTTAAATTGTTTTAAAATAAATAAATAAATAAATAAAAATGCACTGTGTACTGCAATAGTAAAATCAGTGGTCTGAGGAGGAAACTAAGCCTGTTGTTGGGTATAATTTTCAAAATTTGCTTTGAGATGGTAAAATATGTTCTTAAAAGATGAGAACCTGCTAAACTCCCTGCTATTATTACTAGAATATAAAGCAGGAAAATCCATTTCTTTAGACAACCAGTCTGTCTGTCTTCCTTTCGGCTTTTTCCCTTTTCCTCGGGAGTCGCCACAGCGAATCATCTGATTCGCACATTTGATTTGGCAGAGGTTTTTTTTTTTTACGTCGGATGTCCTTCCTGTCACAACCCTTTTAGCATGGGACAGAAACACGCTGACGACTTTGCAGCCTACTCTTTTCGAAAGTCAGCAATGGTTCTTTTACATGCCTGTCACCATAGACAGTGAGAGACATGGCCCGCCTTTGATAACCCAGTTAGCAGCACTGGGGGGGACAGTGACAACCTTGTGGAGAGTGGGACTCGAACCCCCAACCTTTGGATCAGCGATCCAGCGCCCTATACCACTAGTGTGTATTGTTAATAAAGGTGGCCCAGATAAGAGAGGCAGCCTGAAAAAAAAACACTATATTGTATAAAATGTCAATTTTACGACACAAATTTCTGGAAATTTCTTCTTTTCAGTTTTGTGATTTTTTTTTTAAGTATTAGTGTGAAAGCATGTTGTTGTAAGCATAAATCCAATTTGTTTCCTAAAATAGTCTGAAAGTCCTCCAGACAGTTTTTCCCAGACCATAAGACACATTAACACCCTCATGTAGCTTGTTTACAAACCTTTTAGAAAAAAATGACCTCTTACATCTTACACATTAAACAGCAATAGTTAGTAAACTTCAGAAAACCTTGAATGTGAACTCCAATCACACCGAGACCTTTAAATATTTAAATCCTGCCTCCTGGGATCAGCTCTGGATCCACTGTGACCCTGAATGGAGTAAAGTACCATTTGAAAACCTTGAGCCGACTGCGCTCGACAACAAAAATGTTCTGCTGTAGATCATTCCACCTAAAGACAGCACTACTGAAAATGAGGGCTTGACCTCAATGCGTCTTGAGAGATATAAATAAACGCAATGAATAAAATTAAACGGCCGATGAGAGGCATTATTATGCAAAACAGCCACAACACAATCACTTACCCAAAACTTTTGATCGTAATAATAAAACACATATTCTATTAATAGAAGTTAATAAACTTACAATTCACTGTATAGTACACACCGAGTGACTGCTTCCCCATCGAACATCTCCCTTAACTAATTTCTTGCTCAATCTTAAACCTCAACCCCCATTCTTATTATCTCTCGGCCTCTTTCAAGCCATCTGCCAGAACAGAAGACAGACTGTATATTCGGATTAGTCCGGGTAGTATGGGGCTCCCATGGAGCGGTCTAGAAGTACAAGCAACAACCTTAGCACTCAGAAAATATTCTCTCTCTCTTTGAGTGAAATGAAAAGCAAGATTTCCAAAATTTCCTATTACACAGACGTATTTGTATCATGGGGTGATTTTTGAAGTTGCAATCTGCTAAAATCAATTTGATAGTTTGCATTCGCCTTTTCAAACGGTGGACAATGTTTTTGCACACAACGTCCATGCAACCTTTTGCAGTACAATGTTACCCTGCGTGTATTAATTTATAACGTTTTATGAAATTTAAATTTCCGTAAATATGTTTCATCCTGAAGAAGCTTATAACAATAGGGCATTTTGATGTGCAAAGACATCACATAATGTATGCAAGCATTTAAGTTGGGGGCTAATTTCCATTTAAGTCTTTTACTTGGGTAGTGACCGAAAGAACAAGATCACGGATACAAGTGGCTAAAATGAGCTTCCTTCGCCGAGTGGCGGGGCTCTCCCTTATACCCCCCATTTCACTGGAGTCCAGCAGACTTATGGAAACAAAAAATGTTATCCGCAAACGTTCCGCAATTATTCCCCTTATCTTCCGTGTGACTCCGTAGTTATTCCTCAAGTCTTCCTCCACTTCCGTATGCTTCCGGCAGGCCAAAATATTCGATGAACATGTTCAAAAGCACATTCACGGAAAAAAATTCCCTGCTCTACACACCATCAGCAGCAGCAGCATACCGAGCGCTTGCCGGGGGCTTTGCCCCTCACTTTAAGACATGGCCCCTGACGACCGATCGATGGCACACAGTGAGTATTTCACCTTCTTCTGATTCACTGATCCACTGCTGATTGTGGTTTGCTTGAGACTTTGATCGGATCTGCATGATCATCCTCCTCAGGCCGCAGAGATCAGCGCGTCTTAAACACGGGCTCAAGTGCATGGTTTCATCCAGCACAGATTCGACCAGGGGGATTTCCACTTTTCACCCATTTTCGGTGTAAAAATGCTGAAGCTCTTCTGTAGATTGCATTCCGCGCCTTTCCGCTACGATCGTTGCATGCCCTGCTCCAGTGAAATGGGGGTATTAGAGATAAGGTAAGAAGCTCAGTTATCCGGAGACAGCTTGGAGTAGAACCGCCGTTCCTCCGCTTTGAGAAGGGCCAGTTGAGGTGGCTCGGGCATCTGGTCAGAATACCTCCCTACCTCCCCCTATTGCGGTGTTTTGGGCATGTCCGACCGTGAAGAGACCCCGGGGTCGACCTAGAACATGCTGGAATGACGATGTCTCTCGACTTGTCTGGGAACGCCTCGATGTCCCCCTGGAAGAGCTGGAGGAAGTGGCTGGGGAGAGCGACGTCTGGACATCATTGCTTCGGCTACTGCCCTCATGACCTGACCCCGATGAGACGAGAAGTCTTTTTCTACTCCAGAACTCACGAAAATGCAGACAGCACCTTCATCGCTGCAAAACACTAGATTTAAACCTGCTCCGAAGTCATTATTGCATTTCTACCTCACAACCCAATCATCTTTCGGCAAATTGTCCCAAATGAGGCATTCTACTCTGACGCCCACAGTTCTGACTGTTTATTCTCGGAGCTCCATTTGCTCACTTTCTTTCCTAAATGACAGAGCGGTTAGTCATGTAGGCTGGAAGAAAAGGATAAGACGACACCGTGCGGTGTTTGGCTGAAACCTTTTAAGACCTGATCTAGAGTTTAGGTGCCTGCATGTATACATTCAGAGAATAACAACTGCCCCATAAACTGGCTTTAAAAAATGTTTAGCAAACAATTACTAAAACGTGTTTTACAGGATATAGGAGCTGATATGATTGGCTGTGCATAAGAATACATTTTATAACTATGTGACGTAAGGCTATAAGAGATGGGTAGAGGTCCCTTGCATTGTACAAACTGTATGCATTTTTTAAATTAAGTACAAAACAAGGCCAGCCATGTCTCTACAGGTGTTTACGATCGAGAGAGTCTACCTGACGAGAACAGGCACAACACTAGGAGATGCACACAATGCACTTCCATGGAAGTGTTTATAGTGCAATCAGTTCAATCTGATTTTGTACAGCACACACACTGGCACACTGGGTCATTGGAAAAATCTCAGACATCGGGTACTCATTGACACAAGTGTGTTATGAATTAAAACACGCTGAAACAGTTAACAGATTTATGGTTAATGGGTAAAGAAAAACATTGTCATTTTTAAGAAGCTTGCCTTAGCTAGATTAATGAGGGGAAGATGTTTAAAAACTTTCCCAGCCTGTGTATGTAGTGGAACCGTCATAAGGAGAATACACCTATTTATTACTGCTTCAGTTGATCAGATCGAGGCTCAGCAACATAAATGTGCAATAAAACCAGGTCAGATGATGTCCTGAATGATTATTTCATCCCATCACTGGAATTTTTCTCTACTGGTGGCACGGACATAAAATGGTGGTGGGTTCTGGAATTTTCATATATGTATTAGCATACTTTTCATTAAGTGCTGGCGGCTGGCGGAAGCGCCAGCTGCTATTAGCCTAGCGCCGGTTAAATTTTATAATGGTAAATAATAATATTTAATTTAATAATAATCTTTAATAAAAACATTTTCACGGCTTTGTTAAGCTATGTACTTGACAACACGATCACTTGTTTTGATAATTTCTCAAATCGGTTCACTTCCGATATCCCATGATGCAATATGCTTCCTCATTCAAAAGCACGGCACTTTTTATATACGTGCCACCATGTGCCTGTGCTCCGTGTAGATTTAGATTGTGATGGGTCGTACAAAACCGGGTAAAATATAGTCCAAACTGATGCGAGTCGTACCGACAAGCATGGCGCCGAAGCGAAGTAAATCTAAAGAACCAACATTAAATACGTTGTGGAAGCGACTCAAGACCGATGATTCCACTGTTTCGGAAACATCCGTATCTCATGAAATCAGTAAAAAAGTTTTATGTCATGTTCGAACACAAATTATTTCTTGATTGCACTGAGTGAAAACTCGCCCCCAACTAAACTAGCCTAATCTTATTCTAGTAGCCTAATCTTATTCATCCTAAAATGATATTACATAAACAGTTTTGGCAGATTAGGGTAGCAGTTTGATTCACAAATGTTCTATATTAGTAAGGTAACTTAAATTTTTCAAATAAGAAGTTTTATGTACTTTCCTTTAAGAAGTAAGTCTACTATTCTTGTAACAAATACTATTTTTTATAATATAAACTTTTAGTTTTATTTGCTTCTAGCTTGTCTGATTTTCTCATAAATATGGGCCCAGAATGCACCACAGAGCACATGAATTAAATTTTTTTTTTCTGGGGGTGGCCCCCCAGACCCCTCTGCTAGAGGGGACACCCAATCCCCATGTTTGCCTCAAACAATTTCCACCCCTACTTATCAATATCCTCCTTCTACTCTAAAACCTAATCAATACCCTGTATTAGTACCCCAAAGTCCTGACTTTGAACCTCTGCACATCCCAAAGATTTTCAACAAGGTTAATCATTTCAAGACGTCATTGAAAAAAATAAATGAGAATCTGGATAGAAATAAATGTTAAATGTTACTCAAGTGTGTCGAAACAATATCACTGTATTTGTGCTGTAATCAAAGCAAAACAAGGTCCAACATTTGGCTTGACAGGATACATCATATGTGCCCACAAGTCCACTGTCCACACTTAACTCTTCTCATAACTTTCATGATGCACACAAAGTATTCATGGAGTGAAACACTAGAGATACACACAAGGAAACACTATACAGGCTTCTTCCTTCTAAACATAACCAACAAACCCCCCACCACCACCCCATGCATTTCAGCAAACTTTCATTAGCTTTAGATCTCAGTATACATTACTGTGCACATCCTTTTCCCGTATACTTCACTGATCCCTATCTTCAACCAGCACTAAGCCGCTTTCATTCGGGTTATCCTCTCCTCCTCCTCCCTCCCAGTCTCTCCAACATCCTGATATGGTGCCACCGTGATGAATTAAAGCCATTTAAAACTTACAGAACATGGATCTACTCCAGCGGATGCATTCAATCTACAAAAGCTAAAGAAGATCATTCAACTTTGATGCGAGTAAAAGATGTTCATGTAACACTAGCTGTACTCCTTAAGATAGTCAACATTTAAAAAGTAAAAAGTATAAATTAGTCATATACAGGGGGAACACTGCATGCTCTGCTATGTTAATCATTAGTAATACAATACAATCCAACATCTAATAAATTCACACAAAAGAAAAAAGACTGTTATTCCTTCAATATTACAGCAATTAACCAAAGCTAGCTCCCTCTATTTATTAAATACCCCCCCACACACACACACACACTTTATCCAGTTATAATAAAATGTAATGGTGCAGAATATCTGCATTGTACATCACAGCAGCCATTGACAGCAGTGCTTCCTATAAATTGATTTGTTTGAAGCAGGTCAACACATTATCAAAACTGAACGACATACATTGATTTTCGATGTATTTTTGTACTATCCAAAATGGGCCCACACAATGCATTAATCCACTCACCTCCTTTGGTCTGGACCATGACTGCAACATGTGTGAAAAGAAAATTTGGTCTAGTTCAAAGCCACACATTTAGTTTTAAGGCGGCCATCTTGGTGAGACCTCTTTGCTGTAAAACCTAAATACAGTTGGAGGCCGAAGCATCTTAAAAACCAGATCAGAATGAAACAAATACTGAAAATATTAGAAATGTTTAAAGCACAGCTCTTTGTTGCTGGTATGTACGGGAAAGGGGGGTTGAATGAAATTTTTTAGATATAGCATATGTAATTATTTCCACTTTGCCATGTTTTCATGACATTGAAGGTTTAAATTAAACAGTAACGAAGTCTCACGTTAACCATCATCCAACCTAAATGTTTGCTCCATGTAAATATTAGGACAGATTTTCTTTGAGATCAGTGCTTCAGATGTTACAGCTCCAGTTAGTTTTTCTTTTAAACATTATAAAATGTATTTTTGTGCAAACACTCACCCCCCCCCCTCCTTCAAGAGGTCCTTAAATATGGCGGTTGCTTTTTCCGAAATAATCACCTCAGTCACTGTATCTCTGCTTTTAAAGTCTCCTTCTGCTTCAATATCGTCACGATTATAGAGGGGTTTCGGCCATACTCCTTTTTGATTTTGCTCAACCGCGTATTTTTTTTATCTCCTGCTTCACTTTGATTGATAATGGAGCCCGCTTCTTCTTTTCTGTGTCATCGGGAATCCCTTTCTTGGGATCCATGATGGATAACGAACTATAACACTGCAATGATCACTCTCAAAAAAACTCACGAGCCAACAGTCCTGTTCAACTCTCCTTCACGTGTGTGACAAACAGGAAATAAGGGTACAGTTCAACTCACTCCTGGCCAATGGGAGGCCAGCGGGGCTGGATGTTGGGAGACAGCCAATAAGAGAGCAACTCACGCATTTGGCGCTTTTCGTAAAAAGGGATTTTGTTCCGTAAAAAGAGGTAGAAAATTTAGGAAAATGTTTTTCGTAACCTGGATTTTTCGTACTGGGAGATTTTCGTAAGTAGAGGGCCGACGGTATGTGATAAACACCTTATGCTTAAGCTATAAGCGATGTACGCTCTTTAGCGTAGACGAATATAAAAAAATAAATATAGCTACAAGTTAACGTTAAAATATAGGTGGGTTTTTGAAGTTCGCATGTTGTACGTAGCTGCTAATCAAAATAAAGTGCTCATATAAGTGACTTATTTGTCTGAAATGAAGTGCCTTGCAATTAACGCGTCAGCAATAAATTAATAGCATCATATAATGATTTGATTACGGAAGTGGTGCTGGGTCTGAAGCGTCTATATAGTCATAACTATAGAAATAACACAAGCGCATTCATATTAACATGTGATTTGAATTTACACCGAAGAGTAACAATATGTATGTATAACACTGTAGTATTGTGTTTAAAGCTGTAAAGCAACTCTTGGATCTTGGACACATTAGCCATTCAGCTCATGCTATAAAACACACCCGCGTGCGCACGCGTCACCGCTGACAATCTCATTAAACTCATAAACTAAACATTTATATGAATTGTCACCCTTCTTAAAACATTCTTGCATTGATTCTAAAACAACGTTGATGAATCATGCTCATTAGATTGCAGACTGTGAACTAATTATACAGGAAGGAAACGCTTTATCGCAGCTCTCCCTCTGTGTGACCGCGTTTTTTTGTTTTGTTTTTCAAAGAAAACCAAATATACAACATTCCTGTTGATTGTAATTTTTCCAGCGTTACCAGATTTCACTCTTTAAATGTTCTCTTTCTCTTTTATTATGTGGGCTGGACTGAGCCAACCTCTGCTTTCAGTAAGAGTTCACTCACAGAAGAGAGACAAACAGGGGGGTGATTTAGAGTTGACATTGAACAAATATGGAACATTCTCTTGTTTTTGTTAAAATTGTCACAGAGATATTTTTTCCCCATTGATGTGACAGACAGGAGAAGTTTGGGTCTACCCGAGTATTTTTGTTGTTATATCAACTGAGTAAACACACTACATCATAAGCAAATAAGAAAAGACTCTGGAACCTTTTGCGTTCCCATACATACGCGTGTGTGTGTGTGTGTGTGTGTGTGTGTGTGTGTGTGTGTGTGTGTGTGTGAATGCTTTCACTGTCAGTGCATCTTTGATGCGAGTGCTTCTCTGAGGGTTTGTGGTTTGATTTGGGCTTCATTTCACAAAAGGTTCATGCACCAGAAGACTGAGATCACTAACCTCAGCATGAAAGTAAACCCAACTCTTCCACAATAAACACATGCACGAGTGCCTGTCTTGGCTTTTGCCAGCGGCAGTTAAAAGCCGACTGCACCCCTCCCCAAGCTGTTTGTGGCACGGGACCATTTCGGTAATGATCCTCAGGCCAGCTGAGTTCCCGGCGTGTAATCAAGCATCTGGCCTCTAATGGACCGACAGACTGGCCCAGTACAGCACCATATTAGATTACTTAACTGATCCAGTCTCCACAGGCCATGCTCAAGACAATGAACAATCAATCACATCATCCGCTCCCAGGGGTGCGGTGATCCTCCTTTCTAACCACGTTAACCCTGAAAATGCTGCACATAGGAGACACAAATCTTTAATATTGAAAGTCTAAGACTAATGATGAATGGATTCGCTTGATTAGCGAGGAGGAGGAGAGAAATAAAGAGGATATAAATCATACAGGTGATTCCTCTCAAACAAAATGAATAAATTAATATTTCTTTTTGCAAACATGTGAGACTAAATGACATTAAGGGTGTTCACACCTATTAATCCATAACTGAACTTGTATCTGGTTGCTTGCAAATTTAGCCTGAGTTAGTTTACAAAGAATCAAAATGAGATGCTGGTTGAGGTTCATATGAGACTCAAAACCTTTTCAGAACTTGCTTTCATCCTTCGGCGAGCGACAGGTGGGTACAGTGATCGAAAAAAGGTGACAATCTGTGCGCAAGCATAATTTAGGTAAAGAAAACACTGTTTAATCATAGCCCTGCAATGGCCTGGCAAGCCGTCCAGGGTGTACTTTGCCCTCACCCAGAGTCGGCTAAGATGGGAACCAGCCTCCCTGTGACCTTAGTAAGGATTAATCAGTTCAGAAAATGAATGAATGAAAGTTTAATCCTAATAGGGTCACAAAAAGGCTTAAGCCTAACACAGTCGACTCTGGGTGAAAGTGGTGTACACCCTGAACTGCTCACCAGACTATCGCATGGTCAACACACACACCCATTCATACTCACATCAAGGGTAAATTTGGAACAGCCAGTTAAGTCTAATGTGCATGCCTTCGGACTGTGGGAGGGAACCGGAATACCCCAAGGCAGCCCACGCAAACCATACGCAGAATTGCCTGAGCCAGGGACTTGAACTCAAACCTTCTTGCTGTGGGGTGGACATGCTAACCGCATACAAAGTCACCGTGCCAGCCACAAATAAATATCGAATCAAGTTTGTTGTATGATAGCCACTGTTTAATCCTTTTTCTTATCTTTGTAGAGAAAAAGATTATCTACACTGATTGGTAAAGTCGTGAAATAAGCGGCAGTGAACAAGCCGATAAGAAGCAAGCTCTTCTGGCTTTGGTAGAACGGGAGTAACTTGTTTTCAGGCAGTGGTGGTCTAGTAGTACAGGGCACTGGATCGCTGATCCTAAGGTTGGGGGTTCGAGTCCCACTCTCCACAAGGTTGTCACTGCCCCCCCCAGTGCAGCTAACTGGGTTATCAAAGGTGGGCCATGTCTCTCACTGTCTATGGTGTGAGGTTCATGTAAAAGAACCATTGCTGACTTTCGTAAAGAGTAGCTGCATAGCCATCAGCGTGTTTCTGTCCCTTGCTAAAAGGGTTGTGTCAGGAAGGGCATCCGACATAAAAACCTACGCCAAATCAAACGTGCAAATCAGATGATTCGCTGTGGCGACCCCTGAAAAAGGGAAAAAGCCGAAAGGAAAAGAAAGAAGGAGTAACTTGCTTACACTGAAGGGATTTGCAAATGGCATTTTTACATCAAACATCTGGATATCGGGAATTCCAAGCTAGGCATAAATACCACACGTGGTGGGGAATCCCTGATTATAACAATGTTACCTCTTGGTTCTGTGGCAGTTTCAGATATTTTTAAGAAAATGGGTCCTACATTCCTCTGTAAAGGCAGGTTTTCACGAATATATGGTAGGAAGTATTTAAACACACACACACACACACACACACCACTGTAAAATCGAAACACAGTTTTATGACAAATTCCTCCTAACTCATTATTGCATAGCCATGGCATTGGGAAATATAACACTTCAACTTCTGACTGGGTTGCTGCAGGAAGGTCATAATGTTAAGAGAATATCTATATCTATATCTATATATATTTAAAAAAAAAAAAAAAACACCCAAAAGAACCCGAAAAATGTAAGATCCAAAATGCATGGAATTCTAGGTCGAGTTAAACATCTTTCTTACAGCATTCAAAGTGCATCAAAGATCTGTTTTAATGGACTAAATGGTGCACGTGGTGAATGAAAACACAGTATGTGACACGATATTAAAATGAACTGACCGTTTCACACTTACACAAACTTATAACCCGGGTTTTCAGTAGCATGCTAATAATGTCGGATGGGCAGACAAATGCTTATCCCTGGCAGTCGAGAAGTAACACATTCGCCGCCTGTTGTTCTCGACAGGCAGTTTAACATGCACAAGGGCAAAAACACGCACACAGCAACTGGCATAATGCACATGTGTATGCATGCATGCATGTGTCTGGAGGATCACGAGGGATCCAATCTTTCACCTCAACCAAAGTGACACAATGAACCAGCTGTCCAGCAGGGAGAAGCAGTGAAGGAGAGAGGTGTTCTATTTGTTATGATGTTTGCAGCATTTGTGGGAAACCTGGGGTTCTCGATATACGAGTTGAGTAGAGAGCTATGGTTCCCAACTCAACAGCGCCTGATAACTGAAAAGGTGAGCCATGTTGGATTTCTACTACTTCCTTCAAGGGTGAAAAGGACACTCGCCTCCCAAAAAAGACTCATCAAAACACCGAACAGCTGGCTTCGCTCCGACTTTCCTTGCATTAATCACACGCACGTGAACGCACGCACAGACACACAGACACAGACACACACACACACACTTCCTGCTATCACAGGAACCACTCCACCTCAAATAGTATCTTTCCGGAAATATGGATCCAAAAATTTATTTTGTCCTTGTTGATGCACATTTTCAAAAACATTTGTGGCAAGAAGTTCATTTCATCCCAATGAAAGCATACATTTAAGGAGAATGAAGTTAAATAAAAAACAACAAATCACGTGATGTTTTTGTTAAAAGAAGCTGTACATGTCTGATATTTTTGTAGTTAATCTTTAAATGCTAGATAAAAGATAAAACATCTTTAAAAAGCATTAAATGTCGGTTCAGATCTCCAGTCGATAAAATACAAAAGAAATAAAGTCAGTAAATAAATTCAGTATTATAAAAACGCATGGCACCATATTCTGCTTTGCGATCAATTAAAAACGTCTGTCTTGGCAACTTGATACTAAACAGGGAATACAAATTTAAACTCTGTATTGATTATACATGTTGAATTCACTATAATGTATAACTGAGCTCACTCGGGCCTGGATCAGAAGTCACTTAGTTCCAGCCGCCTTTCACTTGTTTTTCCTCTCTTTCTTTAACTTACTCTGGGTTTAACTGGTGCACCTCTGGGAAATTATTAACATTGCAAAGTCATTGCACTCGCATTATCATTATCATTAGGCAGCACAGTAGAGTAGTGGTCCCACAGCAAGATGATTCTGGGTTCAAGTCACATCCTAGTCAATCTTATCGAATGATTATTAATAATAAATAAATAAATCCAAGATATGCAGCAAACCAAAGGCAGGTTCAAGGCGAATGCGCAGTGCTGCATAAAAGCAATATGGTTGTTTCAATTCTGCGTAGTTACACAGTACAACACCCAAGTGCTGTAAATATTTCCACTGAGAAAATAACGTTCACAATAACTATGATTTCTCTATCACACACAAACACAACACTATAATCTCTATAATATCTACTGTAATGCCAATGATACTATTACCAGGCTGGTTTGGACCAGTGACTAACTAGCCGAGTGATTATGGTGATGAATCTATCCTTAAATACTGATGTGTTCAAGTAGTAGTAGTAATGGTAGAAGTAGTACCGTAATCATGATAAGCGCCCAAGGCGCTTAAAAAATTGGAGTGGGTGGGTGTTTATTAAAATAGTTACCAGCGGAGTGGAACAGTAAGTGCTTATTAGCATTGAGGTGGAAACCATGAATAATAACAAAACAAAAAAGAGTTTTACTGGTATTTGTGTTATTCATTTTGTGGTATCAACCAAATTACTTACACGAAAGCTGAAAATAAACAGAAAACAGTATTAAAAAAAAAAAAAAAAAAAAAAAACTTTAATTTTTTCCCTCCTGGTGCTGTTCCTTTGAATTAACCCACCCCCCATGTAAAAATCGAGCCATTCAATATGAATGTCAACTTTAGCACATGACACGTTGAAAAGCACATGGCTAGGAACATCTTTAAATGCATGAAGTTAGTGAGCAGGAGAATCAGGTGAAAAATCCTCATCATCACTTTCTGATTGGTCCATATCTGGCTCATCGTTCCATTCATTCAGAGCATCCCATAGTTTTGCTGTAGCAGTTTCTAATGGTTCATTGGTTGTTGGACATTTACCAAGAGAACACGGCAAAATATTTTCTTGTTTTTTTAAAGCACGGTGGAACAATCAAATGTGCTATCACTGATGAACATTATAGACATTCCCCAGTGGCAGGGGGTCATGAAATACCGTGTAAACTCACTTTTACAGGCAGTGAATGCCTCATTTTACTGTTACAGAGACTGATCAATAAAATTGCCAAATTTGATCTCTACTTGCTCCCAGTACATAAGATAAAAAACCACAGGGGGGTGGATTACGTCGAATATGGTATTATTAATAGACAAAGTAGTAGTAGATAATATAGTAGTAGTAGCAGTAATGGATAACGTAATAGCAGAAGACAACATAGTAGTAGAAGAAGAAGTAGAAGGAACAGCAGTAGTAGGAGTGGTGGTAGTATTCATAGGAGAAGCAACAGTGATAGAAATAGCAGGAGTAGAAGTAGTAGTGTGGTGTACTGACTGTTTTTGTCCACCGTTTTGTAGAATGCATTGATGACTGTAAAAGGGCAGTGGTGCCTTGGTGGTATAGGTTGCTGGATCGCTGATCCTAAGGTTGAGGGTTTGAGTCCCACTCTCCACAGGGTTGTCACCCCCCCCCCCTCCAGTGCAGCTAACTGGGTTATCAAAGGTGGGCCATGTCTCTCACTGTCTATGGTGAGAGGTTCATGTAAAAGAAACCACTGCTGACTTTCGTAAAGAGTAGCTACAAAGCCGTCAGCATGTTTCTGCCTCTTGCTAAAGGGTTGTGTCAGGAAGGGCATCCAACATAAAAACTTATGCCAAATCAAACGTGCAAATCATGCACTATGGCGACCCCTGAAAATTCAGAAAGGAAATCTTTATTGATGGTTGCAAAAAGTGACCGTATCGTGTGCTGCCCTGCGTAGTGATCTTGAACTGGTTTCAGGAATACACTTCAGAAACCTGTTCGGTGCTGGACGTTACATAACCAACCCAGAGACACCTCAACTACAAAAAGTAGCCTCTTTTTCTTCTAGAGAAAATGCTAATGTTATGAAACTGAATTGTCATATCTGATGCAAAAAACTCCAACAATTTAAGTAGTGCTAAGAAGACTAAATACTGAAGCGAACCCTCAGAAGTTGATTTATAGACTTTTCAAAGGCTCCTGAGGGTTGAAAGTATCCTCTCTCGATATTGCTTACCCGGAGGTAGTGGAAAGAGAGGGTTGACTACTCGGTTCTCAAGTAACCCGTGTTAAGGATGTCAGCTGGCACGTAGCACATCGCTGTAAGCATGTGACCTTGTTTATATTCTTAAGAGTTGATGAGAAGCACATGGGAGAACTCAATAAAGCTTTAATCACTCCAGATTTCAGTGTGGGATCAACATTATTCCATATGTTTCGCTGAAAAACAGCCATTTGGTTATCATATTTGTGTGGTGTTTAAAAAAATTAAGTAAAAACTAAAAAATGTATATCAAGCTATGCAGTTTAACCTCATACACATGGCATCTTACAAACAACTTCAATAAAAATCCAAGACTATATACAATTAAAACCAGTGTCTCCTATATCAATCTCCCAAAGCATAAATAAATCCGAGTTCAGTGCCATTCAATGGTAAAAGCTGTATTAAAACACACCTGCTCTCACGTCCTCAATTATCTTAAGGCTTAGTTAAGACATGCTGTCCATTAACTGAATTTACATCTCTGCTGAGTTTATAGCAATGCTGGGGATATCTCTGAAGAGACACCGATGTACTTTTGGAAGATCTGGGCATCAGTAGTATTCTTACTGTGATGCCCTAATGTCACATATAATTATATATTTGCCTGTTATATCTTTTTTACCCTATTAATAAACAAACTAACTGAACTATAAGGGGTACTATCAACCACAAATAAACCCCCCTTGTGGTAATATGAGTGTTTTGAATTCGTCCGTAAGCCAGAGCGAACTTCAGACCAAACAGTAGCAATAATGTGATAGTACAGTCTGCAATTGTCATTAAATGAAAACAAACATAAGAAAAAACAATGAACCTACAGGTGTCAGACAAGGGATAATTTACAATTGTGGGTATAATGGTGTGGTCTTGATCAGATCTCTCCAACATGACACTGAAATAAAAACAATGAAATACAGCAGACTTGGTGGTTAATCGAGGGCTCTGACAAGACTGTGCTGACTGGATGGGTCGAATTGTTTTCTACAAAGTTTACGAGATTTCTTGACTGCTTAGTGAAGAAACATTGGGGATGTTTGCAAACTGATATCCATCCTGTGATCTGATCACTCCAGGTTTTCATAATTATAAATAAAAAGGAGAAAGTATCAGAAGATGGAGTTTGAAAAGAAAGGGGTTGTACCTCACACCAGACTTCCAGACACCACTAGTCTCCACTGCTTCAAATGCCTTCTTAAAATAATCTCAAACTAATTTTAATCAGCCTCTCCCTGAAACTCAAGCCTGCAGTCTATATTCACCAGAGGATAATAAACCATGCACACAAGTCATGTTCTTTAGCGAAAATCCTCAGAACACACCAGAACCAGCCCATTAACATTAAAGCCTATTCATACTCCAAGAGGAAGTGACATTGGAAAAGAAAAAAGAAAAGAAAGAAATCGGCTTTTGGCAGGGTGCCAGAAATGGACAGTCCGTCTCTACTGTTGTGTTTCTGTTGGCAGAAAGCTGGCCAGTATGATTCAGGGTTTAGGGTGTCTGGGGCAAAACTCAGCAAAATGGCACAACAGACCAGTAAGCATTAGAGTGCATGAGCTTTGTCTGTGTTTATGTACTTATAAATATGACCACTAATATTTGGAGAAATATATTTTAATGATCCTGCCATGTGCCGCTTCAACTAGCCACCCGAAAAAGGCAAGTTTGAATCCAGGTTGACGCATGCAACCATCCTGAGTCAGGAGTCCAGGCAAGCTTTCACGGGAAAGGGGGATGGCAGGCATTCACCTCCTGGTCAGTCAAAACGATTATGAGCCAATCATGGGCATCGGTGAGCATACATGAGTTCAGATAGCACTTCCCTTTGAGTGAAATATGCACACGTAAGCACACACACGCACACACGTGCACACACGCGCACACACGTGCACACACGCGCACACATACACACGTGCACACACACACGTGCACACACACAAGGTATGCCTTTATAATTTTTAAAGGGTAGTCTTGGGAGCCTTGGAACGAATTACGCATTTTACATGTAAAATGCGCCTCGATTTACGAAAAATCCAGATTCCAAAAAAAGGCGCTGAAACGGATTAATTTCGTTGGAAGAGGGCCGACTGTCCTATAAACATTCTCTCACCAGCCCTCCAACCAGAGACAAATTGCATTTTTTTTTTCATTTTTCAAATGTTCCAAGACAATCAATGCAGCTTGTTACATAAAAACAGCAAAGAATAAAGCCATCTAAAGACTTTCACAGAAGGCCAAGTCAAATAATGATAAATTACCACGACTGAAGTACGACCATGAATACAATTCAGCAACTGAATATGAGGAGTGTCACAGTTCAGCAGAAATATCAACTTCTCAAGAGGTAACAAGTACATGCAATGCTTTTTCCATAAATATATAAATGAAGAGTTGGTGTAATATAGCATGAAACCTCTAATAAATATCACTAATATTATATAATATTACAGCTGGAGATGGGGTACCCGAAAGTAACACAGTTCTGACGTACCACTCACCTTTGTGCCTTTTCAGTGTACTTGAACTGTGACAATCTTAATAAAACTAAATAAAACATTCAAACAGTAGTATGAAATCAAATGTACAACTTTTGGAAACGACAAATCGCATTTCTAAACTGAATACGGTGAAACTAACAAGCTGGTGTTCCAATGATTAACGTAGCACTGGAGAGAGGCCATAGCTCAGTAGATCTGTTCAGGATACGCATGCATGTATTGGCATGAGATAAAACAAGATGAGTTAAATGTGGCTTTAAACAGGAAGCAACAGAGATTATGTAATATATACAGGGCCGTTCACTTATAAAATGCACGTACATGTGCTAGACATCAGTGTTAGACAGTTTAATTAATCATTTATCATGGAGCCTTGGATGTTAACCAAGACTCAGGAGTACACACATCTCCATCTTCGAGTTCATCGTGTCACTGCGGATAGAGTGAAGGTGTACAGGGCCTCGACCTGATCTGATTTGTTGCTTTGTAGTCAGAATGAAATGCCCAGTTGGAGTTGACGTAGGACGTATATGCCTCTACAGTCGTTCTTTGATAGCAACAGTAAGGCTAGCTAAGAGGCACTATGAAGTAGTGGTCAGCATGTCCGCATCACAGAAAGAAAGTCTTGGGTTCGAGTCCCAGGCTTGGCGAGGGCGTTTGTGTGTGGAGTTTGTATGTTCGCCACGTGGGTTTCCTCCCACGGTCCCAAAACATGAACAATAGACTACCCAGTCATTTCAAATTGTTCCTTGGTGGGCGCGTGAATAGTCAAGTGTGTTGGCCCTGCAATGGCCTGGTGATCAATTCAGGGTATACCCGACCTTCACCCAGTATTGGCTGAGATAGGCACCAGACTACTTGCAACTCATAAATCGCTTAAGGATTAAGCGGTTCAACAAATGACAGAGATAAGCATATAAGGGATGACTGACTTACATACCAACCATATACCTTTAATCAGGGTTGTAGATTTACCAAAAATACGTGTCAACAGGTTGATTATCAAAAAATATATATAGCATGTCCAATGGACGACCTTTTAGCGCTCCTAGAAATGCAGGGTTAAAAACATATGATGAGTCGCTTCTTTGATTTCCCTTCCATACTTTTCAATAATTATTAACACTTCATCTGTCTATCAACTCGGGTTTTCTCTCGTCAACATATACCACGACACGACTTATGTCTTAACTATTGCTGAGTAATGCTGCTGAACCTGGCATGCACATCATGCTCCAAGATTACACAAAGATAAGCATTGCATGATATCGCCAAAGGTAGGCTGTGTATGCATTGCAGCCTAGATAGACAGACAGACAGATCGGCAAGCAGGAAGATAGACAGGACAAGTGGAGGGGGGGGGACCATGTGTCACCTGTATTTTTTTTTCTTCCACTTGTCCTATCTTATGGACGTCCATGGAAACCTAAATGTGTAGTATATGCCCCCCCCCCCCAATAAGATGTGTACAAAAGACTTTTGTGTTGAAATTGTCAACTTCGTATTGGCACCTTGGGCAGATTAGCAAAGCTACAGGTAATGTCCAGGCTCACTCATTTTCAATCCTCCTTTTCTTTACAAAATCTCTATGCAGGATTTGAGAGAGGCTCTCTATGACAAGATCAGAGAACAATAGGCTTAGAACATAAACTATAAGGTGTGAATGGGGAAGTGAAAGGATATCAGATTCACATGCACCTCAGGGATGGTGTGAGGAATTCTTTGAGGCAATTTGTCACTTTATGGAGAACAAATACGAATTTAAATGACACTTGCTGAAACCATGGTTGGGTGTTTCACACATACAGTATAAAAGAAAAAAAAAAATGAATGACCGATCATATAAAATATTCAGACGTACACTTTCACATCTGCACTTTCTCTCGAATATTATTTAAGAGGATAAACAAATGAACATAAATTATTGTTTACACGCTGCACTGAACAGTTCTGATGGAGAACATTCCACTCTCACAGCAAAATAAACACCAGCCACATCTCACACACACACACACACACACACCAAATCTCACTGCTGTTAGGTTTGTGGTAGACTCCCACACATACACATCCATATGCACATGCCAAACACTTAATCACTCGGGTCTGCACGGATAAACACACGTGCATGTGCCATAAACAGTTCTGATACGGAGTTTGCCATCACAATATGCAACGGAAACCATTCTTACCATGTGATTATGAGTATCCCATTATTCCCAACTCGTAATTTCTTCATCAACCAATTAAAAACATTCGGATTCACACACTTCGCTATGATGCGTTAACCAGTAACACTACACTGAGATCAGCGTTATCTCCATCCTCTGTGCAAACACAAAAACACACACATGCACACAACCCGAAACACTAACACTTCAAACAGTCACTCGATAACCTGATGGCCCTTGGACCACCTTGACTAAGTTATGTGGATTGAGTTACGAGTTGCAGACTGTGCTAAAATCACGTAGGGAATCTGGCTAAAGAAAGGCTGTGGGTTAAAAGCAGGGTTGCACAAAAGGAGTCTATTTAAAGGCAGTGACATCATGAGAAACAGCTCAGGCCTGAATTAAACTCAGACACGACTTTATAGATGCATTTGTTACTGTTTAGTTCCTTTTCCGCTGACAAAAAAAGTGTTACACAGAGCCAAGACTGGAGTGTTTCCTCGGGCTCTCTGCAGGCGTACACGTCTATTAAACTTAGTTATGGTGATGAATATACTCATCACTGTATTAATAACACAATGAGTGCATACAGACTGCAACTGTGATTTCTCATCTTTTCCTTCTCAGGCTAAACAACTATTTACATTCTAAAAAACTAAAGAGGCAAAACGGTGTCAAAATTTAATCTGAATTAAGAAACATTCATCCTCATGTTGGAGGTTGTTAGATGATGTCATCCTTTCCTATTATGCTGATGATACATATTAATATCAAGATTGGAGCTTTACAGTCAAATCAGTGATTTTTTTTTTTCTTTGATGCTAATACTGAAGACTGATGCACTGTACTGTCAATTATAAAAGTCTGTCTTCCTTTCGGCTTTTTCCCTTTTTCTCGGGAGTCAGGACAGCGAATCATCTGATTCGCACGTTTGATTTGGCATAGGTTTTTACGTCGGATGCCCTTCCTGTCACAACCCTTTTAGCAAGGAACAGAAACACGCTGACGACTTTGCAGCTACTCTTTACGAAAGTCAGCAATGGTTCTTTTACATGCCTCTCACCACAGACAGAGACCTGGCCCGCCTTTGATAGCCCAGTTAGCCGCACTGGGGGGACAGTGACAACCTTGTGGTGACTCAAACCCCGAACCTTAGGATCAGCGATCCTGCGCCCTATCCACTAGACCACATTGACCACTGTCAATTATAAAAGTGATCTTTGGGAATTTTTTTGTTTTTTTTAATTTTATGGTTGGTAAACATGGCAATCTGACACTTTTTCCACCACTTTGTTTCAAGCATTCCCCCTCCAGGTTTGTATAATGTCTGCCGTCTCAATATAGCAAAGCAATCAGATTGTCCTTTCCTGGGTATTGTTATACACTAAATTTATACAAAAAAAACAAACAAAAAAAAAAAACCTCACCTTAATTTGACCAAATCAGTGGTACTGTATGCTCTAATAGTAGCTTCATCCACAAGTCCCTGTTTGAGACTGCACTACGGAATTTAACACCATGTTACCAGCATCGGGTCACTGATACAAATAAGCTTGTATCGCTTCTACATACAAGATTTGCTGCTGGTCCATGCAGTACTGCAGCGTCGAGTGAGAAAGCACTTATACACATTCAGGACTTCACACTTTTCCTGAACAGAACTAGAAAATTATTAGTGGATATAATTCAGAGCCAAAGAGGAAAAGCTGAAATTGTCTTGGGACATCACACACACACACACACACACACACACACACACACACACACCTCTGTAGGCCTTTTCCCTGCTGACATACACCAGTGTCAAGAGAAAAGAGAAAGGCACAGCAGAACAGCTGCAGTAAAACACAAACACACACACACACACACACTCTCTCTCTCTCTCTCTCTCTCTCTCTCATTTAGCCAGACAAGCTTTTGCTGTTACCTGCACCAAACACACAGGAGCCAGGTAGACATGCGAACACATGGCCCCAATCTGACTCACTGCTCTCTCTCTCTCTCTCACACACACACACACACACACAGTCACAAAATAATAATTAATACAATTACACTCCTACTTTCATAAACACTATCAAATTTTATCCCTGTGACACCCACATACAGACACACAGACACACACACACACACACATTTCTCACCAGCAACATCGCAGCAGGTACAAACAACCTCATCCTTATTCAAGAACACGAATTGGTGTACTTTTCAAAACCAGTATGTGTAGGTGACCCCCCACACACACACACACACACACACACCCTTCCCCCTTAACCCCCTTTACCCATAAGGTAAAGTCATTAGGAGCTCAGCAGAGCTCAGTTAAACCCCCTCAAATCAGAACTTCAGACCTCGGTAGTGTTAAACCCTGACTCACCATGCTGCAAGCGACACATCCTTCCTAAGTTTTGGTTATTTTGCTTCATTGTCCTGTTAGTCTGGCAGTCCCAATACTTTTGTGTGTGTGTGTGTGTGTATGTGCGCATGCATAGTACACACACACACACAGAGTTCTCTACACTAGGTCTGGGACACACTGACACTCCACACACTGCAGCAACTCTCACAAGGCAGACACCGCCCACTCCTAAACCCGGCCCTCCCATTTATGTTCATCTGTCAGTCATTCACTAAGGGCCGCCCACAAGGGGATAAACTGCATGTGTGGCGCTTTTGCAAAGGGAGATCTGAAGGGCAAATTAAAACTCGGAACTACTGTAAATGAGAGGGGAGGTGTTTAAATAAGTGGTTATGAAAAACGACGTGCAGATATAAAATGACAGGACTTCAGAAAAATAAACAAAAGCTTAAAACAGTTTGAGTGAAGAAGAAAAAAAGAAATTCCATTCCTTTTACCTCTAAAAACACCCAAACCGGATTTTTGTCCATAGTGTATAATCATGAAGCAGATTCCGTTAAAGACCTTCATTTTTCTTTGAGGACTAATTCCAATTACATGGTTTGGTGTTTGAGATGAATCTCACATCGGAGTTAAATTGATTTAAATCACAAGGTTCTGCAGAACTTCTGTAGTAAAAAAAAATTTAATTGAAAATAATAATTGAGGGCCCTGAACTGAACCGGATAACCCAATGCCTCCCTCTTGCTTTTAAATTTTTTTTAAATAATAATAATAAAGACAATGGTGGCCCAGTGGTCAGATGCTGGATTACCAATCCTAAGGTCAGGGGTTCAAGCCCCACTGTCAACAGCTGTCATTGCCCCCAGTGCAGCTAACTGGGTTATCAAAGGCCGGCTGTGTCTTTCGCTGTCTATGGTGTGAGGCTGTAAAAAAAAACATTGATGACTATTGTCAAGAGTAGCTGATTAGCTGTTATTGTGTTTCTGCTCTGTGATGGTCTGGTGAGCTGTAAAGGGTGTACTCTGCTCTCACCCAGAACTGGCCAAGATGGGTGCCAGCTTCCCCATGACTCCAATTAAATTTAGCAGTTCAGAAAATGAACAAATGAATAATAAGGTACAACTTTGTATAAGTTTATTGATAGTCAGAACCTCCATATCTTCAGAAAATGAATGAATAAATGACAACAGTCGTGTGCTTCCATAATTCAGTTTCCCTTCAGGTGGGAAGCTCGGCTATAACAACTGCCACCAAAGTATATTTGAAGAGTTCTTTTAGCAAAAAAGTAAGAAGGAGAAATACATGACAGGTAAACCATAACATGATCATATAAAGCAGGGGTCCCCAACCACCGGTTTGCAGTAAAATTATTTTAATATTATATATAGTATAATATTTTATATAAATAAATTATATTCACAACATAAACAAACCAAGCGCCTCCACCCCCCGATCCGTGGTAGAATTGTCGAGCATTGACTGGTCCGGTGATAAAAAGTTTGGGGACCCCTGATATAATGTACTGTATCACTAAAAGGAACTCTTTCGTACTTCAATGACCACATGAACGGTGAACTTTTACGTTGTAAACAATATCATTATTTACGCGATGTGCGTTATTGTACTGTAATAATGTTCCCTTGACAACATGGATCTCTCGAGTAAGATTGTTTTCCTGCAGCTATGGAACAGATTATTAAAAGGAAATAAAATAGTTAAATGTACACTTGTACCACTGTATAATGGCCCTCACTTTATGAAAGTCTCGCGAAACGAAAAATTCAGGTTACAAAACGCATTTTCCTAAAAATTTGTGTCACTGGATACGAAACAAGTTCATGTTACGAAAGCGAAATCTTAAAAATTCAAATGCGCCATTCAAACAATGCGCGAGTTGCTTTCCCAGTGGTTGTCTCACAACACCCCGCCCCTCTGGCCTCCCATTGGCTCGGAGGGAGCCGAATCTCCATAATACAGTACTGTACCCATAATGCTTTTTGTGTGCCTTCGACCCATTGTTCGACACGCGTGAAGGAGAGTTGTACTGTTGGTTCGTGAGTTTTTTTGAGTGTGATTTTTGCAGCGTTATTTTTCATTATTAATCATGAGCCCCAAGAAAGTGATTCCCGGTGAGATTGAAAAGAAGAAGCGGGCTCCGTTATCAATAAAAGTAAAACGGGAGATGATAAAAAAATATGAACCTGGGTTTCGGTTGAGAAATCGCAAAGGAGTATGGCCAAAACACCTCTCCAATCGGGACGATATTGAAGCAGAAGCAAGCATTAAAAGCGGAAATACAGTGATGGAGGTGATTATTTCGGAAAAAGCAACCGCCATATTTAAGAACCTCGTGAAGGAGGGTGGGGGTGAGGGCTCTTCGGACCAGCAACCCCAGGACTTTAAAGCATCACATGGGTGGTTCGAGAGTTTTAAAAAAAGATAAATAATTTTCTTTTACTTTTAACACATACTTCATACAAAATTGGTGTACTTTTATCATTTTTAAAGGATTTATGGGGTAGTATTGGGAGCCTTGGAACGAATCACGCGTTTTACATGTAAAATGCTGTTCAACTTACGAAAAATGCACATTACGAAAAAGGCGCTGGAACGGAGTAATTTCGTAAAGTGAGGTACCA
Organism: Plotosus lineatus; assembly: GCA_024760905.1. Taxonomy (NCBI): domain Eukaryota; kingdom Metazoa; phylum Chordata; class Actinopteri; order Siluriformes; family Plotosidae; genus Plotosus; species Plotosus lineatus. The sequence goes on along the minus strand of CM045748.1, from coordinate 25,764,032 downwards.
CTGTATTTTCATGTCAGACTTAATCTGAACCATGCTCGAATGCTGCTTATGTCTCTACTGTTCAACACCTCGTCTGATTCCTCCCTCAAGTTGCACTTCCTCATTGAGGGTCAGCAGAACAGCTCATTACAGTCCCATGGCTGCCAACCCAGGAAAGTACCATTTTTAGTCGATAATCAAAAAATCAGTATTTTGAGCTGAAAATTAGTATTCGTAATAGACAAAATTAGTACGCATTAAAATTCCACAAAATTACATACATGGACATACAGGTTATCTTTGTCAAATTTTACTGCATTTTGGATTAATAATAAAACAGCAGCATATTTGAGAAAACCCGGTTTATTTGACATAATTCTACTGGTGGAGTAATATGATATGTCATTATTATTATTATATATTGCATATATGACCCTGAATGATATTTGATATCAGCATTTACAAAATGACAAGTAAGAGAGTTCAGGAGAAGAAGAAAAAAGTAATAAAGTAAGCAATTCGGTCGCTAGCTGGCTGTGTCCGCCTCACTTTATATGCAATTTAAACTCAAAAACGCCCGAATACACAAGGCTAACTTTCGCATTTCATATTGTGCAAAAGGCCATGTATCTGTCATGCTTCTTAATAAATGGATAAGTTGTTGGATTCTGTCTGTCTTCCTTTCGGCTTTCCCCCTTTTACTCAGGAGTCGCCACAGCGAATCATCTGACTCGCACGTTTGATTTGGCAGAGGTTTTTACGTCGGATGCCCTCCCTGTCACAACCCTTTTAGCAAGGGACAGAAACACACTGACAACTTTGCAGCTACTCTTTACAAAAGTCAGCAATGGTTCTTTTACATGCCTCGCACCATAGACAGTGAGAGACATGGCCCGCCTTTGATAACCCAGTTAGCTGCACTGGGGGGAGGGGGGTAAGTTGTTGGATATTCCGATAAAAGCTTTCTTATTGTCGCCATTTTGGGTTTCCTGCACCCGTTCAATGATTGGCTCTGGTTACCATAGAGTGTATGTAAAATAGCCGCTGATTTGTGGAAATCGACCTAACTTGCTACCGATTAATGAATCACGTGGTAAAATACAACAGAAACATCCCGTAAGATTATTACGAAACTTGGCTTTGCCAGGAAGGTAAATGTGTAAATACGGATCGAAATTGATGCAATTCATCAGAATTATTGATAAAATATTGTCAAATAAAATTGAAAGGGGCAGTGGTGGTCTAGGGCCCTGGATCACTGATTCAAAGGTGGGGGTTCAAGTCCCACTCTCCACAAGGTTGTCACTGTCTCCCCCACCACCACCACCCAGAACATCATAACTGTATTAAAAACAGGCCGCAGAACCCGTCATTATAATTTATATACTGGTTTGTACAAAGCCATGGTGCTGTTCTGATCAGTGTAAATGAGACTCTTGTGTTTATTGCTGGGTTTTTCGACGTCTGTCGCCACCTTTCCTATTTCTATGAAAGAAGGCAACCTCTCTTGGTGAGGTTCATTGGCAAAACCAAAGTAAATGCTACAAGTTTGGTTCATCAGAACAGGGCAGATGAGTAACCTGGAGCAAATCTAAGACAGACAGACTGCTTTCAAAAAGGTGTTGAACTCAGACTAGCATGACACCTGATGAGTGCCACTGGTTACAATAACAGTTGGTGGAGAGATCAGCTGAGCTTGATGAGCAGCCTGGGCTTTTTAGAGACTACATAGTACAAGAAGTGCCAAAGAGTTATTGATACCGTGAGAATAAAAAGAAAAATACTGGACAGCACAAAAAAAAAAAAAATCTAGATGTACTTGAAGAATTTCTTTACTCATTCACTCAGTGTTCTCCTAAACCTGTAACCTCTTCTCGCACCTGCTAGCTGTGAACTATAATTTACGCTAAAAGCTGCAGAGCTTGTCCCTCTGTATCTGCCCATTGTTGCTGGGAAAACAGCCATGACCGGGGCAGGAAACAGTGAATTCATTTGTGTCTTCAGCTATTGTGACAGAAAAGTAGAAAGATTTGCCATGAGGCAACCTGCGGGCCTACCCGGTTCTCTGGCTCAATAGATGACATGTTATATTATCCAGTATTTCAGTTTAACTGCCAACAGGGGTTTGGGGGTGTGGTGTGGTTGGATCTTGTGCCTGTGTGCACACTGTTGACGCTCATTTACAGGGCTATACAAAACTATATCAAAACAGCCTGAGGAAAAGGAACATCTAAGTTACTCATACCAGATCTTTCTCAGACTTTCTCAGTGCACTGTTACCCCAGACGGCATGTTTGACTTTTCCAAAAAAAACCTCACTTCATTACTTTATTTCTAGAGGTGGGGCTATGGTTGCACATAGCTCTGCACTAGGATGAAGGTGTTTTGGGACTAACAAGAGAAGTAATACCTACAGTGATATACCTGAGCCCTGTTTGCTTCTCTCTATCAAATTCCCTCTAATCTCTCGCTCTGCACTGGGAGCAAAGTGTGTCTGAGTGTATGTTTGTTGTGAGAAAATTGGAACCAATCCAAACAGAATGTATGCATTCATTTGTTCATTTTATGAACCGATTAAACCTAATTAGGGTCTCTCCAACATCTCAGCCGACTCTGGGCAAGGACACAGTACACCCTAGACAGCTCTCCAGGCCATTGCAGAGCAAATACTCGCACAACCATTCATACTCGCCTCAGAGTAACCGAGGGGTTATCTGAAAAAAATTGCTTTTGGACTGTGAGAGGAAACCAGAGTACCTGGAGGAAACCCACAAAGCACTGGGAGAAAATGCAAACTCCAAACAGAAACACCAGGGCTGGAAATCGAACCCAGGAACTTCTTGCTGTGAGGCAGACGTGCGAACCAGTACACCAACTACGCTCATAATAATAATAATAATAATAATAATAACAATAATAATTTACTTTACTCACTGACTGCATTATTAAGGCACTGGGCTAAAACAAAACATTTACATGAACTCTTACCCTTGATCTCCTGTGAATAGTATACTGCTGACATGCATATAATTAGGATTCACTTCACTTCACTTATCCCTTAACATCCAGGGATATCGTTGGGGCGCCTTCATGGCGAGACTTGGGCTGATTTGGCCTGGCGGAGCCCATCCCTCTCCAGGTCGGAAACACGCTGACGGCTTTGCAGCCTACTCTTTATGAAAGTCAGCAATGGTTCTTTTACATGCCTCTCACCATAGACAGTGAGAGACATGGCCCACCTTTGATAACCAAGTTAGTTGCATTGGGGGGGACAGTGACAACCCTGTGGGGACACAAACCCACAACCTTAGGATCAGCAATCCTGCGTCCTATCCACTAGACCACCACTGCCCCCAATTAGGATTATTGCACTGAAAACCTATAAATTAATACTCAGTCAATCCCCACAGAAACTACAACCCACACACTGCAAAAATAAATAAATAAAATCCTCATCTAAGCTTAATATGAAGGCAACACAGGCTGTAAGTGTATACAGTATTAGCCTACTATCTAAATGAGTAAGTAGGCTACAAATACATAATGAGCATTCATGATTAAATGTTTATTTTCCCTGCAGTGCATCCTGGAGAGAATAGGGTTTTAAAATTGCGTCAATAACTAGCGGATTTTCTTGATCCGCAGGAAGGGCAGAAACCGAACCACTGCGAAAAACAGGGGCCTACTGTATGCTGGAGCTGAATTAATGTTGTTGATTTCCTGATTGGTGATGTTGACTGCATTTTAATGGCCGTTTCCTTCACTGTCTTTGCAGACAGGCCTATCTTTAATTTTCTGTATTATCTGTTTTGTTTTTGAAGTCTGAAAATAGGTGCGCTGATATTTTAATGAATGAATCCTTCATGTGATCACCATCCGTGCACCATCTCCACGCTTTATTATCTCTCGGGTTGCAATAAAACTAGCAGGAGTAGTGGAGTTTGGAGATGCAATCCACTTCTTAAATCTCTCTTTGCGTTCCTCTAATTTCTCCAGTAATAATGCTATCGCACTTTTTCCTCCCAATCCCAACTGGGTGGTCAGCTGCAAATTTAGCATGTGTGCCATGGAAACGTCTTTCCAAAGGGCTTTTTTTTTTTTTGACAGCTTCTCATTATAAAGCAAACATGCAGGCAATCCTTCCACATTGGCAATGAAAGCAGATGATTCGGTTCATTCTTTCTTGAATCCTGTTTTCATCAGCTATCTTTCTCTTTTTTCCTTTGCGATCCATGGCATGACACACACCTCCGGTTTGTTGACAACAGCAAACTGCCTGGAAACACGTCGCGCTGAAACGTGTGTCGCAGGATATGACAAATCTTTGTTGACAGAAATGCTGAAATGTAGGACTAATATTTTTATACACATTTTTAAAACCTTGGGAAAAATGTTAAAAATGTTTGTCAGCCTTGTCCTTCTACAAAAACCATTTTTAAAAAAACCCAGCTTTTTCCGTTTTCATGCATTTTTGAAAAACTCCAGAGAGCCACTAGGGTGGCGCTAAAGAGCCACATGCAGCTTGCGAGCCATGGGTTGCCAACCTCTGCTATAAGGCAACCAACAGACCAAAGATTGGCAATGGGAGTGCCAACTTTTTCTCAGCTGTATCATTGATTAAAAATGGTTATAAAACCGTCTAAGAAGACTCAGCCAGAATAAAATGAAAATAATAAATAAAACAGCTTTCATCTTTATGCTGTCACAGATCTTCTGGTGTCCCTACGGCATTGCAAATGCTGACAATTGTCACCTGCTGTTGTGCAGTTATCTCCACTAATGGTGGCACAGAATGCATGTGCTAGTTGTCGATGTCTTTGCTGTATGTCAAATGAGGCTTTTCGCAGACACAGACCACAAGAGACACCGACAGCAGCATTGTCCCTAGTAATGGGTCTTAACTCATTGAGGTATGTTACTCCTTTAAATTACAATCCCATGGATGGAGGAGGGCTATCCCATAGCCCACTCTAATCTACAGGGAGACTACTCTACTTCTGCCAGGCTCAGTTTCCAGAATAAGCATCATAATTGAGAGCAAGGTGTCCAGAGTGAACTCTAGATATTCTGTCAAGAATTTAGTTGTTTTGAACATTTTTCTGGTTTGTCCCAAAGTAAAATAAAAACCAGCGACTCTGATCCCAGACTCCCTCAGACTGCAGCGACTCTGATCCCTAGGATGGCATGCTGTGAATGGAACTTGATCAGACGACCATGTGGTGCAAACATCCTGGTTTATAGAACAGCCTGAAACTCACTGCCCCTGTGGTCTGCTAATGCTGTCTTGACAGGAAACACTTATCTTCATGTGTACATATATAAAAGAAAAAGAAAGGAATACAGACAGTCGTCGACTTACGACCGTTTTGGGTTCCGACCGACCGGTCGTAAGGCGATCTGGTCATATGTCGACTTTCCATCTGAATACAATCATACCTCGGTTTAACGGACTAATAGGAGGAACACTGGTCCAAAGTACCCGATTGTCCGAAGTTTCTGATTCCATATATTTCAACGATTACGTTACGAAAAACTTTTACTTAAGCACACTATGGAAGCTGCAAATGTAAATACTGTACCTATACTCTGTAAATGTATACCATAGGATCAGGGGTAGGGAACCTTTTTGACTAAGAGAGCCAAAAAAAAAAAAAGACATTTTAAAATCCAATCCTCTGAGAGCCATACACACACACATTATATATATATATATATATATATTATATATATATATATATATATATATATATATATATATATATATATATATATATATATATATATATATATATATATATATATATATATATATATATATATATATATATATATATATATATATATATATATATATATCAGGGGTCAGGAACCTATGGCTCGTGAGCCAGATGTGACCGTTTTGATGACTGGATCTGGCTCTCAGACAAATCAGGTGGCCTTTCTTAACAGAATAACGAATACACAATTTAACTGTCATTTAAATAAAAATACAAAAAGCCATCAAGTAAAACAAAAACTGATGAATAAATCTTGCGCATTTAAATCTATACCTCTATTTTCAATGCCACGTCACTGTGGCGCGCAGCGGAGAGCCAATCCTTTCTGTACTCCAGTGTGTGGGTGGGTCCGATACTTTCAAACTCTCGCTTTATTGGATTATAACAACAGCCACAGACTGCGTATGTTGTTTTGATCAGCTCATTTCCATGAAGCCCAGCACAGCTGGCAAGCAAACACAAATGGACAGACATGGAAAAACTTCAACCAGCAGAGCAGCTGGTTGCCAAAACTTGGGACGTGCTTCCTGTCACAAACACTGCAGCATGTGAGTCCAATGCGGTCATGCAGCGTCTGAGACGGTCGCGGTCGTAAAGTCAATCACATGTAACTCACATAGGTCTCAAGTTGACAAATGTCTGTACAGTAAAACTAACTGGTGGACTCGACACATTCACTGACTTTTCAGGTGCCACCAGCTTGCATATATCATATTTGATCCACATTATACAATAGGGTCAATCTTTAGGTCACATTATCTGAATTATATGTTTCCACTACAGCTCATGCAAAAGGTAATAACTTACTGGTACCAAAGTAATTATAAATAGATTTGAATAGACTAAATGATAGTATTCAAATAAAGTTACCATAATAAAGTAAATTGAATACAATATTTAATCACAATATTTAATCAGTTGGCGAGCACTGTGTGTGTGTGTGCGTGTGTGTGAGTGAGTGTGTGCAAGTGTCTAGGTCGGTGGTCTCCAAACTACGGCCCGTGGTCCGGATATGGCCCACCTCCACATTTGGACCGACCCCTGAACAATACCAGAGACGATGAAGACTAATTTCCACCTAGAACATGACATTCTATTCCACCATTCTGCCGTCTGTGCCAATATCTGACCCCCCCAGAAAAAAAAATTCTAGACTCTGCGCTGTCAAAAAGAACGGAATAATGGTGAAAAGGTTATGGAAGAGAAAAAGTGATTCAGAATGCAGGGTATTAAACCTGCAGTGGACAAACGGTTATTTTTTGTTTGTTTAATACAAAGAAAAAGTTGTTTGTATCATCTGTCAAGAGGCAGTGGCGATATTCAAAGAATGCATTCTGCACCGACACTCTGAATCCCGTCACAAAGATGAGTATAATCGCTTGCAAGGCCAAATGCGAGTAGGGAAACCCTCAAAGCTGAAACGTGGACTGTTAGCTCAGGAGAAAACATTTGTACGCCAGGCTCAGCTGAACCAGTCGTCTGTTCGGGAAGCTTTCGAGTTGCTCAACGAATAGCAAGCAGTGTTTTTTTTATTATTAATTATTTCCTGACATTTTTCTGTGAAGGTCCTGGAAAGGGTTACTAATATTTGGTTATGCGTGGCTTACTGGAAAACAATAAATGTTTACGTTTAGGCAGCCCTGCGATCGTCACACTTTTTCTGTTACAAACTGACCTCGGTCCCTCATCAGAGAAGGAGAAAGTTATGTAGCCCTCGCAGGAAAAAGTTTGGGGACCCTTGGTCTAGGTGAATGTCCCATCACAGTCATACATCAAAGCCTAAACTGGGTCGAAATTAAATTTTGTCACACAAGATGCTTAAAAAGGTCATGAGCGGCTCGGCTTATCAAGAGCATGACGGGGGTCTGTCCGTTAAATGCAGTATTTAGAGAGAAAAAAGTCCAAAACAAACAGGGCTGACCTCTGATCAGACACAGAGAGAGGGGTGTAACCAGCCATGCTGCAGTATAAACACTGCCATATGTTCCTGTAATAATTACATCTATTCATGCTGGTGTCTGATGCACACAGCCGTCTCAGGAACCTGAGGCTCCTTTAAACCAGCATGTGGTAACTTTATCTGCAATTAATTTATAAGCTAACACGTATAACCCTGGGCTAACAACATTTTCAGAGACGCACAAAGAGAGGTGATTCTTTTTGTTTTGTGATCATTTCAAAATTAAAAATGTCAAAAAGGTGATGTCACTCATTAGCTGTTCAAATTATTTCAACCTTAAAATACATCCTGATCCACACACACACACCCGAGACCTGCACCAACAGGATAGGAGAATGATGGGTATCTGGCGGGGGTGTTTTTTTTCCAGTCTTGAAGGAGAAGATCTATCACTGTTCCATTTATATACAAATCCCTTTCTCACACACAATGATGGAGATGTCCAGGCTGTGTGAAAGACAGTGTCTCATATCTGATGCAGAAATTCCTGACATTTAAAATGAAAACACAGGACGAGACAGAACCAGAATCACAACTCCAGACTGAAGGAGAACGAGAGAAGATTGGATACATGCTCCAACATGAACAGACGATCCACAGTGACAGGATGTGGTTTACAAAACAAATTTACAACACAGGGCTTGCTCAGATTAAAACCTGAAAGTCATACAGATGCTTTATAATGTAGCTATTATGGCATGAAATTCCATATAGGTCATTATGCAAATTAAACCATCCCTTTGTTCTTGAAAAGAAAAGACTTTCCAGGACAATGCTCCTTTTGAGGCCTGGGACTTCTGCTACACGTTGTTTATTGCATGAAAAAAACCCTGTGCTTTGGAAAGTCATTGATTTTGATAAAACATCAAGGATAGGATTGCAAAGCAGCTTATTACCATATTCTGAAGATGGTTTGTTTCAAAAAACAGTGAAAAAAAAAAACCAATAAGCAGGAGGTGGAAGAATATTTCCTGCAAATAACAAACTATATTATCAGACTAATAAAACTGTTCATCCTCCATCACAGCAGCCTGTCTAAAGCCCTGCGGCAGGATAGACGCTTGCAGGATGAATCCTATTGTACTGGAGGAATTCCCACTGATAAAATCGTTAGTGCTGTAGGGCAGTTAGTCAAAGCAGTCCGCACTATTGACTTTAACTCAACCAACCACTAATGGTGTCTGTCAACCCAGATTAAAAAAGTGCTGCCAGAGTCATATTCCACAGCAACATGAGGACCACCCTACTGCAACAGTGTCACGGAGGTACTACACAACTATTAATGACTAGTAATCTGGTCCGTATGTCATCACGCCACTAAAAAGATAAGAATTACAACCTGAATGGGTTATTTTGCTGTCTCTCTGGTTATTCCTTCAAGAGTGTTTCCTAATCAGAAAGTGATCTGTGATCAGTAAAGAACCCTGCATGGATTCTGCAATATGACAATATACATCAGATAACGACAGAAAAATGTCTATTGACTCATATTATGCTGCATCGTATTCACAATGTCACAAATCAACTCAGGGGGAAAAAAAAAACCCAACCAATGTCAAATAAGGTTGGCAAAGAGCAACTGATCTCTCTAAAACCTATCAGGGAATGTATTGTGGTCTGGTAAGACGATGGTTGAGCGTTTTGGCCATGATTCAAAAAGAAATGTTTGGCATTAAAAAAAAAAAAAAAAAAAAAAAAAAAGCCACTGTTGTCAGAGTGGGGGTAGGGTGGGGGGGTTATGAACAGATCCAAATACCTGTCAGTTTTGACAAAAGCTTCAGGTCTCTGATAAAACGCTGACGAAGAGGAATTGCCTTTTCAGCAAGAGAAAGTCAAAGCATACCTCCAAAATCAACAAAACATTCTTCACCAGAAGAAGGCTAAAGTTTTGGAATGGCCCAGCCAGAGTCCAGACTTGAATCTAATTGAAAATCTGCAAAGTTGACCTGAGAGGGCATTGGCGTTAGCAAGCTGCAACAAGATTGACTGAAAAATTTGCGTTTACTGATGCAGGTCACTGATTGGGCTGTGGCAGCATGGAGTACAGTGAATTTTTCTCTCCTTTTCTTTTTGGTGAACATGGCAAATTATTTATTCTTAAATAAATAATTGGTGCTCCGAGTTTCTCTCCGTTTCTGTTTCTTCCTTGAAATGAACGACTAAAAAAGGATCCCTGATCCTAAGGTTGGGGGTTCGAGTCCCACTCTGCACAAGGTTATCACTGTCCCCCAAGTACAGCTAACTGAGTTATCAAAGGTAGGCCATGTCTCTCACTGTCTATGGTGAGAGGTTCATGTAAAAGAACCATTGCTGACTTTCGAAAAGAGTAGTTATATAACCATCTTCTGTCCCTTGCTAAAGGTTCGTGTCAGGAAGGGCATCCGACGTAAAAACCTATGCCAAATCAAACATGCGAATCAGATGATTCAGTGCGGTGACCCCTGAAAAAGGGAAAAAGCAGAAAGGAAAAGAAAATATGAATATAGCTAAACAAAGTGAGAAGTTAAAGTCCAATCACACATTCTAGGACAAAAAAAAAAAAAATGTCCTCATGTATGAAGTGCAACTTATACTCTAAAAAGGTGTTAAAAACAAACATGATTCTTTTTTTTTAATGTAACAAATAATATTTTAATCACTGCTTGTTTCAGCAAACCACCAGCACTAAGAATGCTGAGAAGTATCAGAAAATACTCGAGCATGAAGAACGTGTAGTGCTAAAGATCATACAATCACAAATGTGACCCCTGGCCCGACTTCAAATATGGACATGAGGTGGGCTTTGCAGAACGAGCCTCTCATGTGATCAAATATCTCATTTTACTATGTGGCGCATAGTAATTTTTTTTTTTTTTTTTTTTTTTAAATAAAATGCCGGGTGATTTTTTTTGGGGTGACTATAAAATCACAACTGGCTCCCTCTATAGGCACCCTATGTAAGAGCGTCAACCCCAGCCCTAGTGCTCTACTTATTTATCAGGTGCTTCTTCCTCATCTCTAAAGGTTGTTGTTGTTTTTTTGTTTTTTTTTTGTACGTTTGCTTTTCAGTTAAATTATACAGTTTACAACTCACATCAAATGTGGAAAATATTAAAATTATTAACTTATTAATTATATATATCAAAAAGCCAGGTTGTATTAAATGACTCCTCGTACGCCCACTGTATGATTTCTTAATTTTAACGAAACCTTTAACACAGTTCACCTTTCCCCGCCTTTTTCATCTCGTCTAGACTATCTTTCTGCAAAGCTCACATTAGATAAGGAGACAGATTAAACTCACTGCTAACAATAAGTCTAATTTCCTTATCCAGAAAATGTCACGCTTTGATCAGACTTCTTGAATAGCTTGTACCTGCCATACTAAAATGGCACGGAGATTTAAAAAAAAAAAAAAAAAAAAAAAAAAAACATTTTTCAATCTACATCTCAGAGCAGTCATGAAAACATTGCTCATATAAACAGTTGGTGGACTTTTAACACCGAATATCCTTTAAGAAGCAGAACTGGAACGTTAAACATATACGATGCACTTTTTGCTCATGTCTGACGAGCGTTCCTGAAATGTCCCCGTGTATACACACCTGTACTCTGAATAAACTCAACACAGTCAAATAAAACACTTCAAACAAAGTCCTCAATAACAGCCAGTATTCGAGCAGAGGGGAGTCATTGAAAAAGAAAATGGTTTGAATCTTCGATTGAAGACTGTTTACTGAGCATGACTGAAAACGTTTTAAATGGATCGATCGACCGCTGGACAGTTTCACTGCTGATTAATTGTGTGCATCTTAAATCTTATGACTTTAAGCAGTGTTGTACGATACTTACATTCGTTCATTCTGAACCGCTTAATCCTAATTAGAGTCGAGGAGAGGCTGGCACCCATCCAAGCCGACTCTGAACGAGGGCAGAGTACACCCTGGACAGCTCACCAAGCCATCGTAGGGAAGAAACACACTGACGACATACATTGCAGTTACTCTTTACAAAAATCAGCAATAGTTCTTTTACATGAACCTCTCACCACAGACAGAGAGAGACATGGCCAGCCTTTGACAACCCAGTTGGCTGCACTGGGGATGACACTTACGGGATTAATTATTTTTTCCTGCATGAGATTTGAAAATTCTTATGCACACCAATTTAATCAAGTTTGTAGAGAGCAATATTTCAGCCTACATTAGTCATGCACGATTTAACCCTCACATTATTGTAGCAGTCCATGGAGGCTACATTTCCTTAAGGCTTAGGGTTACAATGTTTACTTTCTTAGTAAAAGCTGTTTTTGAAAAATATTTCTCCCTTTTCTCTTCTTCTCTAGTAACATTTATTCGTTCATTTTCTGAACCAATTAGCCCTAATAAGGGTTTCGGGGGAGGCTGGTGCCCATTTCAGCCAACTGGGCGAGGGCAGAGTACACACTGGAAGGTCGCCAGACCATCACAGGACAGAAACACGCTGTCAGCTTTGCAGCTACTCTTGTCGAAAGTAGCAATGGTTCTTTTACATGAACTTCACACCATAGAAGGCTAGTGGCCTTTGATCGCCCAGTTAGCTGCCTAGGGGTGTAACCGTTCACAGTGGGGCTTGAACCCAGAACTTTAGGATTGATTACCCAGCATTTTACTACCTTGTTTGATATTCCACTAGAGAAGGGCAGACGTGAAAACATCATTTGTGATTTTTTTTTCTTTCTCATTGGTGATTAATATTGAGTTATTGTACCATTTTGCAGCTAATAAACTGAAATTTAAAATGATACCAAGTCTTCTACAATAATTGTCTAGTTTTGAAGTAACAAACTAAAACCTGCCATGAATTTTCAGCCTTTTAAATATGAAACTTTGGAGAAAAATGCATTTCCAGTTCAATAAAGTATTTAATAATTTCTGAATTAAAACCCACTTTACTAAGATGGGTCACGTCAAACTTGTTACTATACAGTAGTATGTTTCTTGTTTTAGATTACACTATAGAAACTATTTACCAACTGGCGATGCCATGAACACCAAGTGCAGAAGAGATGTCTGATTTTCAAAAGTATTTCGAAGTATTGTGGTAAACTGGACCTAACCAGCATCAGCTTGCCAAAAACCTTGGGATTCCTCATGCCACAGTCAATGAAGTGATCGTACAATCCACTGGCACCAGGCAAGGAAGCAACAGCATCCTGCTCAGGTCGGCCTGGGCTCTCTGACAGGTGTCGTCAGACTGTCAAAAATAATGACCGTTGACAGGAAAGTGAGTCGGAGCTCTGGCATGAGGTATCTCTATCAACTTAGATACTATGTCGCTCTATGTATAAATCTATTAAAAACAATGATTTCCATTTACATTTGATAGGTCACTGGGCATGAGGTGGGATTCGGAGATCATTTTGCATGTCTATGCTCATTACTCATGTTGTTTGAGCAGGAGTAGTGGTAATCGTTTCTCCACAATGGCCGCCTAAACCTAAATACAAGTGAATCAGCAATAGCCATTTATCTTGTGTAGACAGCTCAGGATGCATTTGAGGGGCTATATTTTTCATGCTAATATTGAATGAGATTCCCCTCTGTGCGTGTTGTGTTTTCACCAAGCTGTCATATTACTTAATATCTAGTATACAGGGAGCAGAAATAATCTGCTATGCTGGCTTGTATGCATGACCGATATTTACTCCGATCATAAGCTAAGAACATACAGACTCGCACACCTAATAGTTCAAGTTCATGTCAGCAATGTGTTTGGAAATGCTGTTAGAATAGAAAAAGGGTCGTGTAAGTCTACATAATCAGTTAGTGTGAGTGCAAGGTATGAAAATGGTAGCATTATATAATGCACAAGTGTCTTAATTACACAATTAGTTACATAACAAATGTTATGATGCTAGGGGTAGTGGAGACCTGGTGGTAGAGTAGTGGACTACTGATCCCAAGGTCAGGGGTTCAAGCATTGCATTGCCGTCCCCAGCCTCCCCGCCACCCTAAACATACTACCAGAAAGAAAACCACACTTTCATGGATTTTCAGTCCCACAAAACATCAAGGTTAGCTATGAGTATCAAAGTACTATAAACAGAAGAGCTTTAAGTCTTGTGTAAGATATTGTTTGGAATCTGCTTAATTTGATGGCAAAAGTACACTGTTGGGACACAGGGCTGGAAACTGCTATAGATATAATACATGCTGTGACACACACAGCTGTGACACATGCCACATGTGACATGCTGTGACACACATTATATATATATATATATATATATATATATATATATATATAAAAACACAGGAAAACCTCCGCTGACGAACGCTTAAGCTCACGAACTTTTCGCCTCAAGAACATTAAATTTGCGAGCATATAGTCTCTGCTGACGAACTAGTTTTCGACGGACGAACCAAACCACGCGGTCGAACAGTGCCACGGTGGCGGCCACGAGAAGCTGACGCACGCTCACGGCGTCCCAGTTCGTCACCCCCTTTCTTTGAGTGCGGACGTGGTTTGTGTTTGATAGACATTTTGGACCATATTGAGTGTACTTTTGCTATTATGGGACCGAAAAAGACCCACCACAGGCGGAGATCATTGAAAAACATGAACGAGGTGTGCGTTTGTGTGACTTAGCGTCCCAGTACCAGTACGCTAAGTCTACCATTACTACCATCCTTAAGAACAAGGAAGTTATTAAGGGTGCGTGTGTGGCTAAGGGTGTTTCCAAACAGTAGGCGTTTCCAAACTCTCCTTCCAAACAGTAAGTCCCTCCCTCCCTCCCTCCTCCTCCCACTCCATTCCATCAAGCCATCAACTACCATCACAAAGGTAAATAAAACCACTTTATTATACAGTAGTTTATTTCTTTAATTACAATAGCACATTTATTCTACATAAAGTAAGGTATATTTTTGTGTAGTTTTAAGGCTTATTTAGTAGAAAATTATGTTTTATGGGGACCTGGGAACGGATTATTCTCATTTTAATGGTTTCTTATGGGAAATAAATGTTCGGAAGACGAACTTTTCGCCTTACACACACTTTCTGGGAACCAATTATGTTCGTGAGCTGAGGTATCACTGTATATATATATATTCTTCTATAATCACCTGAAGAGAGAGGATGGTTTCACCACCCCTCGAAACAGATCTGTAGTGATAAATGGAGTTTCAATAGAAAGTCTTTGTCCTGTCCTTTTATTTTTGTTTATTTGCTCTACCAAAAAGTATTGAGTACTCTCCTACGGAAGGATCTACTCAGAAAATCCCCTATATATATATATATATATATATATATATATATATATATATATATATATATATATATATATGTGTGTGTGTGTGTCATAACATGTAGTGCAGCACAACAAAACAAATCATATAGCTAATGCTCTCAAAACACCTGAACACACACGCACACACACAATATGAGTTTTTTTTTCCTACAAATACCCGACAGATGAAGTGCGAGCTTTAAAAAATAAATAAAATAGTGATCCCTCACTACTTCTTGCTTCAGTTTCTACGGCTTCAGGGTATCACGAGTTTAAAAAAAAATAAATAAATAAAATAATTGAAAAACTAAAAAAAAAAGTAAGAAAATTAAACAAAAATAGGGAAAAGTTTAAGGAAAATGCCACAAAACAAGGCCAATTATGCAAAAAAAAAAAAAAAAAAAAAAAAAAACCCAACTACTTACATTTTTATGTGAGGTGCGCATCCAAGTGTATGCAATCGCATATGTATGTAGTGTATTTACATCTTATGCATTATTTTTGAATGATTAATTGTTATTATAAGCATTTATAGCATTGAATATGTATTTATTGATATTCTATACACATACACGTGCGTATACGTCAGTCAGTGGGAGGGGTGTCGATCCTACTTTGCGGGGGGGGGGGGGTGTAAATAAATAAATAAATAAATAAATAATTAAATAAATCGGTGGTCGTAGGGGGGTCTCGGTCCCCATTAACCGTGGAAAGTGAGGGATCCCTGTACATTAAATATTAAGAATCAGGGGAAAAAAATCTATAAAAGACCTCACATGATCGTTAACCTCTGACCTCAGTTTTCAAACTGAAAAAAAAAAAAAAACCCATAATTTTTTACACTTTTGTCTGTCATCAATATCTAATTAAAAATCAATCATCAGGAAACATAAGTGTGTATACAGGCCTCATGGTTTTTAACCTTTCAAGCCTTTTCCATTGCAAACAGACAGGGAAATCAGAATGATCTTATTTTATTTATTTTAAACCACTCAACCTTAATGCATTCGATGGCCTCAGATGAGAAAAGACACAAAAATAAAGTATAAATGCCAAATCTGATCCTAAAAAATCAGATTTGTGATTTACTGACAAATCTAAGAACTCTGAACTTGAATCAGAGGTCATGTTTAGGAAAGACAAGCGAGGGATATAAATAGAGCCAGACTCACCTAGACTATCTTGCTGAGTTACATAAGAGGGAAGATTAAGAGAACACAGTGTGTATTCAGGGTTGAGGGAATGCTGCTAGGCAAGGGCGTTGTTACTGCCTCGCCTGGGCTACACTGGGCTGCCAATCATTCATTCTACAGTTCTGCTTCAAGCCTGTCTTGTTGTTGACACTGTCTGTTGCTGGATAGGAAAACATTTAAGACTTTATATATAACAAGCAGTTTTTATAAATAGACTCAAGTGGCTGTCCTGTAATCAGAACAACCCTCTGGTTCAAATCACTGCACTAGTTATACCAGTGGAAAAGCAGATTTATCTGACTCACCACAAGTACGTAACCGGAGTTAAAGCTTGCAGGATCTCTCGTGTATTTGTAATCTAACAGTTGGAGGTTCAAGCCTCACTTGCCACTGTTGGGCTCTCGAGTAAGCTCCCTTAAGCGCATATGCTCAGCTGTACAGAAAATGAAAAAAAGTAATTTTCTTTGGAGGACGTCTGCCAAATGCCATAAATGTAAATGCAACTAAATCACTAATTTCCATCGCTTCCTAACAACTAATCGCCAATTACCATCATTAACCCAACAATTATTCATTCACCATGATTACCCCAACAATTAATCATGAATCCCAAGTTTCCTAACAACCAATCAATGATCATTGTTGCCCTCAACTAAGCACCATTCGCCACAATTTTCCCACAACAACCAATCGCCATAACTCTCCTAATAATGTAACTAATCACACAACAAAACACCATTTCTCAACAATTAAAAAAAAAAAAAAAAAAAGCTGACTCCAAACTGGCTTTCACAAGGTGAAGATTAGTAGCTTCACTGTGTTTGGACACGCCCTGATGTTGTAACTACCCGTATGTGTTTTCAGAAATGCACAGGTATGTAGAAGCCCCAAGGAAACAGAACAAAATAATTTCCAAAATATTCACTAGCAGTCACCACATGGTCATTAATATTAAGATGAAAAAGTAATTCAAACTTAAATAATATTTTATGTGCACCACAAGCACAGAAGACTATATCAGAGCTGAAATTTTAGCAAATTTAGCAATTTTTTGGGCCCAGTCAGTTTCCGGGGAAACAAAAACACAGGACTGAGGGAGCATATTCATTTATATGGCCCAACCCCCCCCCCAAAAAAAAAAGTTGCACACACAAATCTGTTATTGCTCCACCTTAGGCCTTGTTTACAGCTAGTAACCCATCATGCCATTGTCTCAACAAACTTAAGCAACATAATATTTATTTCATCCGGTGTTGGGTTCATTTTTCACAGACATCTTAATTTGATGAGGGGGGAAAATTGAACCTTAAAGTTTTTTCCAGCACATCCTGAAAACATTCAATAGGGTTAACTGCCAATACGTAAGTGAAAATGATTCCTCATGCCCTCTGAACCACACTTTCTTTCTTTTTTTTTTTTTTAACTCCCCATTTTATATTTGAGCCATCGGGAAAGAAAAAGTGCATTGATGTCATAGTCTGATCATTCAGTACATTCGGGTCATCAGCTGCTTCATTTTATTGCCACACTAATGTTGCCGAGTCTCAACCGGACCAATTGGAGCTACAGTGCCATTGAGATTGCATGCTGCAATCAAGACTAAAGGCTCTCCATGGAAAATTGGGGTGTGTGACCTTTTTTATTTTTTTGGCCAAAGAAGTGTATGATTTTATCTAAAACCGAGTAGGTCCATGATTGATCCAGGAATCATGTTACTAATCTACTGATATTGGATCTGAATTTCGCAGCTGAAAGATTAAAACTGGTTTCAGTTCAATGCTGACAAGAAGGAGTTGTTTACAGGATATTGCATTCATTTATCAGACTGTAACAAAATAAGAAACATGGCACTGGTCCAATTCACCAGCACTAAGCAGAAAGATTGAATTAGAAAAAGGGAGTGATGAAATGTGAATAAAATGGGGGGGAGACATATTCTCTGAGATTGTGTTAAGACATGAGGGTTTAACTGAAAAAGTTTGTATATTTTCCCCATGAGGCAACATCTGCTTAAGAACAGTGGCGTCAACATTGGAATATTTCCCAAAACATGCAGTAAAGGTGTGGCTGAGGGAGAAGAGAAGGATGAAGGAATGGTTCCTGCAGAGAACTCTTAAAAACTTTAAATCGGCAAGCAGCACTGACTCCATCATTCTGGATGGATGAGCAGTAATATCCTGTGCTCCAGTCTCTCCCTCCTTCCTCTTTCTTTCTCTGACTCGGCAGTGGACCTGTGATCTTATCCCATTC
Organism: Plotosus lineatus; assembly: GCA_024760905.1. Lineage (NCBI taxonomy): Eukaryota > Metazoa > Chordata > Actinopteri > Siluriformes > Plotosidae > Plotosus > Plotosus lineatus. The sequence continues at coordinate 25,745,624 of CM045748.1, read as the reverse complement.
CTACCCCTTCAAGAGAGTTAATCAGGGAGTGAGTGTGAAAAACACAGAGGCACAGACCGACCGAGAAGAGAGTGAGAAAAAGCAATGCTAACATTCCCACACTCTTCTCAGCACTTTGTGAGGTCTGGAACAAGGACCGTATCTTCAAATCCAGCTGTAGGCCTTGATACATCATCCAGCATGAAATATCTACCTTACAACTCATCACAACAACAACATACACAAAAAACATAGACACAGAGGGGCTACACTTAAACACACCAGACCACCTTCTTCATAACGACCATCCTTGAAACCACAAAAAAATCCATGCATTAAAATACAAGACACCATGTTCGAGTTTTAATTATTTGTCTAGAATGCAAACTTTTTAAATAAACAACACCCATCATTTTAAGGAAGGAAACAAAGACAAGATTTATTAAAGGAAACTCATCTCAGTCGACACTGAATGATGGCAGAGTACATCCTGGACGGCTCACCAGGCCATCGCAGAGCAGAAACACACTGACGGCCACCCAAGAGCCTCCCGTTTACACATGACGGCAATGATTCTTTTATATGCTTCTCGCCACAGACAGTGAGAGACATGGCTGATCTTAGACCTCAGTACAGCTAACTGGGCTATCAGAGGGTCTCTCAATTCCAAGTTAACCGAGTCATACTATTTCAAACTTTCATTCCTAATTCACTATTTACCAATTGAGCATTACCATGATTCTGGTGTCTCCATCAAACTGAATATATTTTTTCACAGATTTGCCTTACGGATACCGCTCAGCCCCCCCATTCTGATTTGTCAGGCGCAAGCCTGAAACCTCCTGCCACACCACCCTCTCTCCCTCCCTCTCCTTACTGCACCTCTGCTTCCCGTGATAGACCCGACACCCCTCCGTCACCTGTAAGATTCACCTATAAATCAGGTCGAGAGACAGCTGAAATGATTCCACTCAGACAAGTAAGCAGGGCCGGACAGGGTGAGCCCCCATATCCTTAAAGCATGTGCCCTCCAGCTCTGTGGGGTCTTACATTACGTCTACATGATGAGCCAGAGTCTACACAGGGTCCTAGTGCTGTGGATGACATCATGCCTTGTTCCTGAACCAAAAATCCCATGTCCCAGTCACCCCCAGGATTACAGACCCATGACACTAACTTCATGTTATAAAGACCCCTGAGAGACTCATACTGGATTAACTTTGACCCAGGGTTCGACAACATATGGTCCCCCTTCAGTTCACCTTCCATCCCCGTCTAGGAGTTGAGGATGCCAACATCTACCTGCATGACTCTGTCTACACCTACCTGTGTATTGTGGATTTTAGGAGATTAAAAATACCAGCGACCCCTGTTTCCATCCAGGTGTGGAAATGCTGGAGGATTACAAATACCTTGGAGTTCATCCTGACAAACTGGACTGGGTTAAAAAACACTACCACACTTTACAAGAAGGGCCAGAGACAATTTTTTGAGGAGATTATAAAAAGGGAACAGCCGGAAGGAAAAGAAGATGGTCATTTAACATCTGTCGAACATGGCTCACGATGTTTTATGAGTCTGTTGTGGCCAGCGCTGTCATCTATGCTATTGTATTTTGAGGCCGCAGGCTGAGGGTCACAGCTCCAAAAAGATTGGACAAACTGATTGGCAAGGCCAGTAAATGTTGTGGGGATGGAACTGGACTCTCAGGTGAATGTTGTCCAAAATAAAGACAATACTGAACAATACCTGTTACCCAGTTCACAACCTGCTGATCAGTCACAGGAGCAGGTTCAGTGAGAGACTGATTGTTAGATGAGCCATCTAAATGCACCACTGAACGACACAGGAAATCGTTCCTACCAGCTGCCATTAAACCTCACGGCTCCGCCACATCTCAAGAATATCCACTGTTATACATTTAAATTTTGCACCACCTTTGCATTCTACTGTTTATCGAATTGATAATCCTGTACATATCACTCAATGACAGAATTCATTCTGCATCTGTTCATATATATGTGACGCGCTCCACCGAATGTAGGCGGTGTCGCAACTGACACCGGAGCTTTTGAGACAAAACGCGGCTTATCCGGACTTCCGATCTTTCAAGTAAGTAAGTGCGCTTTGAATATTTGTTTAGAATTTAACATTCACTTTCTTACTTGAAAGATCAAGAAACAATGTAAGTAGTTCATCTGCAACAGGTAAATTTTCTCTGACTGAATGCCTTTAACTTGTAAATGCAGTACAGTACAGGACATACATAGTGAATAAAAGGGACAGGACAAAAGGTAGTCTTCCCACTTCAAAAAGACCTAACGAGCACTAGAAAACTTGCTGATTCTATCACTTCTGTTCAGCGCGGTGTTGACTACAACACTGAAGGGTCATAAATCATGCATAACAATAGCCTCGCCAAAATACGCGCTCTTATTCCGATGCTTTCACTGATGTTCACAAAAAGTTTTTCCCTTGATAATAGCAGTAGCAAGTAATTATAGCCTAGATTCAATTCACCTCAGTTTTATTTATAGTGTTTTATTCTGCAAACCCTATACATCCCCAAATCCCCAATTAGCAAGCCTGCAGCCACAGTGGAGAGGGAAATACGCCATCAGTCAACACAAGGGAGAAGCCACGAGAGGAACTAGACGCAAAAGGGAAACCATTCTTAATTTAGGCGAATAACCATTCTTAATTTAGGTGAATCCAAATTTAAAAGGAAAACAAACAAAAAAACCCACATATAGCAAAAATTTAACAGATTAACATTAAGTCTTCCAGTCTCAAACAGAATACTCTAAAAAAGAGCTCTAACTTCTACACCTCTGTTAAGAGCCAGTTTTAATAATAATTTCAAAATACCACAGCACAGCCATGTTGCATAATGTGCTACAGTCCCCCCCCCCCCCTCAATTATTCACAGGGGTTGCGTTCCGCCCCTTCTCGCAAATTCCTAAAATCTGCGAATTATTGACGCGGTTTTGAAACCCTATGTGTGATTTTACATGCGCTAAAATATGCTTCTTAAAAACATTTTATAGCCAGTTTTACTCATTAATACCATAATGATTAAGTAAAAACTTTAATTTTGTACTGTGATAATATTTATTAATGAATAAAGCACTTCGGTTCCTTAGCAGAAGCTAGAGAAGATTCAGGGCGTTTGAAAGGCATCATATGGCTTAAATAATACTTAAAACACACTAAAAACATGAATTTCCAATTCAAGCAATCACGATGACATTTGCATGAAGGAGAAAATAAAAGAGGTGTACATATCATCTGCAACCAATCAGCAGGAGGCTGATTAGCCAAATTTGAAATCACGTGCCAGTAACTTCCGAGGCTGCCGATAATCGAGTATGCAGGGCCACAACTGGTGAACTGTGAAGGGGGTGGAGGTTTACTGTATATCAAATAGCTTGAAATGGCACGTTGCTACCAAAGAGGGCGCCATTATACCCATCAGCAAATCTGAAAGTTGCAAAACTGACTTAAACACTCTCCCGTTTGACGTTTTCCACCCTGGCCATGAATCTGCCATGAAAAACTGTTAAATAGTGGGAACGGACAATGCAGAAAAGCACTAAATCAGACAGACAAATGGACAGAGGACGAGACAGGGAGACACTAAAGTGGGGGACGGGGACGAAATTGTGGGTGGCAGCCTGTAGAAAGCAAAGACATGAGATTTATTTTATTCCTCTGTCAAGGACAAAAGCTTGGTAGGCATTCATTGCAACCCATTATTTTAACAACCGGGTCACTTTGCTCCTCTACACCGACAGATTTTTTTCTTCACTGCCCTCTGACTGTTACCTTGTTTGAAACTATACCCTGGCAGAAGAAAGAGCAATTATCTGGAATGAAAAACAGATATCTGGTGAGGTATCTGTCCTGCTTACAATATTAGTCAACAATAAAGAAAAAGAATAAATAAACATGCCCAAGAGTCTTACTTTACTTCAAAAATCAGAGTTCATTTTGTGAAAATTATTTATATACACACATGTACAGAGAGAGAGAGAGAGCGAGAGAGAGACTACAGGCTGCTGACAGGGTATTTTTCCCTCAGGCATGAAGAGGTATGATTAGTAGCTGCAAGAAGATAAAGTGAATTCCAAAAACAGGTGGAGAGGGAGGTAGGGAGAGAGAGAGAGAGAGACTTACCCTCAGTAGATCCCAATGCAACCACAAAACTCTGCAACTTTCAATAACTTTCTATAAACTCTTCACTTACAAAGCATAAACAAATCCAGTGCACAAACCTCCAGCCACAATCAAAGCCTACACATGTGTGAGAATCTGTCCCACATACAGTAGATCCACACACACACCTAATACATACACACTCTCACACCCCCAAGTTCACACTGGGAATGTCAGGGACTCAGTTCGATCATCCTCATCAAGCTCCTCCTCCTTCTCTCCAACCAAAGACCCGACCCTGCTAAATCTTTCTCTCACTCCCTCTCCTCCAGCAAGGGGCAAGAATCGCCCCTGCTCTCCTCCCACTGGCCTGGCAGAGCATTAGCGCACTGACAGACCCCCTCTTTTACAGACATGATCAGCTGTGCACTTCAGAAAAAACATGACCGTCAACTATTACAATTCAATCAAGGAGTCATTCTGGCTGCGGAATCATTGCCAGAAGATAAAAACTAATAAATATGCAACTGCAGAGTGACGGCGGATAATTAGTCAAATTCTGCTGAACAATTACAGCTATTAACAAATCGAGATAAAACAGGTCCTTCATGATGGTTATGTGCTTAGACAATAAGATTTTAAATCATTCAAAGAGTAGAAATACGTGAGTATTTCTTGTGGAATGGTTCACACACTGGCTAATACCACCTCGCAAGCACAAAAATATAAAAATTAGACACCATTTAAAAATAAATAAATAAATAACCGCTTAATCCTAATTAGGGTTACAGGAAGGCTAGCATCCATCTCAGCCAACTCCTGGCGAGCACGGTGTACACCCTGGACAGCTCACCAGCCCATCACCAATTTCAAATTCCACACAAATATGTATTCGCTAGAAATATTTTGTTTTCAAAATGTTTGTAATTAATTAAGTTCTGGGTTTTGTAATTTTGTGCTTAAATGATTCAATCAAGCCCAAATAATTTCTTTATGGTTTCTTAAAGGTATTTGGGCATGTTTTACAAAGTTTACAACAGCTAAAAATAGTTTATTGAGCTGATATTTATTCAGCATTATATCAAATATACATTGACTACTACTGCAAGTTTCAAGGTGAAAGCTATTTGATTATTTTAATCCTTCATCTTAATTAACTTTTGCATGACAGCAATGGAACCCAATCCTCAATTGATTGGTCAAATCATTTTTTTCGATGGGAGATTTGTGATAAATTTATTTTTATGTGAATATTTTCACAGAAAATTTGGACTTTGTGATAAAAGACAATTACAGGGATCCCTCACTTTCCGCGGTTAATTGGGACAGAGATCCCTACACGGACCATCGAAATCCGCGAAGTAGGATTACCCCCCACCACCACCCTCGAATACGTACATGTATATGTGTATATAATATCAATAAATACATATCCAATCCTATAAGTGCTTATAATAACAATTAAACATTGAAAAAATTAACATACGATATAAATAAAATATAAATGCAGACGCTCTCAACTTACCAACATTCATTTTGCAAACATCCGGAGATACCAACAAAGCTGTCCAAGGTCGAATGTGAAATGAAATTGAAAAACAAGTAGAAATAGAAATGGAATAAAATCTACAGAAAGATAGATAATAAATATAAGTATGTAACATGATTAAACATTATCCTGAGGTACACTTAATACTAGACTCCTGCAGAGGGGGCGTGGCTGTGCAGACTCCAGTACACACAGATGCAACAATGTAAGTAGTTTTGAAGGGAGATTTTGGGTTGTTTTTTGTTGATTTAGGTTTTTTTTTTTGCATAATTGGCCTTGTTTTGGCTTCATTTTTCTTCCTTAATTTCCTATTTTGTAATTCGATGAATATATATATATATTTTTTTTTTTAAACCCGCGATGCACCGAAGCCGCATTAATTGAAGAACGAAGTAGTGAAGGATCCCTGTATTACACTCGCAAAAATATTACATTACTATAAATTACAACACATATCGCATCGATAAGCTGAGTATGAACATGAAGAGAAAAACAAGGAAGAGTTTGTTTACGCCACTACACTAGTGTTTTGATCAAAACCTCTCAGCTGTGTACAATTGTTTTTTTTTATTTCTACATTTAAATGAAAGAGTTGCCACAGAATTCCTGTCATGCCGTGGGTGTTTTCCCCCCTTACTAGTTTCCTGTCTCTTTATAAAAATATATATGTCTGTATGCACCAACGACTCATAATTGACCCAAAGTAATTGCTCCGGCGTCCGATCCACCACATTTCCTTAAAACAATAAAGTGTTTGCTGAACATGAATGACTTTGGCGATGCCGTCCTCTTGAACAAGTATAATAGCTATATAATAACATTACATTTCATTTTAATAAGGCTTTAATAAGAAAATTATAGTAGTGAGGTAAATCTTATTAACTGTGGCATCACACAAATCCCGTAACAGTCCTCCTACCGCTATTCTATCAAGAGTGTTTAAAGTCAACATACTAAATATACCCTGTCAGCTCCTCCTGTTTAATTCCCTGAAAAGTGTGTACGCTTGAGGTGCTTGGCAGCTGCCGGGCTTTGGTGCTGACAGTTGGACAGTATGAATCAATATGGGGGGTCCAGCATAACGTACTTGAGGCCTGCTCTGTTCCTTATATTACCACCGACAATTACTTGGTCACTATGCTGCTATTCTCATTAGGAGGAATATGAAGATTTAGAGTTGACAGAGTAAGGCTTCCTGTCTGGATCTCAGCAGGCTTTCAGGGTCAGAGTGCACAAGCCATCGAGTATTAATTCTGGGTTAAATATATATGAATTATTCCAGCGTTGATACTGCTCAGGTATATGAGGTCAAAAGTTGGCTTAAATAATAAAATACCACTAATCCAATAATGTTACCCACTCATTGGGGTTGGGTACTGTTCTTTAATTTAAATATTTCTTGTGTATATTGTGCATTTAATTGACCAAGACTATGGAGTCCAGAAATAAATTTAGTTGATGACTAACAAAGGATGACAAGCAGTAAACACTAATTATATTGATAACGGGGAAAAGAAAATTTCAATTTGATCTATTGTCCTTTATGGGAACCCAGAACACACCTCCTCACCCACCAGTCTGGCGTTTCAAGTCAGTCCAAACTCAGAGAGAAAATGAACTTCTCTCTATTGCAGTGATCCCTCGCGACTTCGTGCTTCAGTTTCTGCGGCTTCAGTGCATTGCGGGTTTTTCAAAAATATTAATCGAAAAATAAAAAAATAAGGAAATTAAGGAAAAATAAGGGAAAAGTTAAGGACAATGCTGCAAAACAAGGCCAATTATGCAAAAAGAAAAAACAACCCAAAAAACAAACAAAAACCCAACCCAACCCCCCCGAACAAAACTACTTAGATTTTTGTGAGGTGCGCGCACACGCATCTGTATGTCCGCGTATTTAAATTTTATTTACATGTTAAGCATTATTTTTGAATGTTTAATTGTTGTTATAAGCATTCAGAGCATTGAATATGAATTTATAGCTATTATATACACATACATTAGTCAGGTTGTCGATCCTACTTCGCGGAAATCGGCGATCGTGCGGGGGGGGGGGGTGTCTCTCAGTTCCATTAACTGCGTAAAGTGAGAGATCCCTATAATACACTTGAACGGACTTTAAAAATTTCCTCTCAAATTGTTTAAGCTATAGATGTTAGGGGATAAACTCTTGCCTGCTGTGCTGTAAACGGTCCGTTAATCTGAACCTGTTGCTTTAAAAATCAGGCCTTTTTGTTGCTACACCATAACGTCAATGGATCATCAATTTTATCAACTATCAAGTCCAGAACTAAATTTAGTTGATGACTAACAAAAGATAAATAGTAAACCGTCTGCTGTACAATATTTATTTCAGTAGGTGGACACTACTCTTTGCTGGCACAGACTTGCTTTGGTTTCTAACCTTTGCTGTTTTCTGCCGGTTGAAGGCTCTTCCATTTCCTTACTTCACAGCCACACTCCTTGGGAAACAATAAGGACTGGTTTCTCAGTCTACAGTTTCTGTTATTCTACTCACATCAGCAAGTGACTGAATAAATATCTATGTTGTGGTCACTGAAAAAAATTGTTCACAGTTATGTGTGGGTGTTGAATTAGTTACTATTCTGCATATCAAGTTAACTTCTGTATATGAAGTTCTGACTAATGAATAGTTGGATAATATCAAAATTAAGCCTTTTTATGGGGATTGTGCTTTGACCAAACAGTGATAATCTGTGTGTTTGTGCATGTGAAAGTAAATCAATACTAGCAATGTAGCACCCTAAATATATGCATAAACAGGCATTCAGAGGGACAGATGGTGCAGAAGCTGGAAAAGTTAATCTTTCAGTTAAATTAACTATGTTTAAAAATTTTTTTAGAGCGGCTCAGACATGGGCATTGCACATGTAAAAATTAATGCATTATAGCAAAATTTAAAAAAAACTGGTTTTAATAATCAATCCTCACCTTTTTACATAACCATGAGCATATACAGTGGTACCTCAGTACTCAAATGTTTTAGAGGTCGAACAAATCGGAATTCGACCAAAAAAGCCGGAATTTTTTTGGTCCCGGAAGTCGATCAAAATCCAGAAGTCGAACACTAAAAAAAGCAAGAGAAAAAACGAATCCCGAATGGATGGAAAATGCACACTTTCCTGATACTATGCATCACCCTGATAAAGCTAAAGCTAGCAGTGCTGTGAACACCTTTAACGGTGAGATCATGAACCACTTCCGTAAGGTTTCAAAAAGAAGACTGAAACAAGCCACGTTAAAAATGTTCAAGAAAAGAAAGGAACATCCTGAACAAGAGTCATCCATGCCAAAGCAAGTAGCAAGAGAAAAAAACACCTTTGGCTGATTTACCTGAAGCTGTTATGGAAGGGGATCCTCCTGCTCTCTCCCTCGCCAACATTTACGTATGCCAACTGCTCACCACCACAAAGGTAAAAATTCTTATCTTTATTGTTCTTGTGCTTTAACTGTACTGTGGTTTTTATTTTAGTGTGTTATGGTCTGTGTTGTGAGAGACTCTGGGGTTTTGCCGGCTCTAACTATCTTTATGCATGCAGGCGCTGGAGAGGGGCGTGGCTGTCACACGTGGGTGGAGCGCTAAGAACACACTTGATTCCGCTCGGCAATCACTGGGCTTTAAAGATGAGCAGCATGCTCCTCCCGGTGCTGGAAGATTGTCCCTCTTCGCGACCCCGTTTCCCCGTGATCTCTCTGGCTCCTGGTTCTCAGCTTCGTGCTCGACCATTTCCCTTAGAGATGCGAAGAAAACGAAAATCATAAACTAACAGTGACTACAATTTCCTCGTGCACGTGCCTTCCCTGTGAACAATAAAGCTCCTCTGTTTTCATCACACTCTGCCTCCTGCATTCTTGGGTCCAGCTGAAAGTTCCTGGCGTAACAGAATCTTCTAGCCCTAACGAAGAGGGACAATCTTCTAGCACCAGGAGGAGCACGCTGCTCGTCTTTATAGCCCGGTGATTGCTGAGTGGAATCAGGTGTGTGTGCTTAGCGCTCCACCCGCGTGTGACAGCCACTCCTCTCACCTGCTTGCATAGAGAGAGAGAGAGAGAGAGAGTCACCAAAACCAGAGTCTCTCACAACACAGACCATAACAGTGTACGGTATTCAATAATTTTTTCACTTAATCTGCAGACATATAGTAGGAGTTACAGTAGCATTAACTTCTGTTCAAAAGACGACGGAAAGGATTAAGACCATTTACATTATTTGTAATGGGAAAAGTGGATTCAGAATTCGACCAAATCGGAATTTGACCAGCCATCGAGAACGAATTATGGTCGAGTACCGAGGTACCATGGCGGCACGGTGGCATAGTGATTAGCATACCCGCCTCATAGCAAGAAGGCCTGGGTTTGATTCCCGGCCTGGGTGTTTCTGTGTGGAGTTTGCATGTTCTCCCCGTGCTTGCGTGGGTTTCCTCCAGGTGCTCCGGTTTCCTCCCACGTTCCAAAAACATGCACAGTAGGTTAATTGGCCGTTATAAATTGCCCGTAGGTTCGCATCGTGCAGAAGGCAATGGCAAACCACTGCAGTATTCTTGCCAAGAAAACCTCCATGAAGATGATAATCAAGGCGTTATCGTTCATGGCAGGTCGCCAAGAGTCGTCCTACGACTCGGAAGGTACCAGACCAGACCGAGGTACCACTGTATCTCTTATTGTCCGTGACCTTGAAATTAGGTGAAGCTGACCCAGTTTCAATAGGTTTGAAGATTTTGACACAGTATATGAGGCACGAATTGGATACTGGTCTGACAAAAACGGCACCACAAACGGTTTGGTGAACTGATCTCTGTGACCTTAAAAAAGGTGACCCAGTTTAATAGGCTGGTAAGGTGTGCCATTCAACAGAAATCCAAAGGGCACTTGGGAAGTACCGAGAGCGATACCCCCCAAAAGAACCCCCCACAAAACTTTAACAATAAAACAGCTGTGTGCTTATATTCTTCACACACAGTGAACTGTGTATAAGATCCAATTATATCCAAGTCTTTAGATCCTGAATTAAATTTACAGCAAAAAAAAAGTAAAGTTGCATTCAACATCTTAAATGTTCCTTACAATACTTGAATATTAAAAGGATTGACTACAACAGCTGTCTAATGCAAGTTCATCCTAAAATGTCACTCATCATACCAAAATATACATTGAACTAGCACCTGTCATTCAGCAAACCTAAACCAATTAACACACACAGAACCAACTTCTATTATATCAGTCCCTGATGCATGAAGACCTTTTTAACCCCATAACACAGGCTTTGACAGGATACACAATGAGGTGTGCCCTTTGGGAAAGTGCCAAAGGAAAAACATGCTTGGATCATTAAAGTAGATGAATATTAAAGCTTTTTAAATCAGCATGCTCGTTATTCGGAGCTGAAAAATAAAACTAAATAATTCCTTCAGGAGCACTGTACAGTCATCATTCGGCTTATTATTATTGTAACACTGTGTTCTGTGTGTGTTGATTCATGAGTTTACACTTGAAGTTTACTCACCTAATATGGAAGCTTGTCAATGAATCGTCCACATCAAATTTTTCAATCAATCAGAAAAATATACAAGCAGAGGATGAATAAATTATAAAAGCCGGAAAAGACAAATACTCAACCAATAAAATTTGTTTTGGCAACCAGCCCTTCCTCACGGCAGGAACAACCACAACATCGTTAAATCCCTTCACTGTTGTGGCAAGTTCAGTATTTAATGATTAATGAACTGGAATCAATGGAAGATTCACCGAAATTGAAAATGTGCAAGTGGTATATTACTCCAATCTCAATACAAGCTGATAGATGTGGGTAAAAACATTGCCTGCCTTTTAAAGACACATCTTATTCCAAGATTATCAAAAATATTGATCACTATGCCAGACATATCCAAGTTTGCTTGATGTGAACTGGCGGTTTTGTAAATGGTTTGTAAAAGCTGGCAGGAGAGCATAACCACAGGCACGATAACCATCAGGGAGTTCAACTAACTGTCTACAACGTGGAAACTTGAATTCTTTCAAGTCTTTTCTCTGGCTTGGAAATGCAAATCAGTCAAAACTGCATTTAAGACATCCAGTCCGCCAAACATGAACACCCGAACAGCGAGCACCTCAAAAGCTGATTTCAGTACAATGTTACAACCACCAACCAGGGTAACCTCTTTCATATAACTAATATATGCACATGAATATAAAAAGTCCTTTGTGTGATTCAAAGAATTGAATTAATGACGTCTTGACCATTGTACCTCTCCAATGCCGGGTTTCAACAAAGGTCGTTATCCTTGGCGAGTTACAAATGGGGTAGGAAAATATATATATATTAAATACATATTAACACACTACATGGCCAAGACTATTGGTGCCTTCCAGGAAAAAAAAAAGTCTTAGTTTAAATCTGATGGCAGACTTGGATTCAGCTGAATGGGGGCTCTTAAGGGATTCTCACACTCTCACACACACACACACACACACACACACACACACACACACACACAAAGTGTTAAATGGAGTAACATCTATCCATCAACCTGATGAATCGCTTAATCCCATTGAGGTTGCATCTTAACCAACCCTGTGCAAAGGTGGAGTGCACCCCTGACTCACCAGTCCATTGCAGAGCCAGTGCACACAAACGCTCAGACACACAATCACACCAGAGGCAATTTGGAGCAGCCAACGTGTATGTCTTTAGACTGTGGTAGGAACCCGGAGGGCCTTGCAGTAACCCACAAAAGCTGGGGGGAAATATGCAACCTCCACACATAGAAACACCCTCCCTGAATCCAAAACGTTCTGGCTGGGAGGCACCTGCGCTAACCACTACACCACTGTACCACAGTTGCTCGCCTATAACAGCGCATTTTCCTTCACATGTTTTTATTTCCAACAACCATCAAAACAATATTCTTACCAAGATCTGCATGGAACCCCCCACCCCTGCAACTCATGGCCCCTTGAGAAAGGGCCTTAACCTTCAGCTGCTCAGTTGTATAATCCCGTGCTTATACTGGGGCACGATGTCTGCAATCTCCACGATTGAAAAACTATGGCGCTCCATGATTTATGAGCATGTTTGGAGCACGACTGAGGTAGAAAAAGGAAGCATAAACAAGAAACTTAAAGGAATCGTGTTCCCAGGTTCAACAAGAGTCCCTACAATGGCACATTAAGGTCTGTTATGCTCTATTAAGATCTGCGAAGCTCTTCTGCAGCCCTACTACAATTCCCTCATTCTATCACATTTGGCGTCAAATTGTAATACATTATAATAAGCGCTGAAAAAGTGAGTTGATTATCGATCACCACGACTGCACAAAGTTCCTCAAGATCATTATGATCGGTCCCACGACCCACCTATGCTCCTCACGATTCTTTTAAAAATTGCCAAGATCAGACATTGTGCACCAAATGCAGGTTGCTCTGGATAAGGTGTCTGCCAAATATTTTAACTGGACTTAAACCTTTAATCTGCATATTATTTTCCATGGTGAGGGCCCAAATAACTACAAAACAAATGGTTAAGAGAGTAGTTAAGTGTTTCTGAAAAATCTCTCTCTCCAATATATCTCATCATATTTTGAAATCCACCAATATCAAAACTGTGGACTCCCAACTGGTTCAACAGAAAAGCATGTGCTTTTTATCTGGAGATCACGAGTTCAAATCCTGATGATGACGCTACAACCGTCTGTGACAGAAAGCCCAAGGGAGCATGACTGAGGGAGGGATGGCATATGCTCGCCCTGTGTTACTCCGCACATGAATAGCAGCTCGAAAGAACGAGATTGGCTGGAATCACGTGTCTTGGAAAAAGCATGTGATGACCTTCAACAATAAGCCACGGAGGGAAAAGTGAGGGAACATCAAAGAAAGAAAGAAAAACAGGATAAAAGGTAGGGGAGGGTATCTCTTCCTGAGATCTAGACCCACTGGAACCCTGACCAGAATAAAACTTATTGCAATCGAAAAAAATAAAGGATAGAAATAAAAAGTAAAAAAAAAAAAAAAAAAAAAAAAAAAAAAAACCATAAAACATTCTCCACTATGACTGGTTTTTCATTGCTCAGTTCTGCCGCAGTAATTTTCAACTGCATGATTTAATCGAGTGAAATACTTTGCCGGATCCTCATTCAGGTCATGTTCTTCCAGATGAAACTCTCTTTGGTTCCACAAAACCATGAGAAATTACTTGGTTGCAATAATAAGCCTCATTATAAGTCCATTATTGCTACATTAATACACACCACTTAAAGGTGTGAAATGGAAACGTTCCTGTTCCAGTCTGCAGCAGAACAGGCACATATTTCACAAATCACAGCACCAACGATACAAACTAACCAATAAGAATGTGGACAGCTTTTCCAGATGGAGCAGCAATTTCTTTTAAACCAATATGAATAGGAAGCATGTGAAAAAGGACACAAACATACAAATCCACTATAAACAATAAGCTTACTTGTGGAGTGTTGGGGAATATTAGGGATGACAGACCCTGACTCATCATATTATACAATACAGATCCAAATATTTCTAAAAACCTGACCATCACACCTATTATGTACTTATGTATGCCAGTCCTGGATTAGTCAGCCTTTTGTTGCTATAATAATTTTCTGCCAGGTTTTAGGGTATAGCTGTAAGAATTTGTATTGATGAGGTCAGGCACTGACATTGGACTGAAAAGGTGTTTCACTTCATCCCAAAAGTGTTTAACAGGGCTGAAGTCAGGGTTCTGTGGAGGACTTTTTAGTGCAGTGGTCCCCAAACTACGGCCCGCCTCCACATTTGGCCCACCCCCCTGAAAAATACCAGAGACGCATTATGATTTTTTTTTTTTTTAGTCTAGCCACGTGATCAAGAATACTACACACCTATTCTATTCCACCCTTCTTCCATCTGTGCCCCTATCTGAACGCCCCACCAGAAACCAAAATCCAAGTCTCTCCGCTGTGAAATAGAACGGAACAAAGGTGAAAAGCTTATGGAAGAAAAAAATTTATTCAGAATGCAGGGTATTTAGCTTGCAGTGGACAAACGGTTATTTTTTTTTTTTTGTTCAATGCAAAGAAAAAGTTGTTTGTATCATCTGTCAAGAGGCAGTGGCGATATTCAAAGAATGCATTCTGCGCCGACACTCTGAATCCCGTCACAAAGACGAGTATGATCGCTTGCAAGGCCTAATACGAGTAGACAAACTCTCAAAGTTAAAAAGTGGACCGTTAGCTCAGGAGAATACATTTGTATGCCAGGCTCGGCTGAACCAGTCGTCTGTTCGGGAAGCTTTCGGGTTGCTCAAATGAGAGCAAGCAGTGTTTTTTTTTCCTAACTTTTTTCTGTGAAGGTCCCTGAAAGGGCGAGTAATATTTGGTTATGTGTGGCTTACTGGAAAATAAATGTCTACGTTTCGGCAGCCCTGCGATCGTCATACTTTTTCCTCTTACAAACAGACGTCGGCCCCCCATCAGAGAAGGGAAGCGCTATGTGGCCCTCACAGGAAAAAGTTTGGGGACCCCTGTTTTAGTGCCTCCTTACCAACCATGCCTTCATGGAGCTCATTTTGTGCATAGTGGCACTGCCATGTTCGAACAGGGTTGGCCATCTTCGTTCAAATGAAGTAAAATTGTCATGCAACAGCGTAGAATGATGAGCTTCCAACCTTGGGGCAGCGGTTTGAGTAAAACTGTGTACAAGTGTGACAGTCAGGTATTCAAACCCTCCCACAGTCCAAAAACATGCAGAGTGGGTTAACTAACTGGCCGTTCTAAAATCACCCCTAGGTGTGTGTGTGTGTATCTCAGCGGTTGTGTGAGTGCTGGCTCTGCAGTGGCCTTGCGAGCTGTCCAGTGTATACCCCACTCTCACCCCGAGTCAGCTGGGATGAGCACCAGCCTCCCCACGACCCTAATTAGGATTAAGCTGTGCAGAAAATGAATCAAAAGATCTTAGGTCATGTGATCAGCAGCCATTTTGAATGCAAGATCATGTGCTTTTTGGAAAAAGCCTGTGAGAACATTAGGTTTTCAAATCCCCTTTTAAAACAGGCATATAAAAATGACCTTCAAAACAAGGTCAAGGTGACTCACATACCATCCCACCCTACTCATAAATGAGAGGAACCATTCATTCATTTTCTCTAACCACTTAATCCTAATTAGGGTCACAGGGGAGGCTGGCATCCACCCTAGCCGACTCCAGGTGAGAGCAGAATACACCCCGGACAGCTTGCCTGGCCATCGCGTCGCAGAAACACTGACGGCTATTCAGCTACTCTTGTTGAAAGTCAGCAATGGTTCTTTTACATGAACCTCCCACCAAAGACAGCGAGAGCTATGGCCGGCCTTCGATAACCCAGTTAGCTGCACTGGGGAGGGGACAGTGACAACCCGCTGAGAGTGGGGCTTGAACCCCAACCTTAGGATCAGTGATCCAGCACCTTACCACCAGGCCACCACTGTCCTACGAGATGAACCCGTATGTCAAATTTGGTGATGCTGTCGTTTACTTCCAAAGTTTCATGCTAATAAATTATACAGGTGCACAAAACATATTTCTACATTATTTAATAAAAATTATATTCGAGATTCAGATCGGAAAAAAGCATTTGTTTTGGTCACAAACAAACAGATACAGGTTCACAGTGAGATAGTAATCTGCAACACATTTAAACTAGCTTGGCCAGTCCTGCAAAATGTCATAAATCTCACTGCATTTTCCCTGAGGTTAAGGTTGGTCCACAATGGAGTTGCCTGATATAACACACACATGCAGCTTGGGATGAAGGGTCATGCACTGCAGGCTGCACTGATTTTAGACTGCTCCCAGATGTAGTGCTAGGCTGTAAAGTTATATTCAGTATGTGGTTAATTAACACGGCCGTGCAAAGGTGAAGTGGAGCAGCAGGGAGGAAAAAAAAAAAAAAAGACCTACAGAGCAAAACCATGTACAGCTGGAAATTATACTGAAAAGTCAGCACATTCCACATGACAGTTTTCCACGACAACTAACTAACTAACTGAATTTTGAGCACATTATATGAAGGAATAGAACAAGATGAAACATGCCAATATAGGAATATAATCCAGTCATTCAGTGGAGCGATATGGTTATGCATGAAGCACAGTTAGTTGGCACTTAAACAGGGATTACATTCCTTAAACAGCAAGTCATGACATATTCTATTCCACTTATATCATACTATGTTGCCAATTATACAACTTAAAAAAATGTATTAATAAATTTCATACTTTTAGTTGTTTCAAGTTAAATTCATGGTTAAGGGCTTTAGCAATAAGAAGGGAAAAAAAATTCCCATGTAAAGGTTGTGAATGTGTGTGTTGACTGAATTGTTCAGGGTGTTCCCTGCCTTCAGCCAGTGTGAATTAGAAAGCCTAGTAAAGTGGTTCAGCAAATAAGTGAGAGAGTGTGTTAATCATAATACGACAAACGTGCTCTTTTTAAAACTTACAGTTCTGACAGTGGAGAATCCTTCCATCCACCCCTCAACCCATTATTCTATCTATACCACTTATCTGTCAGGGTCACTAGAGCAAATCCCAGTTGAATTCAGCTGAAAGGTGGGGTACACCCTGAACTACTACACTACTACCCTGAACAGATTGCTTTATCTTCATCTTCTTAAGCTTAATCAGGGCTCAGGTCGGGTCAGGGGGGAAGCAGCCTAAGCAGTAAGGTCCAGACGTCCCTCTACCCAGCCACCTCCTCGAGCTCTTCCGGGGGTCATCGAGGCATTCCCAGACCAGCCGAGAGATCTAGTCCATCAAACATGTTCTGGGTCGACCCCGGGTTCTCAAACCTGTTGGACATGCCCAAAAGACCACTCCAGAGAGGCATTTAAGCCTTCAGATAAGGTCACCCAGGGCAAACAGGTCCTAGGTGAAGTTCCAGACTAAGTGGGGTTCAGAAGACCCCTATGAGCAAAAGGAGTACAACGACTCCGATTTGCCAAAACATGGGTTACAGTGGTCCTTCCCTAGAGCCAGGCAAGGGGAGGGGCTCGAAGACGAGCACCTGATAATCGGGCTTCTGCCCATGGAGCCCGCCCAGGCTCGCCTGAAGAGGAGACATGGGTCCACACTCCCATAGACCAACCAACTGTGGTAGGGACTATAGATGCTGGGTGTAGTGTGAACCAAATGAGCATCAAAAGGTGCGAGTTCTGCTGGAAAAATCCTCAGCTACTGACTCCTACATGGACAAATAACCATTCACACCTCATACTAACTCCTATAAGAAATTTAGTCGCCAGTTGATCTAATAGGTTTGTCTTTGGACTATGGACGCAGAACCTTCTGTGTGGGAATAGTGCTAACTAACCACTGGCCCAACATGCCCCACAAGACCACTTCCATAGATTTTAAATAGCAAAATTATATACACCTTATAATATCTGGAGTGTCCATCAAGCAAGGCCCTATGAAAATCACTTTCGAAACAGTAACATACTGCATTACAAAAAGTGCATCACACACAGTGCTATTGTACCAGCACTTGCTATAGAAAATTAAATCAACACCATCTGAATAACCAGATTTCAAAAATACAAAACAAGCTTTGACTTGCTCATATTCCAAAAGCACTCCAATACAAACTGCTAAAAGTCACATCCTCAAAAATTGAGGACATTTGTCGACAAAACAGATGCACCCTGGGGGGAAACGCGTGAAATAATATCTTTTAATGGGGTCAGGGTAACTACATTTGCCTGCAGGAAAGCTCAGTCAGTCAGTCAAGATAACAAAGGAATGCCATCAACTACAATCCTATTTCAGGTGTACAGCATTTAACAGGAGTCGTTCAGACCAGGTATCGGAATTTAGAACGGAAAGATTACTGAACCTCATCCTGATAATACAGAGCACTTCATGACCTCTGTTTCTTCAGGATTATCAATTTATGTATATTAGTTTTTAAAATACTTTTCAATCTTTATTTGAAATAAATTAAAGTTACACTACTGTCTCGGTGTCATTCACTTCATTTTTCTGACAGACCAAAATAAATAATTAAAATACCGTATTCGATGTGAAAAGCGCCCGGGGCACTTTAAAAATTCATCAGAAGGAAAGATGCGACTCAGACAATACTTAAAAGTCTTAAAGACATGGCAGATAATATGCCTCTGAAACAGGTATAGGTGAATGCCCCAACAACCTCAAGACTCAAGTCAAGAAACCCTTTCTACAGAGCAGAGCTTGAAGACTTCGATCGAACAGAAGCATGGAGAACAGAATGGGAAGGAAATGTTCCAACAGGTGACAATGAGATAGATGATCCGACTTCACCCCTTCCTGGCTTCAAAACTCAAACAAAAACATTGGGTAGTCACCAGCAGACTCAGAACAAGACATGCAAAGACTGCCTACACGATGCACAGATGGAAACTAAAGAACTCCCCTATATGCCCTCGGTGTATCCTGAAAAAAACAGATCATATCATTTCAAATTGTCCATTGACAAGACTGGAAGGCGGCTATGCATCGGTTCAGAAAGCAGATCAACTGACAGCCTGGATAGATAAACATACTCTGGAGTTGTAGCCATATAACACTATCAATGGGATGTCACTGTTGTCCCCAAGGGCAGGTAAACTGGGTTATCAAAGGCTGGTCATGTCTCTAACTGTCTATGGTGAGAGTCTGTAAAAGAACCACTTTCGTCAACTGTAGCTGCACAGCCATCAGCATGTCTCTGCACTGTGATGGTCTGGTGAGCTGTCCAGAGTGTATTCTGCCCACGTCTAGAGTCGGCTAAGATAGATGTCAGCCTCCTCGAAACCTTAATTAGGATTAAGCAATTAACGTAATGTAAGAAAAGGAATTAACATGCAACCTTCAAGCTTCTTGATGAAGACAAAAATAGACCATGGGTACAGACGCTCCCACCAAAAGGACCAAATCAGAACATGCAAATACAGAACGAGCATAGCAATTCTGAAAGCCGCAGCTTCAGACAAAACATCCTTGGATCGAGTGCCGGGCTAAGCAAAGACAATTCTGTGCAGAAAGTAGATTTCTGTTTGCATGCTCTCACTATGCTTGAGTGGATAAATATTATGGTAATTCGCCATTCCAAATTGACCTGGGTGCAAGTTTGAGAAGCTGTCATAGAGTGCTGGCCCTACAGTGGACTGGAGAGCCGTTCAGCTGCATACCCTGCCTTCACCCAAAGTCAGCCGAGATAGGCTCCAGCCTTCCTGCAACCCTAGAAATACGATTCAGCAAGTAAATGAATGAATGAACGAATGCAAATCGTTAAAAGACTGACATTTTACTTTTTAATTAATTATCAATTTTTGGTAAATTTCTCTGGTATAAAAAGAATAAAATGCTTAGTAGGGGAAAATTATCTGCTTCACATAAGGTCGCGTGCATGATCCATCTGTGGCTTATTTTCCTGTAAAACCACACCACATGTTTTATTCCTTGTTTAGTAAATAAAAGACTAAAAAAGACTACTTATAAAAAGATAAACAACAAAATTATCAATAATCAAACAAACAAATAGGGCAGCATGGTGGTGTAGGGATTAACACATTCACCTCACAGCAAGAGGGTTCTAGGTTTGTTTCCTAGCTATGTACTCCCTGTGCTTTTGGGGGTTTCCTCCTGGTACTCAGGTTTCCTCCCACAGTCCAAAAACATGCACAGTAGGTTAATTGGTTGTCACCTGTCGGTATGAGTGTGAATTGTGCGAGTGTTGTCCCTGCGAGCTGTCCAGGGTGTACCCTGCCTTCGCACACAGTCGGTTGAGATGGGCACCAGCCTCGCCGTAAGCCTAATTAGGATTAATTGGTTCAGAAGAAATTGAATGAATGGTGACAAACACAAAGAAAAGCACCAGGGAACAGTAGAACCCTATTATGTTTTCTAATAGTACCAAAACAGGTGTGTTTAAAATCAACACCCACTTAACCAGTTAGCACTTCCAATACTTTCATTTTACAAACAAAATATACTAAAAAATATACGCGTATTTTTAAAATTAAAAGTCAATTAATTACTGATTTGGTTGTTTTGGTTTTAAAATAGCATACTACTATAAAATCATACCTGGAAAATTTGACACTGCTTGTTAGCCACTTGCTAAACAATGGAAATTAGCAGCTGGGGTTCAGTCTTGATTTGCAGGACGACAAACAAAGTAAATTAGTACATTTAACAAGGTTTTACAGAGAAACAAATAAATATTAATACGTTCTGTGTGCGTCTTACTGTGAAATTCATCAAGTTGTAAAACTGAACAAATAACCGTCAACTATGTTTGGTGAACCGGAGAGGAGGGAAAGATAGCGTCACGTGATTGGTTCATTTTGTATAAATATGATTGGTTTAGATGCTGCCAATCAATCAATTAACAGTCAATCAAAACTGGATGATAAATTTTAAGTGTACAGTATTTTGTAGTGAATTGGAACTGCATTATTAAAAAATAATTTTTACATTTTATATATATATATATATATATATATATATATATATATATATATATATATATATATATATATCCTCCATCAGTCCGGAAGGACTATTGCTGCACTCTGGCTGGTATCCCGGTGATACTCTTCAGTGTGCAGAGCCAGGGTAGGGAGTAATGGAGGACAGGCTGTTACCCAAGCAGCAAGTCCCCCCTCTTGGCGACATTGGATGGATCCAATGGAAGGGTAAGTGCCAATACGACTGGGTTGCATTGCCACCGTAGGAGTTACCAGAACATTACCGTGAATGAACTGCCTCAGGGGACTCTGACTCCCGATTAGAAACACGCTGACGGCTTTGCAGCTACTCTTGTAGAAAGTCAGCAATGGTTCTTACATGCCTCACACCATAGACAGTGAGAGACATGGCTGGCCTTTGATAATCCAGTTAGCTGCACTGGGAGGTACAGTGGCAACCTTGTGGAGAGTGGGACTCAAACCCCCAACCTTAGGATCAGCGATCCAGCACCCTATACCACGAGACCACCACTAACCCTATTTATATATATATATATATATATAAGGACCCAGGAGGAACGGTGATGTTACAGGGAGCAGAGATAATGAAGGTGGAGGATTTTAAGTACTTAGGCTCAACAATCCAGAGCAATGGAGAGTGTGGAAAAGAGGTGAAGAAGCGTGTGCAGGCAGGCTGGAATGGTTGGAGAAAAGTATCCGGTGTGATGTGCGATAGGAGAGTGTCAGCAAGAATGAAGGGAAAAGTGTACAAGATGGTGGTGAGGCCAGCGATGTTGTATGGCTTAGAAACAGTGGCGCTGAGGAAAAGGCAGGAGGCAGAGCTGGAGGTAGCAGAGATGAAAATGTTGAGGTTCTCCCTGGGAGCAACGAGGATGGATAGGATCAGAAATGAGTATATCAGAGGGACAGCCCACGTAAGATGTTTTGGAGACAAAGTCAGAGAGGCTAGATTGAGATGGTTTGGACATGTACAGAGGAGGGATAGTGAGTATATTGGCAGTAGGATGCTGAGGTTGGAACTACCAGGCAAAAGGCCTCGAGGAAGACCGAAGAAGAGATTTATGGATGTAGTGAAGGAAGACATGAAGGTCGTTGGAGTCAGAAAAGAAGATGCGGAGGACAGGGTGAGGTGGAGGCGGATGATTTGCTGTGGCGACCCCTGAAGGGAGCAGCCGAAAGTAAAAGAAGAAGAAGAAGAAGATATATATATATACAAGAGAGAGAGAGAGAGAGAGAGATACATACATATACCCAGGGTCGAGTTACACCGGTTAGACTAATGTGCATGTCTTTGGACGAAGAAGGAAATCACAGTAACCAGAAGAGAGCATGAGGAGACTATGCAAACTCCACACAATATGACCTCACCAAACCCAGGTCTCAAACCCAGGACCTTCTTGCTTTGAGGCAAATGGGCTGGGCTGGTGAGCTGTTCAGGGTGTAAGACACCATCAGCCAGAATCAGCTAAGATAGGTATCAGCCCCAATGTGACCCGAATAGAATAAGGCAGTGCAAGAAATTAAATGACAAAAAATAATAATTTTAAATGTTATCAATTAATACTATTTGGTGGCACAGTGGCGTAGTGGTTAGCGCGTCCGCCTTACAGCTAGAAGGTCCAGGTTTTGATTCCAAGCTTGGGCGTTTCTATGTGGAGTTTCTAAGTTCTCCCCGTGCTTGCATGGGTATCCTCTGTGTACTCCGGTTTCCTCCCACAGTCCAAAAAAAACCCCCAAAAAAACATGCACAGTAGGTTAATTTACTGTCCAAATCGCCTGTAGGTGTGAGTGTTGGCCCTGCGATGGCCTGACGAGCTGTCAGGCTGTACCTCACCCTTGCCCGGAGTTGGCTGAGATGGGCTTTTTTTTTTTTTTTACTGTATATCAATAATAATCTACATCAAGATCCAGGCATCAGCATTGCTGCTGTAGTTTCTTTAAACAATAATTATAGTAATTATGAAAGCAATACACCCTTTTTTGTGTGACCTTTAATTACAAAAAAAAAACAAAAACAAGTTAGACATTCTGCAAATATAAATCTTTAATTAGTCACTGTTATGGCGCTCCTGCCTATATACTTTACCCCTGTCCAAAAACCTTGACTTTCCACCTCACTGATTTGCCATGCAAATTTAACATCAGTTCGTTATCCGGTTACCTCATAGTTGGCTGAGGACTCATCAGACTATAAAAGAGGCAAAATGGCACATTAGCACATAAATACCATGAGGGTCAGTAAAGGAAGGTCCTACCTGCACCACAGGGACTGTGAAAGTTTGAAAGGGAATGATCACTTCATTATTCACTGGATTTCCCCCTCACTGGGCCTCCTGGACCTCTGAAGTACAGGACAGACCAGCTGAGCCCTTCTTAATGAAGCAGGGGAAATACAGACACAGTCACAGTCAGGCATAGAATGCAGAGTAAACAATTGTTGCTGAACATGTTTGCGTGTTATTCTGAAGCTCCAGTTTTAAATAAGTAAACAGTAAACACACAGGAAATCCGAGTTATTGTAAGAAAGCTTTCTTTTATTAACTTCACTACCCAGGGTTTACATATGGCACAGAGACTCTTGGTCTAATTTCAACAGAACCACCGATGGGCAGATTGTATTAAAACACTTTGTGCAATAAAACAGTTGTACATCTTGTGTACGTGAATTTAAAAATCCAAAATGATAAGGACTACTATCCGACAAACGTGACAAAGTTAAGTGAGACACCATAATAACAAATTGGTTTTCACTGCTTTCCAGGCACAACAGATATCAAGGCCCCTTCAACAAAACACGAGCCAGACGTTTTCTAAAGGCACCACATATTAAAAAAAAACAATCTAAAGAACAGAACAGAAACTAAAAAACTAAAAGAAAAAGAAAACCATAAAATAGCAGCTTAAAAATGAACAAATGTGGGTTTTATAGCTTTTAATCTTAAGGTGCACAACATAAACTTTTGCATATATTACTTTTTTTAAAATCAATAATTATAAAGGGATAATAACTTCTACACAAAGCTGTAAATCTTGGATCTCTTTGACAGATGCAGTTGCCAGCATTTCAGATAAATATTGATTTCTGAATAAATATTTCCGCTTTTTATGTGCATTTGTATACAGTCACTGTGATTACATTACATACATGACATAAAATGCTCATATAAGACACATTAGACTTTATCTGAGATTACTACACAGTGGATTTCCAGTATCGGATCACAGATGAAAACACGCAACAATATACGAAGAGGTCACAGTCATTGCTAAACACACAAAAAGACAGAATGGATGTAAAGACTCATCTAAATTAGCCATTTAGATCGTCTCCCACCAAATTCTACATACATTCACCTTCAGTTGCTCTTTAAAACTGTTCACTGTGCATTTGATAATCTTCAATAAGTCTTGTTCGGTTATCACAAATATCAAAAAAAGATGCAGAAATACAATGTATGAGGAGTTTCGCCCCAAAAATAAGTTTAAAGCCAAATTCCTCTTCGGTACATTCTGGAATTTTAATGTCCCGTCCACATTGCGACATACACAGCGTGTCCCAAAAAATGTATACACACTTCGAATAATTGTAAACTAGGGGTTTATTATAATTCATTTAATTTTCAACGTGTAAAAGAATTTACAAACATCATTCGAGTGTTTTGTCACCGCCTGTTCTCAAACTGATGTCCGTTCTGGTGCAGACACTGTCGACAACGTGAAGCGATGGAATAGCACACATGCGTGCATTCACGTTCAATGGTTGCTCTCAATTCAATAACTGTTGCAGGTCTCATGGCGTAGACTTTGCTTTGTCTTTTAGGTATCAGCATAAAAAGAAGTCTAGTGGTATGAGGTCTGGTGAACGTGGACGGTATTCAACAAAATCCCTCCATCTGCTAAAAGGGGTACACATTGGGACACCCTGTGTATATATATATATATATATATATATATATATATATATATATATATATATATATATATATATCAACAAAACCCCTCCGTCTGCTAAAAGGGGTACACATTGGGACACCCTGTATATATATATATATATATATATATATATATATATATATATATATATATATATATATATATATATATATATATATATATATATATATATACAGGGTGTCCCAATGTGTACCCCTTTTAGCAGACGGAGGGGTTTTGTTGATATATATATATATATATATATATATATATATATATATATATATATATATATATATATATATATATATATATATATATATATGTATATAAAAATCACCTTCTGTATATCAGATATTTCAGATAATCTTCTGTAATCACCTGGAGAGGATGGTTTCACCATCCCTTGAAACAGATCTGTAGTGAAAATGAAATTTCAATAGAAAGTTTTTGTCCTGTCCTTTTTTTTTTACTTATATATATATATATATTAATTACAATATATATATATATATATATATATATATATATATATATATATATATTAAAACAAGTATATATATATATATATATATATATATATATATATATATATATATATATATATATATATATATATATATATACTTGTTTTAATGCAAAACATGAACCCAAAGCAGGTGGCGTGTTGGTATATTGACTAGCTCATCTGCCTCATTGCAATAAAGTCCTTCGTTTGATTGAGTGTTTTGCATGAGTTTCCTCTCGGAACTCCAGTTTCCTCCAACAGCCCAAAAGCATACACTTTAGGCTAATTGGCTTTTACAAATTGGCCAAAGGCGGGCAGTGGTGGCCTACTGGCATAGGGTTCTGGATTGCTGATCCTATGGTTGGGAGTTCGAGTCCCACTCTCCACAAGGTTGTCACTGTCCCCCCAGTGCAGCTAACTGGGTGATCAAAGGCCGGCCATGTCTCTCACTGTCTATGGTCTGAGGCATGTAAAAGAACCATTGCTGACTTTCAACAGAGTAGCTTGTCATGCCATCAGCGTGTTTCTGCCCTGCGATGGCCTGGCGAGCTGTCTAGGGTGTACTCTGCCCTCGCCCGGAGTCGGCTGGGATGGGCACCAGCCTCCCCCGCGACTATAATTAGGATTAAGCGGATATAGAAAATGAACTGATAGAATTGGCCAAAGCTGTTAGTGTGAACGTTTATGCATATGTTGCCCTGAAATGGTCTGGCAATATGTTCAAGATGTATCCAGCCTTCACCCAACATTGGCTGTGACAACCAGCCTCCCTGTGACCTGAATTGGATTAAGTGGCTCAGAAAACGTGTCAGTGACTAATATGTTTCATGAAATAGTAAAATCACTCCCGTTTCACATTTGCTGTACAGTATTTTATATATTCTACTGTGAATAAATCAGTTTATAATACGTACTGTATTTTCAAATCATTGTATTCTGTGTTAGTTTACACTGTACACAGGAGTGCACTCCAGCCAACTCCATCTGAATTCAGGGTGCACCCTGAACAACTAGCCAGGCAACTGCATGATGAAAACACAAACAATTATTCACATCTGGGGCAAACAAGAAAATATAATTAGCCTAATGTGCTTGTCTTTGGGCTATGGGAGGAAACCAGAGCTCCTGGATGAAACCCATGCATGCGCATGCACAGGAATAACAGGCTAACGCCACACAGAAATACCCTCACCAGGCACAGTTGCTTAACCCAGGGCCTTCTTGTTGTGCGGTGGAAATGCTTAACACTCTGCCACCATGCATCAAATAACGGTTGTATTATTTACATTTTATAGCAGCACGATATACTTTGTACAATTCAGAAAAGTGAACTGAATCTGTACAGTTTGGTTAACCGTAGCCCATCTACTTTAAAGCAAGGTGTCCATGGACTGCCGGATCATAGTGAAGTTCCGCATCTAGTTTTACTGTGAAATCTCTTATATGGAAAAGACATAAAAACAGGTTTACATGAAGACTTACATTACAAAAGTGTGAAGATATCTTTTAAAGACAAAATATAGATATTGTGGGTCAATCAAGCAAACAACACAACTAGTCTGAGATTAGAAGCACAGATTTTATATCCCTGCTGCACTTAAATTGTTGCGGTAATGAGATTGTTCCGTACTTATGATGTGCATACACAGATACGGTGCTGATGACTGAGCAGTATGTAGAGTTCACATATGCATATTGTGTGTGTGTGTGTGTGTGTGTGTGTGTGTGTGTGTGTGTGTGTGTGTGTAGAGCTGTACCGAGCTGGCTTTACCCAACCCCCCGCCCCATAGCCAATGCGAATGCAGTGACTCTGAGCGCTGGTTCCTTTTGGTCTCTGAGTCGGGCTGAAGAAGAATGGACTGCACTTTTCAGCCAAGAGTCATTCAGAAAGTGGAATTTGGACTCTTTAACGGTGAGATTTGGCTGGCTTCAGTGACCCTTATTTTCTCATTTTTGTGTATTGCTTTTGGATGGCTGGGCGGAGTCAGAGAATAAAGTTAAAGCAGATTTAAAGTTAAAGCAGACAACATTACTGGATAGCAAATGGACATTCCTTCATTGTAAAGTTTGGGTTTTTTTGTTCCAGGTTTGGGTTTGGCTGATAAGTGAACTACCATGATTTATCCGACACACCCAAAAGCCCCTGTTAAAATAATATTCACCAATATATTCTGTGCTAATATCTTGACATGCATTTGGAGCACACAATAAAGGAAGAAAAACACAAAAAGTGGAATGATTTTTTTTTTTTTTTTTTTCCCGTGTAAGAGGAACTGCCCTGTTTGTATAGGCACTGAGACTGCAGGTGCTGCTAGTCAGCAAGTTCTTGCCTAACGTCTGTTCTGTAGAGTCGTCACTTTCCTTCATCTCCATGCTGACTATATAAAAATGTAAAGATGGAATTCATATTCATAAGAAATAAACTCAGCATGAGGTTAACATCCTAGCCAGCAGTATGATTTACCAGAAGGCCCAAAAAGTAGCAGATATACAGTACCATATAAAGATATAAAGAAAGACACAGAACCTCCATAACTACAGCTGGGTTGGTTTTCTGCTATGTGGCACATTGTTTGATGGTGGTGTCGTTACTAGACTCTTCAGATAAACACACGGATTCCTTCTCTTCCCAGCAGGCAGTTCAGAGGCGGATGGGAGAAAATGAGGCGGCTGCCTCCTGGATAACATGAGAGGCTGTATTTCTTGTTGTTGCTGAGAGAGGGCGCTTTCATCCTCCTCATCTTTGGCTCCAGTGAACTGGAACTGGGCTGAAGAAGTGGGAGGCCGCACTGGGGCGGAGAGTCTGGAGAGGGTGTTGATGTGCAGGTTCTGTGGTTCTTGAAGGACCGGAGGTGAGGCCAGGCTCTCTAGTGAGGAGATGCTCTGGTTCCATGCTTCCTGCAGGTCTACAGGGATAATTTTAGTGGCTTCACTTGACACACATGGAGGCAGAGAATCCACGTCTACTTTCCATGGCAGCTTCTTCTCTTCACAAGTGGGAGATGGGGGATCGACAGTTGGGCTCTGACACACCTCTGAAACAGAAGAATCTGGGGAGGGGTATCCCCACAAACTATTAAAAATACATTAAAAGAATAGATTTACACCATTTTTTATACCACACTCAATTTAGAAGGAAATATTTTTTTCTGTTACAGATTATGCTGTGCTGTATTTTAACAAAATAAAACCGAAAACCATGTTTATGATTTTTTTTTTTTTTTGATAAAACATATTTTATAGAAGGAGACTCAGTCATAAGGGCATTTCAGGACTCAGAGAACTTTACAAAGTTTTTCATACACACACACATACATTATAGATATGTATATATATATATGTATATATATATATATATATATATATATATATATATATATATATATATATATATATATATATATATATATATATATATATATACTGTAGGGGGCAGTGGTGGTCTAGTGGTATAGGGCGCTGGATCGCTGATCCAAAGGTTGGGGGTTTGAGTCCCACTCTCCACAAGGTTGTCACTGTCCCCGCCAGTGCAGCTAACTGGGTTATCAAAGGCGGGCCATGTCTCCCACTGTCTATGGTGAGAGGCATGTAAAAGAACCATTGCTGACTTTCGTAAAGAGTAGCTGCAAAGTCGTCAGCGTGTTTCTGTCCCTTGCTAAAAAAGGGTTGTGACAGGAAGGGCATCCGACGTAAAGACCTCTGCCAAATCAAGGGTGCAACTCAGATGTTTCGCTGTGGCGACTCCCGAGTAAAAGGGAAAAAGCCGAAAGGAAGACGGACTGTATTGTATATATATATATATATAGAGGATTTTCTGAGTAGATCCTTCCGTAGGAGAGTGCTCAATACTTTTTGGTAAAGCAAATAACAATAAAATAAAAGGACAGGACAAAGACTTTCTATTGAAACTCCATTTATCACTGTCAGTGATAAATGGAGTTTCAATAGAAAGTCTTTGTCCTGTCCTTTTATTTTATTATATATATTGTATATATATATATATATAGAGAGGGGGGGGGGGGTTGTATTCCTTACCTGACTTGGGTCGGGTCTTTGGGGTTTCTGAGCCCTGGTGGGCCACAAACATGATCCCAACATCTTCATCTTTATCTGGCTCTGAATGCTCTCCCTTTTCCTCCTCTACCTCCAGTGGCATCACCACAGGATCTACAGATGCACATGTATAATTCAGACTAAGTTATTTCTACATAAAAAACACAGGACTCTACACCATGTGTCACGCAAGTGTCTCTCAAATCTGAGACCAAAACAGGTGTCATTTTCCCATCCAGCATCCATTTGATTTAAACAGCACATACATAACCACCGATCTGTATTGTCCATGGCCGTGTTAGTCTTATAATGAACCAGGAATCAGGATGGTTGCATGCTTGGCACATCAATATTCTGGGGTGAGAGGCATAGTGAGATGGTAAGCTCAGTTCATTGTCCTGCAGAGAAATGTTTTTTTTCCTATAACATTAACATAGCACAACGAATTCCATGCTCTGTGGCTATAAAACTAAATTGCACAAATGATTATGAAGTAATTCAGCTGAAATACTCATGATTAAATTTTAATACTGAACATAACTAAATTAAATGCGAAAATTACAAAGTACGTATATACACAAATTAACAGATGAAATACACATACACACTAAGATACCCCGAATGCTAACAAATGAGTAAATCATGCAACTATATTAGCACTAAATCATTAACAAATTGCATGATATTGCATGTTGTGCCCAAAACACACACACACACACAGCCTGTGAGCTGTTCAGGGTGTACTCTGCCCTCACCCAGAGTCGACTGACAAGGGCACTAGCCTCCCCGTGACCCTAAATACAATTAAGCGGTTCAGAAAATGAATAAATGAACAAATAACAGCCTACCAGTAATATAGTAGGGCTACATTAAAAAGGTGAATGACATTTTCATTCATTCATTCTAATTAGCGTCACAGGGAGGCTGGCGAGTACACCCTGGACAGCTTGACAGGCCATCCCAAGTCATTTAATCATTTGTTCATTTATTTGCACAACCACTTAATCCTACTATGGTCAGGGAGGCTGGAGCCTATCTCAGTTAACTCTGGGGGAAGGACGGATACAACCTGAACTGCTCACCAGTACATTGCAGTGCCAACACACACACACAGACACACACACACAGACACACATACACACACACACACGCACACACGCACGCACGCACGCACGCACACACGCACGCACACACACACACAGACACACACACACACACACACACACACCTAGGGGCTATTTGAAACAGACAATTTTCCTAATGCACATATTTATTAACTGTGGGAGGAAACTGGAATAACCCAGATCAAACAAATGCAAATGTCATCCCAGGACTTTCCTGATGTGAGACAGCCATGAATACACTTTGATGTTACATGTCCAAGAAAAATTTTAAATATTTTTATAATACAGGGATCCCTTACTTTCCATGGTTAATTGTGACCGACCCCCCCGCAACCACCGATTTCTGCGAAGTAGGATCGACCCCCCTTGACTGACGTATACATGCATGTATATGTGTATATAATATTGATAACTACATATTCAACGCTATAAATGCTTATAATAGCAATTAAACATTCAAAAATAATGCATAAGATATAAATAAAATATAAATACACACACATACAGACGCACGCTCGCACACACACACAGATTTGCACCTCACATAAAAATGTAAGTAGTTTTATAGGTTGTTTTTTTGTTGTCGTTGTTTTTGTTTGTTTGGGGGTTTTTTTTTTTTCATAATTGGCCTTGTTTCCTGTTTCTACGGAAAATTATATATTATCTCATCATATTGTCCAGCTCTACCCACACCATGCCCACATCTTACCTAATATATACTTAGGTGTTTATGGTTTGGGTGTATAATTATCCCTTCATTCTTGTCCATAAGCTTTTGATGATAATCCCCCACTGCACATTACTCATACGCACCATCATGTATGATCTGAAACAAGAAGAATGTGTACATCACCTTTATCTTGCCAGCTGACATTTCTCCTGGGCTTGTCAATCATGTCCTGATCCTTTGAATCTGAACCTTTGTGCTATCAGAGTATGAAAACATTTAAAGTGACGGATTAATAAAGTAGGTAATATTTCAGAGCAGTTTATATTAAAACATAGCGAAATATAAAGGTCTAGTAAGAAGTAGATTATCCCTCCCCCAAGAGCTTTTCTGTAAAGCCAAATATAAAGACAAGACACAGAAAGAAAGAAAGCGGTAAATAATAAAAATGTAGGCATGCTAGCGCTGAATAATTAACTTCTTCTGGTAAAAGATTTCAATGTGAATTTGTTGCGATGACGCCATTGATGACATAATGGTCATGTAACCATCACGTTTTGACAGCGCCCTCGACAAAGTTTTGATATTGTTTGAATGTGTTACACTATTGAGATAAGATTTATTTAATGGAAATTCAATATTATCACGGGGTAGTAAGATGCCATTTCACTGTACAGGGATCCCTCACTTTCCGTGATTAATTGGGACCGAGATCACCCTGCGACCGTCGAATTCCAGGAAGTCGTATCGACCCCCCCTGACTGACGTATACGTACATGTATATGTGTCTATAATATCAGTAAATACATATTCAATGCTATAAATGCTTATAATAAAAATTAAACATTAAAAATAATACAGAAAGATGTAAATAAAATATAAATACACACACATTTTCAAGTGAGGCACCTCACATAAAAATGTAAGTAGTTTTGATGGGGGGTTTTAGGTTGTTTTTTGTTTTTTGGGGGCTTTTTTTTCACAATTGGCCTTGTTTTGCAGCATTTTCCTTCACTTTTTTCCTATTTCCCTATTATCCCATACTGTACTATACATCCATAAATACCATTACCGTATCTCATAAAACACCCCTAAATCAATTATTATAAACATAAAATTGTAAAATAATATCAAATATATCAAATAATATGATCATTAATTTCAAATAAGTCACTTATTTATACCGAGTCACTTTACATGAAGCTTAAAACAGCCAATCAACGCTTACAATATGTGAGGCGCTCAAAACCGAAAGTAGTGTACTTACGAAAATAGTGTACTGGCTGTGGGTTATACAGACTTCCGGTCTTTCAAGTCAGCAAGGGCGCCGTTGAACTCATTTAGAACTCAGCCTGCACTGATGTGAATCACCAGCAGAGCGGAGAGTTCTCTTTTCATTCATTTTACAACTCTCTTTGCTTAACTGAGTATGCATGGTAGATTACGTGGATCCGAGCAGATAGTTAATTCATCTGTGTGTATAAGACTTGCACCCATGCTAGTAGGCTTACACTTCTGACCAACCATATTTGCTTAGGGTTACAAAAGTGCACAAAACAGTGTAAACACAAAGATCACAGAGACGACGTCTTGACACAAGGGTAGCACGCTATATAATTGATATTATATATATATATATATATATATATATATATATATATATATATATATATATATATATAAATAAAATGATGCATATATAACTGAACTGGAAAGAAGGAGGGGCACGTTCAGTCTTTTGTTTGTAAACAATGGACGCAGCGTCATTACCTCATTCCGTCATTATGTCAGCATACTACGTAGGTATGTCTAAACTCAAAATTTGACTTAAAAAAAAAACCCATAAAATTGAAAAAACGTAAAACAGATGAACGTAAGTCGGGGAGCGTCTGTATATGTTTACTTCCATGAGCACATTTCACACGCCAGAAACATCACGCGCTTCCTCAATGTGATTGGGTTAGAAGTCTTTCTATTCAAATAAGAAATAAGTAATACATTGCGCGGGAGTAACAGTTTATTTTGCCTGTTAAAAAACTAATGCTGCATATGGCACATAGAATTCAATTTAGGTTGTTATAAAAAAGTCTATTTTATTTTATGACTTGAAATGAGTAACAGTTTGGAAAGCAAGATAGAATAGAAGGAGTTACCATCACTCAGATATTAATTTCTATTACGATGGTCATGAGAAAATCACCACAGCATTTCCACAGGAACACATACACAATTTAATTACGTTCATAGTCTTCATCTTACTGCACTGCAGAAATTCCTTCCGAAGTTAGCTTTGTGTGATTGAATTGACCCTTAAATATGTATCACAACCCAGTGCAGACTGAACACTGGACAGTCTGAAATGTTCCTGAAAAAAATTATTAGTACATAAAACCATTGCACGTTATGAACCGCTGGAAAAGAAGCACATGCTAACAGTTAGCGGTTCACTTAACATGGTCCCGACTCATTGCTTCTGCCCAACTGAACTAGCTAACAGCACACACACACCTTCCCTCAGTCTGTCCTTTGCTTTCAACATACAGTGGTACCTCATCTTACGAAATTAATCCGTTCCAGAGCCTTTTTCGTAACCTGGATTTTTCGTAAGTATAACCGCATTTTACATGTAAAACGCATGATTCGTTCCAAGGCCCCCAATACTACCCTTTAAAAATTATAAAAGCATACCTTTTAAGGTACTTACTTCGTGATGACCATGTCTTCTTAGCAGAGTTATAATCTTACAAATGTTTATGCAAGGTAAAAAGCCTGAGCCAAAAAATAAAGTTGCAATGAGCACACTCGAAAAACTCATGAAACAAGCTGCTGCTCAAGGGAGCTGCGTCATCCCTCCCAGCCAATGGGAGACCAGCGGGGCGGGATGTTGGGAGATAGCCAATGGGAGAGATCTGTGTCATCCCTCCTAGCCAATGGGAGGCCAGCGGGGCGGGATGTTGGGAGACAGGCAATGGGAGAGCAACTCGCGCATTGTTTGAATGTTTAAATAGCGCGTTTGGCACGTTTCGTAAGGAGAACTTGTTTTGTATACAGAGACAAAAAAATTTAGGAAAATATTTTTCGTAAACTGGATTTTTCATTTTCTGGGACTATCGTAAGGAGAGGTACCACTGTAATTATTGGTAATGGGTAGCTAGCTTTCTCATTATTATAAACAAAACAAGACACAAAATATTAGCTTTACATGTTTATTCACCGGTTATAATAAAATGGTCACTGCAAATGTAAATCTTTACATCCAAATCTGCTCTGGAGATGGTGCAGAACCGTAAAACTTGCCTTTTTCTAGAGAGTTCTTTATCATGCTCACCCTGATTACAGCACATTTACACTCTGTCCGACCCTCACAGCCTCCACGGAGCCACCAGTATGGCACCAGCGCAGTGCTCTCTCACTGGCTTTCGGTCGTGATGAGTACTGCATTCTACATGAATTTCACTTAGGTTTGGTGCTGCAGGGCAGTAGTGGCCCAGTAGTAAGATGCTGGATTACCGATCCTAAGGTTGGGGGCTCAAGCCCAATTAACCACATGTTGTCACTGCTGTCTCCCCAGTGTTGTTAACTGGGTTATCAAAGTCCAGCCATGTCGCTCACTGTCTGTAGTGAGACGTTCATGTACAAGAATCATTACATTAATTTACCTTTAAGTAGCATTTTGTCCCGACTCTTATATAAAGTCACCACCAGGACTGGCATCATTACATCACAGAACATGAATAATGAAGCCTAATTTTATACACAGAAAAGGATTTAAGGTGACATGAAGTAAAAATATTAGTGGAACTCTATAATGAACTCCATATTCATTCATTTTCTGAACTACTTAACTCTAATTAGTGTCGCGGGTTGGCTGGCGCCCATCTGGGTGAGGGCAGAGTACACCCTGAACAGTTCGCCAGGCCATCACAGGGCAGAAACACGCTGATGGCTATGCAGCTACTGTTGTCGAAAGTCAGCAATGGTTCTTTTACATGAACCTCACACCATCGATAGTGAGAGACAGGGCCGGCCTTTGATAACCCAGTTAGCTGCACTGGGGGGACAGCAGTGACAACCCGTTGATAGTGGGGTTTGAACCCCCGGCCGTGGGATCAGCCGCCAAAGGGCCACAGTACCTACGATTACATATAATTGACCTACACTTTGTCTTTGGGCTGTGAGAGGAAACCGAAGAAGGGAAAGTGAACACTGGCTACCAGGTTTGTCTCCAGAACTTTCTTGCTGAGAGGCGATAATGTTAGCTATTATATCATAAACTTGATGCATATGGACCAAGACCAGCAGGTCATAAAAACCACTAAACATAATGCGCAAAACTTGAACACTGTGTGAGCTCTTGCCTTTTTCTGGCTGCGGTCCTTCTTGTGTCGTTTGTACTGGGTTGACTTGAAGGACTCCAGGCGGTTGCGCATGTTCCTCTGGAAAACCTCTCGGTCCTGCCTCTCCTGATCTCCGGCCGTCATGAAGTGGCGACTGTAGTGAGACTGATACTGCAGGTGAACAGACAGAAATATTATTATCGGTTGACGCAAACAACAGAACTTCATTATTCATTCATTTGTTTTATAAGATGCCTCATCCTAATTAGCGTCAGGGGATGCTGGCGCCCATTTCATCAGACTCCAGACAATACTGGGGTACACTCTGAACAGCTTGCCGGGCCATCGCAGGGCCAGCACACATACAACCATTCACACTTGCACTCAGATCCAGGGGTGATTTGGAACAGATAGTTAGGCTACTGTGCATGTTTCTATTCTGTGGGAGGAAACTGGAGTACATTGAGGAAAACCCACATAAGCAGAGAAGATGGAAAATTCACAGAGAAACGTAAAAGTTGGGAATCAAACCTTGGCCTTATTACTACAATACATAAAGCATTACATTTTAAAACAAGCATGTTTTCCAGGTTAGGGTCGGTCTTCAGTAATTAATGTAAATTTATGCATTGTTCCCTCAAGTTATTGAAGTTTTGTGTGTGTGTGTGTGTGTGTGTGTGTGTGTGTGTGTGTGTGTGTGTGTGTGTGTGTGTGTGTATACTCGTCTCCTAGGTTTGTACAGATTCCCGGCCAGTACATGATGTGTTTCTGTTTCCTCCTCAACCTTTCCACCAGGGTTTGTGTCAATCACCTGAAGGTCCAGACACACCCCACTACCATTCTCTCTCCTGTAAACATACACACACACACACACACACACACACACACACACACACACACACACAGAGACATGCACACACAGACATGCACACACACTCAGACACACAAACACGTGCGCGCATGTGCACACACAGACACACACACACACACACACACACACACACACACACACACACACACACAAATAGCAGTAAGATTTCTGCAATTTTTATGATCAACCCAGCATACTATAAGTGCATGTCACGTTCAGCTCACACTCACAGATAGTTGGTAACGTTGGTCACCTCTGGAAACGATGCTCGGCTGGCCATAGAAGGAAGTGAGAGTCTAGCAGATGTCAAGATGTTTCCACCCTGTTACAGGGAGCCATAAAGTAATCATACACATTAGTCATGTGCAGATTTACAGTTTAGGGATGTTTAATTTGGAAATTGAGCCTATTTGCAGTCTCTTCCTAAACCAAAACTAAATGACTGTGGTGAGAGTAATGAGATGAAATGAGACCTGCATCTATACACACACACACACACACACACACACACACACAGAGAGAGAGAGAGAGAGAGAGAGAGGTCACTCTGTTCTGCTATATGACGAGCTAATTGCTCATGACAGAAATAAATCAGTGCATCACACAAATGCTCCGTGCACAGAAACAATAATATCCAAAAAGCCAAATTCTCATAAAACCACTGCAAATTCATTCAATTCAAGGTTTACAGGAGTGAGGACACATGACTGGCATCTAAAAATTAAATCTGATGAACTGACTGTTGCATGCAAACAGGAATAAAACGGTTTCCATAAAAATATTGAAATGATTTCCTGACCCTTGGAGTCACCGGAAAGC
This sequence comes from Plotosus lineatus, assembly GCA_024760905.1. NCBI lineage: Eukaryota > Metazoa > Chordata > Actinopteri > Siluriformes > Plotosidae > Plotosus > Plotosus lineatus. The sequence continues at coordinate 25,708,139 of CM045748.1, read as the reverse complement.
CGATTTTAAATCTTTCTTTCCCTTGTTGCCTGGGTGGTCAGGAAGAAATAAATGGAAAAACAGCTTTCACCATCCCTCCATCTGCTAATATTAGCGGGGGAAAACTCCAGTCAGGAAGCTGAGTGCTAACGAAACTCAAGGCTGCAGGAAATGACATTCCTCAACCTCACAAGCTGCATGATACGTTCTGCTGAGGGCTTCTGAAACCTCGTATCCACCTCGTATTTACCTTACGTACCACAGCACTCAGTTCACTGCTTCATACGATACGGAAGGGTACAATTTTATTTAAAGTGGCCAGTAACGTTTATATGATATATCCCCATGTTTCGAATTAGAAGACCATTCATTAATTCCTTTTGCTGGACCCTGTAATCCTACTAGAGTCATGCGGAGGCTTGGGCCTATCTTAGTCAACTTTGGGAAAAGGCAAGGTACACCCGGAACAGTTCACCAGTCCATGGCAAAGCCAGCACAGACACAATACCAGTTATATTCACCTTTACACCTCGGGTCAATTTAAAACAGCCAATGAACATAATGTGCATGTCTTTGGACTGTCGAGGGAAATTGGAGCACCGAGAAGAAACCATGTGGAGAACATGCACTCAAAACTTAACACAAAAATGCCCTGCAGAAAAACCTAGGACCTTCTTGGTGTGGGGCTGATGTGCTAACCACTGTGCTACCGTGCCGCCCATTCAGGAGATCTTTCAAATCAACTCCAGGACTGTTTCATAAAATGCCAATACTGTATATAATAAGCACAGCAAGTTTGAAAGCCCCCAGCTTCAGCGCATAGCAAGTAAATGCCCGGAAACCTAAAACCAGTTCTGCTTCTGTGACCTTGAAAAGTAGGTCAAGGTCACTCACACACGGACTCATCCTAGCACTCATAGTAGTGAGCCAGTGTACCAAGTTTGAAACCCCTAGCTCCAGCACGTAGCAAGTGAATGTCCGGAAACTAAAGTGTGACGGACGGACAGAAAGACAGACAAAACTCCCACTTCTCAACAGCTAAAAATTAATAGTCAGGCAGCCAAGCGATTCTATTCTTCTTCTTCTTTTCCTTTCGGCTATTCCCTTCAGGGGTGGCCACAGCGAATCATCTGCCTCCATCTCACCCTATCCTCTGCATCTTCTTCTCTTACGCCAACTACCTTCACGTCCTCCTTTACCACATCCATAAATCTTTTCTTTGGTCTTCCTGTAGGCCTTCTGCCTGGTAGATCCAACCTCATCGTCCTACCATCAATATATTCACTATCCACTATCCCGCCTCTGTACATGTCCAAACCATCTCAATCTAGCTTCTCTGAGTTCGGCTCCAAAACATCTTGCATGTGCTGTCCCTCTGATGGACTCATTCCTGATCCTATCCATCCTCGTTGCTCCCAAAGAGAACCACAACATTTTCATCTCTTCTACCTCCAGCTCTGCCTCCTGTCTTTTCCTCAGTGCCACTGTTTTTAAACCATACAATATCGCTGGCCTCAACATCGTCTTGTACACTATTCCTTTCAGAAGCATTAAACATGCTACAGGAATATTCAGGAAGTACTAGTCGCGTCCTTTCGTGCATGTGATGACAACCATCTTAACACATCTGGGATATGGGGTAGGGTGAGAAAAAAAATCCAAGCTCACCTGAATTCTACCAAAATAAAAATTTCAATCACTACACACTGTATGGCAAAATATATAATGGTGGAATGAGACCATTTTATATATAGACAGTACTGGGTTGTTAATTTGGTGCAAAAACAAGATATTCCAGGCAGTGGTGGCCTGGTGGTAAAAGTGCTGGATAACTGATACTAAGGTTAGGGGTTCAAGCCCCACTCTCCACGGGTTGTTACTGTCCCCCCAGTGCAGTTAACTGGGTTATCAAAGGCCGGCCATGTCTCTCACTGTCTATGGTGTGAAGTTCGTTGAAAAGAACCATTGCTGACTTTCAACAAGAATAGCTGCATAGGGATCAGCGAGTTTCCGTCCTGCGAAGGCCTCGCGAACTGATCAGGTTGTACTCTGCCTTCGCCCGGAGTCGGCTGGGATGGGCGCCAGCCTCCCCAAGACCCTAATTAGGATTAAGCGGTTACAGAAAATGAACGATGTACAAGATTTTTCCAGAGTCATGGCGGAAACAACGTGCTTTTGGGAGACTTCTCTTCAGCTGGGACTCTGGTTCTTTAAGACAAGAACTTCCAACCCTGATGCTCGAGGACCACCCTACATTACACACCTGATTTCATTCATGAGCAGGGAAAATACGAAAATATAAAGGTCTGGTTGTCCACTAGGACCAGGTTTGGAAACCTCTGCTCTAAATAACATTCAGGGAATAATAAATGGCTCAAAAAAATAACAATTTGGCAAAAATTCTGCACGCTGTCAGTCAGCTCAAAAATAAAATACAAAGCATGATAGTAATCCAATATACAAACCAAAGTCAACAAAGGAACAGAATGGTTCATCAGTTCATTTTCTGTAACCGCTTAATCCTAATTAGGGTTGCGGGGAGGCTGGCGCCCATCCCAGCCAACTTCGGGCGAGGGCAGAGTACACCCTGGACAGCTCGCCAGGCCATCGCAGGGCGGAAACCCGCCGACGGCTTTGCAGCCTACTCTTGTCGAAAGTCAGCAATGGTTCTTTTACATGCCTCTCACCATAGACAGTGAGAGACATGGCCGGCCTTTGATAACCCAGTTAGCTGCACTGGGGAGGACAGTGACAACCTTGTGGAGAGTGGGAATCGAACCCCCAACCTTTTGGATCAGCGATCCAGCACCCTATACCACTAGACCACCACTGCCCCTGGAACAGAATGGGTTTAGAAGAAGAAGAAGAAGATTGATACTTTGGATTGGCCCAGACATAGCCAAGATTTAAAACCTTCTGAAAACTTCTGGAATGAATGGATTTCCCCTGATAAAAGGATAGGAACATTTTTTGAAAGAACAGTGGAATTACCAAATAATGCAGGTGGATTTACAACCAAAAATTTCCTGTATAAGAAGTAATGGTTGCTTTAAATGTGTCTCACTCTCGCGCACTTCCTCTCAATCCTACTTATGTTGCGGGGAAGTTGGTGCCTATCTCAGCCGACACTCGGAGAAAGCAGGGTGCAGCCTGAATAGCTCACCAGACCATGACAGAGCCTGCACACACCCACAACCATTCTCACCTACACTCACACCTTCGGACAATTTGAAACCGGCATTTAGCATAATGTGCATGCCTTTGGACTGTGGGAGGAAATTGGAGAAGCCAGACAAAACTCATGCCAGCACAAAAAGAACATGTAATTTCCACACAGAAATGCCCTCACCAAGCCCGGGGCTCACACCCGGAATTATGTGATGTGAGTGCTAACCGCTACACCACTCTGCTACAGGGTTTTGGCGAATATTTCTATTTTGGTTGTTTTTTTTAAACTTGACTTAAAAATGAATTAATGTATACTTATAGGGCACAGGATCGCTGATCCTAAGGTTGGGGGTTCGAGTCCCCACAAGGTTGTCACTGTCCCCCCTCCAGTGCAGCGATCTGGGTTATCAAAGGCAGGCCATGTCTCTCACTGTCTATGGTGTGAGGTTCATGTAAAAGAACCATTGCTGACTTTCGTCAAGAGTAGGCTGCATAGCCGTCAGTGTGTTTCTGCCCTGCGATGGCTGGGCGTGCTGTTCAGGGTGTACTCTGCCCTCACCCAGAGTCAGCTGAGATGGGTGCCAGGCTCCCCGCTATCCTAATTCGTATAAAGCGGTTCAGAAAATGAATGAATGAATGAATTGTACTGTTAACTGAAATTATTAACAGATATTGCCAGCATGGTGGCGGAGTGGTGAGCATGTCCGGCTCAAAGCAAGAAGGTCCAGGATTCGAGTGCTGGGCTTGGTGAGGACGTTTCTGTGTGGACTTTACATGTTCTCTCTATGTTTGTGTGGGCTTCCTCTTTGCAGTCCGGTTTCCTCCTACAGTTCAAAGACACACACATTATGCAAACTGCCTGCTCCAAATTGCTCCTTGATATGAGTGTGAATAATTGTATGTGTGATTAGAACTGCTGAAGATCTGTGTGGAAGGATGGAACGTGCTAAGATCTCTGGGCAATGCCTCTGTCCACCCAGCAGTATTCATGGGTACTACCACTAAAATGATTGAGAAGGTTGCCAGCAACAACCAACAACAAACCTGAATACTAGCACTGACACTGATATAATCCTTGTGAGTCTCTCTCTCTCTCTCTCTCTCTCTCTCTCTCGCTCTCTGATGTCACAGTCCCTATTCTCTATCTCACAATGCACCTGTTCAGGGAACAAACTCATACAGTGAGCCAGGGGTGGCAAAGACACTTTGGCGTCAGGTGTGGGCTACAAAGAAAATGATTCTACACTCATCTCTGGAGAGTACACTTATTAATCCAATATTTCATAATAGGTATTAAAAGGCTGCTAACAAAGGGGCAGTGGTGGTCTAGTGGTATAAGGCGCTGGATCGCTGATCCAAAGGTTGGGGGTTCGAGTCCCACTCTCCACAAGGTTGTCACTGTCCCCCTCAGTGCAGCTAACTGGGTTATCAAAGGCCAGCCATGTCTCTCACTGTCTATGGTGTGAGGCATGTAAAAGAACCATTGCTGACTTTCGACAAGAGTAGGCTGCAAAGCCGTCAGCGTGTTTCCGCCCTGCGATGGCTTGGCGAGCTGTCCAGGGTGTACTCTGCCCTCGCCCTGAGTTGGCTGGGATGGGCACCAGCCTCCCCACGCCCCTAATTAGGATGAAGCGGTTACAGAAAATGAACTGATGATGAGGCTGCTAACAGGTCAGGGCCCCTGTAACACATAGAGAGAATAAGAAGACTATCAACAGTATAGTGATTTATTAGCTTGGAGCACCACCTAGTGTTCTTGACCCGCAATGCAACAAAATTCACATGTAAGTTTCACCTTATTTACTGAAGTGCTTTTATTAGGGTTACTGGAAGACGAGAGCCGACCACAGCAAATAAGTTCTGGGCGATGGTGGAGTAAACCCTATACAGTGCACTAGCCTACTGCAGGGCCAACACACAACAATTCGCACTTACGTTCACAACTTGGAGCAATTAAAAAATATCCAGTTCATCTAATGTGTCTGTCTTTGAACTAGATAATGGAAGCATTTGTAGGAAATCCCTTTAAGAATAAGCAAACTCCACACAGAAATGCCCTTGGTGAACCCAGGACTTGAACCCATGATCTTCTTGATATGAGGTAGACCAGCTAACCTTTACGCCACCATACTGTCCTTTTGCTTCCCTGTATTAAATGTCATGCTACAGGAATACTACATCTCTTGTTTCTCATAAACCTGCACATGGAATAACAGGATAATAGGATATTTACCTGGTCGATAACACTGATTGCATCTCGGATATTTATTTTCTGGTATGCCTCCCACAGCTCGCTTTTATGATACACAGATTTGCGCATCAGTAGTTTACTCAGATAGTTTTTGTCAAACTGTTCCCATCTGCAAAATAAAAGACGAAAGATCCAAAGTTAAATTCTGTTATTCTTTGAGGCAGCATTCTTTAAAGAAATCTATCTGTTTTTTCAGCTAAAACTTCAATCATTCATTCATTTTCTCAACCGCTTAATCCTAATTAGGGTCACAGGAAGGCTGGTGCCCATCTCAGCCAACTCTGGGTGAGAGCAGAGTTCACCCTGGACAGCTTGCAAGGCCATCACAGAGCAGAAACACACTGATGGCTATGCAGCTACTCTTATCGAAAGTCAGCAATGGTTCTTCTACATGAACCTCACACCGTAGACAGTGAGAGACATGGCCGGCCTTTGATAACCCAGTTCGCTGCACTGGGGGACAGCAGTGACAACCGTTGACAGTGGAGCTTGAAATCCCCAACCGAAGGAGCTACAATCCAGCACCTTACCACCGGGCCACTTCTGCCCTCCAAAACTTTATTAAACATTTTAATATACAGTCTTTATTCATTAGGCCATGGCTGCCTCCAAGTCTCCCAGCGGCTGCTCCCAGAACCAGAGTCAGGGTAGTACAGAAGAGACTTGAAGTCAGGTGCACGTAACAATATGGTTGGTCCGCCCATAATTCCAGTGAAGTCCCGAATCTGGGATGTCATGTTGCTATGGAAGCGTTTTTTTGCTAGATCTAAACAGTCCTTCAAAACGGAATCAACAGAGTAGTGTGACTATATTCATCAGTACAAAGTGGGTCAGTGTTTTGCTCCAGAGCACATTAACCAATCACAAGCCATTCATTCCTTAATTAGGACGGTATTTGATCTCATGACCTGGGACAACTTACATTTACATTCGTGGCATTTGGCAGACAGCCTGATGCAGAGTGATTTACCTTTTTTTTTAATACAACTGAGCAATTGAGTGTTAAGGGCCTTTCTCAAGGGCCCAAAAGTGGTCACCACCAACCCTAAGTATGCTGTACAGTGGTACCTCACTTTACGAAAGTCTCACCAAACGAAAAATTCAAGTTACGAAATGCATTTTCCTAAAATTTTTGTCTCTGGATACGAAACAAGTTCACGTTACGAATGCACCATCTTAAAAATTCAAACGTGCCATTCAAACATTCAAACAATGTACGAGCTGCTCTCCGATCAATAACATTCAAACATCCTGCCCCGCTGGCCTCCGATTGGCTAGGAGGGATGACACAGCTACCTCCCATTGCCTATCTCCCAACATCCCGCCCCACTGGCCTCCTATTGGCTAGGAGGGATGACGCAGCTCCCTCCCATTGGCTATTATGGGGCTGCATCTACCATAATGCTTTTCGTGTAAAGGACAGAATTACTGTTGTTTCATGCTTTATTTCTTGACTCAGGCTTTTAACCTTCCAAAAACATTTGTAAGATTATAACTCTGCTAAGATGACATGGTCAACACAAGCACACACACACACACACACACACACACACACACACACACACACACACACACACAGGCACGTGTGATTTCCAGTGCGAGTGAGAAGAATGAACAAAAAAAGAAATACAATTATATCTTTATGACTAAAAGTCATGAGTTTTAAAAAAGCTTTATCGAACAGACAACATTGATCCAAGTTCTGCTGCCTGATAAATATAACTGGATCTTTTGGAAACTGCTAGAATTGACAAAAGTGTCTCCTGTATTTATGACTGTGTTTTGAAACGAAACGCTGACCCATTTTTTACTGATAAATATAGTCATGCTGTACCACTGACCCCATTTTGAATGACTGTTTAAATTCAGCAAAAACAGCTACCTTGGAAACACTTCTGTTTTCTATACCCAGGTCCATATGGGTCAGAGAGGCTGTCCATCATTTCAATTCCTGGTGCATACACAGCTTCTTGAGGTGTAATAGAATCACTTAAGAGCCACCAACTCGACAGTTATTAGGAAGGAAGGTAAATGCTGAAAAGCTTCATGACTGTTGAGAGTCCAGTGAACAAATTGCAGGCTTGAAATCTGGAGGAACTGTGATCTTTACCCAAGCTGACTGAGCTAACCAGGACCCGAACAAATCTTTTCCAAATGGAATAAACATTGTAAGAAAGCAATAGGTCACACAAAATGGTGAGTTTTAAAACATGAAAAATCTACATGTTACAAAATATAAAAATAAAGAAGAGTTAGATGAGAAAAGTAACATGAAAAATTTGGGCATTGCAGTATTTTGGTACTGCACCACATGGAGAAGTGCGAAAAATTGTACTGCGGCCAGCCAACCAGCAGGGGCGCTAGACCTAACACATTGTGGACATAATATACTGTCAATTTTCTGTTTTGTTTAGATTTTTTTGTTGTTGTTGTTGTTTTTACAGTCAATGACTTTTTATAGTCTCCAGTTCAATGCAAATTCAAAGGTGTTTTTTATATCTTGCATGGCTGCCTAAAGAGGACGCAAGAGAGCAAGACAGGGCTTATTTACCACCTGCACAAGATAAAATTATGCAGCTTTCATTAAATGCAAGTATTTGATTGAATATTTAAAGGAAGTACAATTTTTAATTTTGCAGGTAAAAGAAAGAAGCGTAAAAAAGTGTGTTAAGACCTGAAAAGGAAACAGAGGGATGTTTTCTCATTCTCATTCTTTCATTTTCTGAACCGCTTAATCCTAATAAGGGTTGCGGGGAGGCTGGTGCCTATAGCAGCTGACTCTGGGCGAGGGCAGAGTACACCCTGAACAGCTACCAGGCCATTGCAGGGCAGAAACATGCTGACGGCTATGCAGCTCCTCTTGTCCAAAGTCAGCAATGGTTCTTTTACATGAACCTCACACCATAGACAGTGAGAGACATGTGTGTGTGTGTGTGTGTGTGTGTCAGTGACAACCTATTCAGAGTGGGGCTTGAACCCCTAACCTTGTGATCAGAGATCTAGCACCTTTACCACCAGGCCACCACAGAGGGATGTATGGAGCTGAAAGTTATAATGGAGCATTTAGCTCTATCAGATGAAGTAAACACAATTCAAGGAGGTGAAGAAATGAAAGAGAAGAATCTTTTTTTAATGAACGTGAAAAGGTTTGCATAAATCTGCATAATTTATGATTTGTAAAATTGTGTGCAGGATTGTAAAAGGACAAATCTTGCATCGGATAATACAAAAATTAAAATTCATTAGGAAATAAGGAATACAAAGTATTTTGAAAATTGTGAAAACGCTGCAAGAACCCGCATCACCATGGCGTAAGTCGCGGATCTTATAACTGGATGAGCTAAAAAGTGTTTTGAAGCATCAGGTTTGTCTTTTTTTCAGACAAAAAAAAAACCCATACAAGTTTATACAGATTTTACTAAATCTAAAATACACTAATTTGTAAGTCAGTTACAGTAAATTTAGTAAAGTATTAAACAAATCACTGACTTGTCTCTCCAGTGATGGTAACCGTTCATACCAGCGATGTCTTCCACTGCAGCCAGAATATGGTCAAAGGCCTGAAAGAGATCTGAAGATTAACATACAAAAAAATGCACAGAAAAAGGATCTGAAATGGCATTTAATTGTTATTCTATCTTGGTTCGAATTAAACAGTCCAAACATTCCAGTGTCTAGTCTTTACAGAACCGAAGAGCATAAGAAAGAGCATAACAGACCCTACGCTCTGAGTGGGAAGGATGAAATTCTGTCTTCCATGCTGGTTAGAGAAACGCAAGCCAAGCCTGGACTTCTGTCAAATAGTTTTTGTAATAGCAATACCCAAACCATTCTTCCTTTAAACACAGTGTAACATGCCATGGTTCGGATAAAGCTGTGAGAAGAACTCATAAGAACATAGATGACAACTGTGACAAGATAAGAGAATGAATCTCACACTAGGCTATGAAACTGTCTAATGCAGGGATCCCAGTGAGGTTTGGGAAAAATAGAGGAAATGGGTTCAGAAATAGAGGAAATGGGTTCAGAAATAGAGGAAATTAAATATTTCAGCAGGGGTTGGGGGGGGGGACGGGGGCGCAGGGCCCCTGAAGCTGAAAAAATAGTGGAATTCCGCTAAATAGGCTAGTAAAAGTAGCGGAGTTCTGTTAAATAGGCGAGTAAAAACAACGGAATTCCACTAAATAGGCTTGTAAAAATAGCGGAATTCCGCTAAATAGGTACGTAAAAATAGCGGAATTCCACTAAATAGCGGAGATCTGGGATCCCTTCTAATGACGGATTCTATCGTTGCAGGTCTTGCCATGTGTATGTGTATGGACTATGAAAAAGCGTGTTTTCCTTTGTAGCATGCATAAACAGGGCAGCTCTCTGATTAATATTACTGCATAACTTTTTTATTTTCATATACGTACTCTATTACTCCAAACAGGGAAAGTCCTTCATTCAGTTTCTCAGACGCTTAATTCTAATTAGGGTTGTGATGAAGCTGGTGCCCGTCTGAGCCCACTCTGGGTGAGGTACAGTTTGGATAGCTCACCAGGCCCTTGCAGGGCCAACACTGCAGGGTCAACTCACACAACCATTCACACTCGTACTCACTCCTAGGGTCGAGTTTGAACAACCAGTTAGCCGATTATGCACGTTTTTGGACTGTGGGAGGAAACCGAAGTACCTGGAGGAAACCCACACGAGCATCGGGAGAACATGCAAACTCCATAAAGAAACACCCGAGCTGGGAATTGAACCCAGGACCTTGTTGCTCTGAGGCGACGTGTTAATCACTACGCCACTGCGCCTCCCCTTTTTACTTTGATATAATCTATTACTCCCACCAGGGAAAGTGATTGATTGATTGATTGATTCATCCATTCATTGATTCATCCAGTCATTTTCTCAGTCGCTTTATTCTAAAAGAGGGTTGTGATGAGGCTGGCGTCCATCTCAACAAACTCTGGGTGAGGTACACCCCAGACAGCACACCAGGCCATTGCAGGGCCAACACTCACACTTGCACTCACTCTCATGGTCGATTTGGAACAACCAGTTAGCCTACTGTGCACATTTTTGGATGGTGGGAGGAAACTGAACTACCTGGAGAAAACCCATGCAAGCACAGGGAGAACATGCAAACTCCACAAAATAACACCCATGCTGGGAATCGAACCCAGGACCTTCTTACTATGAGGCGGACGTGCAAATCACTACTCCACTGTACCTCCCACTTTTTTTTTTTTTACTTTGATATAGTACTCTATTACTCCCACCAGGGAAATTCATTCATTTTCTCACCCGCTTTATTCTACAACTGGGTTGTGATGAGGCTGGCGCCCATCTCAGCCAACTCTGGGTGAGGTACACCCCAGACAGTTTGCCAGGCCATTGCAGGGCCAACACTCACACTCACTCCTAGGGTCGATTTGGAACAACCCGTTAGCCAATTGTGCATGTTTTTGGACTGTGGGGGGAAACCAAAGTACCCGGAGGAAACCCACACACGCATAGGTAGAACATGCAAACTATACACACACACACGGAAACGCCCGAGCTGGGAATTGAACCCAAGACCTTCTTGCTGTGAGGCGGACACACTAGCCGCTATCCCACTGCGCCACCCATGCTGTTCTAGTTACTTACATAATCATTGTACTGTATATTGCAATAAGTTTTAAACAATATTGTTTTGCAAATGAGGATGCTCCAGTGTGCCCGAGGCTAAATCAGATAGCATTTCCTTAGCATGTAGAGAATTGGAAACACTCTTATCTTGGCTGTCACTCAGATCCTTCGAGATTATTTCACTCTGTTGGGAGCTCTACTAAAAAAAAAAATTATGTAATATATAATAAATATATAATGATTAGGAGAGCGAGTATATAAGCTCTCACCCTTCCCAAGAGCGTGATTGTGCTGTTTTACAGTCTGGTAGAATTGGCTAATTTGCAAACATGCACACTGTTAAATCTAATCTGTGAGAGGATGACGGGAGGGAGGGAGGATCAAATCGCTTCAGAACACACATGGACTTTTTTCTGTTTTTATCAAATATAGTAAAGTACTTTCTCTCTCTCTCTCTCTCTCTCTCTCTCTCTCTCTCTTTGTCATGCAGTAATGCCCAATCTATGTTTAGCTGTGTGTTCAGCATGCTCAGCAGGTTTCTTTAAGCCTGCATGCAGGAGGCTGCGTGACATTCAGACTGCGGAGGACAGCAGGGCAGCGGAGTGCTGAAGCACAGACGGTCACTAGAGCGAGCAGACATGGCTTTCCTTTTTCTAGCTAGGGGCACAACACCCTGGCCAAAAGAAGCTCTTCTGATTATTCTTATGATTCATTGCTCTCAGACAGTACGAGCGTTATCACTACTACACTGCTGTCAAGAACAAATTTCCATCAAGGTTAAAACTACTGATACACAGAGAGAGAGAGAGAGAGAGAGAGAGAGAGAGAGAGAGAGAGAGAGATAGAGCGCAATCTAATACGTATGCAGTGACTCACACGCTCATGGATCTCTTCATTAATGGTAGGTTTTCGGTTAGTGCTGCGTGGAACCTTGAGCCATTTAACCAGAGGCTTGATAGTCAGACCCTGTGTGTTGAAGAGGAAACAACAAAAAGAGAAAGATTCAATGTCAAATCTGAAATAATAATTAAGCTTCACTGAATGTATATTCTTCTTTTCCTTTCGGCTGTTCCCTTTCATGGGTCGCAACAACAAATCATCTGCCTCCATCTTCATGGAGGTCATATTAATGAACTGTATATTCGATTTGGCATAGGTTTTTACGGGGGAGGATGGAATACATTCATGTCCCTTTCACTCATAGCAATCACCAGCCAATCATAGAGCTGTGAGCTAATATGTATGAGAGGGCGGATAGCTTTTCCCTTCGAGACTACCCCGAAATCTTTAAATTCTTAATATTTTCAATATGCATTGTGAATTTTTGCAAAGAAATGATAACACAGTCTGTTAATAAAGCAAAAGCACAAAATAAAGCTAAAATAGGTAAATACATGTTGCACAAATCTCATTTTGGTTTTGGTTTGCTTTTCTTTATGTTTGCGTGTAGTATGTACTACATTCTCGGCTTGAAGTCCAGAGTTTACCTGACCTGATTTTTTTCATGGATGATATATGCAAATTTGAACTATTATTGACTTTTATTTATATTATCATATACTTTTGCTGTGAATGGGATTTTTATGCTAGCAGCATACACATCATTGGAGCTCACCCACATCTGCCCTGCTTCAAATATGTTCAAAATAAACGGTGCAAATTTTATATGTATGCTTTTTTTTGATGATGTTGCCTTATAGTATGTACCTAAACAATTATGCACCTTTGGAAGGCACTGAATTGAATAATCCTCTTGACATTCCGTCTCAGCGACTAATCAGCAATGTCCACCTTGCCTTCAAGGCATAAATCTTAATTACCTTGGGAAAGTGAACCAATCAGAGCACACCATTCCTGTGGAGTATGTACTAAGGCTGTTTTTCTGGAAGAGAAGGTTTTTTCTTTAAAAATATTTGGGGGGATGGGTTTACAAAAATAAAAGGAGTTGTAAACTGAAAGGATTTTTACAAAAACATGAGTTTTGATTAATATTCAGCGACTGTTATAAAACTAGCAGCTGGTCGTGAGTTGAGCTTGCTTTTAGGGTGATGGAGAGCCTGATAATTTTTTTAATGATGCAAAGCACAGACTCACCAGGTCATAGGCAATGCGCACACACACACACACACACTCACACACACACACACACACACACACACACACACACACACACACGCACAGACCAGTTTTATCACATCTGATATCAGTGATAAACAGAAGCACTTCTCATTGACATTTACAAACACTCACACCCTTGCAAAACATTAGAATACATCCCCTCATTCGTCATCATTAGGATTACTCGACGACGGGCAATCATGGCAATTTATTGCTACATGCTGGTGCTGGAAAGAAATTAATTACATTCACACATACACAGTCAAATAATAAACATGGATTTACGCAATTTAAATATAATCCCATACCTGAAACATGACTGTGAAAAAAATCACAACGATGGTGGTTGCAACAAAATAATCCTTCGCTTTCACATGCTCTCCATTCAGCAACACCACTAGGGCAAATGCTACTGCTCCTCTCAGGCCACCGTATGACATCACCACCTGGTCAATCTTTTCCAGTGGAACCAATCGAAACTTGTTCAGAATCCAGGTCTGTCCGACTACACCTGAAAGAGTATACCAACTTAAATCACATCAATTACGTCATTATATCGTAATACAGTAATGATAACGTGAACCGTATCAATGTATTAGGTGGAGCTGCAATGCTGTAGCACTGTATTTGATATTCATTCATCCTCAGTAAGTAATAAATCCTAGTCAGGGTTAAAGTGGATCTATGGAACACTGGTTGTGGGATCAGGATAGACACTGGATGAGATGCTGGTTAATTGCAGGGCCCCATGTATATTTGATTTTCACCAGGCACTAAACCTATTGCACGTTTATGAACGATGGGTGGAAACCAGAGAACCTGGAAAAGAGCCAGGCACACATAAAGACAACTTATAGAGAAAAGCACACAGACAGGACCGAGCCAGGAACCAAACCGATATGAGACAGTCACAATGAGACATGAAACACTGTCCCTCCCACTACCATATCGGTATCGTTTAGTCTGCGCCGCCTTGATTTTCTGTGTACAAATTAGAGCTGGGCGATACAACTTAAATTTTTCTGACAAAAATATTTATCATGATATAAATTGTATTCTCGCTTACTCATTTTCTGAACCGTTTACTCCTATTAGGGTCATAAGGAGGCTGAGCCTACCTCAGCCAACACTGGAAAAAGGTAGAGGACTTCCAAACCAACAGAGGGCTAAGTAACACATACAACCACACTCACCGAGGGTGAATTTTGAACGGCCAATTATTCTTAAGTACATATCTTTGGGATGTGAAAGGAAACTTGGAGTAGTCGGAGTAAACCTTCACAAGCATAGGAAGAACATGCAAACTCCTAGGAATCGATTTCAGGACCTTGTTGCTGTGAAGCAGACATGCTAACCACTACACTACCCGATAAACAAAGTATTATGCTCTCTATGTCACAGGAAAAACAATACAGAACTTACAAGCTGTTTGGAAGTACAGTATTCAAAAAACCAGGGGGCGCTCACATACTCTTGTCCACACCGACCCGTACTTGTGCAAACTTTAACCGTATTTGTTATGCATTTATTCCTTTCCTTTAGTTGTTTTCTGTATGTTTTCTGATGCTTACAGCAGTTTTGGGTCGATAAAGCTGGCGACAGTCATACTATAATAAAATAGGCCTGATAGTAATTAAGTCTAGGAATCATAGCGGATCTCCTAAGTGGAACCCCATAGGCATGGACCATGACTTTGATGGTGTTCCACGTGCAAGTCTGAGTTGATGCTAATTGGCTGTCATGTATTGCTGATTTGCATCACTAAAGGCAGCAATAAAAAAAATACAGATTTACAAAAACTGTTATAATTACTATTTTGAAAATGAAACTAAATGAATATTGAGACCTGGATTTTTATGTTTCTTGGGAGGAAGTTGCATCTTGAGGTGACGTCTTTTCTTACCCTTTGTACTTTGGGATCTTGAGAAGTCGACTCACAGAAGGCAATTGGGATGAAAATGTATTACTTCTTTTTTTTTCAGTTTCCCTTGTTGTGAGTTCACTCTCCAGCCCTTGAGACTCTATCTCTGAGTATATCTGAACTTTTGCAATTCTTTCATGTTCGTCTTCAATTCATTATAGTGTGATGACCAATTTCCGGAGTATGGAACTCAACTAGATCAACACTCCAAACTCTTTCTGTTTAGCTTGTACTGTGTATTCCCTACTAAACACTTCTATATGTTATTCCCTATACCAGAAGCTAATGTTTTCATCTGTGTTGGTTTGTTAGTTAGTTAGATAGTTTGGATTCTTGTGTGCAAGATAACTCAAACATTATACATGTGGATCCAGATGATTTTTTTTGTCATAATAGAGTGTGACATAGGTTTAAAAAAAAATCAAATTTTGGAGGTAATCACGCATGGAGTTCCGTTAAATAAAAATCCAAAAACACCCCAAAATGTTGATTTGATAATATGTGCTGAAATGTTCATCAGGTCGCCACTCATGCGTGACATTTCATTATAATTATACCCAGTTATGATAATATATTTGTGCCAGGTGGAAATACCCCCTAGTTTTACATATTATCCATCGCATCTTTTACTCATACCCTCCATGATTGGACCCTAATCTGGTTTAAACACTAACATTATACCAAATGACAGACTTTTCAGGTATCATAGTTGTCAGAGTTACTGTATTTCCAACTGCCTTCTTATATTTAGCTAAATGATTGAAAACATGCCTGGAATAATTAATTTCAGATAACAACTCACCCATAGCTCTGAAGACAAAGATGAATATGAGAGTGCACATGATTAGACCAGTATCCCAGGCCCATTTGGACTTGTCCACAGCTGAAATTCCAAGGAAAATAAAGATGATGGTTTCAGCAATACTGGCCAGAGTCTTCATTGTATACTTGACGGCAGTGCGGGATTTCTGGGATATGTTGGCCTCCACATACTTGTTGCAGCCTATGCCACAGAAGGTCATTCTATGTTTAAAGGAAATAATGACATCAGCACATGCCTCACTGATAAATTGGTTAAAAAAAAAAAAAAAAAAAAAAATATATATATATATATATATATATATATATATATATATATATATATATATATAAAAACACACAGTAGGCCCTTGACTATTCACGGCCGAGCAACTGTCACGTGATTCAAATTCAGCCAATGGCTGTCCTCCTACCTGCTGATTGGTTGAGATGATGTATACGCCCCTTTTTTCCTCATTCGTGCACAAGTTGTCAATGAGCCCTTTTTACTGTGTTTTAATTACCAGTTAAGCTCTATGATGCCATTCAAATGTTTATTATTAAATTATTAAATATTAAATAATTATTAAATTATTATTCCAGTACAGTACCTAAGTTAATGTTTAGAATGTTTGCGTGTGTATGTGTGATTTTATGTACTGTGGTGTGGCAAGTTTATCATTTTGTTTTGTTTATCCAATTTATTACACTTCATGTTCTTTTATGTTCTTTTTGTTATGGTCTGTGTTTTGGGGGGACTTTGATTTTGGTGGCTGAGGGGCATGGCTGAGCTGCTCGGTGGCACACACCTGAATTCACTCTTCTCATTTACTCTCAATAAACACAAGCACGCACACCTCTTCACCAGAGGATTAACTCAAACCACGTCATGGCTTCTTTTGTACTGTAACTCTCTAACTCTAAAATTCTGTTTTCTACCCTCTCCGCCTGAGGGGCGTGGCTGAGCTGCTCGGACTGAATACAGTCCTTATCTACTCCCTATAAACACAAACCGTACGCTCACATTAGTTGAAGCATGCTGCTTAAGTGCTTCCCCTTTGAATAATAAATCTACTCTGCCATCTCACGCTGCCTCGGGAATGCACCTAATAACAAATAGTAATGCAATATATCCCTCTAGTGAGCACTTTTGAAAACTACAGTGCTGTGTGTTTCAAGGAAAATACATTTATATACACATACATATATATATGCATGGGGCAGTGATGGTCTAGTGGAGAGGGTGCAGGATCGCTGATCCTAAGGTTGGGGTTCGAGTCCCCACAAGGTTGTCACTGTCCCCCCAGTGCAGCTAACTGGGTTATCAAAGGCAGGCCTTGTCTCTCACTGTCTATGGTGAGACGCATGTAAAAGAACCATTGCTGACTTTTGTAAACAGTAGGCTGCAAAGCTGTCAGCGTGTTTCTGTCCCTTGCTATAAAGGGTTCTGACAGGAAGGGCATCCGACGTAAAAACCCATGCCAAATCAAATGTGCGAATCAGATGATTCGCTGTGGCGACTCCCGAGTAAAAGGAAAAAGCCGAAAAAAAAGAAAGAAATACACACACACACACACACACACACAATCTGCATGTGTTTTACACACGTTCAGTGTGAGATGTTTTGAGGAAATCTGTACGTACGAGAGAATAGCTGAGAGAGAGAAGAGTTCGGCCGTGAGATAAGCCAGATACACCAGTAAGAAGACAAACAGCGGCTCGATGATGCGCACCCTCTTGGTAAAGCGCGTAATGAAGGCCAGGAGAACAGCGAAGATCAATCCCACTAGCGTTCCACCAATGCTGACGATGAGGAAGGAGGCTGAAAAAGAACATAACTTACACATAGCTGTGGAGAAATAAAAGTTTTGCTTAAAAAAATCCCTAAGACGACATACTTAAGTTTTCCTAATTTTTTAATGTGAGTGATAACTTTTTGCACTATTAAGTTTGTGCTCATCCATGCTTGGGCTTTTTTTTTTGGCCATGTCAAGTCAAAAGCTAATAATTCTTTCGATGAAAAAGATATTACAAATTTATTTTTGAGCATGTGGCTCTGCTGAGGTACAGATGGTTCCAAGAGTATTCACACCACCATCTAATAGCCAGTTAAATAGTTAAATATAAAATTAAATAATTTTAAAACAACATAAATTAACAAACTTGTAGTCTTTGAGGTGCATTTAGATGTTGCATTTAGGATACAGGTGTCAAACTCAAGGTCCGCAGGCCAAATATATGTGGCCCCCTGGAGGTTTCAAAGAGTATGACTATTGTACATTTTTTACATTGACCAGTACCATGAATCATAATTCACCATTCATCCACTAGGTGGCAGAAACCTTTTTTTTTTTTTTTTTTTAAAGAAAAGATAACTTATTTATCACTCAGGAAAGATCACAAGTTAGCTTAAGCTGCCATGTGTTGTCAGAGAAGGTAAGTAAATAAAGGAAAGTCATTTAAGTGTTTAGTGATTATTCGGCTCTGGATGAGCTAGAAATTCAGTGATGTGGCCCTCAGTGAAAATTAGTTTGACACCCCAAATTTAGCGGTGTGAATAACGACATCAAATGTTTTCCATGATTTTTCTGAAATTCACCTGTGATTTGCTATATTTTAGAGTTATGTAACCACCTTTAGTTCAAATTAAACAAAAACCACAAAATAATTGATCTTAAAACAAAGTTTATTAAACCACTTTAAAACCCAATTTACTCAGTGAATACTTTTTCAACCCAGTGTATGGTTTGTAGATGAAAATGTGGACTATTTACAACATAATAATTGTATGAGCGTTTACATATTTAAAATTAGTATATATACTGCACAGGATTGGCACATTCTGATTGGTCTGATAACTCATTGATCACTTTCTGAACCACTTAATCCTGGCGCCCACCTCAGCCGACTCTGGTCGATGGCAGGGTACACCCTTGACATCTCGCAGGGAAGAAAAATGCTGATGGCAATCCAATGGCTACTCTTGTCGAATGACAGCAATGGTTCTTTTACAGAACTGTTCATCACAGACAGTGAGAGACATGGCCGGCCTTTGATAACACGGTTATTATGTAGCTGCACTGATGGGTCAGTAGTGACAATGCGTGACCCCCCTCCCCCCCACCACCACCACCTTTGGATCAAAAAGCCAGCACCCTCACCACCTTCACCACCACTGCCCCGGTCCAATATCTCTGGATTTAAAAACACTATCAACAATAAAACATTACTGGATACTGCTTGAATCAACAGAACAGACACTCTCGATGGAGCAGGCAATATCATTATTTTTATTTTTTTTAAATGAAAAAAATAAACCATTAAAAAAATAAAAATAAAAAAAAATTTTTGTGATTCTGTGCAGCATATACTCAAAAACAGAGCTTTTTTGGAGTGTGGTTTATTTTCGCCTGCTCTGAGTTAGTAGGCAAAACAGATACCATTAGCGCAACAGCGCTAACCCAGCTTAGAGTGCAGAGCTCACCAGGCCTGACTCCGTCTGCAAATTTGCTTTCTGTGTTTCTGCGAATTTCTGTGAAGTACAAAAACTGCATCTAGCATGTAAAGCAGGGGTCGGGAACCTTTTTGACTAAGAGAGCCAAAAAAAAAGACATACAGTAGGCCAGGGATCACCAACGTGGTGCCCGTGGGCACCAGGTAGCCCGCAAGGACACTATAAGTTGCCCGCGGACCTGTTCACTGCTAGTTTTAGGACAGGCCCACAGCTCCATAGCGCCACTCTCCATTGAGCTGCATCTAATTTTTTTGAATATATTTTAAATCAAATCAATATCTTCACATAGATAAATATCATTAATTATTAATGATAACATATAATTAAAGGTAAATTGAGCAAATTTGTAATTTCAGAGGTGTGTTTTGACCTGGTAGCCCTTCGCATTAATTGGTACCCAAGAAGTAGCTCTCGGTTTCAAAAAGGTCGGTGACCCCTGCAGTAGGCTCTTGACTATTCGCGGTTTTGCACTTCGCAGCTTTGCATATTCGCGGATTGCCGAGCAACTGTCACGTGATTCAAATTTAGCCAATGCCAGTTCTCCCTTCTGCTGATTGGTTGAGCTGATGTAACGCCCCTTTGTCCTCATTCGCGCACACTTTGTGCCTGTGCTTTTTAAGTGTGTGTGTTTTTAATTACTGTTAAGCTCCGTCATGCCACCCAAACACTGCGCACCTTCTCAGGCTTCTGATAAGGCGCCGAAGCGCCAGAAAAAGGTATGAACTGATAAAAAAGTAGAACTGCTTGATATGATTCAGGAAGGAAAATGTTTTGCTGCAGAAGTGCTAAGAAGGTGAATGTTGTATGAAACAAGGTCATCATCAGAATGGAACCTGCCTTAGTATTTTGGATATTTCTAGTTCAGGGGTCGGCAAACTTTGCCATTCAAAAAGCCATTTGGACCCGTTTTCCACATTAAAGAAAACACTGCGAGCCACAAATCTTTGTTTGACATTTAAAACAAATAACACTGCATATAATGTTTTTCCGCTTTATCCTTCATGTTAACATAAAACAACAATGTGTTGCATTGATTTAAACGACTGCAGAGACAATTAAAATACAATTCTGCTTGCACCAAAAACATTTAGATTCAAAAAAAAAAAAAAAAAAAAAAAAAAACTCGCCAGCCTCCCTGCGACCCGAATTAGGATTAAGTGGTTCAGAAAATGAATGGATGTGTTCGAGTCCTTCTTGTATTTTTATAAAGAAAAAGATTATCTCTCCCACGAAGCGGAGGGCGGGCTGCAACCAGATGTGTTAACAGGTTGGGTAGTCTACCTCACCACCATGCCTTCCGTGGGATTTTCTATTTCTTTATTCGTTATATTAATGTTGTTTTGTCATAGTTTTAATTTACAAAAACAACAGCAACACAGAAACGTATATGAAGACGTATTTTAAGAAGGAGCCTGCTCAACATTCTTTTAAATAATCTTAATGCTTAATGCTGCACTGACCGACCCATTCTCAGAGTGGAGACTGAACCACACCCAGTTTTTTATTTTGTCACTGGGAGGAGACTTATTTAATTTGGAGATTGCTGTGTATAAACAAATCTCACCGTCTCTACTTCAACTGTGATTTCCGTTCCTGGATTACAAACCACGGCGGCGGAAAAATCTCTCGCTCGCCAGGCTGCTGATGGTAACCAGAAACACTGAGAATCTCAATGTAGCTGATTAATATAACAATAGCTATGTCCACAAGAACACACACACGAAATCATTCCGCCCACACCAAATAAATATCGGCCCACACCAGTGACTATTAATTTTCATCTATGTAATTTTCAACCCTAAAAGAGCGTTTTTGGAAGATACCCACTGGGCAGATTCTCCCATCATTCAGGTGAAAGCTGGTTTAACTCTCTAACCCCTGGAAGCCAGAGAGCTGAAAGAGCCGCATGTGGCTCCAGAGCCACAAGATTCCGACCCCGGATATTATGCAATGCAAAGTAATGCAATGCCTCCCACTAGTGGGCATTTTTGAAAACTACAGTGCTGTATGTTTAATTGAAGATACTCAGTTTGTGTCCTTTTATATATAAAATATAAAATATACACAATATATAAACACAAATACTGTGATATATATATATGTTGGGAGAAAGCCAATGGGAGAGCAACTCGTGCATTGTTTGAATTGTTGAGATGGCGTGTTTCGTAACGAATTTTTTTTTCGTATCCAGAGACGGAAATTTTAGGTAAATATCTTTCGTAACCCGGATTTTTCATTTGTTGGGTCTTTTGTAAGGTGAGGTACCACTGTGTGTGTGTGTATATATCTGAGATCTATATATCAACAATCTGAGCGTATAATAAGACTCTGAATTTATTTTAAACGACATTGTCATAATGAAGTTATTTATTAATAACAGCAGCAGTTATTAGCATTTTTGAAAGAGGACTGTATGGTCCTGCTGGGTGTTAAAGGGTTAAAAATTAGATTTAAATAGAAATATAGTAGAAATTGAACTCACCAACACCTTTAAAGTAGTCTGCTGTTTGGACATTTCCCGAACCCACCTCTACAAATGAGATATAAACCTTATACAGCACCTACAAATCACACAACACAACAAACATAAATCCTTTTAGACTAAATGTTTCAGAAATTAATCAGAACGTGGATTAGTTCAGTTCATTTTCTGTAACTGCTTAATCCTAATTAGGGTCACGGGGAGGCTGGCGCCCATCCCAGCCAAATCCGGGTGAGGGCAGAGTACACCCTGGACAGCTTGCCAGGCCATCACAGGGCGGAAACAAGCTGACGACTTTGCAGCCTACTCTTGTTGAAAGTCAGCAATGGTTCTTTTACATGCCTCACACCATAGACAGTGTGAGACTGAGCTGGTCTTTAACCCAGTTACCTGCACTGGGGGGTGGGGACAGTGACAACCTTGTGGAGAGTGGGACTCAAACCCCCAACCTTTGGATCAGAGATCCAGCGCCCTATACCACTAGACCACCACTGCCCTGTACGTGGAGTAGTACTAATTGAAATGTTGGATTTATATGGATCAGATCTGACATTGGATTTTTAAATACACACACACACACACACACACACACACACACACACACACACACACACACACACACACACACACACGATGCTGTAAATGTGTGTGATTTTGACTGACGTGAAGCTAATCTTAATCTACCACCATATCTCAAATGATTTGTATAACTTGTTGACAGGAGCTTTCAGAAAGAGGGTTTGATTACTGCAAGGATGTCAAAAACAAGCCAGCATTACGCACTGGCTGATATTTAGTGCTGGAAAAAATACAGTGAATCGTTGCCAGCCCAATTATTATACAACATCTTTTTATTAATTTTATTATTTTACACCGTGCAAACCATTGGAAACTACAGTAAAAATTTTAACAGGGTCCCATAAGTATAGCAATGATATTTCTCACTGGGTTACAGATAAATATGTCAAATAGAGCAAGATATCAAATTGGGGAAAGGTGAGAGGAAGTAAAAAGGAATAGACAGGTGAATGTAGATTTATTTTGCAGCACAAACTCTGCTTGTATTCTTATAAAATCTACATTGTTTAAAATAAAACCACAGTAACAACCAATTATTTTCTTTCCAGATCAGAGGACTCATAGGCAAGAAACACCACATGCTGGAAATAAAGTCTCAACCTGAGACTCAGTGGACCTGCACGTGAACCCATTGAATTCTCAACTCCACCACAAACTGACTTAAATCCAGCATTCCATAAAAGGCAGAAGTACATGAAGCGATAATATCTGAAGCTGGACTCCTCCTAATCATGGTATGTCTTGAGACTGAATCGCTTCTTATACCCTCAAGATCATGCACAGTGTTAAACTCCAGCTCTCCAGTGCATTTCCCCCGCTCCTACTCTGGAGCAACAGGTGCTTTGTTTACAGCCCAATTAGTCCAAGATCCAGAAAAAAAAAAAGCTTTGACTCATTCCATATCATTTTCAGCATTATGGCTTTCCAAACACTAGTCCTAAACTGTATAATGGGAATGGCTACATTAAATAAACTAATAATTAAGACTGTGATGCAAAGTCCACAGTCATGCTCGACATTACAAACCCGATTAAATAAGTCAGGCTACCATTCTCTCTGCAGCTTTAATTTGGCTGTATTTGGATGGAGTTATAATCCCATAATGCTCCAGCTCTCAGCCAATAATGTAGTGGTTCTCATTCCCTAAAACTATGTGGGAATCTATAAAGGAGGTCAAAGTTCAGTACATTAACTTTACTAAGCTCATAAATGAAACAGTGGACTTAGAAACAAACATTGCATGAACATTAATAAAGAAGAGCTTTGAATCTGAGCTAACATGTAAGTATATAATTAAAGATTTTGAATGTTTTAAGCAATATTATTATTATTATTATTATTATTATTATTATTATTATTAGTAGTAGTAGTAGTAGTAGTAGTAGTAGTAGTAGTAGTAGTAGTAGAAGTAGTAGTAGAAGTAGTAGTAGTAGTTTGAGGTATTAGTAGGTTATAACCGGAATAACCATCTAAAAACTGTTTCATTTTCTTAATATCCCAAATCTGATTATATTATCACTCTGTCTTTTGACAAATCAAAGGATGGGTCATCCTGCACAATGGAGGATGTTTCGATCCAAATATATACAGATTCATACTGTATAAAAAACATGCCTTATATTTACATATAAATAAGTGGGGGGGAGAGCAGTTGTGCCCCAGTGGTAGTGTGCTGGATTACTGATCCCAAGTACACAAGCCTCACTGTCACCGGGTTGTCCCTGCTGTCCTGCCAGTTATACTGTGGTAACATCACAGAGCAATGGCCTGGAAGCTGTCCAGTATGTACCCACAAGTCAGGTCAGATCCCCGCAACCTTAATTGG
Source organism: Plotosus lineatus (assembly GCA_024760905.1). NCBI lineage: Eukaryota > Metazoa > Chordata > Actinopteri > Siluriformes > Plotosidae > Plotosus > Plotosus lineatus. The sequence goes on along the minus strand of CM045748.1, from coordinate 25,683,885 downwards.
GAATATGCATCTCAGAAAATGAATGTGGGCATGGTAGTCGAATGGATTATTAAAACTTGGCATATTTATAATGAAATGTCTCCCCCTAATGGGTGTCTGATGAAAAATTTGACACACATTAAATTTTTTGATTTACTGTATTAATCCCACAAGGGAAGTTATTGCCTCTGTATTTAACCCATCCAAAGTAAGCATACATACACACAAACAGTGAGCACACACACACACACACACACACACACACACGCACACAGAGCACTGGGCTGCTACACTCATTGGGGGTGCTCGGAGAGCAGTTGGGGTTTAGGTGCCTTGCTCAAGGTAACTCCAGCCATGAGTGTGGAGGAAAAGAGGCTACAGCTCACTCTCCCACCGTCACACATTTTCCCTGCTGGTTCAGGAATTCAACCAGCAACCTTTCAGTCCCAAATCCACTTTTCTAACCATTAGGCTACACCAATAAGTGGATGGAGCGGGCACCTATTCCATCCTCTCCAAATATTTAATGGATAACACAACCTGCTGTATATAAAAAAAAAAACCTAATCATAACCTTTACATAACTTTGAGTTAGCTTACATGCAAACTAACAAAGCAGCAATAGTGAAAACAATTAAATTAAATGTTTTCAGGAAAAAATATTGATAGCACAGGACGCACAAACTCCTGTTGGGTGCAAAACATAGCAGCCTTCATTGCGTTTTTGTCTAAACATTTTTTCTATCACATTTTATTTTGTGAAAAAAAAGTAAGGTTTGAAAATAAATCTTAAATGTATTATGTACATTAATAATGTATTAAAGCCTCTAATGAGCACCTCCTCTTGCTATTTCGATTTAATTCATTTAATCCATATCAAAGCCTGGGAAAATGGTGCAATTACAAGGCCCTGCACTGTTCTGCCGGTCTAAAAGTACCCAGGGCTACAATGAGGTTTATTTGGTGAAGTAAGTATTCACAGGTTCCACTGAATCAACACTGTGTGAAATAAAGCTGGTTTGGTTTTACTGTTACTGGACCGCTTTCACCCCGGAGTTTCAGTATCAAATGTACAACATGCTGCCAAGAGTCTTGGAATCAGGGGTTAGGCAGAGACTTCAGTAGTATCACAAGGAGGTATTTAGTAGGGCACTGGAGGTAATACTGCATTAGATTTCTGAATACGGGTAGTTTGTCCTCGTAGTTTTGGACCCTTAAATCCACTTTTAAGAGAGTCAAATAAAAAGTGTTGTAATTTCTATACTGCTCACCTGATTTGAATATAAATATACACAACTTAAGGCACATATTAATATCAGTGGATGGCATGGTGGCACAGTGATTAGCATGTACCTCTCACAACAAGAAGATCCTGGGTACGAACTCCGTGCTCAGTCAGGGACTGTTTGGAGTTTGCATGTTCGTCTTGTGCTTGTAGGAATTACCACTGAGTACTTCAGGTTCTTCCCACAGTCCAAAGCCATGAACGTTAGGCTAATTGGATATTCCTGATTGCCCCGAGGTTTGAATGTGAATTGAATGGTTGTGTGTGAGAATTGGCCCTGCGGAAGTTCAAGAAGCCGTTCGGGATGTACCCCACCTTCGCCCAGAGTTAGCTGGGATGAGGTCCACCCTCTCTGCAACCCCCTAACAGATAAGTGGTGTAGATAATGGATGGATGTTATATTGTTGAATAGAAATTAAAATGACTCTAATAGAAACATGATGTGGTTTGCAAAATAGAATAAAAGAGACACTGTTCATATTTTATATTTTAACATAAGACGAAACCGGTGGATTTCTGAATAGGCTAAGCATAGCATAGTTGAAGGAAAATTCTTTCGAATAATATTCCATTCCACTGTGTCTTATGATTTAAAATTCTCATAATTGATGGTGTTTATATTGGACAAAATCTACAGTCACAGTGACTTTGTCATTATTACAACGTGAGAGCAGATACATTACAGTCAATGAAAAAGTCAGTCCAAGGTCAGTGAGTCAGCCCGTGTAGAAGCTATTATCTTTCTTTTCTCAAGTTCACTTGTTCTTCAGTATGTTTTTGAGTCTTTGTGAGTTCACTAAATTCTTATTATCAATGTTACTCACTCTACACCCCAGTGAGTTAACCCTAACAAACTGAGAGTCTCACGAGCACACTTTATGAGCCATAAATAAAGTCTTTCTGAATGTCTACACTAGTCCTGGAATAGGGACGGACAGATCTAAAAGAGTGCATTTAAACCTAAAATACAGGTTACATATGAGGTGACATATGAAGTGGAGGCTATTATCTTAAAGAATGCTGCTAGTTTGTCAGTGGTTTCCTTTACTGAATGAATGTCATCAGTATTTGACGGGGGAGTTGTGGCATAGTGGATAAGGTGGTGAGTTACTGATCTGAAGGTCAGCGGTTCAATCCCCACAGTCAGCACTGTTATGCAAGCCCTTGAACAAGGCCCTTGAACCTCAATTGCTCAGTTGTATATATAAAAAAAATTCTAAGTTGCTCTGGATAAGAGTGTCTGCCAAATCCTGTAAGTGTATTTGGTTTCACTCACAAATACTGATTCATCCCTACTCCAAAAGCACATCTGACTGTCTGTCTGTCTTTCAGCTTTTTCCCTTTTACTCGGGAGTCGCCACAGCGAATCATCTGATTCGCACGTTTGATTTGGCAGAGGTTTTTACGTCGGATGCCCTTCCTGTCACAACCCTTTAGCAAGGGACAGAAACACGCTGACGACTTTGCAGCTACTCTTTACGAACGTCAGCAATGGTTCTTTTACATGCCTCTCACCATAGACAGTGAGAGACATGGCCCGCCTTTGATAACCCAGTTAGCTGCACTGGGGGGGACAGTGACAACCTTGTGGAGAGTGGGACTTGAACTCCCAACCTTTGGATCAGCGATCCAGCGTCACAATTAAGGGGTATAAAATGTCACAAAATTTGTTGGGTTCTTTTTTCAAAATTTTAGATACCGTATTTGACGTGATAAGCGCCCAGGGTGCTTAAAAAACTGGAGTGGGTGGGCGCTTATTAAAATGGTTACCAGTGGAGTGGAACGGTAAGTGCTTATTACTATTGAGATGGAAAACATGAATAATAACAGAACAATAAAAGAGTTTTACTGGTATTTGTATTATTCATTTTGTGCTATCAACCAAACTGCTTACATGAAAGCTGAAAATAAACAGAAAACAGCATAAAAAAAAAAACAACAACTTACTTTTCCCTCCCGGTGCTGTTCCTTTAAATGTTTTCCCAGAAGTAAATTTGAGTCAATCAACACGAATGTCAACTTTAGCACATGACACGTTAAACCAATCAACACGAACATAAAAAACCCCCACATGTCCAGGAACTTCTTTAAATTCATGAAGTTAGTGATCAGGAGAATCGGCTAAAAATACTCGTCATCACTTTCTGTATCACTTTTTCCATATCTGGCTCATCGCTCCATTCCTACAGAGCATCCCATAGTTCTGCTGTAGCAGTTTCTAATGGTTCATCGGTTGTTGGACATTTACCAAGAGAACACAACAAAATATTTTCCTGTTTTTTAAAGCACGGCGGAACAATCAAATGTGTCATTACTGATGAACATTATAGACATTCCCCAGTGGCAGGGGGTCTTGAAATACTGTGTAAACTCACTTTTACAGTCAGTGAACACCTCATTTTACGTTTTGATCTACCATTTTGCTACCAGTACACATGGGCAGTTATTAGACGGAAGATAAAAAACACGGGGGTGGGGTGGGGGGGGGGGGGTTATTGGCGCAGGGCGCTTATTACGTCGAATACGTTAATTGTACTTTCATATAGAGTGGTTATATTTCTATAACATCTGATGTGAATGTTAAGTTAAAACCCATGTAAATAGTATAAAAATCAAAATTATGTATGCTATGTCGTGATCAAATTCGTCAAATAATGTCTCCCTCAAATCTTCTAATTTCAATTTACTATATCCCCACTTATATTGCTCTGATTCTCCTAATTTTTTCACTGTTAAGAAGAGAAATCAATTCCCCAAAGATGGTGATATCTATGCAATATAAAAATAACATTTGAAAAATCTTAAATACTTATTGAGCACGCCATACAGGTGTGGTTTTGAATTATCAAAAATATGGGGGGAGGTGTGTGACCTTGCACAGATTATTTTAAACATAAAATATATTATTTTCGTTCATTGCATAAAACTATTTTTATACTATCTACAGTAAAAAAATGAAGCATTTAACTTATATATATATATATATATATATATATATATATATATATATATATATATATATATATATAAGTTTCAAGTTTACAGCTGTTTCAATATTCAAAGTCTCTTAATGAGTTTCACCTGTATATACAGGCGCGGTATTTGACATATGGTGTATAAATCTTTTCAATAATGTTATTATATGGTATAGAACAGATAAATGTATGAATTTAACTTTTGATTGTGAGAATAATGGTATACCTGGTTTGCCCCCTGAAATCCAGAAGCTACTGAACATTCAAGCGGAGCAGACCATCACCAAGGCAAAATGCTCCACACCATATTGCAATATTACCATAAGAGAACCAGGGTTTATAAATCTCCTCTCTGACTTGGATCCAATCCATAATTTAATGAGTTCTTCCTTGGCCTATGTTACACCTTCCACCAACTTTTATGAAAATCGGGTCAGTAGGTTTTGTACAATGCTTCTTACAGTCAAATAAACCGCACAAAAAAACAGCGTCTTGGTAGAGGCAAGGATTCAGAATGATGATGAATAGATGTTTACTAATACAGTGGTACCTCACCTTTTTTGTATAAAATATGTATGAAATATGTGTTAAAAGTTAAAAGAAAATTATTTATTAAACCATTTTAACATTTTATTGACATATTAAACCATTTTATTAACATAAACAGAGTGGATTCCAGTCCTTTTTTAAAATCTCTCGAACCACCCATGCGACGCTTTAAAGTCCGAGGGTTGCTGGTCCGAAGAACCTTCACCCCCACCCTCCTTCAAGAAGTCCTTAAATATGGCGGTTGCTTTTTCCGAAATAATCGCCTCCATCACTGTATCTCCGGCCATTTCTTTCTCCTTTATCCAAAGGGGTAACAGTCTCTCCATCTCGTCGTTCAGTGACGACCTCTTTTTCGATATCACAGTGAGGCCTTTCAAAGGAGTCGTCGCTTTTAAGGCCTTCTTCTGCTTCAATATCGTCCCGATTGAAGAGGTGTTTCGGCCATAGTCCTTTGCGATTTCACTCAACTGAATCCCACTTTCATATTTTTTTATCATCTCCTGTTTTACTTTTATTGATAACGGAGCCCGCTTCTTCATTTCAGTCTCACCGGGAATCACTTTCTTGGGGCTCATGATTAATAATGAAAAATAACGCTGCAATGAGCACACTCAAAAAAACCCTCACGAAGCTCACGAACCAACAGTACAACTCTCTTGAGTTGACAAACAATGGGTCGAAGGCACACGAAAAGCATTATGGGTAGAGTACTGTATTATAGAGATTCATCTCCCTCCTAACCAATGAGAGACCAGCGGGGCAGGGTGTCGGGAGACAACCAATGGGAAAGCAACTCAGGCATTTTTTGAATGTTTGAATGGCGCGTTTGAATTTTTGAGATGATGCTTTCGTAACGTGAACTTGTCTCGTGTCCAGAGACAAAAATTTTAGGAAAATGCGTTTCGTAACCTGAATTTTTCGTTTGGTGGGACTTTTGTAAAGTGAGGCACCACTGTATAAATTTTCCAGGGCAGAGTCTTGTAATTATAAAATGTGTTACTATACAAAAGAATCCATGAGACAAGTGTACACAGTCTGGTGGCAGTTCCTACAACTCACCACAGTAACGGCATCATTGACAAGTGACTCGCCAAAGACGATGATGAAGAGCATTTCATTGACATGAACCTCCTCAAAGACAGCGATCACGGCGACAGGATCCACGGCAGAGATCAAAGCTCCAAATAGCAGGAACTCCATCAAGCCTGCCTCCACTTTATCATCTGTACACACACACACACACACACACACACACACACACACACACAGATACACAGCAATAATCCCAGTGCCAGCTACTGATTTCATCAACAATTCTTTATCTGTGTCAAATTTTGGCAAACGAGTTGACTAATTCTGCATCACCTTCACTCTCCTGTCCAATTTTTTATCATAATAACTCACCAATGACCCCTGCCTGCTTCACTCCATAGAGACAGAACCCTGTACAGAAGGCATTCCACAAAGTCCCCACCACTGCATACATCAAAATCGCACCGAGGTTATCAAAAAACAGGCGGGCAGGCATAAAATACCCAGCATCCCCTACTATAGTGGGGAGCAAGAAGAGGAAGAAGAGGCCTGGATCCAGTTGGTAGAGCTGCTTCTTGCTGGCGATGAGCACCACCCCTCCCAGAACCAAACCGAGCAGTATCAGCATGCAGCTCTCCGGGACCACCTTGGTGAAGCGCTGTGAGAAGTGGAACACTAAAAAAGAGAATGATAAAGAGGAATGATGGTACATAACTCACCCTGGAGTTGCACGGTTTCAGAAAAGGACAAATCACTTGTTTTTTAATCCACATAAATTGGCAAGGCTGCTTTCACGGACATTTGGTGAAAGTTTTCCGCCACACACAGGGTTTTGTATTCAGGGCAAATAGTACAATATTTGTCTCATCTGAATAGAGCAACTTCTACATGTTTGGTGTGTCCCCCACATGACCCGTGGCAAACTGCAAACAGAACTTTTTTTAAATAATATGGTTATGACACAAATATGGCACACAAAGAATGAAACAACCTGCCCTGTCTGGTGTGCTCCTCAGGCTTCATGAAAATGTTTGTTCAGTAATGTTTTTAATAAACCTCTGAGGTCTTCCCGTAACAGCTGTATTTAAATGGTGATTAGATTACACACAGCTGGACTCTAATAACTAGGTGACTTCTGAAGGCAACTGGTTGCACTTGATTTTATTTAGGGATATCAGAGCAATGGGGGATGAATACAAGTGCACGACACCCTTTTCAGATTTTTATTGGTTGAAAAAAAAAAATTTCCTTCCACTGCACAATTATGTACCATTTCGTGTTGGTCTATCACATAAAGTCCCAAGAAAATGCATTTACACTGTGGTCGTAACATAACAAAATGTGGAAAAGTTCAAGAGATATGTATACATACACTTCCACTGTATGTATGTATATCCTTTGCCAGTAGGGGCAGTGGTGGACTAATGGTATCGGGCCCTGGATCGCTGATCCTCAGGTTGGGGGTTCGAGTCTCACTCTCCACAAGGTTGTCACTGTCCCCCCACTGCAGCCAACTGGGTTATCAAAGGCCGGCCATGTCTCTCACTGTCTATGGTGTGAGGTTCATGTAAAAGAACCATTGCTGACTTTCGACAAGAGTAGGCTCCAAAGCCGTCATCGTGTTTCCACCCCACGATGGCCTTGCGAGATATCCAGGGTGCACTCTGCCCTTGCCCGGAGTCGGCTGAGATGGGCGCCAGCCTCCCCGTGACCCTAATTAGGATTAAGCGGTTACAGAAAATGAACTGAACTGAACCTTTGTCAGTATAGAAACACAAAACGAATCAACATCTATTCTTGAGCAGCATATTTAAATATGGTTAAGGTACTATTGAAAATACACAGCAAAGTGACTCACATACAGGACTAAATGTTTCATATCAGGGTGGGGTGGAGCATGATGGCTCAGCGGTTAGCTCTGTTGCCTAGCAGCAAAAAGGTTCAGAGTAAGAATCTTGGCCAGGGGCATTTAAAGTGGAGTTTGCATGTTCTTCCGATGCTAACATGGGTTTTATCATCTTGGTTCATTCCTTCCAACAACCCAATTTATGTCAACTGGCCTCTTTAAACTGTCCATAAGAGTGACTGTGAATGTGAGTGAATGGTTGTCTAAATGTTAAAATAGACTTGTGACATCTTCTACTCTGTTTCTCACCCGAAGTCATCTGGGATTGGCTCCAGCTTTCCTGATAACCTTGACATATATGTGGTACAGATAATGGATTCATGGATTTTAGAAGCAGCCAGGAAGCTGTTACAGTCATTTGCGCCTGCAGGCTAGCAGAATAATCGGAAGTGAATTGTGCGGAATTTGATCAAAACGTATAACCTGTGAGCCGGCAATGTTACTTATGAAGTCCGTGCAGTGATATGTGTAGTGGAACTAAAAACAAATTATAAATTAAGCTGTACTTTTCGGCACAGCATCACAAGTGTAGTTAAATATTTTATTTATTAAGGAACAAAATATCATAGTGTACTTTTTATCCATTTTTAGTTATGTTTATTGTTCTGGGACATTCCTTCATTCATTTCCTTAACCACTGAATTCTAATTAGGGTCATGGGGAGGCTGGCGCCCCTCTCAACTGACTCCAGGCGAGGGAATGTAACACCCTGGACAGCTCTCCATGCAATTGCAGGTTCTGGGACATCTGCGAACCCAATTAGTTCCTGTCATCAATTGTGTTTCCATAATGGCAGTATAAACTGCCATTCCATTTAGTGAAGTTAATATAGATGTAAGCACTGCCTAAAAGTGAAGCTCTTAATAAATAGCTCTATTGATTCGGGTCTAAGACTGGAGTTTTAAGAATAGCGCACCACCTTTAAGGGATAAATCTGGAGGAAATAAATAAATAATTTCCTCTGCGTTTCCACAACTGCAGTCTGAAGTGAAAGCAGGAAAGGTGAACACTGGGTTTTTTTTTCACGACCTTCCACTCGCTGATTTTCTCATTGCAGGGATCCCTCTCTACTTTGCGCTTCAATTCATGGAGCTTCAGTGTGTCGCGTTTTTTTTGTTGTTTTTTTTTAAAATATTCATCAAATTAAAAAATAAGGAAATTAACGGAGAATAGGGGAAAATACCGCAAAACAAGGCAAGTATGCAAAAAACAACCCAAAACCTACCATCAAAACTAAAAAACTCGTTACATTTTTGTGAAGTGTGTGAACGTGCATCTGCAGGCGTGTCTGTAAGTGTGTGTATTTATATTTTATTTACATCTTATGCATTATTTTTGACTGTTTAATTGTTATTATAAGCCTTTATAGCATTGAGTATGTGTTTAATGATATTATATACACGTATACATGTACATATACGTCAGACGGGTTGGGGGGTGTGATCCTACTTCGCGGAATTCTGTGGTCGCGGGAGGATCTCAGTCCCAATCAACCGTGGAAAGTGATGCCCTGTAATTTGTATCACGTCTTGTTAGTGTAATTATCTATTTAATGGATTCATGTTCTGTGTTACACTTCATATTCTATGTTGTTTTGTTGGTGAAGGTTTGTCTGCCCACCTGATTTCGGACTTTTTAAAACCACTTATTTTGTGTTTGTTTCAATTTTGTTATGAATAAATCAGTTTAAAATTGTTATTATTATTAAATTGTTATTGGTTTTTTTTTTTTTTTTTTTTTTTTTTTTTTTTTTTTTTTGCGGCCTGTCGCCATACAAATCAGTGATACATAGCAGCCAATCAAAAGCAACTCCCTCACAGATATTGGGACTACCAACAAAGTCATGTTTCGTGCCTATTGGACTCCACTCTGCAGCTCTGCTAATAAGAAAAGAAATTCAGGTTTTCATGCCAACAAGAACCACTAATTCCTCTTTGGTGAGAATTCTGATTATTATCTGATTATTACACAATTCTGACAATGAGCTTTTTACACAAAACATGAAGTAAACTTTTCCTTCCATATTTGAAAAAAATTGATTCTGTTTATGTGGACCATTTATGTGAATATGTGGAAATGCAATCATTTATTGGAGTCCAACTGTTTGGTTCAGTTCTATTTGTATTACGCTTTTTACATATGACATTGTCACAAAGCAGCTTTACACGGTAAAACAGTGAAAATAGGGGCTTACATTACAGTAGGGGCTACAAGTATAAAGAAATGTAAACATTTCTTATTTCCCTACATATCCCTAATGAGCAAGGCGGACATATATATACATACATATGAGAAATACAGTGGTACCTCACCTTACGAAATTAATCCGTTCCAGAGCTTTTTTCGGAACCTGGATTTTTCGTAAGTTGAACCACATTTTACATGTAAAACGTGAGATTTGTTCCAAGGCCCCCAAAACTACCCCCTAAACCCTTTAAAAATTATAAAAGCATACCTTTTAAGGCCTCCTTCTGCTTCAATATCGTACCGAAGGAAGACGGGTTTGGCCATATTCCTTTGCGATATCACTCAACCACATGCCACGAGCCCGCTTCTTCTTTTCACTCGCACTGGAAATCATACGCGCGCGTGTGTGTGTGTGTGTGTGTGTGTGTGTGTGTGTGTGTGTGTGTGTGTGTGTGTGTGTGCGCGTGCGTGTGTTGACCATGTCTTCTTAGCAAAGTTATAATCTTACAAATGTTTATGCAAGTTTAAAAGATTGAGCCAAAAGATAAAGTTGCAATGAGCACACTCGAAAAACTCATGAAACAACAGTAACTCTGTCCTTTATACGAAAAGCATTATGGGTGCTCCATATGAGCCAATGGGAGGGAGCTGCGTCATCCCTCTTAGCCAATGGGAGGCCAGCGGGGCGGGATGTTGGGAGATAGCCAATGGGAGGGAGCTGCGTCATCTTTTCTAGCCAATGGGAGGCCAGTGGGGCGGGATATTGGGAAATATCATCAATGGGACAGCAACTCATGAATTGTTTGAAATTTTTGAGATGGTGCTTTCGTAACGTGAACTTGTTTCGTATACAGAGACAAATGTTTTAAGAAAATGTTTTTCATAACCTGAATTTTTTTGTTTGTTGGGGCTTTCGGAAGTTGAGATTCCACTGTACCTGACAAATACCTGCCAAGTACTGTAATTTAAAACATTCAAAAGTAGATTACATTTCACAGACTGAACCTGATCTATCATGGAAACTCTCTGCACGGATAGTATAACGTATAGTATTATGTTCAGTATTCACATGGTGAGCTACACGGAGTCTCGTTCACCACGTCTCAATTAACACGGTGTTGGGAGGGGTGAGGCTGGGGGTTGGGGTTGGTCGTAAAAGAGAAAAAGGATGAAGAACTAATGTTGCTGAGAGGTGCAGGAGGGTCACGGGAGTGTCTAATGGCAGTAATTATTTATGTTGTTCATGGACAGAGGGATCAAAGCACGACACACACAAATATGCCTCCACCAGGGACATATCAATCAGCCCTGTACTGTGAGTCATTCATCGGAGCACAGGAAAACACACACACTCCTGAAACAATCAATGTGTGTATTTAAAGCCAAAGTTTCCAATTTGGGCCTCAAACCACAGAGAGTAAAAAAGCAAAACAATCTTCATCCATCGCACTCGGCACCAACTGCAATTTCATGAACTTACTCAGACTTTTCGGATGAAATTGTTCTGGAATAGAAAGGCCATTAAAGCTCAGCACCTGCTTCCTCCAATCAGATAAGAGCTACAGTGTTGTAATAAAAAGTGTTCCTTTATCATCACAAGAGAGCAGGGTCCGCAGACAACATGTCATATATCATATATAAAGCTTTGTAATCGAAATAGCTTTTGGGGTTTTTTTGTTTATTTTCCAAAGGATGTCAATACAGTACAGTTAATATGGAAATTCCCTCCGTATTAATTGAAGTCAAGGCAACCGAGCACTTTGATTGAACTAGATGTGCAGGATCATTCCCATGGCTTGTTAGCACAGCTTTCCAGTTTAGCCAAGATGGTTAACATAAGCTTACAGATTAATTTGTATAACAAACAAAGAAATCCATTTGTTTTTCAGCTACTGAAATGGGGGTTGGATGTTGGTTGGTGACAGAATAAGGGTTGTCGAGCATCTCTAAGACACGACTCATATACAGTATATTTTAAAAGTGCAGCACTGAATGAATAGACTTTTTTTTCCTTTTCATTTCTCGAACAAACTTCCGGGTCTTAATTCTGCCAGTAATGGACTTAGAATCCAGATTCCATTGGGAAACACTGTTGCTCGGTACAGGTACTCGACGGTCCCGTGAGACAGCAGGCACGGTAAATATTGACCTTGGCTTTGGTTTGTAATAATTGCTGTAATGAGCTGTGCACCTTGTGTACAACCTTGTGTGCTTCTTAATATTGTTTTCCTATAAAAACAACAACAACAACAAGATAAAACTGTAAGAAAGCATGACATATATGTAAAAGGATATAAAATAGAGGGGTAAGTGGGTGAAATAAATGTGACATACTGGATGTATCGGGTGGTATTCACAATGTTCTTCACTTTATGAGGTGAACAGCTGCTGTGATTGTTTTATACATAAACATTTACTTTAAGGCAAAGACCAAGCGGACATGATGGAAGTCAGTGTGGCGAGTAACAGCTGCAGTGATCAATGTCCTATTTTGTCATCAATTTACATATTTTTTCCTCTTTCATGTGTACACAATGTAGATAGATTGAGATTAAAGGTTTAACGGTCATGCCCATGAGTCCAATATGGGCACCCTGACTTGGTTGGCGCTCGAACCTCCAACCTGCCAATCAGTAACTATGAGTCAGTGAGACCGAAATTCCCATTTCTACCCACTTTACTTACTAAAATAAAAACATCTGTTTCAAAGGTTTCAACCAACAACCCCCACATACATCATTACCGTAGGTCAGCATTGATAATATGCATCCACTAGGGGGCAGTTCAGAGATGACAAGGAACAAGTATAGTGACAGTAGAGAAGGTAAAAAGTGACTTTATTAAGAAAATGGAGAAATGGAGTTTGAGTGGTTATGGCAGTGGTCTGTGAGGCCATTAAAATATTTCGAAACTCCATAGGTCCACTTGCTCATGGACTTGTTGTGGACACAAATTCACACTTACTACAGTCCAGTTCATGCCCAATCATCTCCGATCTGTTCTTTATCAAATGTTTGTCCCTGTATCCAGGTGACGTGACACCACATAGATATTTTTGGCTTCGTAAAAACTGGCATAACCTCTCTTTAGTAAGTTTTGCAATTACAATATTACAATTTCTTCTTTGTGACTCCCCTGCGAAATACCGGCTACAGCCCCCCCATGGACGCCAATGGTATTGCTCCATTCTTATTGCTCCATTCTTACTCATCCAGAAGCTTTGAGAAGATGTGCAAAAATACAGATGAAATGCACACAGATTATGGCTAAAATGTATCTGTCTGCATCCATCTTTTGCGTCGAGCATAAATGGGCCTTATGACTTGACGTCAAAGCTAATCAGGGACCCACCTCTTTTTAGATTAATTATTTTTTGTTTTCCTCAGTTGTGGGTGTTCCCAATGCCTTAAGCTACCATGTTCCTAAAGGGTGGAGGTCTTGCCCTGAGCCTATTCAAGCATAACAATGCCCCCAGGTAAGTGAACCACAGGAAGACATGATCTGGATTGAAAAAACTTGATCTTTGAACCCCATTGATCACCTTCTTGATGAATGGAGCATTGACTGCACCCCAGACCCAATCAGAATACCTACATAATTTTATGCCCCCACC